>OY728142.1:386815286-388015286 GCA_963277665.1 Viscum album | reverse complement strand
CATTATGGCATTATTATATACTTATCGTAAAAGTATACCATAGGGTCATGTTCCCTAATATCTATTATACTAAATCTATTTCCCAAAATTTATACTAAACATGGATTTGATGACAACTTTAAAGACCATGGTCCCAGTAGCCCAGTGTTGGTTCTTACTATATTAAATTGGTGAAAGATTCAAGTGATCATATCTCAAAGGAACAAATAATTTCATAGTCTTGGTAAAATAGATACAGAATTGAGTCTTTAATTACATTTTAATACTAAAATTACAATATAGTTAATATAGATATTCAGCATCATTGAACTCATTTAAATATTCCTTCTTTATGTCCTGGGGAAGGGGAAAAATAAAATTGAGCTCAAATTTTCAGTAAGGGTTATGTGTAGTAGAATCTATCATGAATCAATAAGTCATAATGAATATGGAATTGTAAATAACTGAACACACATTCTATTTAATCAATAAGTTAAATATCATTATTAGATAAGGATTAATCAACATGGAAATGTAAATAGATGACCACACATTTTATTTAATCAATAACTTAATTAAAAAAATGGATACATGGATAATATCTATGAAATATTACCATAGATAAGGATAACTGAATTATTAATGAAGAAAAATTCCTAATTTTTATCAACATGATCTCAAACATAATGATATCTATATTGTGAGGACTTTTCAAAAGAGTTTTTGAAAATATAGGTAAAAACCCATTTAATTTTTCTAACTCATTTGTCTCATGAGACTTAACCTTGAATCAATGGGCTATATAATTCTGATCTCCACCCATCATTTCATTTCTAAATCATTCCCCATATATAAAATGGTTTATCTAGTTCATTAACAGTATTCCTTATCAAGAAATATCTGTATTGAGTATAGAATATGAATTTATCAAATTTTTCTTTACTAAATTAAATTACATTCATAATAAAACACCATATGATAAAATGGTATATGATTTATGAAATAATCATATCCATTATACAAATAATATGAATATTTAATACAAATGTAATGTCCAGTTATAATAATAAGGTGAATGTTTCAAGAGAAAGCTAATAAAAAAATAATAATCAAGTAGCTGAGTTTCAATACATTCTCTGGATAGATTCATCACAAACCATCTAGATAAAGAATAATTATATTATTATCAAAACAGATACCCAGTGGAGTAGAATAAATATTTTTTTCATTGGTGAATAGAAATACCATAAATAGACCATTAAAAATATTTGATTGGAAAATACCATTTGGATTTTGAAAATTACATTAAAAAATAAAATATTTCCAAAATATTATAGATATTTTATTATTTTGAATGAAACATGTAAAATTTTAAATAAATTCATAAATAAATTAGTATTCATGATGGTGTAAAAGTTTAGTTCATACTGATTATGCTAAAATGAAGAATCCTTTCACATTTTTTGTAAGAAATGTAAAAAATAACCTTGTTTGGAAAATTATAGGAAGATTACTTTACAAATATTTTGTAAAATTAAAATTATGGTTAAAATTTAATTTAAAAAAAATTGTATAATGTTAAAAAATTAATGTTGAAAATATTGTTAGAAAACACGATTTTTCAAGAAAATAGTATTTTGACTGAAGAGAGAAATAAATTTGAATTTTCTTAAAAACATTTTCTCAATCCTTTTAATTACCAAAGAGAGTAAAATGGTCATATTACTTGAAAATTTCATGAATAACTAGAGTATAATGAAATTAAATTTTAAACAATGACCAAGAAATTTCCTTTAATGGAAATTCATGAATAAACAATCCCAATTAAATTGTGACTCTGAAATAAACCCATACAACTTTGGAAAATTTTAAATAATAACCCCCAAGAAAAGATTATATTAAATGATAAATTAAATAAAATTATTATTAAGAGATTTAATATATAACATATCGAATTTTTATTAAATAAACCTCATAAAATAATATAGTTTTTTAACTTGACATATGTCTCAAAGTAGACAATTTAAGATGAGAAACCCATACAGTGATCATAATAATAAAGGGAAAATTAATAAATGAATCAATTATTTACATAAAATGTAAATCCATAGTAAAAAAGTGTAAATACAACATAATTTAACCAATATTCATCCCACACATAATCTTATAATACCAATGATAATGAAGAAGTAATATAAACCAAGGAAAAAAATTGAGTTATGAAATTATTTGCCACATTGTAGCTTTCAAGTCAAACACCATTGAGTGATATAATTAAATAATACAAATAATTATCAATTATCCATGATATTAAATATAAAATGGGATGTCTATGCAACATATAAAATAAATTTGGTTCATAACATTAAAATATATCTCGATAACGGGATATTTAGATGAAGTCCATTACCTCATGATTCCTTTTAGATGAAATTGATTTAACAACATGTATAATGGTCTTAAAATTTTTATTTGTTTATAAAAGAACCATATTAATGTTTATAATATAATATATTATCGTATTATTACATATTTTCATCAGTTGTTTAATAATATTTTATTATTATCATTCTTTCATGTGCTAAATGTTTCATTTTCTCATGCATGTTTTTTCTCAAAAGTTTTGGTTCTTGTGAATCAGATATGGATACATAATCTCCATAATTAAATTTATGTTTTAAATATAATATTTATGAATTTTATAAATTTTTAATAATATTATATAATTTTTTAAATGAAAAATGAATCACATCGGTTCGTGGAGACGGTATGCCATATGTACGTATGAGCAAAGCTAACGTTCCTTAAAGGGTGAATGGGTAAGAAATTAGATGATATATTAATTTCAATGAAATAATATCTTGTACTATATATAATATATATTAATTATTTCCATAATTAAAACTATCCATGTGAGTCAGTGATAGAAAAGAACTTACATTGGTTCATGAGGTGGTAGTCTCCTTTACACATGAGTGATGACTTTGTTCCCCATTTGATGGAGGAATAAAATGATAAATATCATTCCATCAAAATAATTACATCTATGTATATGTGGGATATAGTGATATTATATTTTAAGTGTTAATACAGAATCAAATATGGTAAATGAAGAAGGAAAAAGAAAGAGCTTCGTTAAAATGATTACCTTCTCTTAGAGAATTCTCTTTTGGAACTCTTCTTAATAACACTAGGGTAGGTATTTACGGAAGTAAAGTAGATATATAATGTGTATAAGTATGTTGGGTAGAGATTTTTGAAGGGTTTCATGGTGCCAAATTTCATTAGAGGTATGAATAATTGAGGGATAGATACATTTTATAATTGAGGAGGAAGAACATTTTTATAAATATGCAAAACTATTCCACAATGAGAAGTCACTCTCACCCCAAGTACCTAAATAATTGATAAAAAATATTTTTTTGGGTAATTTTTGGTTTATAAAAACCTAAAAATCATAAAAACAAACATTTTTTGACATTTTATTCTATTATCATCTATGTTTACTCACAATTTCTATTTAAGTTTACACCAAGGTAACTAGATTTTTTAACATAGCTAATTACACATTTAAGAATAAAATAAAATCAAGATTATTTGATAAACTGACCCAAATTATTCTAAATTTGAAAAAAAATTATCAAATAAAAATTCTATGTGTTTGGAAAATTAATTTTAACAAAAGCTAAGTTAATGTGAAAAACCTCGTTTTAACATAAATCACTGTAAATAAATTTTACCATATATACTAATAGTTATGACAAAAAATAAGTTAAAAATATTATATAATATTAATTACAATTATTATAAATATTTAATCCGTTTTATGAGATTAAATTATCATAATTGGAATCCTTTAATTAAAAAATAAACCAGTAAATCTTGTCAAAAAATAGTTTTTTATGAAATGCATTTTTGAAGCATAAAATAATCCTACATTAAATATATTACTAGTGATCACAATTATATGGTTATAATTTCATATATTTATATATAATATATAAATTTATTTTAAATATACCATATTATGTTTTATGTTAATTAATTAAAATGGAATAACATTATGAATTTAATTTTTTTTAGAAAAATGCGTTTCTGAGGATAAAAATAAAATTTGACCAAAATATGGGTATAAATGTGATTAAAATGTAATTAATTATTTTAAATATAATTAAATAATTGTTTTTTACATTTAATTTAAATTCAAATAATAATTTTACATTTTAATTATTTAATTTATTGAAATGAAATGACATTTTTTCAGAAAGTACTATTTTTCACTATTCACTAAAAAATTACGCTGTTAAAAAAACCAAAATTTAAACCTAATTTAATTTTTATATGATAATTCATAAAATTATATTATGATTATCAAATACCTAAAATTTTTATAAATTATTTATAATATCTTAACATAAATTGAAAAATAAAAGTATTTTTGAAGAAAATACATTTTGAAGCATAAATTTACTTTACTAAAATTTTGAATGATTATTGACTATGATTTTATAAATAAATGTGTATTTATTATAATATATATATATATATATATCATAATTCATCTTATCATATTTATACTATCCAATTCATTGTCTTGGTTATAACCGTTATATTAATATTTCACGGGTCGTTTACGCTTGGTGTTGCGTGTTATATATGCTACCATACATTATTTTATTGTTTTATAATATTGAACTATTAAAGATTTATTGTGATATAATTGAACTTATTTTACTTTTAAATCAATTGTAAAATGAAATGTAGAATTAAAAATTCAAAAATGAAAAGATTGTTTTTAATAAAAATCAACATTATTCTTTATTTATTAAAAAATTAAAATTTTCCAGAAAAATACATAAAAAACTAATATAATTTTTACATGTCAATTCAAAAAATTAAATTAATTTTTGAATATAAATTTTTTAATTTTGGAAAAATTGATTTTATTATTTGTTCACAAAAAGAAATAAAAATCATTTTTTGGGAAAAATGTATTCTAAAATGATGTAAAGTCATTACCAAAAATTAATTACTTATTTATTAACATATTTTATTTATCTAAAAAATTAATAATTAATTTTCAAAAAGTGTGTAATCCAATTTATACCTCCAAGTTTAACGTCTAGGTTATAAAAGTCTAATTTAAATAATAATACATATCATATATCATGGTTTGTTAAAACTCATTGTTGCGTGTAAAGAAAGATATCAAAGAAATTAAATTTATTATATAAAAAATATTTCATAAAATCTCTAGGTGTTATAGATATACTCCAACAATTAATGATTATTGGGATTCTAAATTATAATAGCTACTATTCAACTGGATCTTCCATATAATACATCATTTAAGCAATATTTCAAATGTTGAAACAAATGGGAGTTCGATACATTAATGTAATGGTTTCATGATTTAGAAGAGTGAAATTTACTCATGTTTTATAATGCATGAGTAAATAAAAGTTCACATGAGGAGTTTCCTTTTCGTATTTATAATGGGGCATATTATCATGTGATAGTAATGAGCCTTCTCATTAATTTTTGGATTCAACTACCTTATTACTATAACTATATTCCTCCTCACCTTTTTCATTAATAAGGCACTTACATGTTGGAATGGTTTATCCTAATCCTTTAGATGATGTTGGGATGAATGTTAGCAACCCAAACTGCACACTAGTCTACAACTCTAACTCACTCTAGTACAGATGACTAACGATAATGACAAATATCTATTACAATACACACTTACTATAGAATAATGTGATAGGAAACTATAGAAGTGTGGACTTAAACTTGCAACTTTTAACAAAATTTTATTAATTAATTTTATAGGTCACTATATCTTCACAGGATTATATATAATGGTTACTATAACACATTAGACTTAAGGTATGGTTCGTGCCATAGTTGTAGCATCTTATTTATGAGATAATTTTGAGATATGGTTTCATACTCTAATATTGTACCAAATAATTATTCTGTTTAAAAATTTAATTGTTATACCGCCACATGGATATAGGGATCATATGTTTAACCATGTAAACCACTATGTTATTTGATCATCTTCTCAATATTTTTTTTTTCATTTTACTCTTCTTATGTGAGTTTTTGGTAGCTTATTTCTTCTAGAATTTTTTTAACATAACATATCATGGTTGATGATTGGATACCACTCATAAGATAAGTGATTTAGTATATCCCTTGGATACCTCCATAAGAGGGACATATGTTAGATACATATACTATGATCTTCATTAAAAATGGATGACTATACACACTAGAACAATTTATTGTAGAATGTAAAAAAATTATTCCTTTCAAAATTACAGATGATTTCATTTATATAGATTGTGAAATCATGGAATTGGTGTTTCATTAATGAATCGAATGAATTTTAAAAGTGTTCATAGATCCTTCAAAATCCAACAATGGTATCAAATATTTACCACAATGTTATTTCATAAAATGATAGTATAAATGAATGTTTTTGAAGTTGTATGTCAATTGTATTATCAGTCATAAAATAAGATTCTGAAAATTATTCTATATGGTTGACTCATAGAATATGATAAAGGATATCATGGCCAGTGCCTCGTAAAAATCCTTTATATTTGTATAGGTCATTTTGTATAACTCATGGATATCATATCCAATTATTTCAATATGTCATTATTTTAAAAAAGGGAATCATATCACATTTATGATATAAATATATATGGTTATATACAATATGACATGTAAGTGGTTACCTTTATATATATCATATTTTAGGATTCAATAGGGATATTAGTAATAAAAAAATATTGATAGAACTTAACCTATTTAAGCACTGCATTCCTGTCAATCATAATATATAATTTAGTACAAATTATTAAATACAATTGGTGGAGAGAAATAATTTCTTTAAATTAAATTACAAGTTAAACTATATAATTTATAAACTATTAATAAATTATATAAAAGTATTTGGGGATATTTATTAATTTTTCAATGTGTATGTATTAATTAATTGTAAAGTGTTTATAAATATTTAATTAAATGTTTATGAAACACTTATTAATAAATATTCTCTAATATTAAGTTCCAATATTAAAATAAATTTTTCCGAAATGAATCGAATGCCTTATATCCTAGAAATGAAATTTTTATTTTTATATAAAAGGCTTAATTAATAAAGTGCTTATAAATTTAAAAAAATAGACTAAATATTATGTTTTTATATTAAAGATTGTGCATTGTTCATAATAATTTATTTTATTTATTTAAATTAAGGGAATTATATTGGATTTTATTTAAACCAAATCGAAACGATTTTTGATGATTGATTTAACAAAGTCTTAAATAATTTCATATTTGTGATATTTATATTATATAATTATTTTATAAAACAAAAATTTAAATATAAAATGTTAATATTTTTTGTGTCATATATTTATAGAGAAATTCCATATAATGAATATTATAAAAAAATTAAAATATGAAATGATTATATGTTTCTAGACTCAATATTATTTAATATCCAAAGTAAATAATACAAAATATAATATGTTTATGATGATATTTAATTTATGTGTTATTCAAAAAAAATTATCTCTTGTTTAAATCTTTGAATTGTTCATTTATTTTCTATGTTACTCTATTGTTTTTTATTTATTGATATAAATGGTTTTTATTATTAATATTTTCATGATTTGTTTTATTTATTTTAAATTCCTTCTAGATATTGTCATACATATGTATAAGTAGTTACATTCTAGGTATTTCCATGTATTGAGTTTCCATAAATATTGAATTTGGATTGTAATCAATTTTTTTATCTTCAATTTAGTTGTTGAATAAATATTAGGAATTTTGAAAATGATGAAATAGAATATCTCTTGAGAAATGTATCCTATGTTTTAGGGAATTTGGGCCGGACATCCCATGATCCTGGAGGCTTAAGCCTTATTCTAGAAATGTAGGGGTTGGGTATTTGTGGCTCTAGTATTACTCATGTGGTGATTTATAATTTTATATAATTCTAATCCTTTATATGAAAGGTGTATATACCTTCTTCAGGATATGAATTTTGTTGTGTGTAAACATTTTTAGCTTATATTTTTGGGTGAGTAACAAAAACTATGAGTTGTGTAAAGATTTATGCATTAATATGGGTTGAAAATATTGATTTGGTGGAAGGAGTATGATTAAAAACTAAATCACTAGTAGCTTGAACACATAAAGAGAATAAAATTATACGTGATGGTGAGATTAAATCACCTTTAAAAAACTAATCATTAGTTTCCTTCCAAAGTGGCACTAATCAAGACCAAGATTATCCAACTTGGTTTGTCCTTCTAGATATAAGTTTCGATGAATTATCTTGTGTAAGGAAAAAAAAAGAAATGGGTGTAAAATCCTTCCCCAAAATTATTGGATTGAGAATAGGTGGAGGAGGTACTACCCATAGGTGGTTTTCTCAGGATACAAAATGTTTTCAATAAATTCTGTTGAATTTCTTAAAACTTTTTGAGCATTTTGAACGTAAAAAAACAACCTAAAATAAAAATATAATGATACATAATTTGATGCATGAAATTATCACAAAAAAATAAATATCGAAACCAATTAAAAAATATAATATTATTATTATAAAAATAGGAAACCAAAAATCCAAAGACATACAAGACACATGGAACCGTGTTAGAACCACTCTAGTCACCGGGACTCGACCAACTCCCATGATCTGTCTCTTATTATCCATGATAAAAAATCATGATTCATTAAAAGATAAATATGAGACATTACGCTTAGTTGTATCATGATATAAGGATTATTCATATTCACCATGGTTTATAAATATGGGGTGAGTATGAAACATAATATTAAATCCATTAGAAGCTTCCCATACATGCTAGGAAGACAAAAGAAAATTTGAAAAAGTTTATTTAAAACAATTAGAATATAAATATTTATCAAGATAATTTCATATAAAATTAATAAATATAAATACATTAAAGTTTCATAATAGGATAAATTTTACCCTATTTTTACCATAATCACAATCCAATTAGCATACCCATTACACAAACACTCACACACTCTTGCATACCGAATCATAAACCCAATACTAATGAGTGAAGACCCATTCTATCATTGTGTAATCACTTGGTGGAAACCTCCATGTTACCCTACATCACTTGTAACCAAATTCGAACCAATTATTTAATGTACAACAAAATCCTAAACACATTACATCCCTATAATTCCAAAGTATCTCTAAAAAATTCATTCTTTAGAACATTTTTCATTTAGGAATTTAAAAAAAACATTGTGTGAAACTTTATATAACTATATAAAAATAGATCCTTTAATAATACTTCCTTAAGGATATTACTAATGAAAATATAGTATGATTTTTTATAAATATAATTCCAACATGTTTTAGAAAAATTAGACAAATTTTAAGGACACTTACCTCGATTTCATTCTCACAAAAAAAAAAGAATAAGTAGAAACTCATTATCCAAGATATTATCTAGAGTTGATTCCAAATAATGCCTATTTTTGAGCCCAAAATATAAGGAGAATAAATAAGTGTTTTTTTATGAAAATTAAGTCAGAAAATCATAAATAATTTCCCCATTAATATCACATGATGTTAACCCACCAAGGTGAATCAAATTCCAAAAGAATAAGTGGCCATTTCAATCACTTCAAAAACCCCAATGATAATCACCATGATGTGGTGACACCCACAACAACAATGTTTCATTCAATTATTCCTTTACTAGTATTTCCAATATAGTTAAAACCATGAAAAATTTATAAATAATTAAACATTTTCGATGCACGACACATTAGACCATGATGTAATGAGTTCTCCCAGTCTATTTTACTCTATACCATCATTTCCCAAAAATAGGTCCACCATGGTCAATGCCACATCAATTGGTCCTACTTATTTTATTAGGGAAACACCTAGAAAAAATGATGACCACTATGGTTGTTTTACTACCCTTTATGTTCCTCAAATTTTTTTAACTCCCTCTTAAGACACCAATCACCCTTATAACCCTTCCTGAACCTGATTAAAATTCTAAAAAGCTTTAAAAAAATAAAATGTAAATACCTAAAAATAAGGGTGTTACATTCTAACCACATTTTGGATTTTTTTCCTCATAAATATGGATATTTTCAGTTCTTGGGAAGAGCATTGGATATCTGTCAAGCATGAATTCTTCTAGTTCCCCCATCTCCTCCTGAATCTGACCATTCTACCAAAATAGGCAAACCATACAAAAACATTTACCATAAAAGAGATTCTCTAATTTTTATAGAATATGTATAAGTGTATGGAAGATATAAAATCCACATAATGATCAGTATTTTCACCTTGAATCACAAGGCCAGGTTTAGGTGGGTACTTCTTTAGTTGACATACACAAAAAAAAAATTATGAATGAAACATAACCTTGAAGGTAAATCTAATTGATAATCACCATTTACAATATATTAAAGTATCTCAAAAGGTTCAAAAAAATTAGGAGACAAATTCCCTAGTTTAACCAAATTTTAGTTCCCCTTCTGTGGAGATAACATCAATAAAATATGGCCCCTATTGAAAATGATAGTAGTCAATGTCAATGAACCGTATAAGATTTATGATGAATCTAGATAGTTTCTATTATTTAACTAATAATTTGAATATTATCCATCTATTTTTTAGTATAATTTAGATGCAATAAAAATTTTTACACCATGAAACATTATTACTTCTCATATTTAATGATATTCTTGTTTTTCTAATGTATTGGATCAACGGGTTAGAATAAATTGGGATAACTCTGTTAGTTTGTCTACAATCACTGAGATGGAATCATGTATGCACATTTTTTACAATAATACTATGAAAAAGTCTACTAATATTTTCACCCACTTCAATATCAGTATATGTAAGGATTAAAACACAACATATATTGTTTTATGATCATCCTTGAATTGTAGATATGTGAAAAAATATTCAATATAATCAGCGACTCTTCATTAGATACCTAACCAACAAAAATGGTTCCTTAGTACACTATATATCTTTTGGATTCATGAATGAGTCGACCATATTTAATGGTGATAAACATAAAGATGTTGTTCCAAAAAATATGGAGGAACTATTATCCGATCTCAAAAATCCAGAACCTAGTTCCCATATTCCATCCATCTGCCAATGGTGTCCTCTTTTTGAGTTTTAACCTCATAGTAAGAAAACCTGGGTCCAATATTTTATATTTCATAACCCCCTCAACCAAATGACGAAAAAGAGTAACTGGAAATAAAGTTACAACACTATACTGCTTAGTGTAATATAGATGTATATCAACAATTATCATAATCAACTTCCATTTATTACATGCTTATCTAGGAAACTGATTGAATGTATTTAAAATTAATGTATTAGTTAATTAATTCTATTTTCCTAAAATATAAACTATTTAAAATATCAAATTATAGAGATATTATATACATTAGTGTTTATTGAGGTTCAAAAATCTTTTTGAAAAGGTTTTTTCGAAGATTTTATGATTAGTAAACATGGTGAACTATTCACGGAAGAGTCAAATATTCTTTGTTTTTAATTAATAGACTACTACCACTATCTCCAAATTATGTGTTGGATAATTATTTTCATATACACATAACATTCATTGGTTGTAAGGTAAAACATGATTTCCTTTCATGAGAACACAACCCAAAATAGATCTATATGCATCAAATTATACCACATAACCCTTCCCTAGTTCTAGAAAGGTAATGAAATATGTTTAAGTGACTATACATTTAATCCCCTAAAAATTTCATGACATTCGAAAAACTATTTCAATGGTACACCTTTTCTCATCAAAGCTATTATTTGAGAGACGTGTTGTAAAAAGTCATGAAACAAGATATAGTAACAACCTACTAAGATGACAAAGATTCAAATGTAAAATATATCATTGGGTGTTTACCAAGAGATAATTGATTTTTATTTTTCAAGATCCATCGATACACCTTTATTTGAAATTAAATGTCTAAGGAAGCATAATTCTTTTATCCACAAGGCACACTTAGAGAAGTTTGCATGTATCCAATATTTCCATATGGATCCCATACATTCTCCAAGTTTTATTCATGGTCACTTTGAGTATAATAATACACCATGATATCATTAACAAACACAATAAAAATAAATTTAAGGCACTTCTAACAGATACATTTCATCAATACCATGAAAAATATTGGTGCATTGATTAGACGAAAGGAACTAATGTGGTATTAATAATGACCATAATGACGTTATAATGTTGTCTCAAAAATATCATTATTATAAACATGGATTTAGTGTACCCTAATGATAAATCAATTTTAGAGAACCATTTCAATCCCATGAATTGATCAAATAGATCATCAATTCATTGAAGAGGATAATTATTCTTCATCAAAACCTGATTTATCTTATGATACCATTTTTTGCATCCTGACCCGACCCATTATCCTGTAAAGTACCTAAGTGATATAAACATTAGGTGACATCCTCTAAAAAAAGTGTCTAGAAATAAATTTTAATTGTATGTGTAATTATTAGAGGATTATTTACCCTAAAACAATACATCCAAGAATACAAATAAATGAAGAGACATAACGTGATGCATGATATAAGACCAGATCAAATTCAGTAGAGTAATAAAATGAAAATAGATTATTAGAAGAAGATAATACATATTATAATTCTATAAATGTGAAATACCAAAAGGAAACAAGAGAACCTAGGGCACCAGTGTCGCATGATGACTAACTATACTACATGATATAAATAAACTCCAACTCCCAAAAACATGACTATATCATCAAGTTTCTATAATTGTAAAGTAAAAACGTAACCCCTTAACAATATCATAGTAAAAAATATTTGAATATTTACCAATGTACATATTTTGGGGGTGAGTATATCAAATTAAAATAAAATCCACCCAAATATTCACAAACACACCACTAAGATAAGCATTAGCCAACTCATAAAAAGTAAATAACTATATCCAAAAAATGGAAGAAGATAAATAGGATAGAAAGATACTAATATAGTATTAGTGAGAAGTAATCATACATTGAAGGTGTCACTTGTCAGAAAGGCACACCCATGTAACCCACACACCCAATTCATGTTCTGTCAAAGCCAACCTTCCAAACCAGCCATACCCATGAGAATTACCCATCCCTCATGACCCAAGCTATCACTTGGTGGGAAATTCCAATGTGACCTAAGCTTCCATGGTACCCAATTCAGAGTCAATAAGGAAACTTCCAATCCAATATGAAATCACACTGGGCTATGAAATCCAAAGTCCCAAATAATTAGTACTAAAAACTATTTCAAATCACTAAGACCCTTATAAAATAATTTCATAAACTCACACACCGAAGTCCATAATAATATGTCAATCCCTAATAGTTATTATGAAAAAATTATCAATCAAGTAATTTACCAACCCCAATTTTAGAAATTCACACAACTTTTATTTTCAAAACTATAAAACAAAAATGATTACCAAGTGTTTTTATCAATAAAATATTATAGTTATTTTTGGAAGACAATCCATAAAGTTATAGTAAAAGTGGATTGGGCTAAAGTCTACCTAGATTAATACATATGTTTTCATGACTAATTCCATGATTTATAGATCCAGACTTCCCATTCCCATCCACTTACAACAATAAATCCCAAAATCCATTCCGGATCACCTGATTTGAATCTCCCTGATCCAAGGATCACATTTTGAAGGGTTAGGTTAAAAATAATCCCAAAATCAGAAAGGGTTAACTTACACAATAAGAGTAAGGACGTAGAATTAAAGGGAACCATATGAGGCATTACAATTTTATAAAATTATATTAATTAAAAACCATTCACCATGTGAAAATGAACTCACATCATAAATCATCAATTTTACTAACTATACCAAAAATCAAGGTTCCACAAATTGAAAAAACCAAAACCCATTCTTGACTTGAAAATGAATTCATAGTATTATTTACCAAAAATATTTTCCAGAAAAACTACCCAGATACTATTCACTCTATGAATAATCATTCAGTCTCTGAACCTCCTCTAACACTCACGTTCAAGCTCCTATTTCACTCCCTCCTCTAAACTATTCTTGTGATCCAACCCAACCATAAAAAACATAAAATAAATAGTATAAAATGGTAACAAAACTCATGTAAGTGGTGTTTATTTTACCCATCACTTGGAATTCCATCCTCAAAAAGTAGAAATTAATGGTTTCATTACACAAGGTCCAACCACTAATCCAACATAATATTATACTATCTTGAAAATTCTGTAGAGATTAACCAATGCTATAAAAATATATAATTTAAGGGAGATAATTATATTAAATGATATATTCAGTCACATAATAGGATAATAAAGACAACATGAACCTATTGGAACATTCTACTAAAGAGATACAATTGTACAATCTATACCTAACCAAAATTTGACCCTGTCTCTAGCTATAAGAAGATAAGAGAATGGAATGAACTATATTGAATTAGAAATACAATGTTTCACAACAATGAGAAATCATTATAAAAAAATATCTACATATGCACCAAGGTTTATATTCATGGGATGAGTATACAACCTACCAAGGAATCTTTCAGAAGCTTCACAAACATGCTACTAAGACCATAACAATTTAGAATAATTTATATAAAACTAGAAATATTATGAAAAATATCATCATGATCATGTCATATAAAATTATTTTAGAGATATGTAAAATAGTTTCATTACATGAAAAATCATGACTATTTATTATAATAATCATAACCCACTTGGTATAAATATTCCACAAATAATCACACACAAATTTATAATGGATTAAAGTCCTAATACTAATGACCAGTGACCTATTCTATAAAAAATATTTACTTAGTCGTTACCTCCTTATACCACTACAACACTGGTATCCATTTTTGGACTAACAAGTCCTTATATAGAACAATCATGAACAGACAAAAATCCATGCATGAAAAAGTCTGTCCAAAGGAGACATTTTTTAATTTTTTTTTGTTATAATCATTTATGAATGAATGTTGTGTGTATATTTATAATTTCATATAAAACGATAGCCATAGAAAATATTTTTTCAAGGTTTTTTATAATAAAAACAAAATATGGAGTTCTATAAAACAATGTAATTTATGTTATATAACACGTAGAGAGAGTGATAAGACACCCACTTTTTGTTTCTTCACACAACATGAAGCAAAACGAATGAGAAACTTATTAGCCTAGTGATCACATATAATCGATTATAAAATCACCTATTCTGAGAGACCTAAAGTGAAGGATAAATAATTATGATCCATTTTGAGAAAAAATCATGCAAAAACGTGTAATAACACCCCCATAATGATCGCACGAGGTTCCCCCATAAGGAACAAGACATTCCCAAATAAAAAAGGATCATTTCAAAAAACTATGATGATTATAACCATATTTTAGTGATTCCCAAAACATAAATAGTTTCTTTGATCACTCCTCACTAAGGAGGCCCACCATAGTGATCCACCATGATTTTGGAACAAAAAATTTACCATTTTCTACCCACCCATCCCTCACCAGGACGTAGTGAGGTCTCATTGGATGTTTTCATCAATGTCAACATTATTTGTCCATGGATTCAACAAACCTAATTCCACAACATATTGGTCCTCCTTAGTTAATATATAGAACAAAAAGATTAAAATATTGAACCCCATTGGAATTTCTTAACATTTGGTTCTCATAAAATTCCCAAATTCCATATTAATTAACTGAGAACCATTTTAATCATTATCCATCCTCATTAAAATCATAAAATTATTAAATCAACGAAATAGCGTAAGAAAATAACTTAAACTAGGTGTGTTAAATTATTTATATCATTATTATTTTTGTCTATGGAATGTTAGATATTGATGGTTATAAGGAAGAATATCATCCCCTACTCTGGCATGAAGTCTTCTCGTTCACACTCTCATACAGAATACAAACATGATTCCATAATACCTATACCAAAAGAATATATTTTCTATATAATAGGGTATCTTATATATATATATATATTAAATACACATCAATGAATGGATAAATATTTCATACAACTAATGATCAACATGATCCCATCAATTTACATAGTTATATTTAGGGTAAAATTATCCCGTCAAGATGAATGAAACACATTAAGGACCCAAATGAACCATGGTAGTAAATATAATTGTTAATACATATCACTAATCCATTTATGTATCTCAAAAGTTCTAACATACCAAGGAAAAAGAATAACTTTTTTACCCAAATGACTATTCCTAGTCATGTAGAGATAATAAAGGAAGCATGGTCACCCAATAAAAATGATAATGATTGAAGGAAATGATCCACATATTATTGAATATTACTCTATAAATTTTCCATTCATTTCCTAATCATTTGAATATTATCTATAATCTCATGAACAAGTATATATCAAATTAGTGGAGTCTCTCATATCTCCACCCAACAAAGTAGAGAGAGATATAAATATACATACAATTATTCTAATGGAGTTATAGGTATCATGAACTAATAAATGTTATTATATGTTAACTCTAATAAAGGTAAATGATCCTCCCATGAGACACCAAATTCATAACATAAGCTCTAAGAATTTGTTTCTATATTTATATTTTTTATTTTAATTTCCCATCTATTTTAGGGAGATATTTCATGATCATTTTCAATGGGGTTTCAAGGGATTTCTATAAGGATATCTATATTTATGAGGTAAACCTAAAGTCTTAGTCCAATATGATTGAAATTGATACACCATGAACCATTAATACTTCTCCGATATAATAATTTTTGAGGTCATCTCCCAAATATTATTTTAGATCATAATGAAGTGGGTTGACATTGTGATTATATCCACAATCACCCATATGGAATCATGTTTCCACATTTTATTATTAAATAAGTGAAAACGTTCATAGTGATTTTCCATCACTACCATATTGGTATTGGTAAGGATTGCAACACACCAGCTGGCCTTTGATTTTTTACTTGAACTGATAACAAGTGTGGTATTTTAGAACATACTCAACCACTATCCATTTGATACCAAACCACCAAAAACATGCCTTTATTATCTTGTACATATTCTATATTTTTGGAAGAGTATCGTATTTTGAATGGTGTTAATAAAAATTAATTTGTACTTAAAAAGATGAAGGAAATGTAATTTTATCTAAAAAATGAAACACCAAATTCCCAAACTTCCATATATCTATAAATAGATTCCGCTCCATTGATTTTTGATCCCATAGAAAGACACTCAGGGACAGATATTTTAGTATCATTGACCCAATAAACTAAATCCAGAATAAGTTTCTCCAGAGGGAAAATAGTAACACTATTATGCTGGTTACAATATAGATGAATATCCAAAATCATCATCATCATCTACACCTATCAAAATATAACTCATCAAACTGATTATATGAATTTTGACTTCATTAATTGGATATTGAATTCCCATTAACCTATGTATACACTATATCAATGTAAAACATATGTTGATATCCCATCAATCCATGAATCCCATGGTTCACACATCTTTGTGAAAATATGTGTTTCAGACTTTTATAATTAGTAAAAATAGTGAAATATTCAACAAATAGATAATGAATCTAGTTTTTTCAAGGCATGGAATACCAAAATAATCACTATATCATTAATTTGATAATTCCTTTCATAAACCCATAAATTTCATGAGGTGTATGCTATGAAATTATCACTTTTCATGAGAAGTCAAACTAAACCAGATCCAGATGATTTCAAATATAAACTTAACACTTTCCTGGTATTGGATTGGTAAGTACAAGTTCTAATGTTATTATGGATTTACTCTCCTAAATATATTTTTTATTCATCACTATACTGAAATGTAATAACTTTCCTCATAAAATTTTTCATTAGAGAGGTGATAAATAAAATTCATGAACAAATATATGGTAATAACATGCTAAGCTAGAAATGATTCATATCATAATGAAATTATTTGGTGGTTACTAAGAGATAATATCTTATATGTTTTGACTATTTTCTAACACTCCTTTCTCGGAATATACATGGCTAAGGAAGTATACTTATTGTATCTAGAAGACACACTATGATAATGTAACATAAATACAGTGTTCTTGTAGGGGTGTAAATAAAATTTATATGTGTCTTTTATGGTATCTTTTAGTCTAAAAATACACCAGGATGTCATAAAAATTACAATAACATAAGGTCCACGGTATTTTTTGAACGATATAATTATTTAACTCTCTAAAAAATTATGGTGAATTCATAAATACAAATGTAATAATGAGGTATTCATAATAACCATAATTAATTGTAAAAGATGTTTTTGGAATATCATCATTTTGAAATAAGAGTTGGTGCAACCCTGATCATTAATAAATTATAGATAACCATTTTTATCTCTTTATTTGATCAATAAGAACATAAATTTGTAGAAGAGAATATAAATTGTTTATCATAACCTACTTTATCTTATGATAATAAACACCACTCTGAAGAGAAGCATCCATTTTTTTAGTATGATAACTAGAGTAGCCCAAGGTGATGTACTAGGTCTTATAAAACTTTTAGTTTCTAACTCTTATAAACAGAACATCAATTTTCTCAATTATATTGATTAGATCCTATAATATGGAAGTGAAATTGGACAAGTCCCCAATTATAGATCAATCAAAAATTCGAACTTCTTTTTAGGAGGAATACTGGTGAAAGTTTTATAGAATATATTATTATGTTTATCATTGATGGATGGAAAATATATTTTACTGGTTGCATCAATAGTTTTTAAAGATACATCTACCAACTGATAAGATATATTCCTAATCATCAGTACCAATGTTCTCACTATACTAGTATTTGGATCCAAATCTCACATAAAGAGACATACAACTCAATAAAATGTTATAAAACTCACTCATCATGTCTAAAAATCAATATGATCCTTGAAAGTTTTTAAATAGTCTATTCCTAGGATTAGAGCAATGATATCCATCTGTAATATAGAAAAATTCAATGCAAACATGACCATGTCAATCATTATAAATCATTATACACAATTTAAGCCTACACACTCTTGTTTCCTAATAGGAGTCCCAATATTTAAAATGTGAGGCATCATTGACACTGTAGAACTATATGAATTATGGCATGATAAGTAATAAAAGTGTTGGATATTACCATGTCAAAGAAATGAATAAGAGTTGAATTTAGAAGGATGAAACCTCACACTATCGAAAGACCGGATTGATCCTCCAGGAATATTTTCTATTCCAAATACTTTGACGTATATGTTCAACTAGAATATTCATTGCTTCCTTATTGTTGTAGAAACAACCAATGTATTAAGGTGTTATTAGAATCATCTTTATTCAGTGAGTTATGGATCTAAGAACTATTATGATGTAATTTTCTTATCTAGGAATAATAGGATTGAGAAATATTAAATCCATTCCAACTAGTGGACTTTGATGTGAACATATATTAATGTTGGAGACGTCTTATTTGAAAATAGATATAATTTCCCTAAGGTGATGTCGTACAGTAGTCCTTTATGTTCCCTAGTGAACCACATTTAAAATATCCTATATTTTTACTACATCATGGAGGAAATGTAACTAATCACATGGACATATTTTATTTACTGTTCTTTCATTGGAGTAGCTCTCCATCACACTATTGTTTCTAGCACTAGAGCCCCCACCCGTAACTATATAGGTAAAATTGTTTCCTCTAACATCATTCTCAAGGATTTAATTTTCTTCCACTGTCATTATATTCAACATTTTTTTTATAATTTTCAATACATTATATGGGTATATTTGATAAAATATAAACTCATAGCCCATCCTCAAAGATACATGATTTTTGGTACTCACTTGCAGAGAACTTTGGATAGAATTTAACAAGTCATATGAACTTAGTTTCATACTCTAGAATAGGAAATTTATGTTTCATGAGAGTAAAAAAATCCATAATCCTTGTGATCTTGAAGGTATGTGGGTTTAATTATTTAAAAAAACTTAGAACCCTTTTAATGTAAGTCCCTATCCTTTATTGATTTTAATAACTATATTAAACCATTCAATCACTAGGTCATTTATCTTTTATACCACTAGCTTAAACATGTTACTAGTTGGATATCCTAGAATATCAAAGACTTCATTAATTCAATCAATCCATGCGTCTATGTTTTTCAGTACTAAACCCCCAACCAAATATTTTTGGATTCTTGTTTTAAAAATACAATGACGAATTCTAATGTCGTGGTTGCTAAATATTATTTCCTTCAACAACCTAGAAATATTAAACAATACTTTATACAAGATCTTTATTGACCTATGGTTCTTGTTGAATCTAATTCTCATCCAATACTCCTATTAATTTCCCAATAATTTCACCAATTCCATTCTTTCTATAACCATTGAAGATAAAAACACTTCAACAATATAAAAAATAAAATTTAAATCTTAGGATATTAAAAATCTTAAAACACAAAATAATATCCACAATATTTCAGCAGTTATCAATTAAAACATGAATAAGGAAATACTAGTGTGAAGTCTCTATACCAATGGATGATACTCAACACTAATTATCCTAACCCTCAACGATGAGTTGATGGCACTTATAAAGGTGTATATGAACACCCATTATACCCGAATCACCTTGGAAATATTAAATTCAGCATATTGTGGTTATATATATATATATATATATACATTTTAGGTTCTAAGACATCCTATCTCAAGATCTTCCATCCTAATAGATAGATTGGATAAAAATGATACCATTTTTAATATACCACCTATAACACAATGGATTTGGAAGTGGAATATGTGATACTGACCTTATGTGATTCCTTCAAGACATAAAAGGATGAAAATAAATTCCAAGGTCTTTAAAAAACACCCGAGGGGGGGGGGGTTCTTAAACAAACATGTTACAATTGGAATCAATGATGAGAAATAATACAATTTTTGAAAATAACCAAACCAAATCTATATAAAAACTAGAAAATATCAGAGTATCAGTAGAGATAAAAAACATGAAACCATAAATACAATGACATGAAAAAATATGGGAACTAAGGAGGAACTACTCTAGAAACTGAGAATCAACGAACTTCAATCTTTGTCTCCCATCATCCCTGACCGACACATCATGATGCTCTACTAGAGATATATGAGAACCCAACCTTAATTGAATCATGTTAAACTAAATCAATATACATAGTATTGTTCATATATAGGTGGTTAGTATTCAACAAAATTTTAAATTTTATAAAATCATCCAACACATGAAACTATGTCGAGAACAAATTAGCATAAATTATATAAAATAAAGAGTATGAACAAAATGATCAATATAATTTCATACAATTATTGGAAATAAGAATATAAATAAATTTCATTATTTGATAAATTTTAACTAGTTTTTACCATAATCATAATACCCTTGGCATATCAATACCATAAACAGTCATGAAACCATGCATTCCATATTATAGTCCCAATACTCATGAGAGGTGACCCATCCTATCACCAAGTAATCACATGATGGTAACCTTTATTCCCCACTAGGGCACTAGAGTCCAACTCTAAAATAACATGTCCAAGTATAATTAAATAAGGAATACACCACAACCCATATATTCAAAAATCTCCCTAAAACATTATTTTTTATATCATTTTTCTTTTTTTCATTTAAGTAAGCACATTGTGTGAATCTTTTTTAAAACATATAATAACAGTTACTTCAAGATATATATAGGGGTTTTTTATGTAAACATAATAATGTGTTTTATAAATCCAAATCCTTCACATTGTATAAAAAATATATAGTTTAAGAACACACCCACCTTGAGTTTTTTTCACAACATAAACCAAGGAGAAAGAGAAACTCTTCATCCAAAAGATTATCCATAATCGATTTAAACACTTGGTTTTAGGGAATAAAATAAAATGATAATAAATTTGATTTTTTTTTGAATAAAAATGAGTAAAAAAGGAATAAATACACCCCTATAATTATCAAATGAGGTTCCTCTATCAAGGCATGAAACTATTCTAAAGAATCAGTGACTGTTTCAGCCATGTAAAAACCCCAATGACCGTAAAAAACATCATGATACCCACCAATCCCATGGTGAATTTGATTAAACCTTTCCTAGGAGGCCCACCATGGTGATATACTATATTGAAGAAACAAATAATTTAGCATTTTTAACCCACCATACCTAGGACCTCACATAGTGAGGTCTCTAAGGCCATTTTCCACCACACAAGAGTTACCAGACCGCATGGACAACACACCCAATGTCATGGAATGTTGGTCCTCCAAGTATTCCATAAAAAACACCTAGTTAATTTTTTTTACTAAAATAGTCTTTTCAATACATTTGGTACTCCTCAAAATTCCCAAACTTTCACTTAATCTACTAATCAACCTTCCAATGCTTTTCAAACATGATTAAAATGCAAAAAATATTAGAAATAGGAAATTACTTAAACTAGGGGTGTTATAATGAAGAACCCTTATAGTATTAGGTGACCATGGAAATGTTTCTTTGGATTAATCTTATATGAGGTTCCCTAATAGGATTTGGATACAGTAGGAATATAGTTGGGTTTATACAATTGAAGGATTTTTAGAATAGTTATCCACACACCCATTTAAGATTCATATATGATATGGATAATATGATTCCAAAAACAAAAATCTAATTATTAGGATAAATACTAATTTGAACTGAATATTAGTGAAATATAGAGATTATCCCACTAAAGGATATGATTAACATAAAAGGGGTCATCATTTAATTGTTTGAACAATTAATAAAAGTATTTATTAAATGTTTGTAAAAACATTATAATAATTTCATAAAATTACATAGTGTATAAAAATAATAGTATCATTATTAAAATTATATTTGAGATCAATAATATAGGAATAATAATATTAAAGAATGTAACTTTTATGACTGGTAACATTAGAAAAGTTCTTAGGTAAGAATAAATTATATGTGTTAAGAGTTATTATATTAGAAGAAGTTATCTGGGTTAGTGAAATATAATTTTATGTAATCAAGTTTTTAAGTTATTCAAAATGATAATCTAGATGATTATGATAAGAATAGAATGAATCATATAGGGTTTTATAGGATTTAAATGAAAAATGACCTATGGGATTTTCATATCCACGTATATCTTCAATATGATTGGATATTTAAATTACATGGTGAGGATAAAGGTATTAGAAATGGTTACTGTTGTTTAGGAATGCATTCTATTATAATTGATGGAAATGTTCAAAAAAATGATTGATTTTAATAAAAGTTTAAGCTACCATTTTCAAAGTGTTATGAATAGATGAACTAGGAAGGTGATATCTAGTTCTAGCTGCTATAAAGATAGTATAAGTAGGTAAAATTTCTAACTAGAATAAGAAATGTTAGATGTAGAGTACATTTTTTTTCTTGAATTAGTATGTGAATATCATAAAAAACTAAAGGTAAAATCAGGATTGAATTGGTGATGATTCCATACGATAGAATTTCTTGGATAACAAGGGTTTTAGAAACTCCATGGAATGTTTAGTTCAAGTGTTAGTTTTATATAAATTGATTATTCTATCTTGAAGGTTATGTCATACCAATGGTTTGTTTTATATGGGTTGTTGCAAAAAGTTCCAAATCGTAGTAAATAATGATAAATCTTAGAGATTTAATTTAATTGACGGAGAAAATATTTGTTACATCAAATATTTTAATGTAAATGATTTTATCAAACTCATATTAATCTATGTATAATATGCATACATACATATTATTTTTATTATTTTATAAGATATTTTTTTGTTAACAAAGAGTTTTTATGAGTAAAATGAGATGATACACCTGATTTTTGACTCATTGGATTCTATAACAAGTTTCAAATAGGAGAACTAGATACAAGTGTTTTATATAAGATATAGTGTTTATCTAGATATATATTGAAATATGAGGGAATATTTTCCCACCAACCATCACTGTCATATTTAAATAATAATATTCTGTTGATAAAAATAATCAAAAAAAATTAAATAAAATATGTCATGTAAATAATATATATATGTTAAATATATAAACTAAAAAAACATGTGTTATTTTTTAACACAAAGATGTCTTTTTATATTAGAAAAATATTTTTAGGAGAATATTGTTTAAAAAATATTTGTAAAGGAATGTTTTACATAAAAATGTTCAATGTTAGAAAATAATAGACTATATCAGTCAAGAAATAAAATAGTTTTCACATAATTTACTGAAGTGTTTAGGATATGTGATGATAAATGGAAATGTAAATAGTTATATTTAGTTACCATGAGGGAGGGAATAACACTACTTCTTAAAGTATTATACTAGTTAAAGAGATTCATAAGTAGACAATAAAAATTATTAACATAATAGAATTTTGTACTATGGTGTTAAGGTGTTAGATAATTTTAAAGGAGATGAACATTAAAAATATGATTTATAAATATCACTATTATTCAACTTTGATTTATTCATTGATGTTAGTCCCTAATGTGTTTAGTGGTATTGTTTTGTCATGTGGTTTCATAGTGATGTTGTAGGAATTACATATAGATGTAATGAGTTAAAAAATCTCTATAATTAAAGTAAAGAAAAGGATGATTTTCATTCTATCATATAAGATATGTTATATAATTAACTATATCATGTTTTTTAGGTATTATTTAATTATTTTAAGAATTTAAAATGTATCATATAAATGGAAGTATCCAGTTTATCATTTTTAGGTTGTTTAAATATATCTATATAGTCATATCCAATTCATGAAGTGTAATGATAATTGACCTCTCAATGTATGACTTCAAGTTATCCCAAACCAATTTCCACTGTGGATTATAATATGTTATGATTAAATTTAAAGGATAACATGATTATGATACTTTTATATAAATATAAAATATACTGATGAGGTATAAATATATATTTTGTGCATTTTATAACCAATTTAGTATACCAAATTAAGTGTTTTACATTATGTATTTGGCATACTAGTGTTTCATGAATCAAATTTGGGGTCCCCAATACATGGTATTGGTGAGATACCTAGTATGAGAACCTACATACTTTCTTTCCTTTCTTATTCAATCCTTGATGATTTGATAATGGGGGGGGGGGGGGTTGATCATGTGATCACTAATAGTTTATCTAAGATGAGATTTTCCCTCTTGTATGGAATGTATAACACCAATTCCCTTTACTGATATATAATGGAGAGTCTGTGGACACACTTAGATAGTATATATTAACCCTACCTAACCCAATGAGGATTCCCCCTGGGTAAAATTTAAGCTGAGTATGCAACCCCAAGCCCACTGCTAATTGGATATGGTCTGATCACTAACACCGAGTAATCATATCACACAATATAGAAGGCCATAACCTATATCAATCTATAAAAAGACATATTTATAATGAATAAAAATAACTTGAAACTGCAGTAGAATATATATATGTAAACAAATAAACTGAATAAAACACATCCATGATACCTAACATAGTGGAAACATCTCCACATTAGAAAAACATCATAATATATATATACAAAAAGGTCTATAAAACTAATAGTCACAGAACAAGGGAATAATTATCAATTGGAATCCCATATTTGTTTTTCAATTCCAGGATCACCACCACCATTATGAACCACGAAGCTCCATAGAGAGATATCAAAACTCATATATAAATAAGAAAAACATGCTCTATTCCCACTAATACCACTTAAGAATGTTCTATTGTCTATAAAGGAAATAAATTAAGGGAAAAAATCCCATGTACATGTGAGTATAAACATACTAAATAGGACACAATGATACCATAAAAGTAATAAAAGGAAACATTTAATATAAAACAAAGGAATAGTAAGGTAGAAAATATGAATTAAATTAAATAAATATCGTTAAATTCTCTATGACTAAAAGTCTTGGGGATACATAAAAGTCCCAGACATCAGAAATACAATACATAAATGTTTAATCTCATGTGACACTAGGGATGCTTGAAGTATTAAATATCCCATTTTTATGTCAGATATCAAATGAAACCAAAAGGTGTATGAGTATTAAAAAGTATTTATGTATCTAATATATTATAATTCCTTCCCACATCAATTTTATAATCCACTATGTGGGACCCTCTTTTCATCAAAGCATGCATGACTATCAAGGGAGTGCCAAAAATTACTACCCACCATCACCATTTCACCTCTCAAAGAAACCCTTGGGGGAAATCATACATTGACTAAGGATATATATATAATTTTAGGTTTTTTAACCACTTTTATTATAACTAACTAGTTATGAGAAAACCCACATCGCCTCCTAGAAACTATATTTGAGGACCTGCTCCTTGTCTAGTAGCTCATAAAAGACAAGGGAGTACCTAAATCTATAGACACATGATATTAACCTCATTTATTAGAACAAAAAATATGATGGAATACCTAACACCAAAGATAGAGGACCAAATACATAAGAATTTGGTGGAGTATTAAACTCTATCAATAATATGAGGGACTTGTGCCTCACCAAGTAGTATAAAATAGATGTGGGCGTACCTAACCTTGTGAATGTTATAATCACCATTCAAGATCTTCATAATTGTCCTTATAGAGATAAATAATAAAACTAACTACATTTCCTCAAAATTACATTGAATCATAAGAAGGGATATGATATTATAATCTATGAAAACAATGGTTAATATAGGCTATTTTTATGACTGAAACCATCATAGAGTGAAATTTTCCTGAAAAACACCCAACAAAGGTAGAAGTAAGCCATGTGGTGGCCCATGGGCACACCAAATAATGTATTTTTGAGGGTAGGATTCACCCCATTTGGAATTTCACGCTCCACATGTGGGAGTGTCATGCCCTCACATGCACCTCTAAACAGGTTGGTGTGGGTGAACCTAACCAGGCCTCAGGTGCCAGTGTGGCCACATAGCCAAGACACCTGGCTAACAGAGTTTTCACTTATTACTACACTTTTTGGAAAACTCATTATCACTATTTATGGGACTAGGATAGTAGGCCAAGCCAATTTTCCACCTATATTAGGGTTGGGGGTGTTTCTTTGTTACTAGTTGTCTATTTACATCATTTTTCTACACCTTTACTTTCCATGTGTTAGTTGGAGAACCCTCTGATCCTAGTGAATAAGATTGTTGGGGGTGGAAACCTAACCACCCTTATTTTTTTATCTCATACCATGGTGGTGTGAGTGTCCACCACCTCCAATTAATATGGTTATAACTATGCCTAGTCCTACCTCACCTGGCCCACTCAAAATAACCACCTCTTACTAACACCACTGACCTATATTATGGACAACCTCACTACTTCTTCCATGAACCTC
Organism: Viscum album; assembly: GCA_963277665.1. Lineage (NCBI taxonomy): Eukaryota > Viridiplantae > Streptophyta > Magnoliopsida > Santalales > Viscaceae > Viscum > Viscum album. The sequence goes on along the minus strand of OY728142.1, from coordinate 387,987,751 downwards.
AGATCACGCCACTCTACTATACCCCAATAACACCATGGAGGATAAATAGGGTTTTTGTCTCCATAAAATAATATCCAATAACCTAGTTGACCTCCTATAATCTCTAACCTGTTGTCCCATCACCCAAAATACCACTTCTATTGCACCATCACCAATGAACACATCCTCATCTAATGGGTCTTCAGTCTCACATTCAAGAAGAATATGGATGAGAAAGAGGGGATCTGAGACTAGCCCTCGACAACCCATGTAACACCATAAGTTTTATGAATTACTTTATTTATAATTTATTACAATTTATTTTATTGATTTCATTACAAAAAACACCATGTTAATATTTCATTACATGAAACACCAAGTTAATCATGATATATACACAATGATGGGATATATTTCACTACACGTAATACTATGTTTAAAAAATGCATGATATAATATTAACATTATAATTTAAACATGAACAATATATCCTAGATGTTAAAATTATATATTTGAATATAAATCAATTATTTTTAGATAATAATTATAATGGTTTTATATAAAGGATAAACTTGGATAAAAAAATGATTTTTGGTAATGTCTTTATATGTTTTGAAAATACTATCTTCTCAAAAAACAATTTTTATTTAATTTTGTAAACTTTACTAAAGTTAATTTATAACACTTTTATAATATTAATTTGGAAATATAAAACTCATTTTTGAAATAAACATTCCCAAATTATATTTGGGTTAATTTTTGGGATATTTTTGAAAAGTTGTATTTTTTGGTAAATATTGAAAAATAATGAAATTTAATTTAAAACTAATTTTTTGTTTAATTTTATTAAAAGTTAAATTACATTTAAAATTGGTTTTAAAGTTAAATTTGTTCAATTACACATTCATTAATCTCATTTATGTCATTTTAAATAATTTTATGTTGAGTTTGGATATAAAAACCATGTAATATTTTGAACATTTTCCCATTAAAACCCTACTTTCCAATCGCATTTGTAGGATTAATTTTAAATAAAAATTTTACACAGATGTGAATGGAATTTATTAAAATGGATTAAATATTTGTAATCATAATACATTATATTATTGAATAATGGAAACTTAATTTTTTTCCATAATGAATAATATAAATTGAAAAAATTATTTTCTGCGGTTAAGGAGAAAATCTGTTTATCGTTGGGTTAAAATAAAAAGATAAGAGATAAAAATAATCAAAAACATATCAATACCCATTTTATGAATATTTCAACTTATTATATTCTATTATTTATTTTAGTTAATTATTGGTGCCCTGTTACATGAAAAACATGTGTGAAATTCTTTCTTTCAAAGAATTACTAGTGCTCCACTCACCTCACTTATAAAAGGCCACACCTTATCCTCTCAGATTCACACCATAATACCCTATTTTGGACATCAAATACCAAAATAACTTCTCAAATTTACTTATTTAAACCTATAATCCCTATTTTGGACATAAATCCAACAAAGGAAGGAAATTTTTGAAATCCTAAGGATGATACCCGAGGAAGAGGTAACGTCCATCAACGAGCATTTTTGTTTTATTTCATCCTCCAAATCCTTCAATAATTATTATAAAACCTTATATAATAACATTAATAATTTAAATATAGTTATATGTTTCTATTCTATGTTCATTACCTACAAAAATATCCACTTTCATCAAGTGGGTTACAAGATCATTGTTAGTGGGTTGGATATAAAAACAACCTCATAAACCGATGTTATTTATTTTATCCATAACCAATACTACAGTCTATAAATAATGATGAATTTATTTTATATATATTATATTTAAGATATTATTATACATATAGAATTACTATATCACAGATACCTTCATACACTCGCTATTATGGTAATATGATATTGCCGCCTGTGTGTACCGCAGACTACCACCTTACGAAGCGATGTGATTTGTTCACGCATTACATTGAAGGTATTAAGGATATTGTTAATGAAAATATGTTATATATATGAAATAAAAACATTTTTATAATGGTAGTATTGCATTTAACTTTCTTTCCATTAATATGATATGATGATGGATACATCGTTTATGCATATGTATGACCTACCATATCCATGAATGTTGTATTCAATTTTCTATCTATAAATTTTGTGGATTAATATAAATATACATATAAAGAAAATATATCGTATTATATCATGATTAAAATTTTTTATATGATGAAATCATAAAAAAAGTGACAGGAATATTAATAATAAATTAAAACATATAGGAAATATAAAGTGGTTATGACCTAAAAGGAAACTTTAACAAGTAATTGTTAATAAAGGGGTAATAAAAGGTTATAAGAAAATAATATATTGTATAACATATAAAAGTGTTTTTTAATAGACTCTTAATAAATTTATACTTATTATATGTGAGGTTTGAACATGTACAAAATAATTCAAGACTTCTGGTAAGGGAATTTTGTGTCAATCTTCTTTCCTTGAGATGTATGTTAAATTATGCTATTATATTATTTCACAATTTGTATGTTTAATTAATTGGACATTTAATATAATGAATTTAATTATCCTAATTAAATTTTAAGTTTCATTTAATTTTTCTCCATCATGGTTCGTACGATTCAATGTAACACCCGAGACTTTTATGATATATAAATTATCAAAGTAATCTTTTTCTACACACAACACTTGCTTGGCTTGCTTTACACGAAATCGCGACCTTCCTCGATATCTTGCGTCGTACGCAATACCGAGTTTCACTAAACAATTATATGCTAATAAAATATTAATAAAACTAGATGTTATGAATAGTAATAACCACTTTTTGAAATTTTATAAATTTTATTTTTCAAAATCGACTTCATTTTTGTATTCGGAATATCGAAATTATCCTAGGGTGAAATTTTGATATTTTTCTGAAAACTTTCAATTTTTGATGAATAGTGAAACCACTAAGTGATAGTTAAAAAACTGATTTTTTCATAAAACTTAATTTTACCTCTTCTGCGAGTGGAATTTCAAAAATCCGAGATACACGGTTGATGCCAGTAAGTAAAATGTGGTTCAAAGAGATGAAAATGATTTTTGGTGAATAGTAACTTTTTACTTTTACTTACCACGGTTAAAAGTAAATAGGGTAATTAAGGGTTAAAATGATATTATTATTACCTTAAAACATGTCCTAATTCTATTGGATAAGTGTAATTCGACCAAAAAAAAACTTATGAATAAAATATGACCATTTAGGCCCACTTGGATTAGATTAGGACATTTATTATTAATTTATTTAAAGAAGGGTTAAAATAGTTAACATCAAAGTTTAATAAGTAAATAATATTTAATATAAGGTTATATATAAGATAAATTCGACTATAAATATTCATTAGAAATATAAAAGTATTTCCTACATAACGGTATTTTATTTTTAATTTTTAGACATTAAATAATTAAATTTATTTATGACGCAATGATGATGCAGTAATTATTTTATTAATGAAATATTGACATAATTGATGTTATAAATACCCAAATAAATGTATTTTGAGACTTTTTATGAATTCCACTAATTTTATAGGTTAATATGAAATGTTATTATTGATTTAATTAACTTTTTTAGAACTAATAATTATGTTATGATTTTCACAAAAATCAATTACAAAATAGTGTCAAAATTGACATAAAATAGTTTTTAAAACAAATATTATATTATTAATTGTTATTTTATTCTTAAAAATACAAGGTTCGGCCAAATGACTTAGATAAGGTTATATATATTAATAATAAACAACTTTGGGTTCGTTTGGATTGTTATAGTATGTTTATAGTGTAAGAACACAAGAAGACACGGTAAAAGTAAAATTATTTAACTTAATGTTAAATCTAAATGGTAAGTTCAAAATAGGAACCTAAACATGTATAAATTCTATTGGATGAGAGTATTTCGACCCATCCCACCTTAGATTCGAAATAAATCAATATGAAGCTATTTAAAACCGAATTTGGCTTTATAATAAAATAATATTTTTTGTTAATCCAAAGGTGCCCCTCTCCTCCCTTAGTATTTACTAGGGTGTATTTTATCATCCACATCCATGTTTCCTCAATATGTAATATTATTTCCATCCACCTACAATTGTTTAAATCCGATTTTTCCCGTTCAGTGAGTTTTTAGTAAAGGATATGAAGGGAATCTTTTGTCGTTTTTCGTATAAGGTACTTTTTGACTTTTCCGACAAAAGTACGAAGAATGTTTTTTTATAACTTATATGAAATGAATGTATTTTTAAAACATTATTTCCAAGAAGCTTCCTTTACAAGTTTTCAAGTTTATTTTTAATCAACTTCTTTGAGTTTAGAATTGTACGACATGTTAAAAAAGGAAAAGTGTTTTTGAAGCAGAAAGGATATTTTCCTCAAGAATGGAGTTCAAGTGTTTTATCAAAATTATTTTCCATATAAGATAATAAAGGGTTATATTTCTATCCATATTATTACATTTATTTGATTATGTTGCGATGGAATTATATTTATGAATTCATTTATCTTATATGAATTGTTTTATGATGTCACGATGTTTAAGATTCCCACATTTATTACATGGGTTATGCTATGATGTATGGTTTATGATTTTGTGGCACACATAAGAATGGTATCATTAGGAGATGGGTGAGACCTATATATCCCTCCAATTCATTGGGTAAAGATTTTATATCTCATGATATAGACATGGCTGGAACGGTAGGTTAAACCGGTTCAGTGAAACAGGACTGAAACGAGGAGTGAACTCGGTTCAGAAGTGGACTTTGTCCACTAAGATAGTCTTGGCAATGAGTCTTGACTAACAAGAAATTATTCTAAATGATTATGTGTGTATTCCAAAAAGTTTCATTTTTATGTTATGATTATTGGGATTACATTTCACTACTATGATTTATCCCATGTTATGAAATTATGATCTCTTTTGCAGGTTAAGATTTTCAAAAGTTATGTGCTTATGTATATGATGTGATTGATATTTCTTTTGTTTACCCTTACTGAGCATTTGAGCTCACCCTTTTGTATTTTTTATTTCCCCAAGTCAGGAATAAGGTTATTAAGTAGAATATGCCAAAAAGGGACTCTAGATATGATGAAATAAATGGGAGGCAAAGTAGATGCTTTATGAACCAGTTGTTTATGCTTTCCAGTATCTAAATACACTATACCTATACGGTCTTTTCATGGTTTTGTTATATGTTGTAATAAGTGTGCTTCAATATTGAAGTAATAACAATGTATGTAAAGTATGGGTCGTTATAGTTGGTATCAGAGGAAAGATATAGTCAACCTTTGGAAACTAGGATGTGAAAGCGTTAGTAAGAACCCTAAGGATAATTCTAAGCATAGAACACAATCTTAGTGTTTTAGAAATGACCATGAATAACCTAGGATAAGACCTTAAGTGTGAAATTTTATTCTTGATTATGTGGTTTTCCTATTATAATTAGTGTTGCTCACATTATTCTTCTTGGTCTTAGTCAATGGCTGGAACCCGAAGGGACCGTGTTAATGCGGAATGCGACGGGCAATGCAATGAATGTCCCCCGGAGCAACCAAACATTATGGGAGCCAGAATGAAAAATCTTGTAGCCTTGCTCACACAAATTTCTCAAGCTATGAATCATGCAAGACTTCCAAATGAGCAAAGGATGGAGGAAAATTCTGTTGAATCCTTCATGAGGCAGCGTCCACCTTCTTTCAGCGGGTCTACTGATCCATTAGCTGCTGAACAATGGATTAGTACTACTGAAAAGATATTTTCAGTTCTTCAATGTTCTGAACATGATAAAGTCATCCTAGAAGTGTATCATTTGGAAGGATATGCTGATCAATGGTGGAATCTTATTAAGAATACGAGGAAAATGGATGAAATTGAGTCCATGGAATGGGACGAGTTCAAGAACTTATTTTTCAATAATTACTTCCCTCATATTCTCCAAAAAAATTTGGAGAAAGAGTTTCTTGAACTAAAGAAAAAGGATGATGAAACTGTTGGTACTTATGAATAAAATTTTACAAGACTTGCAAGGTATGCTTCTGGTATTATTATCCAAAATGAGAGTAAGATCGATCGATTCTTTAGTGGCTTAAAACCAAGTCATCGAAGGGCGTTATCCATAAGGGACTTCAATAGATATGAGGAAATCGTTCGATGTGCTCTCAATGTCGAGATGGAGATTGGAGTAACCCATCAGTCATATGGGTTTGATAAGAAGAGGAAAATGGAATTCAAAGGAAAATCTAAAGATCACACTGAAAAGAAGATGAGCTTTCCCTTATGATCAAAGTGTGGAAAGAAACATGGAGGGAGTTGTCTTAAAAGGGCATGTAACTGTTTCAAATGTGGAAAGGAAGGTCATCAGGCATTTGAATGACGCAATGATGGGAAGAAGATGTCTAATGATGAAAACAAAGGAAGGGATACATAGAATGACCCTACTACACTTCAATGTTTCAAGTGCAAGGAGATGGGGAATTATGCCAATCAATACCCAAATCCAAGGGTTGATGATGATGGTCGACGTCAACAAACTCTTAAGGCTAAAGACAAAGGAAAGTCACATGCAATTTCTATCAGCGATGTGGAGTATGATAACGATGTGGTGAAAGGTACACTTACCATCCACTCTAAAGTAGAAAATGTTTTATTTGATTCTGGATCCACCCACTCCTTTATTTTTGAAGAATATTCTAAGGATATCACCGTATTACCTCAACAGTTAGATGTTGATTTAGCTGTGAAAACCCCTAATGGCACAACAGCCGCATCAAAAGTTTATAATTCTTCTCCAATTGAACTTTGTGGGAAAGTGCTTCGTGCAAATCTTGTGATCCTTCCTATAGTGTAATTTGATGTGATTCTTGGCATGGATTGGCTTTCTCTACATGGAGCTCATATCAATTTCCAAATAAGGGAAGTCACATTTCATATTCCAGATCAATCTATGATCGTCTATCGATGTAAGGATGAACATAACCTTCCAGTGGTTATTTCTTCCATTTTATGGGTATTGATTCCACTAAATGAAGGTTATTTATCTCAAATGGTTGGTTAGAAACTCATGATTAAGAATATTCCCATTGTACGAGAGTTTGATGATGTCTTTCCAGAGGAATTACCGGGTCTTCCACCGAATCGTGAAGTTGAGTTTTCAATAGAACTCGTACCGGATGGCTTGCCTATTTCAAAGACACCTTATAGAATGACCCCAATTGAGTTGCAGGAATTGAAGAAACAACTCCAAGAGAATCTTGATAAGGGGTTCATATGCCCTAGTGCGTCACCTTGGGAAGCACCTGTTCAGTTTGTTAAGAAGAAAGATGGATCAATGAGACTCTGCATTGATTATTGAGAACTTAACAAGATCACTATCGAGAACAAATATCCTCTCTCACGCATTGATGACCTATTTGACCAACTACGCGGAGCTCAATACTTTTCCAAGATTGATCTTTGTTCTGGGTATAATCAATTAAGGCTCAAAAGGGAGGATATACCAAAGACAGATTTCCATACAAGGTATGGACACTACGAATTTATAGTGATGCCATTTGGTTTTACTAATGCCCCGACTATCTTCATGGATCTAATGAATAGAGCCTTTAGAGACTATCTTGATCAATTTGTGGTAGTCTTTATAGACGATATTCTTGTATATTCAAAGAGCAAGGAAGAACATGAAGATCACTTGAGAATTATATTGAAGACCCTATGAAAGGAGAAGCTTTATTACAAATTTACCAAGTGTGAATTTTGTCTTCAAAAAGTTTCATTTTTGGGTCACATAATCTCAAAAGAGGGGATATCTGTGGATCCAGCAAAAACAGAGGTTATCGAATGATGGTCAAGACCAACAACAGTAACTGAGATCCGAAGTATTCTTGGTTTGGCTAGATATTATCGACGTTTTGTGAAAGATTTTTCACAATTATCTAATCCACTCACCAAGTTGACTCGGAAAGGAGTTAAGTTTGTTTGGACGGAGGAATGTGAAGAGAATTTCAAGGAGTTGAAAAGAAGGTTATCCAGTGCACCTGTGCTCACACTACCATGTAGTGGAGAAAGGTTTGTGATCTACAGTGATGTATCCAAGAAGGTATTGGGGTGTGTTCTTATGCAAAATGATATGGTGATAGCTTATGCCTCACGATAGTTGAAAATACTTGAGAAAAATTACCCAACTCATGATGTGGAGTTAGCTGCGGTAATCTTTGCATTAAATATTTGGAGGCATTACCTTTATGGTGAGAGGTTTGATATTTATAATGATTATAAATGTTTAAAGTATATTTTCACACAAAAGGATATGAATATGCGCCAAAGAAGATGGTTGGATCTGATTAAGGATTACGACTAATCAATTCATTACCACCCTGGTAAAGAAAACAAGGTGGCAGATGCATTAAGTCGACAAGACCATGCCAGTTTATACATGATAAGGATCAAAAAAGATCCAATATTTATGGATTTACAAAGGATGGATCTTGGAATTATAATGAAAGGGAAAAAATCATATCTTTCTCAAATGAATGTTCAACCATCTATACATAAAGAGGCACAGAAAGAAGATGTCGAGTTACAAAAGAAGGTGAGAAATGTTCCTGAATTCAACCTTGATTGTGATGGGATAATAAAGTTCAGGAATTGGGTTTGTCTTCCTCCCATCCCCTAATTAATGAAGGAGATATTGGATGAGGCTCATAGTTCATCATTCTCTATTCATCCTGGAAGCAAGAAGATGTATAGGGACTTGAAAGAGTACTTCTGATGGGATGGCATGAAAATAGATGTTGCTGAATATGTCCCTCGATGCTTGGTTTGTCAACAAGTTAAAGCTGAGAGACAGAAGTATAAGGTGATGTTACAACCATTACCCATACTTGAATGGAAATGGGAAAACATCACTATGGACTTTGTCACAGGACTTCCTAAAACATCCAAAGGAAATAATGCTATCTGGGTCATAGTGGATCGTCTTACAAAATCTGCACACTTCATTTCTATTAGAGAGGATTTCTCTCTGGATCAGCTTGCCAGGATATATGTAAAGAAAGTGGTAAGATTGCATGGAGTACCACTTTCTATTATATCTAATTGGGATCTGAGATTTACCTCGAAGTTCTGGCGAAGTCTTCAGCATACTCTGGATACAGAGTTGAGTTTCAGCACTGCTTATAATCCTCAGACAGACGGTCAGTCTGAGAGAACAATTAAAACTCTAGAAGATATGTTGAGAGTTTGCTCTATGGATTTCAAAGGTGGTTGGGATCAACACCTACCTTTGGTGGGATTTTCTTATAATAATAGCTTTCACTCCAGTATTCAGATGGCTCCTTATGAAGCTCTCTATGGAAAGAAATGCATGACTCCAACTTGATGGGATGGAGTTGGGGAAAGAAAGCTATTAGGACCCGATCTCGTTGATGAAATGGCATAAAATGTCAGATCTATTCAACAACACATAAGAGCAGCTCAAAGTTGACAGAAAAGTTATGCCGACAACCGAAGAAAAGACCTAGAGTTTGAAGTGGGTGATAAAGTGTTCTTACGAATATCTCCCTGAAAGAGGGTCATGAGATTTGGAAAGAAGGGGAAGTTGAGCCCTAGATATATCGGTCCTTTCGAAATACTGGATTGTATTGGAAAGGTACCTTACCGATTGACACTTCCACCAAATCTCTCTCAAGTTCACGATGTGTTCCATGTATCTCTCCTGAGAAAGTACATACCTGATCCTTCACATGTACCCAGCTCATAAGTTGTACCGCTGGAGCAGGCTCTTTCTCATGAAGAACAGCCGATAGAGATTCTGGATCATAGCGAAAAATTCCTACGAAACAAGACCACTCGATTGGAGAATGTTTTATGGAGGAACCACTAATTAGAAGAAGCTACATGGGAGCTTGAGGATATGATGAGGGAGAGGTATCCTCATCTGTTTGTTACAATGTGACGAATTTCGAGGGTGAAATTCATTTTAAGGGGGGTAGAATGTAACACCTGAGACTTTTATGTTATATAAATCATCAAAGGAATCTTTTTCTATACACAACACTTGCTTGGCTTGCTTTACACGAAATCGTGACCTTCCTCGATAGCTTGCGTCGTACGCAATATAGAGTTAACTAAAAAATGATATGCTAATAAAATATTATTAAAACTAGCCGTTATGAATAGTAATAACCACTTTTTGAAATTTTATAAATTCTATTTTTCAAAATGGACTTCATTTTTGGATTCGGAATATTGAAATTATCCTAGGGTGGAATTTTGGTATTTTTCTGAAAACTTTTAATTTTTGATGAATAGTGAAACCACTAAGTGGTAGTTAAAAAACTGAATTTTTCATAAAACATAATTTTACCGCTTCTGTGAGTGGAATTTCAAAAATCCGAGAGACACGGTTGATGTCAGTAAGTAAAATGTGGTTCAATGAGATGAAAATAATTTTTGGTGAATAGTAACTTTTTACTTTTATTTACCACGGTTAAAAGTAAATAGGGTAATTAAGGGTAAAAATGATATTATTATTACCCTAACACATGTCCTAATTCTATTGTATAAGTGTAATTCGACCAAAATAAAACCTAGGAATAAAATATGACCATTTAGGCCCACTTGGATTAGATTAGGACATTTATTATTAATTTATTTAATGAAGGGTTAAAATAGTTAAAATCAATGTTTAATAAGTAAATAATTTTTAATATAAGGTTATATATAAGATAAATTAGACTATAAATATTCATTAGAAAGATAAAAGGATTTCCTACATAATGGTATTTTATTTTTAATTTTTAGAAATTAAATAATTTAATTTATTTATGACACAAAGATGATGTAGTAATTATCTTATTAATGAAATATTGACATAATTGATGTTATAAATACCCAAATAAATGTTATTTGAGACTTTTTATGAATTCCACTAATTTTATAGGTTAATATGACAAGTTATTATTGATTTAATTAACTTTGGTCGAACTAATAATTCTGTTATGATTTTCACAAAAATCAATTACTAAATAGTGTCAAAATTGACATAAAATAGTTTAAAAAAAATATTATATTATTAATTCTTATTTTATTCCTAAAAATCTAAGGCTCGGCCAAATGACTTAGATAAGGTTATATATATTAATAATAAACATCTTGGGGTTCGTTTGGATTCTTATAGTATGTTTATAGTGTAAGAACACAAGAAGACACGGTAAAAGTAAAATTATTTAACTTAATGTTAAGTCTAAATGATAAGGTCAAAATAGGAACCTAAACTTGTCTAAATTCTGTTGTATGAGAGGATTGCTACCCATACCCACCTTAGATTTTAAATAAATCAATTTGGAGCTATTTAAAACCGAATTTGGCTTTATAATAAAATAATATTTTTAGTTATTTCAAAGGTGCCCCTATCCTCCCTTATAAAAGGGAACCTCCTCCCTCTCTTCCACACACCACTTGGATCCTTCAAGCTCGGCCAACCCCACAACTTTCTCCTCTCCACTTCCCTAGAGACATCCTAGAGGTCCTGGTCTTATTCAAAGACCAATTTTAGTTCCCTAAAAGGAGGTCTCAAAGAATAACTTCAAAGAAGAGGTAATGTCCGTTACCGATTCTTTCATCTTTATTTCTTCTTCCACTTCTTCTTCTTTAGTTGTTTCATTATGAAGTAATAAAATAAGTATCACTGATATACTTATATGTTATTATATGTATGAAACAACCCTATTTCACAATCTATCCATCCTATGGAAAATAAAATCACCGCGCGTGCGTACGTACAGAATACCGTCTCCACGCCATGGTGTAATCTACTTTCCACCACCACCACCTTACTTAGGTGGGTATAATGGTGTAAATAATGACTATATATGATTATTGTAAAGTGATATTGATTCTAAAATAGTATACATACACTCCAATACAATTCCATGATCATGGGAACGATATCATCGCTCGTGCGTACGTACGGAATACCGTCTCCACGATGTGATGCGACTCGTTCTACACGATCTTCATTGCATAATGATTATATAAATGAATTGAATGAATTAATATGATATATATTACACTAATAACATTCTCAAAATTAGGTATCTATAACCTGAAGAGAAGAATATGAATTTATTCGACAAAACACGCATAAGAACAAAAAGTAATAAACACCCGAATAACAAGTTGTGATGAAATATTACTAATAAGAAGCTAAGAATATGACCATATATGATATCATAACAATAATTATGATTCTGGAATAAGTAAATAACATTATTTAAATCATTATATAGGAGGTTCAGACACTTATGAGGAAAATCAGACCTAAGGTAAGGGAAATATCACAATCTCATTTTTATCCGAGATTGTTTATACTTTAGTATTTACTGAAGTGTATTTTATCATCCACATCCATGTTTACTCAATTTTTAATATTATTTACATCCACATACAATTTTTTAAATCCAATTTTACCCTTCGGTGAGTTTTTAGTAAAGGATGTGAAAGGAATCTTTTGTCGTTTATCGTACGAGGTACTTTTTGACTTTTCCGACAAAAGTACGAAGAATATTTTTTTAACCTATATGGCATGAATGGATTTTTAAAACATTATTTCCAAGAAGATTCCTTTACAATTTTTCAAGTTTATTTTTAATCAACTTCTTTTAGTTTATAATTGTACGACATGTTAAGAAAGGAAAAGTGTTTTTGAAGCAGAAAGGATATTTTCCTCAAGAATGGAGTTCAAGTGTTTTATCAAAATTATTTTCCATCTAAGATAATAAAGGGTTATATTTCTATCCCTATAATTAAATTGATTTGATTATGTTGTGATGGATTTATATTTATGAATTCCTTTATCTTATTTGAATTGTTTTATGATGTCACGATGTTTAAGATTCCCATTTTTTTTACATGGGGTATGCTATGATGTATGGTTTATGATTTTGTGGCACACATAAGAATGCTATCATTATGAGATGGGTGGGACATATATATACCTCTAATTCATTGGGTAAATATTTTATATCTCATGAGATAGACATGGTTGGAATGGCAGGTTAAACCGATTCAGTGAAACAGGACTGAAACGAGGAGTGAACTCGGTTCAGAAGTGGACTTTGTCCACTAAGATAGTATTGGAAATGAGTATTGAATAACATGAAATGATTATCAATGATTATGTGTGTATGAAACAAAGTTTTATGTTTTAATTTATGATTATTGGGATTAAATTTCACTACTATGATTTATCCCATGTTATAAAATTATGATCTCTTTTGCAGGTTAAGATTTCCAAAAGTTATGTGCTTATGTATATGATGTGATTTATATTTCTTTTGTTTAACCTTACTGAGAATTTGAGCTCACCCTTTTGTATGTTTTATTTACCCAGGTCAGGAAGAAGGTTATTAAGTAGAATATTCCAAAAAGGGACTCTAGATATGATGAAATAAATGGGAGGAAAAGTAGATGCTTTATAAACCAGTTGTTTATGCTTTCTAGTTTCTAAAGACACTATACCTATACAGTCCTTTCATGGTTTTGTTATATGTTGTAATAAGTGTGCTTCAATTTTTAAGTAATAACAATATATGTAAAGTATGGGTCGTTATATTCAATGTTACCAAATTTGTATTTTTTTATGATACAATCTAATTGTTTAATGAGATAATTTATGGTTATGTTTATGAGGATAAAAAAATATGATCCATATCTCAATAAACACATAAATTTTAATATACTTTGGTTATTCATGATATTTTCAAGTAATCATACCATTTTAACATTCTTATTTATTTAAAATAATTGAGGAAATGTTTTTATAAAAATCCAAAATTATTTTATCTATTCGGTCAGAAATTCATTTTCTTCTAAAACCATGTTTTCTAAAAATGTTTTCAAAAATATTTTATTATTATCATATGATTTTTAAAATACATTTTTACCATGTTTTAATTTTTTAAATATATTTTTTGAAAAATTGTCAAGTCATTTTATAAAAAATTCCTATTTATATTTTACCTGAAATATAAAAGGAATATTTGTTTTCACATGTATGGCATGAATGATAATTACCATCATAATGAAAATATTTTTACTTGAATACTCCATAATCATTTTTCATGGTTATTTTAAATTAATTCTTTTTCAAAAGGTTTTATTTTTTATAAAGTAATTTTTAAAGTGGAAATGCTATTTTTCTCATGAAATATTTTAAATGATTGATCAAAATCATTTTTCATAGAAGATGTCATCCATTAAAGTCTCCTATGTATTATAATGGATATGATCCAAGGATATCATTATTATTATTATTTTGAATGGTTTATGTTTATGATGACATGATGTTTATGAAACCTATTTCTATTTCAAGTGTTATAAAATAATAAAACACTTGAAATTCAATTACTTTTACATGAGTTGTTCTATAATGAAAATATTTAATGATTAAGAAACCTATCTTTATTCCACAAGTTATGATATAATGAAATTTTTATGAAACCTATTATAGTTAATGGGTCATGATAGGATAATTGTTTTATAATATTTTGGAACACATAAATATGGATTTCATTATGATATGGGAAGGAATTATATCTCCCTATAACTCACTTAGAAAATATTTATATATCATGAGACAAACATGACTATAATGGGGAGTGAACCTAGTTTATTATGGGAATTTTTATTCTATGATGGTCTCGGGAGTAAACCTTTACAACTATGATAGTTTGAGGTTTGAAATTATTCCACTATGATATCATTGGAAATGATCCTTGAATAATATGGAAATTATTTTCTATTCTTATGCATATGTTAAAAATATTAGTCTTGTGAAATTATTATGATATCATGGATCATGTTTTTTGATTCCATTATAATTCAAGTGTTGTAAACTTCTAATATTTCTTCCAGAACTCAATATTTTTATTTTTGATATGTAGGGTATGCTTTTAAAATTTTATACTCATGTTCTCATACCCTTATGTTCATGTAATTCTTATGTAAATTCCATGTTTACCCTTAACATGCATCTATGATCACCCTTTCATATGTTTCCTTTCCACAAGTTATGACAAAATATATTACATATGATATTTCTAAGATTGGTTGTAGTTATGAAGATCATAGAAGGGGAAATGTAGTTTACATATAGACCAATTGTTTATGATTCATTGTTTCCAAATTCACTACAATATTTTTTTCATTAAGCATGTGTTTGTATAATATATTGAATATAGATAATAAATGATGTAATATCTATGAATGATAAGACTGGGTTGCTTTAAGGCAGATCCAAATTACACCAAGGGAAACCAATGATTTTAAAATTTATGGAAATGGGGGATCATCTCCTCATTATCAATACTCTATAATCAAAGTTAAATAACAAAGAACAATGTTAGAATTGAAATATAAAACCTAGGGTATACGAAACACCGAAACTAGGAAACCATGAATGTGGATTTATATCTCAAAATAATATGTTCAGTGAGACTAGACCCAACACGATTAATCATGAATAGAGAGAATCAAATAATAATAAAACACTATATCACCGAACACTAAATTTTTATTCAATCTATCTTTGGTTACTTGGTTCCATTAAACATCTCAATGTGATTTTTTAATCGACTATGTCACAAATCATTCATATTTATTTGACCAGATGTATATTTATCTAAGATCTAGTCCCCTTATAGCTCTCGATTTAAGGATATGTTTATGAATAATGATTAAAAACCCAGAGAGGAGTCTTAATTAATGTTTTATAAGACTTTTTTTGGACCACATATAAATCATAAAATTTAATTAATTATTTTACTAAAACACTAGAAATGTATTCCTTGACATCGCAAAACACAAATATAGTGTATACCACTACTATGGTAAAATTATAATCTTGTACTAAATGGAGGCAACCTAACATCCATCTTTTTATTCATTTTATAGATCTCAACATCTTCAATTGTGAGATAAATAATAATTTAAATAGTAAAAAAAAAATATACCTTAATATAAATTGTGCTCATGAATTCCCCAAAACTCATATTGGGAGTAAACACTATATTCCATGATCAAAAAAAACTGTCACTAAACTTTCTCCGTGGTATTCTACTTGGGAAAATTTACCATTCTTACCATTGAGGAATATTTGGACTCTGAAATTAAAAATTAATCTATATCATGATGAGGAAAAATCTAGGTCAATACATTTTACACACCTTAAAAAAATTTCATCATAAAAAAGGAATCAACTAGAGCTATTTAATAATGAATCCCAAAAAAACTAACATGGAAAAAATTACACCTTTATACGCACAACCTCCACCTTCATGGGTCCAATCTGAAGTGTGGTCAGTACATCACCACCCAAGAAGAGAACTACTTTTACCATCACCAATAATACAATATCAATCACATATCTATGAAATAACTTAGTGAGAACATAATTCTTATTTATATAAACCTCATCAATATTTCATATTAAAGGGTCTCCCAACTGTATGAGACAAAAAACCTAAAAAAATATATATCTAAAAATGGTTCATTTACAAGGTTACCTATAGTGGGATTAATTTTTTCCCTACCTTTAGAGATTATCCTTGATGGGATTTATATTAGAATGAACTATCTACACCAGACTTCACCACTGATCACTTCAAAATGATTTCACACTGATACTATAAGATATGTAATAAAATATTCTCTACTAGACCAGTATAATTTTCTCTGTTTTCCAATTCCGATATGGAATATACACTAATGTCACTAAATCATGGGAAAATGAAAATATGGTCCTTCTTCCTCAACATCTTCCTAAAAACCCGCAAGATTACACTATCCACATCCCAATATTTAATAGGTTCACTTCCACTATTAGAGGTATATTGGTTAGGTTTTTTCACCCTTTTAAAAAACACACCAAAAAGAGCATAAAAAAGAACCAAACTCATTGAACTACATAACATCATAACCATACTCATAGAGAAGAATAATCCATATCAATCCAAAGTAGATGGTCAGATCCATTAAAATGTCCATGCTTTGTTAGCTCCAGACTCTTAGATAACACCCACCAAAATAGGAGTAAATTAAGAAAAATCTCCAAATAAAACCTCATCGTCTAACACATATCAAAAATTTCCATGTGATGGAAATGCCCCCAACAGATTTTCTAGTCACACAACATTGAGGGAAGCACTCCACCAAGGTAGTCATTGATCATGATATCCATTATGACATTTAATATAAAAACCTAGGATAACCACCATCTACCTAGAAAAGTGGATGAAATCCACCACCATTATAGATATGCATCAAATTAATAAATTGATACCATTTGGTCAGATAGGTCTATAAAATCAAAACCAAAAATGTTGGATTATATCAATAAAGGGAAGAGTGAGGGTACACTCTTGTCTATTGGATGTGAGAAACATAGATCTCTCTAAGAAATGGAGAAATTACATGAAGGTTGTTTTATTTTACATCATCCCTATTCTAGGACTTCTTCCATGAGAGGATACTATAGAACTAAAAACCTCATAGTGAGACTAGGGAATTTCCTTGAACAACTGATAAGCTCTCCCTTGAACTAAAACTAAGAATGATTTGGTCCACATACCCCTATAAAGACTATATGGGTGTTCATCACTCCACTTAGTGATATATTAATGCTATGAAATGAATACATATTGATCCATATGTTAGTCTGTCATCGAGGAAATACTATGATTTTCAAATGGAAAATTTCATGCATTCCTTCATATTCATGGGAGGTGAATTATCATCCATGAATTCAGTAATTAAGTACTTGATTATCATATATTTGGAAGTTGAATATAAATTCATGGGTGTGGGATATTCTTGTCTCACCAAAGGATATCCCACACATTGATAGGGGTGGACCACACCTCACTTACTCAACTAAGTTTTACTACATAGTTCTTGAATTGGTTCCAAATAAATACATAGGTATGATCCAATGGACCTCATCTCTTATATAAAGGAATTACATTATATATATTTCTAAACATATGATAAGATCACTTTACTGGGGTGAGTGAAATATGGTCAGCATTAGTGGAAAATCTCAATTTTATAATGGTTACACTATGATTTATACTTGGGTATATAACGCTGGAAAATTTAAATCAAGATAAAAGAATCATGCCTATTTTATATAGTACAAGGGAATATGATGAAAGAAAACTAATAACTCTCCATGATTCAAATATTTATTCTGGACCATATCCATTTATCATTCTTATAAACTTATAGTTTTGACTATCAAAATGTCATGCTTGATCTTAACTAACCAAATGTGATGATGATGAGAGATTATTAAATCATCATCCATCTCCATTTTACCATACACCAAACAATCTTAAACATAAATGATCCCTGGTATGAAATTTTTCCAACAAAAGGTTCTCTCTAATCTAAATAATATCTCCTCTATGGATATCTATCCAGAAAACTACTTTGGATGTCATTAAGGGAACCACATTCCTACTCCCAAATACAAGGTGTATCCCAAAAAAGAATACTCAATTGTCAATGCTTACACGAGGACCTCAGACATAGGGGATGTAATGACCTAAGATACTAGTGACGATTTCCCATTAATAAATATTTTTTTTTGAGTATATTATGTCACATTTAATAATATACTAAACAAAATACATTGAAACATTAATAAAATTTAATTATTCAAGATGATCTTGATAACCGCTAAACTAACAAGAATAGGTAATTGTAACTACCTTTTTAATTAATATATTTACTATGAATTTATAATTTGAATTTTGAAAAATTAACTAATCATTTGGATTTATTATATCAATATTATTTTAAGATTATTGTTTTAGTTTTTTCCGATATAATCACTTTTTAGGTGAACAGTTAAATTTCCCATTTTACTAATATCGCCACTTTTAGTACATTATTATAAAAATATTAATGAAATTTTTTAAAACACTTTTTAATATAAAAGAAATTTCTTATAATGTTAAATTATTTATTTTAAAATTCTATGTGGATATATAATATCACTTCTAAACATTTTTGAATATTTTGGTAATGTTTTAACGAAAAAAATATTTCGTTTATTTCTCTTAACAAAATGATCACATCGTGAAATATTGTTTTAAAAATATTTTAATTGTAATTACATATTATTTTAATAATATTAAAAATATTTAATTTTAATTTAATAAATAAAATTTCTAATTTATTTCTTAAATATAAAACTAATGCTTAAAAATACACTTTTTATAAAAATTCGTTTCAGGTTAAATGCCATAATGTTAAAATTAATTTTATTTACAAAAAAAATTTTATTTGATAAGGTGAATTTAATATTTATATTAATTTGTTTCAAATTATTTAATAAGGATCATTTTATTTTACATCATTAAAAATAAATTACTAAGGTAAAAAATATTTACCTTGGTAAAATCCAAAAAGGATAAAATTAAAAATATACGAGTAAATGACCTAAAAAAATGTTTAAAACGTGTTTATGAAAGTTTGGGTGAGAATTTATATACCTTAACATTTCCCAAACCCTATTATTATCTACATTTTCTTCACATTCCATGTGAAACATGTGATCTCTTTAGTTTGAAGAGTAATTGTTCTGAAAACGACCATCTCTTCAATTATAAATGGAACCAAAACTACTCCACCTCTCCACACTTCCATATAAAATTAGGGTCTACCCACACACTTCCCTAGTCTCTCATAAACCCTATACCCATATCCTAGAAGCGTTTATATTTCCAAAATACCAATCTATGGGATTCAAAAGTGGTTACCAAAGGAGAATATCCAAAAATTATGTAATATTTTACACCACACCTTCTTAATTAATTTCTACTTCTACCACCCTAATCCTATAACATGGATGAAAATATTATAAAACCAGTATTATTAATAATTTGGTATTTTTTTATAATAATTTAACATCCATATTATACCATCCTCTAAAATTTTTTAATAAATAAAAACAATTTCATGTGTATGTGTAGAGTACTGCCTCGACATGAAGATTTTTCTATTACATTTTCCACACAGAATAACATGGTCAACTTATAAATGAAAATTGTATTACCACCAATTTTTAGTGAATTTTATGATCCCATAACCACTGAGAAATGTAAAATATTAATTGAGATGATATTCTCTATCATTCTTTTCTCTATGTAAGAAAAAGTCATACTGGCTATTTACCACCTTGATGGAGATACTTATTAGTGGTTTACATTGATGTAGATTAATAATCACATGGAAGACATATAATCTATAGATTAGGTTGAATTCATAAGTTAATTTTTCAATAAATATTCCCCTATCACTCTTCATCTTATAATGGATAGGGAATTCCTTACACATAAGAAAAATTAAAATGAATCCATCAGATATTATGAGGAAAACATATAAATTCTTGCATGATACACCTTTTTTTATCATTAAAACCAAAATTAAAATTTACTTCTTCTTTAGTAGTCCAAATAAAAGTCTATGAAGAGATTTGGAAATATAGGACTTCGATAAATATGATGATGTTGACCTTGGTTCCCTCAATTTTATAATGAAATTGGTGATTTTTAGTGGTATCAAAGGAATATAGAAAATAAGAGGAAAATTTATTTCAACATTAAGGGATAAATAGATAAAACTCATGGGGGTGAGAAAATAAACACCCCACATATCAATTGGGGGGAAAGAAACACCCTAGAAACTATCTCATGGGAAAATGAAAATTTTCAAGTGTGAAAAGGAAGAAAATAAATCCAACAAATGTAATTGTGAGATAAATAATCCCACTAATGTGATTGAATAAATGAAATTTGTCGTTAAGTCCTTAAAATATTTTCCATTGTTTCAACCGTATAGAATGTGGACACTATGGAAACCAATTCACTAAGACAATGGTTGTTGATGATAACCATTGCCAAAAAATCCCAAGGTTAAAATAGAAATGGAGGGATTATGCTATTACTACCGTGGAGGTAGATCAAGAAAAGAATGTCGTGATAGGTACTATAATTATTCAATAAATCATAACAAACATACTATTTTATTCTGGTTATCACATTATTTCATATTATGAAATTTTAGTAGAACCATTACAACACCAATACAAAACCTGTAGGTTTAGTGATTTATGAAAATTTACAATGGAGATATTATTGTATATCATGTATATAACCCTTCCATAATTTATACATATGGTACGGATCTCATAGTGAAACATTATATAATCACTTTAGTGGAATTTGATACAATTATATTAATGGACTAGTTGCCTCTATATGGAGCCCAAATTAACATTCAATAAAATAAAGTCACCTTCTATATATAGAGTTACAAACTGATTCTATATAAGTGTAAGGAGGAAGATAACAATCCTTTGTAATATTCCTTATAATTATTAATATTTTTACATTATCATTTAGCATATCTAGTTCAAATGATTGAATCAATGTTTAGGAAAATACATGAGTACATGCCCATTTTATGGGATTTTTCATATGTATTCCCTTAATATTTTTCTTGACTTCCTCCTAATCAATAGTTTGTGTAACCAATTAAACATACACTTGGATATATTTTGATATCCAAGAACTTGTATAGAATTAACCTCATTAAACTGGATGAACTAAATTAGAAATTACTAGAACATTTGGACACATGTTTTATACACATTAGTGATCCACCATAGGGTGCACTAGTCCTCATTTTCAAGAATAAGTACACATCTATATAAATATGTATTTATTATTGGGAACTACAAAAAATCACGATAAAAATTATCCTCTTCCATAGATTGATGACTAGTTTTATTAGTACGATATAGCATTATACTTATCTAAAGTGGACCTTCAGTCAATAATTCATTAGTTAAAGGTAATGGAGGAAATTTACAAGGCCACCTTTCGTACAAGGTTTGAGAAATGCATGTTCATAGTGATCCCATTTGTTCTCATAGAAGAAGGTGGATTTTACAAGAAATTAAAAAACCAATGAGATCATGGTTTATGATGAAAGAATTTTGAGATTTGGAAACAAATTTTCATTCCATCATATCCATGGATAAATAAGGATCTACCAAATGATGCTCATAGATTGAGATTCACCATCTAACTATGAAACACAAAAAAGTATAAAGATCTATGAGAACACTATTGGTGGGAAAATATGATAAATGAGGTTTCATACTTCTTAGTGTACTAGTTGGTGAATGATGAGAGTAAAAGGTCCAAATGGATTATTCAAACATTTCCCATACCCATATATAAATAAGAAAATTTCACTATTGATTTTTTCATGTGTCTTATAATACATAAAAAGGGAAAAATTTTATATTGGTTGTTGTTGACCATCTTATAAAAACTTCTCACATCATTTCAATTCAAGTGGACTTATCACTCAATCACCTTAAAAAGATATACTTTATAGAAGTGGTGATGATACATGGAACATAACTATCAATTTTATCATGTTGAGATCCTTGGTTCCCCCCAATATTCTGTAAGAGTCTTTATCATACAATAAACATAGAGTTAAAATTAAGTATCACCTATCATCCCCATATTGATGGAAATTTTGAAAAGACTATCCAAACATTTGAATATATATTGAGATATTTATATATGTTCTTCATGCGATGCTAAGACCAAAATATTCCATTTCTTGTGTTATTTTAAAACATTAGTTTCCACTCAAGAATTAAAAAATTCCCATATAATTACCTATATCAGAAGATATTTTAAACTACTATGTTTTGGGATGAATTAGGTGAACAATATTTTATAGGACCTGATATGGTTGAAGATTCAATAAAAAAGGTAAATTCCACGAAACAACACATCAAAGAGGAACAGAGTAAATAGAAGAGTTTTGATGATAATAACTGATAAAGCCTATAATTTGAGGTTGGAGATAAATCGTTCCTCTATATATAACTATAGAAGATATTCCAGAGATTTGGGAAGAATGGGTGACAAATTTTGAGATATATTGGCCAATTTGAGATTCTTTATCACCTTGGTGCTTTGGTGTATTTACTAACACTCCCAAAAAACCTATCTAAAATACATGATTTGTTTTATGTATCCCTATTGAGTAAGTACATACCAAATCACTCTCATTTACTTAATTAATAGGTGGTATAGTTAGGCATTGATCACTTTTATGAGGAGTAGTTGGTGAGGATCTTGGATTGTAAAGGAAAATCCCTAGTCAACCTGATAACTCAACTTATCAAATTAATACATATAAATCATATGTATGACGATTCAATGTGGAAACTAGAATAGAACATGAAATAAAAGCACCCTCATTCGTTTTCATACCAGTATATGGAATGAAATTTTGAGGGAGAAATTTCTAAAGGTGGAAGAATGTAATGAATTCAGATACTAGAGTTAATTCCCCCATAATAAATATTGTTTTGATTATCTTATATTAAATGAAACAATGGAACAAACCAAAACCTATGAAACTATAATAAAATTAAATTATTCAAGACTATCATTATAACTATTAAACTAGTGGGAATAGATAGTAGTAACAAACCTTTGAATTCCAATATTTATAATAAATTTTGAATTTTAATTTGAACAAATTAAATTCATTTTTGTATTTATTATTTAAATATTATATTGAGGTAAAATTTTGAGTTTATCTGAAATAACCAATATATAGGTGAAAAGTAAAAATACTGATTTCTTTAATATGATCACTTTTATGAAATTATTATAGAAGAATTCACTGATTTTTTTGAAAAAAAAATTAATTAAAAAATTTATAAAGTTAGATAACTTATTTTATAATACTACATTGATATATAATACCAATTCTTAACATTTTATTAAATTTAAATGATGTTTTAACGAAAACTATTTTTCATCTATTACTCTTAATAAAATTTTCACATAGTAGAATAATGTTTGGAAATAATTTTAAATTTAATTAGACATTATTTGAATTATTATATACCTTTTAATAACAATATAATCAATAATTTTCCTAATTTAATGCAAAACATGAAATTTATGTTTAAAAATACACTTTTTATAAAAATGGGTTTTTGCGCATTACATGTGTTAATATTAAAATTATTTATCCCTAAAAGTAGTAATATTATTTGATATACTATATTTAATTTATATAATTGGTAGGTTTAGATTATCAAATAAGTCTCATTTTATTCTTAGGTATTAAGAATAAACTACTTAGGTAAAAATTAGATACCTTAGTAATGACCAAAAATGGTAAAAGTAAATATATAAGAGTAAACAATATAATTTTTATTTAAAAAGGGTGGAATAGATTGGTTTAGGGTTTAATGAACTTATATATCCCCAAAGTCTATTATTATCTACTTTTTCATAAAATTATATGTGAAACATGTGATCACTTTATATTAAAGAGTTTTATGTGCCAAAAATTCCCTTCTCTTTAATTATAGAAGGAAGCACCACCCATCCCTCTCTCCACACATCCAAATCCCATTATTAATCATATAAAATCTACCATAATCTCTTCTAAACACTCTACCTATATCCTATAACCTTTTACCTTTCCAAAAATACCAAGCTATGGTGTCTTAAGGTTGTAACCAAAGGGGATCATCTGAAGCGAGGGTTAACATTTTTCACCGCAGCTTCTTAATTATTGAATAATTATAAAACACCAAACATATTATATCCAAGAGATTATGATAATACTAGTTTTATTATTATTATAGTATATTTTTATAATAACGGGTCATTCATTTTACACCTTCCTCTAAAATCTTTCAGAAAATGAAGATGTCGTCATGTTTATATGCAGAATACCACCTCTACATGATGTTGTTTCTCTTTCATTATACATACTGGATAACATGTATGGAATACAACATGGCTTTTATGTATAATAATTTTATTTACTAAAGAAATAAAATTATGGAATTATAATATTAAAAATTACATAAGTGATATTAACAATAAATATTTGTCGTAAATTTAATCCCTAAAAAGGACTTACAAAAGCACATTTTCTAATTTGATTCCATTCATGGAGAAATTATTTTCAAGTATATATTATATGATAATTCAATAATAAATTTAACAAAAATATAAAATTCATGTTATTACTAAAATATTTTTTGACAAATTTAACTTTTTCATCATACCATGATTGTTTCCAACAAATTTATTGAATAACTTCATGTAACTGATATAACTAAAAATAATTTATTAAATTGGAGGTAAACGATGATAAATAGACATTATAAAAATATGTATATAAGGATAAATTACTTACTAAGGTTTTTAATAAACATTATTTTATTAATAATGCAGCTAATTGAAAGTATATAACACTTTCAAACATGAGGTAAGAGATCTTTGGTACCTCCTTCATTACACACCGATTATGAATTTTATTTATTTTTAAACATTTTTGAAAATATTAGTATCATATACCTATTATATATTTCTTATATTTATCCCTTACATAAATTAATATTTAAATATCCTTTTCATTTAAATGGTTTTACAAGTTTTTAATTCCCTTCAAAATTCCTACTTATAAGTAAAACCAGTTGAAGAAAACTTTACAATTTCTTATATCTCATTGAGAATCATCTCTATAATATATTTTTAGAACATTAATATATTATGAAAGAAATCATTATTTTATAGATAACTCTTTTGGTTCAGTTATTATTTTATGGAAAATAAAAACATTTTTCATTCTTTAAAAATATATATTATTTATTTCATAATGCTTCACCAAAGTGGCATGTGTTTTTCTTTATTATACAAGATATTTCTCATGAAATATATATATTTGAACTCAATGATCAAGACCTATGTTCAATTTTAAAATTATAATATAAAAATTATTTAATTCTTTATTCTCATATAAATCCTTATGATTTAGACTTCGGTTATACCTTAAATTTGAATTATGAAACCCACTTCCATCTCATGGGGTTAATCAAAATTATTATTAAGTATGGTTTATTTTATTATTGTTGAAGGAATATGATTGATTTTAATTTATGTGATGTGTGGTACCAAAATTATATATCAACATAACGCCTTTTTTAATGATTTATATATCATGATATGTTATGTATGGTATTAAGGATTAAACCTAATTTACCATGGGGATTTGTCCACTTTATGATGATGGTATTGAGAATAAACCTTGACGCATGTTATAAAATCATGTTTTTTTATTATTTCCACATTTTTATGATCTTATTATATCATTACATTATTACATGTCTTAATTATTATGATCACCCTCTTTTTGATATCAGGTTATGTATCTTGACACTCATGTTATAATTTATTTACATGTGTATTCCCTTACTGGGATTTCAAGCTAACCCTTTTCCATATGTGTTTTAACCATGACAACCTATATAATTTTAGAAGATCTAGGGGAGTTAGTAACACTGTGTGATGTTTTAATAACGATTATGTTTTTATTTTTAAGAATATGTTTTTATATGTATAATATTTTAATGGCACCCGACCTCTAGATCCTTAACATGTATTAATTTGAACAGTATGTTAAAAAATATGAAATAATATGAAATTAAGGATTTGGTTGCTATAGGGGATGTTGGGTGGAAACACAACCATATATTTATAAATATTCCTTTTATATTCTCTTCCCAAACAGCTAAGATAAAAGAATTAGAACATGATACATGTTTGGAAATACCTCATGAGGTTTATGATTCTCATTGCATACTCAGATAGAGTCATACTACCACATGAATTGTTCATAATCATAAAATAAAAATCCATCATGAAAAATGTATCAAACTACAAACATGAAAGAGAAACTTATCATGAGTATAAGCAAAGTATTTTCCAGTGATGGTTCACCATTCCATATATTGTTCTTGATAAAACAATTAATATTTTGCACAATGAGATTATAAAATAGAAGTAAATGATAGTGGCATACTCTAGACAAACATTTTATCACACAAGGATCAAGTTTTACTTATAATCCCAAGAGGTATTTATTATCATAACATAAATAAAATATCCAAACTATGGGTAGTATCATATGAATTAGTGTACACTACCAACCATTCTATAAGAAATGTCTAAAATAACCACAAATAGGTGATAAAGAACCTCTTATCGCATGGAATGTATATCTCTCAACTGAGTCTCCAAATAAATGCATCATCATCAACTAATTATTATTTATAAGGACAAATTAAATAAGTAGATAGTCATGACCCCACCTCAATACACAAGATGACTATCAGTTGGTAGTACCCTTCAAATGATAGGATGAACCCACGAGGATTAGAGAATATCTGAATGAGATGAAACATGAAAGAAATGAAATATCCCAACTAACTACAATATGATTCATGTACAAACTTTGTGATACTCTTCAATGATGGATTAGAGATTTGGGTTGATGAGAAAGTTGTCATAATCTTGAATAAATGAATTCCTATGACACTACCTACACTAATCTCCATGGTTTTTTTACAAACTAAATACCCCTTGACATTTCGGCCCTAAATTCCCAAAGTAGTCATCACAATACTACTAACTCTAAAATTAATCCTTAAGACCCTACTTCTATGATAGAAATCCTGGATGATATGACCCAACATGGACTCACCAAGGCTGAAGGTAAGACAAGTGTACTACTCTATTCCCACCTCCATTAGGCCATGGGATAGTGACTAGCATCAAGTATTCATATCACCTAGGATGGGAGGCCTTACCCTATCTCAACACACAACAACACATATCTTCAATTTGTTAAAATAAATATAATCTCTAGAAGTATATATATAAAACTAAAATTAATACATTACCTAATTGAGACATTACATAGTTTGTATATCAACACATATGAAAAAAAACCATAAGTAATATACATAAGTAAATGTATCGAAACCTTATGAACACAGAACAAGGGAATGCTACTCTACACTACAAGGACTCTTGGATTGATATCTAAATATAATTATCACCACCACTATCACAAACCAGTATGTTTTACATTGTACCATAATGTTTTTGGATTCAAATATGCTACACTAGCTCCATGTACACCAAGACCAGCTATGAAACCTATGTAATTTTCATAAACAAAACATGTGTGGGATAAAATATCATTCATGAGTGAGTATAAACATACTCAATATTTTGAATTAAAATAAATAATGAATAAAATAAATCCAGCTCCAACTCCTTCTTGGGGATGTAATTGGGGTAAGAAAATGAAATATAAATCCAAATATAAATTATAAATATAATTATTCACAACATTGATAAGTCCCAATAATATAAGTTCTAATCTACAATGGTTGTATCACATGATTAACTAGGGATTATAAGGGTACCAAAAATCCAAAAAGGTTGGATGTTCTTAAAAAAACAAATACATTAAATCTAAAAATAAAACATAGGGTGGATAAGTATTCACAAGTATTAATGTATTGGATTTTGTTGTCATTTATTACGCACCACCACTGCAATCCACTAAGGGGGACCTAATCCTCACTAAATCACATGTGATAGTCATAGGATTATCACACCTTATTATCCATTATTACCGCACCACTTCTCTTGAAATCCATAGGGATAACTAAACCTTGACCAAATATAATTTTTTGTTAATATAGTACTAAAACCCACTACTGTAACTAACAGGTGATGAAAAAAACCATGTTACCTCAAAGAAACTATAGTGGAGGACCCACACCTCATCAAGTAGCACACGAATGATGAGGGAGTACCTAACATCACATAAAAGGGACTTATGCCTCATCATATAGCACAAAAAATGAAGGAATATATAAATATATATATATATATAATAGAATATTTTTCTAAGAATAAGAGGAAATTCTAGACTCTATTAGTAGTATAAGGGACCTGATACTCATTTTATATCCCATAACAAATGAGGAAGCTTATGATCATATTAATTCTATGATCACTATTCCCGATACCTATTATTAATGGAGAAATATCCTTAAACATACCATCAACTCTTATATACAACCTTATATTACCATAAAAAATGTTCCATAAAGTTATTTATGAAAATCACTCTAGATAGACTATTTGTTTCTAAAATATGACACACAATGAAATTTTCCTGAGAACATCCCTATGTGTATATAAGCTATGTGGTAGCCCAGGAACACCATGTGTCATGAATGGGGGGGGGGAGGAGTACACAACCTATCATGAAAAATATGTTCCAAACAAGAATAATGTGCATGAGTGTGGTACCCATGCATGATCCTCTCCCTAAGTAAGGTTGGGTGAACCCAAACTAGCATTTTGCACCGGCCTAGCCATGTTTCCAAGACACTTGGTTGGCTAGGTTGGAACCTAGTACCATGAATATAGGATTTCTATCTAGCCTTATTCCTCTTTCTAACTGTACAATCTAGGATTGTGTGCGTCTTAATCCAAGGGAAGTCCAATCATTTCTCAGCCACAAGTGGGTTATGCTCAAGGGTTTGTTGTATCTCTTCCTACCATGTAGAAGGAAGATAATTTTACAATACCTATGGATCAATCGGTTTAGAAACCCACTATTATATACTATTATATATTCTTGTACCATAGATTATTGAGTGGATGTCACCTCCCCTATTTCTAGTGTCCACTATAACTGACCCTGAATCATTGTGACCACCTACTGTGGATATCATCATTTACTAATTTGGATGTATTCACTACCACAACATAGTGATCCACCAAGATATATTATTCTCCACCACCCTCATTATATTGTTTCTCAAATAGGTTGTCACCTCCCTATAAGACTAGCCACATAGTTGACTAAACTCCCATTACTGTTGGCCACACCATCAGCTTGTGACTCCTTGGTCATGAACCCTTGAATATGGGGAAGCAGAAGAGGATATCAATTGGAAAAATCATAGACGCCAAGATTCAAATCACACCGAAGGAGACACACAATCCAATAATTAATGGATAATGTGCTTTTACTTATAATTTTCAATATTTCATCATGAATATTCATTTACATGGAAAAAAGTCATTATTAAAATATCTAATATATAGATTTCATATCACCAAAATTAGGAAATGAAGAATTGGTTTTAATATCTCAAAATAATACGTTTAATGAGAATCGATCTAACGTAATTAAATATTAATTGAGAAAAAATACCAACCATATAAAACAATGAATTTCACTTTAATTCATCATCAATTCCACCATTCTGTTCATTGTTTCTATGTGATTCATTTATCGATTACATCATGGATCTGGTACAACTCATTTTATATGAATTGGATTTCCTAAGTTCATATCCCCTTATTCTATTTTAATTTAGGGTAACATTGATTAAAAATAAAGATAACCTAAATGAATAATCTTAAGGAGAGTATTAAAAATGGGGTTTAGGGTCCACTGGAAAATAAATTATTTTAATAATATATCCTCAATGGACACCATTGGTGATCAAAACATGAACGGAGTTTATGGTACTATTAGGGAAGAAACTCTATTTTGTACTCAATGGTAGTGTAAAAAATTCTTTCTGGTGCCCCGTTTAGGAGACCTTAATGTTTGTACTCATGGGACAAATATTTATTTAAATAATAAATATTTAATATTCCCTAATATCCATCACATTAAAGACTTCACCAAAACACATATTGGTGGTAAACACCATATCCAGAGATCAATAAAAACCTAAAATATTATCCATGGTCTTCAACTATAGTAAATTTATTATTTTTCCTTGGAGGGTTATCAAGAATTTGAATCTCAAAATTGAGATAAGTCCTATCCATAAAAAATATGGGTCGCTGCAAATATGATTTTATTATCTATTTGAGTGAGGGATATTTGATGTTTTTATCCATACTTTTGAATGAAATGTGATATATTCATCAACCTGGTCAGTCTATGCTCATATAATCAATAACAAATGAGTTGGATATATGGGATTGACATACTCCAAGTCCCATGGAAACTCAATGTATTAGAAAAATAGATCATATGAGAATTCATGTTTGCATGCGATGAAACCAATGGACCTGAGTATATAAATACAAGTATTTGATGTTGATCATTCCATATTACTTTATATCATGATTATAATTGATTCTTATCTATATGTCACTATTTTCATTCATTTATGTATCCAGTGAATAATATTTTTTTTTCAATGATCTAAAGGCTCATGTGGTTACACTTTATAATTGATTTAATTGGAATTATGTTGGACTCAAATATATACTCTATGATTATTTTAGAGATAACTAAAAATAGTTTTTTATGGGAATTTAAAAGGTATTACATATGATGTGACACATAGTGAATTTAATGAAAGCTTTCTAATGATTTTTTGAAATATGCTCATAGGTGTTTTGGATATGGTTTCAAAAGATATTATATATGGTTTAATATAATATTAAATGATAAAAAATCTATATGGATTTATTGAAAGTGATAGATTGGAGGATATATTTCCTACATCCCATATACATATGATGTATTAGAAACATGTATTATTTTATGATTAAGGGATATTGTAAAGCATGTAATAATGCTACATAATGTCTCCAATTATAATGTATGATTTGATATATTTTTTGGAAGTGTTATGATATGAATTTTATTGAATATTATTATCCAACATAATATGACTATTGAGTAGATAAATGATAATAGTTATTATTTAAGAAGATATTCTATATAAGATGTCATTTATGAAACATTTCATATAAATAAACTAATGAGAGTTCAATAAATTCATACAAGAGTTGCGTGAACTAGATCAGTTGATGGAACCAAAGATGTTAGTTGATAAAAATGGAGTATGGTTTGCATTTTTTTCAATATTCACATGGGTTACTATTGAGTTCTCAAGGAATGAGGTCATACATTTTGAGGCTGAATGAAATATAGAAGTGGGTGTAGTTTCCCAGTGTTTTCCAAATTTTTGGGCCTCAAAATCGGGAGTTTGGGGTTGGAAAACAAAGAATTTTTACATAGGATTGAATTGTATGAGAAATGAAAAATAAAATTGTAAAAATAAAGGAATCATATACCTCAGAATAAGAACCATGTACCATGTTCTAGGAATGGCTCACGATTGCGTACCAGGTAGCTGGAACGGTACACGAAGCGGTGTGCAGAACCGAAAATAATTTGCAGCGAAGGTACGCGGTGAAAGAATGTGGTACGTGGAATGATGAAGGTTAGCGGGATTTTTGATGTTCACAAAATAGGAGAGGTATGCGGTGGATGATAATAACATGAAAAAATATTCCATTATACCGTGAATATTGTCCCACAGTAAAAATTTGGGGAAATCAGATTAGAAAATATTATGGAGTTATGTGCCTATTTATGGCGAAATAATATCTTTTTTTAAGTGATGATATTGAAGATTAAAATTTTAGGTAGAAATCCAGTGAAGCCCAAAGTGGTTCATGGAGGAAAAGATGGTACACAGAGAGAATCATCCGTGCACAGAAAACTATCTGCAATAGAGAGTGCAGTTTGCATAGGAAGTTCTCGTAGTATGCAGTAGAGCAAGGCAATACATAGACCAGGACGGTAAGTGGAGAAGTTGAAAAGTACGTGGCGTAAGGAAGTATACAAAGTAGGTTAGTTTGTTGAGGAGTTAGACGGTATGCAGAAACAATAGGGGTACATGGGGGAGGTGGTCCACAGACCAAAATTAGAACACAGTATGCGTAACACCCAAGGAAGCCTAAAAATCGACCAAATCAGTTTGCGCAATTAATTTCAACAACATATCATTCTACATGAAAATAAATTACAAATTTGGGTTATTAAGGCACATCGGCAGAGCATACATTTGTATTTGAGGATTATTCATTTAATGCTAAACTATTGAAGTGACCTTCAAGTCGATAAAATGAGTTGAGATTCTTCCAACTCAATGAGCAAGGGGGAGTCAGTAGAAGTGATCTGAGAGATGCAGCATGATATCCCGAAGACCTTTTAATGGAAGTGCTCCTAGCATAGAGTTACTATGATAAACTATTGTAACCCACAACTTGTTAATATTAGATGTTTTTTGTATAAATTGCATAGTGTCAGTATATTCTCCTTGGACATAGCCTTTAGTGGTGAACCAAGTAAATTTATTTTGACATTTCATTGCATGTGATTGTTTATTTTCTACAATTCCTCTTCATACATGTTTAATTGGTTAATACCAACATGGGAATAAGATCCATCAGTTAAAAAAAGTTACCACACTAATTTACCCCTCCCCCTCAAGGTTTTCTGAGTTCCATCAAGAGACATCATATGGTAAAGGTTGCTGGTGTTAAATATGTCATATTTTTCCGACATGGAGATTATAGTTAATGTTATGGTAGTTCCACTGTTTGATGGAAGAAATTTTCAAATATGTAATAACATGATGAGATCTCAACTAAGATATCTTGGAAATGATTTACCTTTTCCCATTTCACAAGGAATATTGGTCACTGATCCAACTGACCTATCTATGAAATATATAGACATGAAAATTCTGGATGTAGATGCTAAAGCATATAATTCCTTAACAACCCCTATTTCTGATTAAATATATTTGAAGGTGATGAAATTTACATTAGAGAAGTCTGTGTGGGAGAATGTAAAGAATATTTATGAAGGTGGAAAGAAATTGATGGAGGCGAAGCACCAATTTTTACACAATAGGTTTTATGATCTGAAGATGCACCCTAATGAAAATTTTGATTCTTTATTCAATTGAATTACTAATGTTGTAATATCAGTTTGAGGGTTTTCAGAAAAGATCAAAGACATTGATATTGTAAAGAAAATCTTGAGAAGAATTCCTCTCATTTATAATGAAAATGTTTTATCTATTTAATCATTCAATATTTATATTTTTATTCAAAAAGGAGGTACATTAAGGAAAAAAACAGAGAAAAACAAGTGGGGGGGGGGGGAGATTGGCCCTGGATCAGGGGGCCGTAATGTAATGGAGCCTGAGGGCATCACCTAGAATTAGATAAATCCCTTATAACTTGAGAGAGGCCACATTGGGGAGACAAATCTCCTTTGATCCTAGGACACCCATGGATGCATGATAATCCCCATCCTTGTTCCCCTCTCTCCACGTGTGAGTGATCTGAATCCTTCTTTCAAAGAGTTGTTTGCACTTTCAGAATCTATAAGACACTATCCAAGGAGTAGGAAATCTACTTGTAAAAGAGTCATAAATTTTCCTTGAGTCAATTTACACTTTGGAGAGTGTAATGATTTTATAATTTCATAACATTATCCTAGAGAGAACCACATTGTCCTCCACCTGAAGAGAACTTCCATCGCCATAATGAGATGTGATGGCTAGGAACCCACTCCCTTTTGGATTAAGAACCACTCCGCCTCCCCAACTGTCCCTCAGGATTCATGAACCATCTGTATTAAACTTCAGACATTCTTTGGGAGGATACCACTTAATCCATCAGCCTCATGCTTCATCCGACGGAGGGATGACTGAGTATTAGGATGGCCGACCATGAAGAGATTACATGGGGTAGCATCTCACGAGTTGTCAACAAGGCTGACCAAATCGATCAGCAGAATCGTAGTTCTCATAATGATGGACTGACCTCTAGAAAGTGACCCCTCCAATCTCACCTTATTTATAGCCTGCCAAAGACACCATCACTCGACACTGAGGATAATGGTCCTCTCCGCCCTCTTGTGGCCGCTGTCTGAAGTTCCCTAGAACCAACTCTCCAGAAACGACGTGCCCCTTAGGTCCGGGAATGAAGATTTCAGGAATCCCCTAAAGAAAGACAAATCCACCTTTTCCCATTTACCTTCAAAGAAGATATGGTTAGCACTTTCTTCTCAATTGGAATTGCAGCACTGACATCAAGAGGTGATATTGATACCCATTTTTCTGATACCTTCATCAGACTGGATTGCAGAGTTCTTGACCCTCCACAAAAAAAATTATATTTGGAAAGGATTTTTTTTCACCCCAATAGATCGTTCTAGTTTTCTTGCTACACTTGAGGGGTTGAAATCTCTAAAAAGTCCTTTGTGTTAAACTTCAAGGAAATCAAGGGGGTAAGGATACACTGATCCAATTCCTAGTTGAGGATACTGGAGTTGAATATTTCTTTCTGGACGTCATACAGTACAGTCTTTATGATGTAAGGATGCCTACTCGCATCCTTGAAGGTAATCGAAGGAACCAAACACTCTAAAAAGTACAACACGGTTCTGCCCCACTTATATTTCCAAAATGAAATTTTCCCCTCCCCCAAAATCCATTGAGAGTGATGTTCGAGGCTCAGGAAGATACAACCAACATATTTCTAGAGAGAATATCCTCATATGCTGACCATCTCTATGTTTTTGTCTATACTGTCTGTCATCATCCTCCCACAGAGAGTACACCCCTCCACAATAAACCATGTAAGTTTGACATGCATTCCCCTAACAGTGTCCCTCAACCACTTAACATTGATCCCCCCACCTAGATCGGCTAAGCCTTCCTGTCCCATGAAACCATGTGTTTTTTACCTCCGATAGTGCATCCCATATAAACCTAGCTAGGACCTTGTCGATGGCATTGATGACCACCTTAGGCACCAAAGTAGCCTCCATAGCATGCACCAGGATTGTGGCCATCACACTGTTCACCAATTATATTATCCCTCCTATGGATAAGGGGTGAATCTTCCAGTTGAGGACTCAACCCATAATCTTGTTAACCACTTTACCAATGTCCCAAATGCACATTCTTCCTAGAGAGAGAGGAGAATCAAGTTACTCCATTTGAATTTTCCCCCGCTGCATTTCTATATTCGTGCAAATAGAGTTGGCCCGTCTCTTCATACATTTGTTTGAGATATAGATATTACTTTTGGAGTGGTTGATCATGTGGCTTCACGAGTGGAAATATTCATCTAGAATCCTCTTGACGTCACTCGTGGATCTCCTCCATGCATTTGTGATGATGATTGTGTCATCTTCAAACATCAAGTGAGATATGGGAGGAAGATTCTTTTTTCCTTCGATTGTGGATAATTATTCCATTGGAAATACCTCGGTTTAATAGACTACTAAGAGTGTCCTGTATTAGAATAAACAATGTCTGCGAGATCAGGTTACCTTGTTTAAGTACACGAGTGGGATTGAAGAAGCCATGAGATTTCCCCCTGAAATACACTACCATCGAGGACGAGATAAGCATCAAAAAAGCATATCTATGGCTATAAGAGAGAGACTAATGCACGTTAAAACCCTGTTAACCAAGCCCCACTCCGGTCTATCGTAAAACTTATTCATATCCGCTTTAATGGTCATATTGGATCCATTTGTATTAGTGTTCAAGTCCCTCATCATTTCATGCACCAGTGAAATTGACCCCTGAATTGGGCGGCCCCACATGAAGCCGTTCTATTCCAAGGAGGTCCATCGTTGGAGGTGCATCACCGATATCAAGTTGATTATAATGGCTACGATGTTTTATGTGGAGTTACACGGACTAACAAGATGGTAATGAAGACAGGGGGATAGATCCTTCAACATGGGGTTGAGGACCAAAGTCATGGCATTTTCAACCCGCGGGAGGGAGTCACAAAATAAAAAGTCTTGAATAGCTGAAAACATGTCTTCTTTGATCACTTCCCATGAGGCTCTGTAAAATGAACCTAGAAAATTGTTGGGCCCTGGAGAACTCTCCAGGTTCAACTTCCTCATAATTTTTTATATCTCCCTGTAAACTAGGACGTCTTCTAATTACCCATTGTCCTCAGGGGAAACCCTACTTGGAATTTCCTCCCAAAGCTCTGTGCACCCCTACGGGTAATTGCTGGACATCATTTCATTTTTACCTTCAATCACCTCCTTGAAGAAAGAGTAAGGCATTCCACCCACAACATCCATGTCATCCGTAAAAGATCCATCTTTGAGATTTATATTTGGTTTGATCGGTCTGCTCTTCCCCTTGATGCAAGCATGGATGTACACTGAGTTTTTGTCCCCCTCATGCTGCCACATTATCCTTTATTTGTCTCGTGCCTCTCACTCCTGTCCCAGGATCATATCAACTAGGTTTTTCAGATTTCTTGAAAGTTCCACAAAACTATCATCATTCCATGTTTCTTCTAGGATGACCTCCATGCATTCGATTCCCACTTTTATCTCCTCCATCACCTGATTGTTTCAAGGGAGGTCCACCACCTAGGCCTCTAAAACCAGTTTTAGACTCTGTAACATATTATGTAGAGCCACCTCGAGAGATCCTTGGACCATTTCCCCCCATGAAGACCTCACCACCTGAAGTAACTATGGCTTTTGAGTTTAATGTTCATAGAACCTAAATCTCCATTAGTGGTCGTTCAATGAGGAAAAAGAGACCAGAATCAATGAGTGATCAGAAATCCCCCTCACAAGATAGATTACATTGGTATTTGTGAACATAGAAAAAGCATGCACATTGGCGAGGAAAATATCTAATCGTCTACAACATTTCCTGATCCCTCTTTGATTGTTACACCATGTATATAGGTCTCCAGAGTACCCCATGTCAATTAAAACTTTGCAAGACAAGAACAAGACAAAGTCAGTACTCGCACGACGTGGGAACGCCCCACACCCTCCTTTCTCCAAATGTTTTGTCATGCAGTTGATGTCTCTTCCAATTATACAAGGCTCGTCTCCTAGATCAAACATGATATTACCTTCCACAGATATTCTATAATACTATTTTTATTGCTCCCATCGATGAAGGATGTGAGGAAGGTGAAAGATCCCTTTTCCACCCTCGTCGTAATGACCTGGTCCCCTACCTGTACCGGATCCACTGAAATATACCTCCTCCACATGATCCATATATGTGTGTTTTTGGAGCGTCCTACATGGAAGCATATATTATAATCCTTTTAAAGAAATCCCTTTTCTTCGTCGAGTCCTATTTGGGTTCTAGGATAGAAACAATGATAAATTTCTTTTTATTGGTTTCTGATGCAATGAAATCATCTTTGATCCTCGCCCCAAGACCAAGAGAGTTCTATATGAATATGGGTATCATTGGTAAATCATTGTCCCGTATTTGGCCCTAGGTGACATGGTCTCTTTCTGGAAGAGTAAGAGGGACTCAATGAACTTTACGCTTTACAGTTTGGATTTCGCCCATGTACTTACAACCGAACTTCTATCCTTTATTAGGGAAGTATTTTTCATGTGGGAGTGAAGTTTGATTATCTTACCTCTCACATCACAGGGGGAGACAATACCATTGTCCTTTTATCCTTCTCTCATGGAGTCTGGTTACCCTAATTATTTATCCCAGCCAATTCAACCACCTCTAAACCACTTGAACTATTAAAAGAAGCAGCGATCGAGCCTCCATTTTTACTCAGCCCGACCAAAGAGGGAGGAAAACCACTAACTGGGGGGGAGACAAATCTCCATACTTCCCAAACGGATCTGACCAACGAATTCCAGTAACCCACCCATAGTGAGAAACTTTCGGGGTCCTATTACCTAGCTTCGAATATTGTCCACCCATGAAGGTGCGAGTCCCTGATTTTGACTGACCAGAGCTCCACATGACTGAGAAACCGAAACCAGAGAAAGAGGAAAAACCGAAGAGCATGGTTTATCAAAATACAAGCACACAACCTGTGGGGACTCCTGGATTGCGGATGATGATGAACCTTCTAGCCCTCAAGGAGGAGGCCCAGTGCCCAAAATAGGCCCAACCTCTAACCAAAGGTTCTCATGATGACCCCTCTTTCATAACTGCATAGAGTTCCCTTGAAGATGGAAGGAAGAAACAAACATGGGAAACACTGATAAAAACACAACATGGTTCAACAACATAGAACCCTGGACCAAAAAAGAGATTTTATATGGTACTGGAAGAGAGAGATCAAGTTCAACACACATCTGGCCCAACGAAAAATCAAAACTTCTCCTATTAAAATTATTGACATAGAGGAATCCTCCATGGGAGTCTCTAATAGCCTTTATAAATGAGACATTTTGATATGGAAATGTCAACCTTGGAAGACTGATCCATGCGACCGCTTTAGAGCTCTCCTTCCATTTATGAACATCCATTGACAACCTTTCCAGGAAAAAATGCCACCTTCCCATGGGTTGAGGGGATCTTCACCATGCATGGATAATATCCTCCTCCAAGGAGAAGAACAAAGAGAAAAAGATATGGTTGATAACTGCGAAGCGCACCAGGGCCTACAACACCCAAGAATCTACTCAATGGTTGAGACATTGAAAAATATCAGAAAATATTTTAAAAAAATAGAGACATTAAAAAATGGAAATAAATATCAATGAAGGAGTCTTTTTTATGAAGAAGAAGATGATGAAAATGAACTCTTTTAGGAGAAGAAACCATAATTCAAATATGGGAACCATATTACCATGATGGATACCATTGGAATGTGAGAACCATTGGCAGATAAAGCTAGAGATAATTAGTTGACTACTAATGTCGATCCCAAGTAGAAACATAATAATTATTTTGGTAAGATTTAGAATAAATGTAAGATATATAATATGTGGATAGAAATGGTAGATGAATCTTTATAATATATTGATCAGTTGGAAGTAATAATGGGTGAATGTACAGTCTTCAATCCTTAAAATCATTGATGATGTTGTGGAACTAAATAACAGAATTTAATAATAAGAAAAGGTGACCAATGACCTTACCTAGAGATTAGAGGAGAAGTCTAATATCATTGAGGAACTCAAAGAAGAGGGTGTTTCTCTGATAAGTAAACTCTAAATTGAATCAATTTCAAAATAAGCAAAGAAGAAAATTCAATTTGGAAGGTTCTTGGATGTTGAGCTGCTAAAGAGAGTAAAACATTGTTCTGATGGAGTTGAAAAGATCTTGAGTGATCAGATGACCACATGCATATGAAATAGTGGAATTGGTTGTGATTCTAAAATATCAAATTCAATAAATAAAATGAACCATAATAAAGGAATGTTGAAGGTGGATCATGTTGAAAATCGACCAAAAGTACTGAAAAATAAACCCTTAATTCTAGATGAAAGAAGAACTAAAGATTATCCTCAATTTTCTTGAAATTATAGGGAGTCAAACAATTTTTCCGAGGGAGAAGGAATAAGGATAATTAGAAGTGAGAAGACATTTCCTTTCATGAAGTGTTAGTTTTGTGGCTATCTGAGCCATACCATGTCATATTATGAAGAGGAAAGGAGATATATGAATAAGGAAGAGTTAAGAGTTCATCAAACGAGAAAATTTTCATATCCTAATTATTATACAATAAATAATTTCTATGGATATATTTTTTCACTATTCTAACTTTGTCTATGAGGCTATGTATTGCAGTAAGAGGTATGAAAGAATAAAATCCTTCAATGCTTAGATATGATTCAATACTCATCAACCAGATGGTGTTTCTATTTCATATAGGTTTTCTCCTCTATAAGAAGAATTTGAATATGAATAACCAATGTACATGGAAGAGAGAATCAAAAGAACATTAGTTTCCTATGCTCAATCGAATATCTCATGGAAAGAAAAGAGGAAAATTGAAAAATTCAATTCAATAGAAGAAACCCTCAAATATATAAAGAAAAAAAGGACATGGATTCTTGATAGAGGATCATTATCCCACATTATGGTTAATATAGACCTATTAACTAATTTCAAGAAAATGGTCGATAGAATAGGGAGGTTCAGTAATGATGGTGCTATGAAATTAAATGAAAGTGGATGTACTGTGCTAGCTAATGGATAGATGAAGAAAATGAAAGTATTTTTTATGGATGGTCTAATCACAATATTCATAGTGTGAGTCAACTCTGTGACTCTGGTCTTATTGTGACATTCAATCATAATGGATGTACTATAAGAGAAATTTCTGGGAATTCTCTCACGGAAGGCAGTTGAACAGATGGAAAATTATATCTAGTTGATAGCAAGGAGAACATTTTCTACCTAACATTTGAAGAGGAAAACCACTTATGGAATCTATTATTGGGAAAATCAATCATCAAGACATGTAAATGATATCTAAGATGAAGATTGTCATGGATATATCTAATTTGAAGAATGAACAAGAAATGACTTGTAATTCTTGCATGTGATGGAAACTGGTATGAATTTCCTACTGACTAAAGAACAAAAGAGAATCTAATGTCCTTGACCTCAACCGTACAGGAGTATGTGGCCAATAAATATTTCTATAACACATGGATAAATTTACATTGTTGTTTTCATAGATTACTATAGTATAATT
The DNA here is from genome assembly GCA_963277665.1 of Viscum album. NCBI lineage: Eukaryota > Viridiplantae > Streptophyta > Magnoliopsida > Santalales > Viscaceae > Viscum > Viscum album. The sequence continues at coordinate 387,946,409 of OY728142.1, read as the reverse complement.
GAATGTTTGATCATTATACACATGAAGCGATAAGTGTTTTATATCATGAAAACCAATTGACGATTCACTGAGAATGATACTGTACGAAAGATCAATGTCCTGTGGTCTGAAAATGGAGGGTAATACACATAAATTGAATATTAAAATTACATAGAGAAGCAAGGTATACAACATTAGGTGGATGTTTTGATAACGCCAAAGAAAAATGGAGTTGTTGATCACATGAATTGACAAGTAAACACCATGGACAAAACTATGATGATCGAGTGTCGTATTCCTCAATATTATTTGAAAGATGCTATAAAAGCTACAGTGTATATTGAAAATCAAATAGGGCTATGTATGGCTGATACAGAGGCACCATATGAATTTTGGCATGGATGGAAGCCCCCTTTGAAATATTTTCGCATTTTCAGAAGAAAATGTTTTATCCAAAATAGAGAAGAAAATAATGGGAAGTATAGAGATAATGTAGACAAAGGAATATTTCTTGGATACTAAATGAACTAAAAATCCTACAAGGTTTCAATAAGTTCATGGGATGAATTGTAAAAATTAGTGATATAAAGATCACTAAAGAGAAAAACACGAATGCTTGAAGGAATTATTTTGTTGATGTGATAGAAGACGAGGAAGAATGTGAACATGGAAAAAATGATAATATATAGGTAGAGGATTGTGTGAAAAAACTCTCAGGAGTCACATCATGATGTTGACTCTAAAGAAGAATCATAAGAGGAATCCATAGCTAGAGATAATTTGGTTGAACCCCAAAAAACAAATTGAAGAGTAGAAATTGTTCAGTCTAACATTATCGGGGATCAAAATGCACCTACACAAATAAGGATAATGAGGAATAATGCAACATATGGATTTCTTTTAGTTGTGGAACCATACTCCTTTAAAGAGGCTACAAAGGATGAGTCATGGGTAAAAGAAATGAATGAAGAGTTAGATCAGACTGATAAAAATCAGACTTGGGATCTTTTCAAAAGACCTGAAGGTCACAATGTGATTGATACGAAGTGGATTTTAAAGAAAATTTTTGATGATCATGGAGATGTGATCAGAAATAAGGTTTTCTTGGTCTGTAAGGGATATTTAGAAATTGAAGGTGTTTATGTTGAAGAGAAATTTTCTTTAGTAGAAATACTTCAATCAATCATACTAATTCTTACCATGGAAATTCAAAAATATTATAAAGTGTACCAAATGGATGTCAAGACAACATTCTTAAATGGAATATTGGAAGAAGAAGTATACATTGAACAACCTATAGGGTTCTTTAATAAAAATGATGAATTGAAGGTTTTCAAATTATTGAAAGCACTCCATGGCCTAAAACAAGAACCACCGGTGTGGTACTTGCGGTTGAACTCTTATCTGAGAAATCTTGAGTTTAAAAGAGGAGAAGTGGCTCACAATATCCATGTGAAGAATTCTCCAAAGGATCATTTCATGGTATTGTTATATGTGGATGATATTATTTTTTGTGGAAGTGGGTATGTATTAGTGGATGAATTTTCCAACCATAGGAAATCAGAATATGAAATGTCCATGATTGGTGAACTCACTTACTTTTTAGGGTTGCAGGTGATTCAGAAGAAAGATTACACTTTCATTTCTTATGAAAATTATTCACGAGATATTTTGAATCAATTCAATATGCAAGATTCAAAATAAATTCTAATTCCAATTGAGGTTGGAAAAAATATCGGGAGGCATGTGAATGAGACTTATATGGATCCCACTATGTACAGAAAAGTCATTGGATGCCTACTGTACCAGATGAAAAAACAACCAGATATTATCTTTACAACATTCCTTGCGGACCACTTTTAGAGTAATCTGAAGGAAGAAAATATAGAGAAATTGAAAATAATCATGAGATACATTCAAGGTACACATAATTATGGGCTATACTTTGCTGCAGAAAGAGATAATGAACTATCTTCTTTTTTATAATACTGACTAGGTAGGAGATGTAGTAAATATTATGTTCAACAGAGGTGGAGAATTCTATATTGGGATGAAATGCATGGGATGGATGAGTAAGAAATATGAAAGTACTTCTCCTGGTACTTCCAAAGCTGAATATATATCCGCTACCAAGGCGTGAAATTATTTACTTTGGATGAAGAAACACCTAATTGATATAGGTGAAGAGGTGAAACAACCAATGTGGATTTATTATGATAATAGGAGCTCAATTGATCTTATGAATAATCATGTTAATCATTCTCATTAGAAACATATTGAGATCAGATATTAGTTCATTATGGAGAAATTTGAACAAGGAATTATCAAAATGGACAATGTGGGAAATGATGAGAAAGTGGCTGACATTAGGACCAAGCCACTATGAGCGGCTGTTTTTGAGGAACATCAGTTGAACCTCAATGTTTAGCTACCTCCCAGTGCATAAGGAGGTAATGAGATTCCCCCCTCCCTAGTTGTTTTAACTATTTTTAATCTGTCTATGTAAATGATATTGGTTTATGGGGGAGATACGATCCAAGGGAAGCTTATTTTTTACTAAACAAATCAGGATTCTGTTCATTGGGTTTATTGCCAATGGAGGAGAATGATAAATTCAATGGAGAGAGATCTGTTTTTTCTAGATACAGGAAAGATAGAGAATTGAAAAAGATAGAACTAAAACTATGGGGGAGAAAATAAAATAATGAGAACTCAATTCATATCCTTTATATTGTTTTCTACACTAAGAACTGCTCACATAGACTTAGAGTGATGGCTGATTTGTTTCTTGAATGTTAAGGTTTTGATCGTAGCTGGGGCATCAGTGATTTTATCTGGACATTTCCAAATAACCCAAAGGGGGATATTTTTGGAACCATGGTTTTTCATTGATAATAATGATGTTTGGTTTGTGTTTTTTTTTCAATCTATACATGGATTACTAGGGAGTTTTCAAAGAATGATGTCATACATTTGAGTATTAAATATGTATTGAAGGTGTCATAGTTTGACAGTGTTTTCCGAAATTTTGGACCACAAAATCCGGAGTTTGGTGTTGGAAAAAAATGTTTTTCCACATAGAAGTGAATGGTATGGGAATCAAAAAAGAAAATTGGAAAAATAAGGGAACCACAAACCTAAAAAAATAGACCACATACCATGTTCTGGGAATTGTTCGCGGCCACATACCTGGCAGCGGGAACAGTATGAAGAGTGGTGTGTAGAACTGAAAAAGGTTCACAGCGATTGTATGTGGTGAAGGAATGAGGTATGTGGAATGCTGGAGGTTCTTGGGATTTATGTAGTTTTATAAATAGGAGAGATATGCAGTTGAGGCTAACAATACATAGACAGAGTCGACTATACAGTGAATATTATCCCATATTTAAAATTTAGGTAAATCAGATTAGATAATTTTGCAGATTGGAGGCCGAAACGATGGGAGTAATTCAAGCTGTCAAGTTTTTCATTCAAAAAGGCTGGAGGAAACTACGGATTGAAAGTGATTCTACCACCATTGTCTAGGAAATTTAGAATGGTGTGACTCACCTTGCCTGGCCTTTGATCAATCTTTTGATGCAGTTCCTAGACTCTCTGCATGGTGTAGACTACATTGCCACTCAAACTTTTAGAGAGGCTTTTGCTATCACTGATTCCCTTGCCAACAATTGTGTTTATCAGGCCATGACCTGGATGGACACCCTCCTTCTAGATTTACTTCTGATACTTGATAATGATTGTAAAAAAATACTTTCTTTATATATCTTGTAATCTTTTTGACATTTTTATTCAATAAAATGTGCTTTGTTCTTTGACCAAGGAACCACCTTCTCAAAGAAAGGAGTAGTCAATCCATTTGTTTAGTGAAAAATTTGGAGATTAAAATTCTTGGAATAAATCCATGGAAGTCTGATGTGGTTCGCGCAGAAGAATATGGTACACGGAGAGAACCATCTTCCTATGGAACACAGTCCACGAAAGAAAGCACAGTTCACATAGGAAGCCCTCGCAGTATGCGATGGAGTAAGGAAGTACGCGGAGTAGGATAGTATGAAGAGAAGCTGAGTAGTATGTGGAGTAAGGCAGTATGTAAAGCAGAGCAGTTCACTAAGGAGCTATATAGTATGTGGAAACAATAGCAGTATATGGAAGATGTGGTCCACACACTAAAATAGGAACACAATATGCAGAACACCCAAGGAAGCCTTCAAATTGACAAAATTAGTTTAGAAAATTAATTTCCATAACATATCAGTGTACAAGAAAATAAATTACATCTATGGGTGATTAAGAGACATAAATAGAGCATCCATTTATGGTCAAGGATGCATGATTTAATTATAAATCATTGAATAGACCTTCAAGTAAATAAAATAAGTGAAGATTCTTCCAACACAGTGAGAAAAAGGGAGTCAGTAGAAGTGATCTAAGGGATGCAGTGTGCTATCCCTAAAACCTCATAAAGTCAGTGAACCTATCACAATGTGACTATGATAAACTCTTATAATCCATAACTTGTGAAGATTAGTTGTTTTTGGTATGACCGACACACTTTTGGTGTATACTCCTTGGATGTATACCTTAGTGGTCGACAAAGTAAATTTTGTGTTTCATTTCTTTGCATGCGATTCTTTATTTTATGAACATCTTATTTAGACAGGTTTAATAGGTTCCTACCAACGTGGGAACAAGATCCATCAGTTTAAAAGAAAAAGATGACACCTTGATTCACCCCTCCCCTCTCAGGGTGTTCTCGGGTCCTTCATTAGTGAAATTTACTCATGTATTATAACTTCTGAGAAAATTATTGTTCACTTGAGGAGTTTCCTTGAGGTAATTTTAAAGAACACTACTTCCATGTGCTGTTTATGAGATTTCACTTTCATTATTTATAAAATTACTATATTTATATAGCTCTCTTCCTCTTCAGACTTTACCATAAAAAGGTATTTGCATACTTTGGGTGATGAGATGACCCCAGTCTTACGATGAGTGATTCAACCCAACCCATGGATACATCCATAAGTGGGATATATTTTAAATTCCTTTATTATGATCTTCATTAATAATGGATGAAGATAAATTCCACATACATATATTATGAAATGTACATAGTTTCATCATTTATAGTGTAGGCATGATTTCATTTATCTAGCATAGTCGATCTTAGAATTTGGGTTTATTTAATGATTACATTATATTTAACAAGTGTTGTTATATTATTTTAATCTGACCACATTAACCATTATGAAAAGGACATGAAATTAAATTTTGATGAAGGAATGTTAAAGAAACAGCAAAGAGAATAAATCCATGAATGAAATAAAAATATTAGTTTTGTAGATGAAATTCATAAGGAATACATTATGTATCAAGAAAAGTTTCTCAAACTTGGTTTCATAAATATTCATAAGAAACCATTTGGATGTTCCAAACAAACATACCATGATTCAAATGAATGAATGAATATTTGGTCAACTAAATTTTAAAAAGAATGAAATATTGAGAAAGCACAAGTAAATGAAAGTGATACTGGGAAAGAATTAATTCAATAATATGAAATAAAATTTCATGATAGGTTATCAAAATGTGATAAACCATGAACTCAGGATAATATATATGTAAAGTGTGCGTAATATAGTCATGTATTAAAGGGTTATATTATTATCTTACCTAGTGAAGAATAGGAATTAAAAAATAATACAACTATCTCAAATATAAAGTTATTCTATGTTGGCAGATATAAAGAAGAAAATCACAAACAATTGAATATCTAAGGAAAGAAACTTTTCCACGATTCCCAAGAAGTTTACTAATTTAAAAACAAAAAGTGTAGACTAGAAGGGTTCACCCAAACATGGAGCTAGAAAGAATGAAGTATCTTGGTTGAGTATCAGATATCCACATTGTTTCTCTCTCTTATAATCTACATATAATCCACCTTATTTCTTTATATTTTATGTATATTATTTATTTATAGGTAATTGAAATTAGTACATTAAGGGGGATTACATAATGATACCAATAATAAAAATAAAAATGAGTTATCATCATGGAGTTCTTAGATAGGTATAAGTATGACCCCTTGAAATATTTCAAGTGCTATCACAAAATATACAATTGGAGTACATTCTAAACAAAACTAGACATTATAAAAAAGGATATAGATTATCTCTTGAGGGGGATTTGTTATGTTTAAGAAAATAGAACATTATTATTTCATATGAATCAATAATTTATGGAATATGATTTATTTTTTCATTAATGAGGCATGCTAATAAAATTCTACAATCCTTTTATATCAAAGATTAAATTTGATTATTTAGGTGGATATATTTGTAACATGATGATAGGTGGAAGAAAACATGAAGGGGAAAAAATCTATATGCACTTGAATTATTTTTAAGTGTTATTTTGTGTTGATTTGAGGTTGTATATTTCATGAATCTTTTTATTAAACAAACCCTAGAGAAATAAATATGATTTAGTGTCTCTAATTGGATAGTTTTATGGAAAAAATAATTTTTATATTAACATCTCTTTGTTTTTATAATAGGATAGATCATGTATACCTCAAGAGGATTAATTTATGTCTCATTTATAAATATACTATTATTTTATACTTTAAAATAAATTATACATCAACTCTAAAAATGGGTAGAATAAATGGGAAATATTTAAGTTTTCCAAATCATAAAAGAATCACGAGAACAGTAATCCCTTATTCCTTCACCAATGATTTTATTTTCAATAATGGGAGAATAAAATTTAATTTTTAATTTTTAATGGAAATATTTGAAATATTTATTGATAATAAACACTAAGTAAGATAATGAAGTTTCGACTGTATTGTGGTAAAGAGTGTTGCATTGGTTTTTTTCAAATATGGTAATTAAGAGTAAATTCATTATATTCTGATGTTGGGTGAAGATAAAGAACCCCATGAATGAAATTAATAAGATTGAAATGCATCTTGGAGTTCCTATAGATCAATTACATTGAAGTTTTCAACAATTGGATATGTTAATGAAGATCCATTCATAAGTGGGTAAGTAGATAAAATCAAATGATTGAGATAATTCATTTTCAAAAGTTTCTTATCCAATTGATGACTATTTGGAATAGATTTATGTGATTTAAAAATACTGATTATTGTTAAAATCACTATCTAAAACAATTTCTTTGGGAATTTGAGAATTTGGCTCTTGAAAAACATAAATATCTATGATTAAATAAGTATAATGTTTTTATCGAAGATGGAATATCTATTTCTGGATTATTAGAAATAAAATATACTATATTTAATTAAGAGTATCTCTTGGATGCTGATTAGAGAAACCTATATGTGAAGATAAAAATTTTAAGGTAATTAATGTTATGTAAATACTCAAGAATAATATTCATATACCGAATGTTTTTATAAATAATTTTTATGTTTTTTGAGAACATTTTGATAATCTAAAATGTCATTATTGTTTTTTGAGATGTAATGGAGTGATTAGAGATTCCCTAATAATATTTGAATATTTTTTTGAATATTTTTAATGGTTTTATAATTTTGATTTAGATTTTCAAAATGGAAAAGGAATGGAATAAATAATGGCAACTTTAAATAACATGTAATTGTATCCCAAACTATTATAATTGAAAATTAGAATATTTTAGAACCTAAACATAATATGTAAGAGAAAATGTGATGATACATTAAATAAATTTCATGTGTTATCTCCATATATAAAAGTAACTCCAAAAAATTGAAAAATATATAAATTTATTTTACACCATAAGGACTGGAAATTCTAAAAAGTGAAAAACATTACAAGAAAATGTAAGAGTATGTCTATCAGTATGTAAGGATTGATCACTAGAAATTTAACAAAGGAATAAATCCTCAATGTGATACATGAAATGTCTTCCACTCAATTCCCCCACATGTGACTGACTTAGGTTACCACATGACCTCGATCACACCTTCCCATATGCTAGAGGATTCTGACTGGTGGTGAGAGTCCAATATATATTGTGGGTAGACTATACCCTTTAGTATAATATAATATTATAATATTTTGGGGATGATGAACCTTTTTACTGGGAATTAAATACCATTTATTAATTGGGTTGTGAGGTAACCGTTGTATGACTTGAAGACCTAGTGTCCCATTGGCCAATTACAATATGGTCTGAATGCCCAATGAACCGAAGGCCTATACATAGTCTAAATACCCCTAGTGGTAAGTCCATTATAGAATAACACTGACAATGTACAATACAATAAAAATAAATATATATCTACTATTTTAGTTAAAAAGTATATAGACAAACAATCCAATATAATCAAACCATAAAATATCATATTGAATGTCATACTAAAATGTCATATAATCAACCAAATTGAAAGAAGAATCCAAAGTAAAGACTCACAAAACCCGTATCAAATCCCATACTTAGTCCCTACTATAAAATCCAATCCAATTAAGATAATAAATAAATCATGCACAAGAACACTTTTTCATGTCCAAACCAGCATCCATAAAGTCTTCTTAGAACCAAATAGTGGCTCCAAGTTGGTGTGATTAAAAATTTGCAGGCCACCAAAAATATTATCAAATAAAATCTAATTTGAATAATATTGAATGAAATAGTATGATATACAAATGGTTTAATTCATAAATTAAATATCAAAAATCAAGATAAACACAAAACCTTGTGCTCCTGGTTGACACATGGGGTCAGCCATACCTAGTACAACAAGATTCCAAATATTTTGGTCCATACTAACCATTGATTTTAGGTGGATTGCAATGAAATGGTTCATTATTTTATTCCTTTTATCAATGTAATATCTACAAATTTCCATTATTGAGATTCTTACATGTTCCTTAGAAACATTAACACCCTAAGGGTGAGTTACATATTTAACGTAATAATGGACCTAGTGTAAATTCCCATGCTAGGGTCACTTTTATACTCATAATACATAAAGACCTATATGAATTACCATGTTATGGATGATTTGAAACTTCAATTACAATGGACCTAGTGTGAATTCCGAAGTTAGGTCTTGTTACATAATCCCAAAATCAAGTACATGTAGGATATAATGCATACTAAATTACCAAACATGTGAAACCTATTCACAAATTACATATTGGCTAATCCATACTGGTTTCCAATTATTTATCAAATTTATGTTATGTACAATTATTCCTTTAATAAAAATACCATTTTCATTAAACATTTGTAATTCTCATAACAATTTTAACACTTTTAATTTAGATTCAATTTATGGCCAAAATCATTAGTTATGTCACGAAAAATGTAGATTTCCAATTACAAACCCTTGGGTGAAAAGGTTAACATGTTTTGATCCAAATATCAACACAAAATTATTCAAATAAAATATAAGACTCTAGGTTCATTCATTTTAGGTCCTAACATACAATCAATGTAAGACTCCACTCTTGGGTGTCTAAAATTCTAGGGTTCTTTCCCCCAAAAAATGACATGATCTATAGGAAGTATAAGTAGGATTATTCATGCCATATAAGATAATTAAAATTAAAATATGTCACATGAATAGTTTTTTACATGATATAACATGTTGCACATACTATAAATGAAAATCATACCTTAGGGAGATGTTTCAAACCACCCACCTCAAAAGAGGATAAAGAATCCAATGATTGAGTGTAAATATCATGGAAAAACATTAAAATTACATAAATACAATGATATATCCACCACATCAAGGTTGGAAGAAGGATATCTAGGAATAAAAAAAGATGAATTAACTAAATCCATGAAAAAATTAGCGATTCAATATTTTAAGATCAATACCCTAATAAAGGAACCATGATAAAGCATTGAAGAAGTCAAGGGATACTTGGGAAAGCAGTCCAAAATTTTAACAAAAAATATGGTTGAAGGAGGGGGATTCAGGATTAAATTGGGCGTTTTATGGGTAAAAATTAGATTCTTCCCCCATTATTCTATCCCAGCATGGTTCCACAAGTGTGATGGTTGGTCCATGCAGAGAGACTACAACACTGGGAGCCCCATCAATTGGCCAGTGGGTTCCTTGTATGATACACACACTACTGGGATGACACCATCTATTTGGTGGGCCTTCTATAGCCATACCTTGCTATTACCCCATAAACCTTCTTGAAAATTCACTCCACCAACTACCCTATGACACTACAACATTCCCATTAATGCATTCCAGTACTATCCTTCATAATAATTACCTCCAATGAGACCCTAAACATATCTAAAAATTCCTTATTAAAGGGTAAAATTATTGTTTAAAAATTATAAATTATTTCCATTGAAAATTAATGAGATTGAAGGTGTAACTTAATGAGATAAGTACCTATTAAATGGAATGGTCTTAAAACCACCCCATTATATAATAGATTTTCCTCTGGTTGTATTCCCAAGTATCACAGAGAGGTATCCGTTAACATCTCTAGATACTAGGCCTGTATATCTGAATCCCCCTCTCAGGTATCCTTTAAATTATTCACAAGCTACCACTGCAATCACACTTGTGTAATGATCTTTAAATGGATATTTTTATAACTATAGATTATGATATAGATTAAATGATCCTCAAAGGATGCATCAACCTTAATATTAACATCATCTACATCTGTCAGTTGATAATGAGAAGGGTGATATATCTGAATATTTGAAACATGAAACACATTGTGCATGGAACTATAGTTATATGGAAGAAATAATTAGTATCCCACTGGATCAATCCTTTACACTATCTCAAACAGATTGGAAAACATAGATTCTAGCTTTTATTACTTCTAGATACATAGTTTTCCCTTCCTAGGTGAAACCCCCAAAAATACATGATGACTAACAATGGATTCTTGGTTCTATCTATTATAGTAAAAATAATATTATTTCTTATATGCATGGTTATCAACCACTTTATGATCAACTAAAACTGCCCAGAAATCTCCTACATGAGACTAGGCCCAACAAGCATGGCTCAACCACCTCTAATAATTACAAAGGTGAATGAAATGATATTTTATATATATCCCTAAAAGGATTTATTTGGATAAATTCTTGGAATATATAATTGTTAGATAACTACATGAGTGAAAAATATAAATTTCAAGAACCACAGAAGTCTAGAAAACATGCTCACAACATGTCCTCTTGAATATGAATTATTCATTCATATCTACCATCATTTTGAGGGTGATAAATAGTGATCAGATGAAACTTTGAAGCTAGTTTATTTTGAAGGCCCTACCAGAACCATGACATTAAATGAGGACCTCAATAAAAAACTATACACTATGGAAAAAATTAAATCAAAATATATCCCAGACATACATATTACCTAGATCATAAATATTTAAGTTCTCGCTAATAGGAAAGAAATGGGAAACCTTCATTAGTAAATCCATGATCACACAAATTTCATCATTCTTACAAGGTGTATTTGGTAATCCTGTGATTAAGTACATGGTGATATCATCCCACTTGAACTGAAAAATGGTAAAATTATTTGATGACCTAAAAGGTCGTTGATTACAAACATGAGCCTATTGATATGTGTAATATCACACCACGATGTTGGCTATCTCTCTCTTTATTTTTAGATACTAGTACTGCCTATCGAGATCTTGATACATATTCATCAAACTAGTATGTACCACCCATTTTTTCGAATATAAATGTCTTATAATCTCCTCATGCATGATCATAAGAACCTAGATGGGACCATGGAAATGAAGAACCTCATTGTTATCAAAGAACCAACCCGATGGTGGTTCCCAAACATATATGATATCCCCTAGGGATAAAAATTATAGATTAGATTACTACCTCCTCATGATATGGTTTAAAATCATGGGAAAAAATATGTTGATATTATATTAACTCAACTTTAAGACTCTTGAACATCCAGATGAAAATCCAAAAATAACACCATCATCCACCACTCAACACAAGATTCTTACAATACATGAGTCCCTGTCTTCCTACACATGGAGTCAACAAAGAAATTTTCTTTTTAGGATTATACACCAACATAATGTTAAAAGAAAATAGATACCCTACCCACATCCTACACCAAGGGTTTATGTCCTGCAATAAATATATGTACTTAAATATATTTTGATCCATGTAGTCCACAAATATATCACCCAAAGAAAATGATTCTAGAATCCTAATGTTTGTTACATTGAAGCTTATTCTAGATCCGGTGTAGGTAAATTCTACTCATGTGGTTTTAGATTTATATAACAATAAGAAACCAATAAATCCTACTACATATGAACTAATTTTATCCTAACTCTTGATGAATTTAAATACATTGTATACTACATATGTGGATTATGTAAGGTTATTATCGATGTTGAAGTTAATCTACACTTAAATTCCAAGAATGCCTACACATATTAATCTGACCAAACAAAATTCACCCCTTTCTTGTTTAGATGAGACATAAGTGCTGTCAGATGGGAAAATTCCCAGATGAAACATCAAGAATAGCTTTATAGACCAAGAAATATCCAAATATTGTTGTCATTGACGTGTCTCTCCCAGGATACCACAATAGTAACTTTCTACATGACCACTAACACTCTAGCCACTGATGTAACATGACTCAAGAAGTGCACACTGTCAATCAAAAAATAGAATTTAGATAGATTGGTGAATAATTGATTCTCTCTAAGCATACTCAAGAAGATGTCATGTTTCTAGGCATGGTCATCTCATGCCTAGGAGTACAACAAGATTTCATCGATTAAAACCACCACAAATGGATCCAGGTGAAGATGAAATGTTTCATTAATCAAGTACATATATAGCACAAATGAGTTATTCATAAAAAATTATGATGACCACAAAAAAACCATACGTACTCCTGAAATATATCTAGGGTATGTCTGAAAATCTCACCCACAACTGATGGTACCCCAACCTCAAGTCAATTAGGGAGAAAATTCAAGCACCACTATACTGATCAAAGAGATAATTGATGCATGGAAGGGGGTACCAGTTCTTTACTATAATCTAGTTTATCCTTAATTGAACTAAATATAAGTACATGATTCCATATTAATTTATGTGAAATTGGATGTGGGATCCACATGGTGATATACCAGTCCTTATGAATCCCATCATATTCAGATATTCTAAAAACACATTCAACTCCCAAATATCCAATGTTACTATCTTGTAAGGTGGGATAGAAACAAGTTTGGATCCTCTAACTAACTCAAAAGTGAAATAGATCACCTACTATAGTGGTAAAATAAATAACTCTTCATGGAAAACATCAGGGAAGCAACCCATTAATAGTGTAAAAGTACTATGATATAAATCAATATCATATAGAATAAATCCCTCTACCTAGGATGTGAGACAATTCAATCTACACTTAATTGGTCCTACACAACCAGCAAGAAGATCCCATTCTCCAAGATGGATATAAATACCCCTTTTGAAGATAAAAATATTTCTCTCCTAGAATAATAGTTTATATGACCTTGTTATAAGACAATGCAATAAATACCTAGAATAAAATCAAACCCAATGATTTATATTGAAAAAAACTCTGATAGGAAATAGTAGCCACCAGTTTTGAGAGTGCACTGTTTACAACACCATCAAACCCCTAATGGTGTATCGATAGTCATTAATCCATCCAAAATTTACATATAGAAACCCAACACATTGATGAATTAAGATGATATAAAGGAATACAATTCTCTTATATGAAACAAAATAAAAGGAAGGGTTAATGAAACAAGAATTATACCTCTGATAGTATAATGTATTGAATCTACAAAATTAGGAGTTCTTAGTATAACGTTCATATTATTTCTCCCCTAACATGGGATCTATCCCAAATCCCTAGAGATGCTCCTTCCTACTAATAGTTTAACTCATACATCAGGGTACCATGACCACTACCCAGAACCAAGTGACTAGTGGAACTCCAGCATCATATTGGCTGAGGGGTAGCTATGTCCCTCCTAGAATATGGTGTCTTCCATGATCCTACACTATCATTCAACTATATATTTCTCATACAGAACAATTATAGTTGGAAATATTACTATAATATCATAAATCTACAATTTTGGATGGACACTAAATGTTCATCTTGCCATCTCTGACACATTGGAATAAATTCCCTTGGAAGAAAACCCTTGATGACACTATATTCCCCTAGATTATTTTCCTATCACTAACATGGTAGAAATTATCAAAGAAGTATATCTTAATCTATAAATATGAACTCCCTAATAATCATATTTAAACATTATATACCAAGAACATAGGGTCTCATTCAGGATCCCTTTAGTAATTATAATCTGATTCATCATGTTTGAAATGTTTCAATAACAAAATATATTGACTTGAAAATTGATTTTTAACTTAATCCCATCCTGGAAGTGATTCCCCTTGACTATCTCATCACCTAAAAGTTATGGATAAAAATTATATTTGTTTATAAACCACTGAGAAGTGTCTATCAAATACATTCTCCCTTATGTTAGGTAGAGGAACTATGTATCCTTTTCTACCCTCAATGTCTGTGGATAAAAGTAACTCAAAAACATCTCCTCAAAGAATTTATAGGTTATATCTTGTTACTTTAAATCCTTTACAACAATTTCCCACTAGTGATTGGATATTCCTCATATCATATAAGCAACAAGATTCACCCTACTCTCCATGGGTATCTCCAAGTGTCTAACGATCATCTGTAAATACTCAATCCATAACTCTACTGCCTAAGAGGTTCTATGCCTAGAGAATATGGGTGGGTGATGTAGTTAAAAATACCTCTTTAGACAATACATTAATGAAATGATTTTATATTTCTCATACTTTATAGATCACATGACCCACATGAAACTATCACGAAGCCTATCATCTATTAGATTCCACAAAGATATTTGAAGTTACAACTCTACTTTGCAAGGTGTGTACTGATTAAAACTCTCATAACACTCAAATAGACTATGAAATGGAGATATTTTCTCTATAATGGATAATAAAATCCTATAATCACATGGTTTATAACATGATAAAACATAGAAGGAAAAGAAGACAAAAAGTAACCATGTATGTAAGTTTCATTTATTTATTAGATTAGTAGGTTATTTAAGAGATTAATTTTATTTATTTTTATTAGGCAAGACATTAAATTAAAGAAAAATTTTGACGGAAAATTTTAGGTTCAATAAATGAATCCATAACATGAAATATTCTTGATAAGATAATTTTCTATATGCCTACTGTGATTCATGTGTAAAAACTCTGTTCCATAATGGAATATGATTTTAATATCATACAATACTGATATCACATAACAAGTGAATAACCCAAAGTGAAGTAACATCACAACCATAACAAGTGAATCTCAAGAACAACAATCCAATCCATGAAAACATGGGTTTTACCTCACACATGGTTTAACTAGTCCCATCAATGAGATCATTACCATGACCAAAACCATCCATTTCTCCTATCTACCATGCCTCTAAAGAGTGAATTTATATTAAAAAAATCATTTGATACTAATTTTTAATGACACTGTACTAGTTCTCCATTAAGTGATTGAGTTAGGTCACCACATGACATCAATAATACATCCCCATATTTCAGAGGAAATAGAATAATGATGATGGTCTAATATAGACATTTTAGAGATTATAAAATCTTCTATAAAATAAAAATAGCTATGTAAAAAATGGTAAATAATCAATATAAATCAACTTTAGTAGATAAATAGGAAGACAGTACAACAATAAAATATAATCAAACCATGAAACTTCAAATTGAATGTCATACTAATATGTCACAAAATCAACCAAAATAAAAGAATAAACCCAAATAAAATACTCCCAAAACCAATCATAAATCCCATACTCAGTCCCTACTCAAAGATCCAATCCCATAAATCTAACAAAAAATAACTCATAAGGTCACTTAACCTTATTTGGACCTGCATGAATGAAGTATTCTCGGGTACCAAACAGAAACCTAAACGAGGTGTGAGAATACTCAGTAAGATACCACCAAAATTGTTTAAAAAAATCCAATCTGAATAATAGTGAAACAAATAGTATGATATATATAGGAATAAATTCATAAATTAAATAAGGAAAATCAAAATAATCCACCAACCCGTGATCTTATAGTTGACACATGGGGTCATTCATAACTACTACGGAACAATGTCATATGACTCTATCCATAATCACCATTGAGTCAAGGTGGATTCCCATGTTATGTATGACTTTTATTCGATTTTTAAATGGACTGTTTTCAATTTCCCACGGTATATATTCTTAAATGTTTCCTAGGTGCATTACAACGCCAAGGGTGAGTTACTTATTTCAAGTATCAATGGAACCGGTGCTAGTTACCATGATATGGACACTTACATACTTAGAGAACATAGAAACCTATGCTAATTTCCATTATAAGGCTGATTTGGCATATCATTTACAATGGAATCAGTGGGAATTCCCATTCTAGGTCCCATTATACAATCCATAAGTCAATTATAAGGAAGATGCAATGCATAAAAAATTACCAAACATCCCAAACATGTTAAAAAACTCCATATCATGTAATTCCATCAAATTACCAATTATCATTCCAATTATAGTTATATTATATTATTCATTTAATGAAAATACTATTTTCATGCAAAATTATGAATTCTTATAATAATTATTAGAATACTAATTAACATTCCATTTTGGCCAAAAACCATTTCTCATGTCCACCAAATTCTATATTTGCAATTTAATCCCCTAGGGAGACATTGTTTATAAGGTTTGATCCAAAGATCAACCAACAAGACTGAAAACCAAATACAAGGTTCTAGGTTTTTAGATTTAGGGTTCCAACCTAGGTATATGATTAAGAACACCCCTAGGTAAACGAAATTCTATGGTCTCATCGCCAATAAACTGGATAAGATTTATGGGAGGTGAAAGCATGTGGGTTGAATATATATAAGATAATTCCAATTAAAGGAGGCCACCTATGTTGCACGTTGGTGTGATTGCATAGTTTTCACATACTAGAAAATAAAAAGATACCTTAAAAATCTATTTCTGACCACCGTCCTAAATAGTGAAGAAGAATACAAGTATTGAACATTAAAATCAATGCGCAATACCATGATTCTGTATGGGTATTGAAAATTTCACCACATCAAGGCTGAAAAAATGAGATCTTGAAAGAATAAAAGAGGAATTTACTAATTATAATAAAAACATATTGACTCTAAAAGTTCAGATCAATCCAAAGATAATGGAATTAATAGAACGAGTAAGATAAGTAGAGGAAGACCTGACTAAAATTTAGAAAATGTCAATCATGATGTAGGGTCATATATTTTAGATTAAAGAGTTAAATGGGGGTTTCAATAGAAAAAATATTTTTTTACACCTTATAATTTTATCCTATGTCAATTCCACCAGCTCCGTGGTGGTGTCAAAAGATGCTTCAACACCATTGGGACCCCCATTGGCTGGTAGATAGGTTTTATGTTTGAAACCTAAGATTCCACAAACCGGAAAATGATTCTTATCGACCAGCCGATGAGTCTTTGGTAACCATATCTTTTTACTTACCCACACACTGGATAGACAGTGGCACTACAACATTTCCATTACCAAATGACACTGCCAAACATTGCAAAACATTCCTCTTTAGATCACATAAACATCTCTAAAACCTCATTTTTAACTAGTTATAAATATTTTTATAGAAATTTAAATGATTGAATAGATGCTTAAGGAGACTCAAAATGTTACTTAAAGAGAGAAGTACCTAATAAATAGTGATATATTACAGTACATAAGAGTCAACATGAGTATACATAAGATTCAACATGATTATACATAAGAGTATCTATGAGTGGAATAAAAAGAATTTTTCAATATCTTGATATACAATATGATATGTAAGAAAAATTCATATTTTTAGTGAATACATAATCTCCAGTTTCTTGATATGAAACATTAATCAAGACAATACATATGAGTATTAATTTCCTACATAAGGTTTTCTGACTAGGAAATCATAAAAGTCCTAGTACCTCTCTATGATAAGTAAGAGTGATAATTTATTATATTAAGATGAAATAGATGATACGTAATGGTAACCAGTGAGGAAAATACATATTATATGACTTTATATTTCCATATAATACTAAATGATATACTTATATTACCAGTCTATGATAAATTTGTGATATATAGGGATTCAATTATAGAAATACTTTAATAGAATTCAAAGATGAAATATCCTGATGCTTTTAAGATCCATGATTCTATTTGAGTTTAAATAAGGTGAGATTTGAGTAGGACATTTTTGATGATATGAGGGTTTCCATTATATATAGAGAACTACCACACCATAAAGGTGCTTAATGATGAAATATATATTTAAACTAAATCCGTAAATTAAGACACTGTCACTTAATGAATAGAAGGATACATGACAGTGAATGTTAAAGAATGTTTCATAGTAGAAGTTTATAAAACATCCTCCACACTGCATGTTACCATGCCAACAGCAAAATTAAGTGTGTCCATATATTATTTGCAAATATAATGGTGAGATAATTATGGTCATTACATTATGATTAAATTAATTTTAATTGAGGTATTATATCTATTTAAATAGTTTTTAATGACCGATATTGATGGATAATTAAAAAAATGCGATTGAAGGGTTTTTATATTTAATGTATAAAAAACATTTAGGAGAGACAGAGATAATATACAAAAATGGAAGGAGGTAAAGAATAATGATATTAAGAGAACCCAATATTACATCATATCTTGAAAACATTATATGTATGAAATAATGAGAGATAATGTTATCCCAAATCCCTGGGAATATTGTTTGGAGTTTTTTTATTGATGATAATGTTGGAATACTTCTAAAGGAGAATACTTATGAATGATAATTGATAGAGAAGTTTTTATGAAGAATGAAGGAGATATAAGTTTTTTTTATAGGATATAATTGATTTTCAAATAACCATATCTCACACCATAAAAGACGTTTTTTGCCAAATGGAAAAGGTTTGAACCATCCCTATAAACATAATGGATTATATCTCATTACATATGGTTTTGAAAAATAGGCATGAGGTTATTAACTTTGTCACTAGGAGAATGATAATAGTCACATCATGGAACTTATGGTCACACTGTGACTCAAATATGGAATATAATGTTGTTCTAATGGTTTACATCATTGGTATAAGGGATATCATTACAAGACTGTAGGTGAATTAATATATAGGATCTTTTTATCTAATTTTGTTTTTACACCACGGGATCCGTTATCATGCTAGGAATGAATTTGTGGACAGAAATCTGGAAAAGTGGTTGGATGTGTAAGATTCTTTATTTTATAGATGAGGATCAAACATAATAATATTTCTTTTATTATAAATAGGTAACAATATGTTACACCATGGGATGTATGTCCACAACATGAATTGAGTATTGCAGGTTTTAGTGGCCCTACCATTTTAAAGCTATCCATACCATAGTGGAACATCATGTCGAGGAAGACATTGTTTGTCCATGCAGATATTTATAGGGATGGGTGACCATATTGTGATAATAAGTGTTATAAAATTGTATGAAAGTATAAAAATAATCCTAATGATTTTTCCATGATGTGATTTATGGATGTATTATATGAAATTTATAGATTTAGGATTATATCGTGTAAAGGGAGATATTCATTCCTTGATAATGTTTATTTAGATGATATATATATTTATATTTCTTAAATTTTAAGAATAAATTCTCAGAAATAAATGGGCGGCCATTAATATAAATTAGAAAAGGTATTGGGATTAATGTTTTCCACTTATTGAAGGTTAATTTAGGATTAGTTAAAAGGAATATAAGGAGATTCATTAGAGATAAAAATGGTATAAATTTATCTTTATTAAAATAATAAGGATCACAAATTTATAGAGATAGATACACAAGAGTGATAATAAGAAGTAATAGAGAAGGTGTTCCATTATTGTGCATTAAAATTTGTAAAGGAAGAACTAGAGTGTTGTCTTATTTTTTGTTTATGGATTTCATAAATGTTTGAAATTAAAGAAGAATTGATAAACCCATTTTAGAATAAACACACTATTTGTTCAAGAAAATCAGGAAAATAATAGTCACAGAGTCATTGATCTATTTGTGTGAGTGAGATCAGTGACTTCATTATTTCTATAAGGGTTGTAAACATAGAGAGTTAATAAAGTTACATTGAATTATAATACAAGTATTACACATAATAATTTAGGTGAATGGTACGCTAGGGTTTCATGATCTTGTTATTACTTCAATTTGGGTTAACCAAATTAAAATGACTTTGAATAGTTTTTATTACATTATCAGTTCATATCAATTATGATGGAGATGAGTATTCCTAATAATGATTGAACAAGATTATTAGAATGTGTTAATTTCAAAAACATTGACACACACTAATTCAGTGTAACGCCCCGACCCTAGTTACCCAGAGTCGGTGCATTATTACCTAACATTGGCATGATCACAAGAAAGATCAAATCTCGAAAGACCGATTGGTTTAGTAGCTTTGGAAACACTAGATATATTCATAAGTTTTACATTACATCATAAAATGAAAAACTACTACAAAAACATATTGTCTCCATAATCCACACTCACATCCCCACATAATATCCCTGCAGGTCTTTCATAATTTACTTCTTCACTTCCTGGTAAAAATAAAACATAGAAAAGGGGTGAGCTCAAATGCCCAGTAAGGATAACAATATAGAGGAAACTTTCATAAATAAGAATAAATATTTAATGCAATGTATAACTAAAACAAAATCCTTTCAAACTTGAACTTTCAACATTATATGGCATAAATAAAATGAAATAATTCCATTTACTTATTCACATGGTTATTCTACTAATCGAATAATCACATGAAAAATCAACAACCACTTTCATAATGATGGAATGCATAATGCCGGACTATCATAACCACATAGCCATGGCCTCGTGCCAAGACTAAAAATAAGATTTTGTCAAGGCCTTGTGCCAAGACACTAGTTTGTCTCATGAGACCTACCGATGCATCGAGGAGCTATAGCGGGCTCCACCCGTCACATATTAAGTCCAATGCATTCCCATATGAAAAGGTTTAAACATAACATAAACATTCGTATTAAAACTAGCATACGAAATGTAAATACTTTCACTATAAACTATGAATGGTATAAAAATAGCACATCCACAGTCAAACATATCACAAAACCTTCAATACAATATAAAAGTTTTGTATCATAATAAATCAACTTCAAATAATCTTAAAATCCATCAAAGGATGTTGACATAAATGAAATCAAAATTCTTTTTAAGGAAATATCTCCTTTTATTTTGAAATCATTTAAGACCCATATAAAATAAAACATTTTCTTTGAAAATATTCTTTTAATCTTGTAAGGAAAGCTTTGAATATTTTATAACGGCAGAAAATTACCGCACCCGCCGTATAAGTTTAAAAAAAACATTCTTATCTTAATTCTGTCGAAAAGGTTAAAAAGCACCTTGTTTGGAAAACGACGGAAAGATTCCCTTATAAACCTCTTATAAAAAGTCAAACAAGGGTATAAATGACTTTAACCCATATTCTTTTAAATATTAAAAATGTTTTGAAATACATTTTGAAGAAACATGGATGTGGATGATAACGAGATCCCAGTAGATTATTACGTATAAACAACCTCGGATAATGAAGAGATTGTGAAATAACCTTACCTTGTACTTTTCCTTGGTTGGTTTAGGTTAACCTCCTGTGTAATGGTGAAATAATTGTTATTAAATTATACAATAATCATATACATTAATATGATATCATATATGATCTTTTAATATTGATTTGATAATAATATCTTAGTATTATCGTTGTTTCAGGTGTTAACTTACTTATTTTCTTTTATATGTTTTGTTACGTAAGATATGTTTGTAAAGGATAGGTTTTATATTATTCATATCCAGAATGATATCAAGTCCTTAAACATCATTTTTAAATCATCAAATGATAATTATACTTGAATGGATACGATGGAGAATGAATCTCATTGCGTTCGTGGAGACGGTAGTCCGTACGTACGCACGAGTGACAATATCATTCTTTTGATATTAAAATAATATATAAATGGATGGTATATCATGTATAAAGAATAATTAACATGTTATATTTATTATTTACATGAGTTACACATCATTATTATACCCATCCAAATAATATTATATTGAATAACAATTACACCACGACGTGGAGACGGTAAGCCGTACGTACGCACGTATGGTGACATGTTATTCAAAGGGTGGATAGAATACTGAATATGGTTGTACCATATTTATAATAACATCACAGTATATGTGAGATACTGGAGTTATTATTTTAGAATGGTAACAACAAAGGAATAAGAAGTGGAAGAATAAATGAACTTGGAAAAGGGTGGTGAAATCATTACCTCTTCTTCGGGCTCTTCCTTTTGATTTGATCAAAAGGGCTCCTTAGGTTGGCTTTATGATCAAACTAAGGCCTCTAGGTTGTATTGAGGGAAGTTGGGAGAGTATTTGGGCAGAGTTTGGCCGAACCAAAAGGCTTTGATGGTGTGAAGAAATGAGAAGGAGGAGTGCCCTTTTATAAGAGGGGTGAGGGGCACCTTTGGAAAAGCTAGAAATATTAATTTATAATAAATTCATATTCGGTTTCTAATGGATCAAAAGTTGATTATTCAAAGGTTAAGGTGGGGATGGGTCGAAAAAAACTCAACCAATAGAATTTAGACCGGTTTGGGTACTTATATTAACCTTATCTTTAAGTATTAACTCTAAGTTAATTAGTTTCACTTTTACAATGTCTCTTTGTATTTTTATATAATATGGTTAATAAACTTACTACATACATACAAGTGACCCCAAAGTGGTACATTAATGATGAACCTATCATTATATGAGCCTCTTGGACGAAACTTAGATTTTTAGGAATTTAATATCAATTAATAATATAATATTTGTTTTAAGAACTCTTTTATGTCAATTTTGACACTATTCAATAGTTGATTTTTGTGAAACTCATAACAGATTGATTACTTCGAACAAAGTCAATTAAATAAATCCTAATATATCATATTATCCTAGAAAATTAGTTTAATTCATTAAAAGTTTCATATTATATTTATTTGGGTATTTATAATATCAATTATTTTAATTTGTCACTATTATAGTAATTACTGCATCATCATTGTGTCATAAATAAAATAAATTATTTAATGTCTAAAAATTATAAATAAAATATCATTATGTAGGAAATCTTTTTATCTTTCTAATTAATATTTATAATCTAAAATCCAACATATATAACCCTATGTAACAATTGTTTTTCTAAAAGATATATGCTTGTGTCATTTTTGTATTCATTTTAACTTAATTAAAATAAAATGTCATTATCACTTACAAGTGGATCCATGGGGTCCAAAAATCGACCCAAAGATGTCCATGGTCGACCATGTATCAACCAATAGGGTTAAGACACGTTTTAGGGTAATTTAGTATTATTATAATATTATTTTTTTAACCCTTATTTACCGGATTTACCCTTAACCATGGTAAATAAAATATTTACCGCAGTAATTATTCAAAATGTCTAAAAATAAAAGTTACCTATTTACACAATTTGAAAATCCTGATTCCAAATATGGAATCCATTTTCCTAAATTCAAAACACAGAAGTGGCAGAAATTAATTTAAAATTAATTCCCGCTGTCAAAACAAAAAGCGTGTTTTTAAGAGATAATAACTATCAAAAGATTGACACTTGTTTATGTTCGGTTTAATTGTAAAATTATGTCCAATGACCAACATAATATTAAATGGTAAAAATATATTCTAAATATACTTTAAAACTACTAAAATTCATAATTTATCACTATTAATTATTTTGATTAAAAAAGTTGTTTTTAATTAAAATTTAGTAATTTTCACTATTCATCAAAATATGAAAGTTATCCGAAAAGTACCAAAATTTCACCTTAGGCTAAATTCGATATTCTGAATCCAGAAATAGAGTCCATTTTAAAATATAAAATATATATAATTTCGAAAAGTAGGTATTACTATTCATAACGGCTAGTTTGATTGGTTGTGGTGTGTGTTAAAACTCAAGGTTGCGTACAACACACACTATTGTATTATTCAAAGAAAGCGTACCGTGGAAGCTTGGGATGTTTCATTTTAAATTTTTGATGTCCCCATTTAGTCAAAAAGTTTAAAATATTGTATTTAAAAAGTGTTCACTATTAAAAGTTGATAAAAGTGCAATACTGAAAATGAATTTGTTCTTGCATTATATCTAAGAAACTCATAGTATGGATTCTAAAATTATAAGGATTATATAAAGTTTAAAATTTAGATAATACTATTCATAACCTCTTTTGAATGGCTTTTTTTTTAAGTCATGGTGTGATTGAACTCGGTGTTGCGTGTAGTGCAAGTTATTGAATTATTTTGAAGAAATAACATACTATGAAATCATGGGGTGTTACATTCTCCCCTCCTTCAATAAATTGCGTCCTCGCAATTTGAAATTGTTCTTCAAAAATAAAAGGTTGAAAATAGAAAATATATTTGTGGGAAAACCCACATCGGAAATTGGGTTACTAAAATTTAGTCTTAATATGAGGAAAAGAGTAATGAAAGGGTCACCACCAAATTATGATCTCGATTAGGAGAACATTGGTGGCAATTAGAGACATATAATTGGAGGAAAAATGTAAATATTTATAGGTAGTGATTGAGGCCATCAATCACAATCAAGTGTAAAATTGAGGTCCTTAAATTCATCAATCTATGATGATTTGAAATACCATCAGTTCAACAAAACATAAGGTATTAGGATAACACATTTTTGACGTTTCAAAATATCTTAGTTGAAATCCCACATCGAAAAATGAATTAATGAGGCCTCTATTTAAAATAAAGAGTCGAAAGTATGAAGATTACCGAAAATAACACATACTAGGGTTCCATGTAGGAAAATATGGATATGGAAGAAAAATCTAACCATCAATTATCTGATGGAGAGTGGTAGAGAACATGGAGATGAAAAGGCCAAAAATCCCAAAGCCATAAATTAGTGATGACTTAAGGTACCATCTAGGAAAACATTTTTATTCTAAGTTTCTTTTCTTAATATTGAGGAATTTATTTATGAGATTGGCTAATATCATAAGGAGATATACTTACTTTATAATTAGAGTTTTATCCATTAATAAATTTCTACCACACACTCATCTTTCACTCTAAAAGATAATAGAATGTAAAAAAAATTCTATTTACACTATTCGTATAGGGTTACAAAATAAATGAATTTATAATTCATCTAAAAGATCTTTTAATAAAAACTACATTATTTAATCCAGGACATCTCATGGGCCAGTGGTAGGTGATACACCCTTGTCGCCCTTCGGTTGCGGGTTCAAGTCTCGCAGCCTTGCCGGACGCGACAGGTTGCTGCCCGACCTCCGGGTTGTCCTTTAATGGCAATCCAAAATAATCCAAACTAGAACTATCCAAAATACTTCTGTCCAAACTCACAGTTCAACATTTATAAGGAAGGTAAACATAATATAGATCCTTTTTACCCCGTAATAGCATATGAATACCTTCATCATGTATTACCATATTCCTTATTGATTACATTAATGCTCCATTATTCCATATAGAATGCTGGATATACTTCATTAATCCAAAAATGTTTTAAACCCCAACAATGATGGAATATACAAATCATTAATCAGTTCCAAGGTAGTCAAGAATATCCAATATAATTTATCCAAAACAATCACATATTATTCCAAAATCACTACCTCAGTATCAGAACTATATTATGATTTATCATTCTCTCAACCATATATTTTCCAAAAATTTATCCTGCTATTGAGTCACTTTTCTTTGTTCCACACAATCTCAAGTCCTTAATGAAATAGTACTGCAGTACAATCCTTATATACTCCAAAATTATTATAACAAGTACATTGTTGATACAACACTCAATTGACATAATCAACATAAGAACTCTAATCATTCCTCTTCATCTGTGGTAGTATCATAACTTGATTATTATCCAATAACATCATTTGCGGCATAGTCTGATGACTGGGACATAGGTTCGCGTAGTGTCCAAACTCCTTGCAAATGAAGCATTGAACATTTAAAACCGTTTTCTTATCCTTGCAGTCACGTACTTTGTGCCTTTTTACTCCACACTTATAACAAACTCCCATTCCTTTCAGGCCAGTTCCAGGGTGTTTCTTTCCATAGTTACCACATATTGGAAAATTCTTATTTTCCCTCTTCCCTTTATCCATCTTTCTCTCTTCCATCCTTTTCTTCTCTTGCTTCTGTTCAAAGCCATAGGACTCAGTAAACTCTTTACTTATCTTATCAACACATGATATTGTTTCTTCATATGATGATAATACATGGGAGACTATTTCTCTTATAAATTATAGCTTAAGACCATGAAAGATATGATCCTTCCTTCTCTTTGGATCATGTGCATTTCTGGAGTTCTCATTCCTTCTACTGGGCGCCATTTCTAAACAATGGCATACACTAGATCAGTTTATGAATCAAAATACATAATCCCATACTTATAAAACACTTAACATAAATTGAACTATTTATGGATATAATCTATAATCATAAGAATGTTTTCTTTGAGGAAGTATATACTCATAATCCCTTCAAAACGATTTGTAAAGAAAAATGAGAGTTATCCTAAGCATATCCCCCGGGAGTGTCGTAACCAAGAGTGCAGCAAGGCCCGTTGTCGTGCACCAGTTCCCGTTCGAGTCTAGCTCAAAGCGGTGTTTTTGGGTTTTACCCCTAGGTACATCTGTGCCAGAGCCGCCTCTACCTGCTCGTATCCAGACAGGGATGTATTGCTCGGAAAACTCGCAAAATCTCTACAATACCAGAATTCTAGGAAGTTCTTCTATACTAATCCTCAAAGTTCATCTTAGGTCTACGTGCTCTAATCAGAGTTTATCTAAATCTAGCTTCCAAGGTTTGTACTAAACTTCATCTGATAACAACTGTAACACCCCGACCCTAGATACCCAGAGTCGGTGCATTATTACATAACATTGGCATGATCACAAGAAAGATCAAATCTTGAAAGACCGATTGGTTTAGTAGCCTTGGAAACACTAGATATATTCATAAGTTTTACATTACATCATAAAATGAAAAACTACTACAAAAACATATTGTCTCCATAATCCACACTCACATCCCCATATAATATCCATGCAGGTCATTCATAATTTACTTCTTCACTTCCTGGGAAAAATAAAACATAGAAAAGGGGTGAGCTCAAATGCCCAATAAGGATAACAATATAGCGGAAACTTTCATAAATAAGAATAAACATTTAAGGCAATGTATAACTAAAACAAAAGCCTTTCAAACTTGAACTTTCAACATAGTATGGCATAAATAAAATGAAATAATGCCATTTACTTATTCACATGGTTATTCTACTAATCGAATAATCACATGCAAAATCAATAACCACTTTCATAATGATGGAATGCATAATGCCAGACTATCATAACCACATAGCCAAGGCCTCGTGCCAAGACTAAAAATAAGATTTTGTCAAGGCCTTGTGCCAAGACACTAGTTTGTCTCATGAGACCTACCGATGCATCGAGGAGCTATAGTGGGCTCCACCCGTCACATATTAAGTCCAATGCATCCCTATATGAAAAGGTTTAAACATAACATAAACATTCGTATTAAAACTAGCATAAGAAATGTCAATACTTTCACCATAAACTATGAATGGTATAAAAATAGAACATCCACAGTCAAACATATCACAAAACCTTCAATACAATATAGAAGTTTTGTATCATAATAAATCAACTTCAAATAATCTTAAAATCCATCAAAGGATGTTGACATAGATGAAATCAAAATTCTTTTTAAGGAAATATCTCCTTTTATTTTGAAATCATTTAAGATCCATATAAAATAAAACATTTTCTTTGAAAATATTCTTATAAGCTTGTAAGGAAAGCTTTTAATATTTTATAATGGTGGAAAATAACCGCACCCGCCGTATAAGTTTTAAAAAAAACAACATTCTTATCTTAATTCTGTCGAAAAGGTTAAAAAGAACCTTGTTTGGAAAACGACGGAAAGATTCCCTTATAAACCTCTTATAAAAAGTCAAACAAGGGTATAAATGACTTTAACCCATATTCTTTTAAATATTAAAAATGTTTTGAAATACATTTTGAAGAAACATGGATGTGGATGATAACGAGATCCCAGTAGATTATTACATATAAACAACCTCGGATAATGAAGAGATTGTGAAATAACCCTTACCATGTACTTTTCCTTGGTTGGGGTAGGTTAACCTCCTGCATAATGGTGAAATAATTGTTATTAAATTATACAATAATCATATACATTAATATGATATCATATATGATGTTTTAATATTGATTTGATAATAATATCTTAGTATTATCGTTGTTTCGGGTGTTAACTTACATGTTTTCTTTTATATGTTTTGTTACGTAAGACATGTTTGTAAAGGATAGGTTTTATATTATTCATATCCAGAATGATATCAAGTCCTTAAACATCATTTTTAAATCATCAAATGATAATTATACTTGAATGGATACGATGGAGAATGAATCTCATCGCGTTTGTGGAGACGGTAGTCCGTACGTACGCACGAGCGACAATATCATTCTTTTGATATTAAAATAATATATAAATGGATGGTATATCATATATACAGAATCATTAACATGTTATATTTATTATTTACATGAGTTACACATCATTATTATACCCATCCAAATAATATTATATTGAATAACAGTTACACCACGACGTGGAGACGGTAATCCGTACGTACGCACGTATGGTGACATGTTATTCAAAGGGTGGATAGAATACTGAATATGGTTGTACCATATTTATAATAACATCACAGTATATGTGATATACTAGAGTTATTATTTTATAATGGTAACAATAAAGGAAGAAGAAGTGGAAGAAGAAATGAACTTGGAAAAGGGTGGTGAAATCATTACCTCTTCTTCGGGCTCTTCCTTTTGATTTGATCAAAAGGGCTCCATAGGTTGGATTTCTGATCAATCTAAGGCCTCTAGGTTGTAGTGAGGGAAGTTGGGAGAGTATTTGGGCAGAGTTTGGCAGATCCAAAAGGCTTTGATGGTGTGAAGAAATGAGAAGGAGGAGTGCCCTTTTATAAGAGGGGTGAGGGGCACCTTTGGAAAAGCTAGAAATATTAATTTATAATAAATTCATATTCGGTTTCTAATGGATCAAAAGTTGATTATTAAAATGTTATGGTGGGGATGGGTCGAAAAAAACTCAACCAATAGAATTTAGACAGGTTTGGGTACTTATATTAACCTTATCTTTAAGTATTAACTCTAAGTTAATTAGTTTCTCTTTTACAATGTCTCTTTGTATTTTTATATAATATGGTTAATAAACTTACTAAATACATCCAAGCGACCCCCAAGTGGTCCCTTAATGATGAACCTATCATGATATAAGCCTCTTGGCCGAACCTTAGATTTTTAGGAAGTTAATATCAATTAATAATATAATAATTGTTTTAAGAACTCTTTTATGTCAATTTTGACACTATTCAATAGTTGATTTTTGTGAAACTCATAACAGATTGATTACTTCGAACAAAGTCAATTAAATCAATCCTAATATATCATATTATCCTAGAAAATTATTTTAATTCATTAAAAGTTTCATATTATATTTATTTGGGTATTTATAATATCAATTATTTTAATTTTTCACTATTATAGTAATTACTGCATCATCATTGTGTCATAAATAAAATAAATTATTTAATGTCTAAAAACTATAAATAAAATATCATTATGTATGAAATATTTTTATCTTTCTAATTAATATTTATAATCTAAAATCCAACATATATAACCCTATGTAACAATTGTTTTGCTAAAAGATAAATGCTTGTGTCATTTTTGTATTCATTTTAACTTAATTAAAATAAAGTGTCATTATCACTTACAAGTGGATCCATGGGGTCCCAAAATCGACCCAAAGATTTCCATGGTCGACCATGTATCGACCAATAGGTTTAAGACACGTTTTAGGGTAATTTAGTATTATTATAATATTATTTTTTAACCCTTATTTACCGGATTTACCCTTAACCATGGTAAATAAAATATTTACCGCAGTAATTATTCAAAATGTCTAAAAATAAAAGTTACCTATTTACAAAATTTGAACATCCTGAATCCAAATATGGAATCCATTTTCCTAAATTCAAAACACAGAAGTGGCAGAAATTAATTTAAAATTAATTCCCGCTGTCAAAACAAAAAGCGTGTTTTTAAGAGATAATAACTATCAAAAGATTGACACTTGTTTATGTTCGGTTTAATTGTAAAATTATGTCCAATGACCAACATTATATTAAATGGTAAAAATATATTCTAAATATACTTTAAAACTACTAAAATTTGTAATATATCACTATTAGTTATTTTGATTAAAAAAGTTGTTTTTAATTAAAATTTAGTAATTTTCACTATTCATCAAAATATGAAAGTTATCCGAAAAGTACCAAAATTTCACCTTAGGCTAAATTCGATATTCCGAATCCAGAAATAAAGTCCATTTTAAAATATAAAATATATATAATTTCGAAAAGTAGGTATTACTATTCATAACAGCTAGTTTGATTGGTTGTGGTGTGTGTTAAAACTCAAGGTTGCGTACAACACACGCTACTGTATTATTCAATGAAAGCGTACCGTGGAAGCTTGGGATGTTTCATTATAAATTTTTGATGTCCCCATTTAGTCAAATAGTTTAAAATATTGTATTTAAAAAGGGTTCACTATTAAAAGTTGATAAAAGTGCAATACTGAAAATGAATTTGTTCTTGCATTATATCTAAGAAACTCATAATATGGATTCTAAAATTATAAGGATTATATAAAGTTTAAAATTTATATAATACTATTCATAACCTCTTTTGAATGGCTTTTTTTCTGTAAGTCATGGTGTGATTGAACTCGGTGTTGCGTGTAGTGCAAGTTATTGAATTATTTTGAAGAAATAACACACTATGAAATCTTGGGGTGTTACATTCAGTCCCAATCTAGGTATTTAATTTTCATGTAGCCAATATATAGTCCATATATATTATTTAGAGAAGAACGTATATTCTTCAAGGAAGAATAGAAAGAAAATAAAAATAAATAGGTTCTAATTCCTTTCTTATGATATCCTTATATCATAGAAGATGAAGAATAAGAAAAAGGTAAAATGTGACTTGATAAAGTCCAACACTACTACTTCCTATGCATGTTTTATTTATTGAGACTCTTTGAGAAGAATATTGAGTTTTAGTGAAGATAAAAACACATATGTGAATGAAATTGAATAGTATTATCCTTTTTATATTGATGAATCAGACTGAGGAATGGGATTTTATCATTTAAAGTAATAATATCCGATAATAGATTGGTGATATATATTAGGAGTTTGTTGGTAGGATTTTTTTACACTGATAGGAGGTAGTAAAAACAAAACTACAAGGAGACTATTAGTAATAATGGAATTTTAAAATAGTAAAGTGACGTATTAGTATTTGTGATCGATAAAATATTTGTTTTCACTTGAGTTATGTAGTGAACATCAATTTCTCTAACTCAACATGAACACATTAAGGGGTCAACACACACATTTGGACCAAACATTGTAAAAAACAGTGTCAATCACTACCTTACATTATGTCATGCATGTTGAGTGAGTGAATTAATGGAATTAATAGGTATATATATATATATATATTAACTAATAATATAGGTTTTGATATTGATAGGGGTAATTGAAATAGAAAAAACATAGTGGAACTGTCATATTAATTTACCCCCTCAAAGAGTGATTCCACAATCCTATTATAGAATTTTAGAGTTGATGAAAAATGTATCAATACATTAATATTGACTTTTCTAATGGATAAGGATGGATTTTTCATTTATAGGAATGAATTAAAGAATGTGTTAGAGTTCATCCTTAATAATAATGTAAGGGTTGTGGATTATTCATCACAAAAAATAAATCCACATGAAAAGAAAAATCCAACATGTGATTTAGTGTTGGCGAAGATAATATTTGCATAAATGATATTAATACACTATCTTTTTTGAGAATGGTGTGTCATATATACTAACTACACTAGTTTAAATTATACCATCACATAGTAATAACTTAACATAAGGTAAATTATATTGATAATACTACTCTTAGATGATCATTTTTTATACACAACAATTTTTAGAAAGGAAAATTATATGTAATTAACTATTTAGGAGTGACTGTTGTGTCATATTATTGAATATAATAGTGAATGATCAGACAAAAATGGATATAGTTAGTTTGGAGTAGATAATTATAAAAGAAGGGAAACATAACACCTTCCCTAAAAAATTTCTCAACCATATTTATTAAAGAAAAATATCCTAAAACGCAGAAAAATGATTATAAAATATGATTGATGCTAGTAAAATTAGGATTCTGAAATAATTTAATATCGAAGATGAATTATTTAGGTATGTGACTATGAACTGTTAATCTCATAGTTAAGGAAGGATAATTTAGATTAATCTTATAACTCAAATAACTCTATACACCTAGGTTATACCAAAAAGAAAAAGATCATATAAAAATATTTCAAGTGGGATGATATGAAATGATAAATTAACTGCATCATGAAATTCTTAGTATGTACACAAGTAAATTATGATATAGAATTACCTTAATGTGTTATAAATCATCTCCATGTTCTTATTCATAAGTTGGATAGTATCACTAAGGATGTTTTAGTGGTCTTTTCAAGTATTATAAGAGATATTATGTAGTACCGATTATCATAGACTATCATACCATGTTTTCTCAATTTATAACAATAAATAAGGATATTTCCACTAAATATTATGAAAAAAATTATATTAATAGATTGGATACACATTATAGATAACCATTTCAATAGTTTCTGATCGATATCTATGATTGCAAAAAATAATTAAGAAAATCATCCCCAAGTGTTTAGACATGACAGGAAAACTAAACACCTTTTTACATCTTTAGTTAAATATTTTCCCCAAAAGGTGTATCATGATATAGAAGGTCATGTTTCTTATTTTTCTATCTTGAATTCCAAGGATGCTGAGAACAACACTCACTATCATTGATATCAGTGAAAAATAATAATTTTCAATCAAGAATAGAGAAGAAATGTCATAAATATTTTTATTGGAAAAGTTATCACACTCAAACCAACTGGGATGAATTTATTGAAGGGAAACTATTGAGAATGGAAATTTTTTATGAGGAAATAAAGATGTTATATGCCATCTACGATCACAGTGATGTTAAAACGAGTATTCGAAAAAGGTAATCCTAGTGTATATGAAAAAATTGTATTTCAAATCAGAGGACAATTATTCTTAATGGAATCAAAAAGAAAATGTGTAATAATGTTTGGAAAGAAAAAATCCAAGATCTAGGTATTTTCACTCTTTTTTGATATTATATAAAATTTGAGTTAGTATATATAAGTTGACTATTACCCCTAACTAGTCTAATGTGAATGATTTATTTCTTGTATCAATCATGAGATAAAAAATCATATACCAAACATGGTAACCTTTTATTAATTATTCCTATATATAGTTTGAATTAACATAGGATTCTGACTTGGTTAATATATGATAACTGAGAAAATGAGTGTTGTAAAACAAAGCAACTAGATTAATAAATATGATATGGAGAAATATAAAAAAGGAATAATTGATGTGGGTTCCATTAGAAGTAATAAAGATGGTTTAACTCCATTTTTTAATTGGTTAATAAATGACATAAATTGCAAGGATAGACATATTTATAGGTGAAATAATGTAAAAAAATATATTTTTATGAATATAAATAAATATTATGCACTCTTTAGATTAAAAATATATAATTTTATTGAAATTGAGTAATAAAATTTAAATTATAGTGTGACATTCAATACAATGGAGGAAACTAAACATATAGTGTAATGGAAAATGTGAAATACTTCTATAAAATTAAACTCCCATGTATATTATTCTCCAATAAGTATTATTATCAGATGCCACCAAACTATTAATATAAAAGACAAATCCACGATGTGAACATTTGTTTAGAACCAAGATAATGAAAAATATTATTTTAAAGAATGGAATGAACACTATTTATAGAAAATTAAGGAGGGAAATATATCTATTAAAATATAGAAATTGAAATATGAATATTGAAATATGATCATTGGATTATTTGAACATTAAATTTATACATCATGTAACCATTAAAAATACCGAAAAAAATTATAATTAATTAAATTATATATATGAATATAAATTAATAACATATATATAATAATGAAATGATATGTTTTGTCATCAAAAATTAAATATCCATTTCAATCAAATTATAATAATTTAAATAACATAAAAGATTAATTTAATAATTAAATATCATATATTTAGATACATATTTTGATAAAATGAAATTCCAACCGGGATTTAGAACATATAAATTATTCACGAGTCTAGTTCATTTATTTTTCATAAATATTAAAATACATTGTCGCATAGTGAGATAAAATATTCTTATAAATCATGTTTTATAAATTATTTTTTTTAAAGTGAATATATTTTACAGCTTAATTTATGATGAATTTAAAATCCAATGTTTGATCAATATAACATTTACTAATAATCTCCCTTTGAAAAATTTTAATTTTACCATTCCCAGAAACCCTAAGGTTCTATAAATATACTTCAACAATCCCCTAAAACATTGAAATTTCCCTGAAATATAACCTATAAATACCCACCTCCTCACCCATTTATTCTAACTAAAAATTATAAATATAAATTTATTTCGATATAGAAACACTCTATCAATGGGTTATATCACCAATTTGATGACTATATATTTTTAATGATTTTAAATATAGAAAGTGAGGTGAAATTTCAGTTCCTTTTTTCCTCCATTCATTCAAAATTTCCATTATTTTAAAATATACTTTTAAATTTAGTTTTCTATACAAATATCATTCCATATATATATATATATTTACTATCCATTTTCTGTTATATACTTGTGATTATCTCATATACTTTTGTTATAATCAGTCATAATTCCATAAGTATACTCAAACAATACTTTTAGATTCAAGTAAAACAATTTTATATAAATACCTAGAATTTCATGTTTTTTGGCATCGTAAATATATAGTTTATGATAGGGATAATTAGTTTATACAGGTTTACTATATATATAGTTCATCCTTTATAAGGATCATGACATGATTCCTTCTTACATTGAAACAAGTAAACCTTCAATACATATGTTGCTAAAATTGAGATTTTTATTTCAAAATAAAATGCTTGAGAGATAATGTGAAAACACTTGAGAGGGAAGTGAATCAGGTGTTGTCTATTTTTCTTCCAAATCCCAATTTTATTTCATTGTGTTTCTCCCCATGGATTTTTTTATTGTCTATTAGGATATTAGTATATCTTCTTTGTAGTTTCTAATCACCTATACCATCGACAATGTAGGAAAGTAAGTAAACGATAAGAGATGATATTTTTCAAAATTCATCCATAATGTAGGAAAAATATTTTTTCCCTGATTGGTTGTTTCAAATAATAATAGATTATACACTATGATAAATCATATAATACGCATGGTATAGATCATAACATAACTACACCACATATCACCATGTATCAAACTTCCCAAATAACAATGGAATTCACACAACCATCTTCTGACATAAATCACAAGTTCAAACTATGCTTTCTGTACATACATAGAGTTATAAGAGTTCCAAAGCATTACACCATGTATATACATGTTTTTTAATTAATTCAATTTGAATTATATTTCTAAAAAACATCATATATCACAACAATATATAATCTTATCTTCTTTATCAGTATAGAGACTTTGACTACAAACTAGTCTTCAATAATAATGCTTACAACTTAGTATCTATTATTAGACCATCTTTACAAAACTTATACAAAACACTATCACATGTAATTATCAACTCAATATCAAGATCCTATTATCACCACTAATCTAGTAAATCATATGTATCTGAAATTCTAGACTACAAAATATTAATAGATATACCATAATCAATATTGCATTTATTTATTACGTATCATTCTTATCACCACTTCAACTAGATCTATTCAGTATAAATATACCACCTGATTCTAATCCTCATTGCTTCAATACTTATATTTTAAAACCTATCAACCCATGATTAGAAACTTCATCATCTTCTTCTTCAAGGGTTATACGCCCTCGACACCCACCTCATGATCTTAGCCTCTAGTTTCAAACATGATACCCTCTCTTTATATATTTATATTTTAAAAATAGGTCATCAGAAATATTAATTTTTGTATTTAAAATATAGAAAAAAACCCTTTAAATTACAATACCTTTTTCCCTTTTTTCAATGGACTATACATGGGAGTGGTCCCATGAACTATTTACTTTTTGTATCCTTAATATTTTTATCATATTGAATGATATAATTTCCCTTTTATTTTCTTCTTATACGCACAACATTCAAAAACATTCAATATCCTATAGAGTATTTTACTCTTCTCATATTTCCATATTCAACTCAGATACCTAATTATTTCTTATATGTATAAAAATTATAAATAAAATCACATGTGAAACATTGAATTTTAATTAGAGTATAAGGGTATTTTAAATAGTAGTTCAAATTTATCTTGAATCATTAAACTCTCAAAATAAATCACCACTTATACATATTCATCTCCAAAATTGACCACAACTTTATTTTGATATTTAAAACATTAAATAATATATCAATAATTTTCATAATTTTAATTTTTTTAAAGAATAATTATCTCTTGAATTTTTTTGAAGAATCATCTCAGCATTAATATTATTCACGTAACCCATAAATATTATCATCTAATTTAATTATCCTGAATCAAAAACCTTTTTAGGCGTGTTTTGTGATGTTTATAATGACTAGGATCAACTAAAACATCATACTAATTAATTTTCTCCTCAAAAAGGAAATTAGAGACTATTTTAACCAAAACATAAGGATAACATCCATTACATTAATCTTTTGTTATGGATTCCCATACATTGTTTGTATCTCCTCATCTCGAGGACTCATATTTAGATCCATTTATGTTAGTTGGGTCCCCTTAAATTGATGGATAAACTATATATCCTCTCACATGGATCTTTATACATGGATATCCTTATATGTGAATATGAATATATAATTATACATAGACAAATATATTTACATCATGGATTTTTTTGAATCGCTTCACATGGATTTTCACTTCTTCAATTTTCCAGATTCAACTCAAACACATACAAAGGCTTTTATGATCATTTTAGGTCATCCCTTAACACCTCAATGATATGTAGAATTTATAAAAATATCTTAAACCACTTAATAAATATTAATAATGTATTATTACATATATAAAAAATCATGTTTGAGCATTATTATAAACTCCACTACCTATAAAATATTCATACACACTTTATCCTTTATAAACCATCATCTATGTGATATTATATTTTAAAATAAACATCCATCATTTATAGATATACTAGGATGGCTTCTTAAATACTATTAGTCTTTAAACTCAACAATCTTCTAGCCTTTAGCTACATTAAAAAAATCCCCCAAAGGTGTACATAGTAGCAAGATCTTCACTCTTATAAAGATTAGGAGGAAACCCTTTTGACACACACTATAAATCATTTTTCAATAAGGGACACCTCCATCAAATTTTTTTATGTAAAAGTAAATTCTCACCAAGAAACCATATCTTTTAAAAACCAATATTCAAATATAGAAAACTCCATTTTCAAAACAATTGTAGTGAAGTCATCCCCTCAACCAATAATCAATGGGAATCACATATATAATGGTCTAAAACTTATTGATATTTACTTTTGGTTTTCCGAAGTATTGGTTCTGTTGATGATGAGTTTCGAAAAGTTTATATGAATTTTTAGACTCTTTGGAAAAAATGGGCTACACCATTTCATGGTGAAATTTGTCATGGACTTGGGGTTCTCTTATCCAAAATGGGTAATGATAAGATGTATTTTAAGAAATTTTGGAAGTCATGGTAAGGGAGGAAAACCATATGTGTGGGAATATCCCCCAACACAAGCTATTTCTAGATGACATGCTGAAAAACACTACAATCATGGCCAAGCTGTAGTGGAAGCTATGGTGGTGGTTAGTCTTTCTTTGAAATGAATGAAACATCCAAATTCTTTATCAGATAATCACCTGATTGAATAGGGACAGTGTGAAACATTAAGGGGATTTTAAATGTGATGTTAGCATAAAATTTACCCATATTAAACAATCCATGCCATATACTTTGGGTGTTACTTTAAATTTGAGATGCTCTAGAGAACCAAGAGTTTAGTTGTGTGATTTCTCTCATTGAGGATCCATTAATAGAATTATTATTAGTTATTGTTTTTTATACCTTCCTTGGATACCAGTGATCAAATCGTTTAGGGTTCAACCCATAGTTTGTGGATAATTAATGAATTTTGGTTTAAGGTAACCTTTTTTCCTTCTCAAATTTTTCCCTTTGTTCATATATTTATAGAGGTTATTATTGTGGTAATTACTTTGGAATGGGAATAAAATATGTGTTTAGTTGTTTGTGGGTTGTAGATGATCGTTTTTGGATTGTATTCCTTCAACATTATTGTACTTCTTCTAGTAGTGGTTGAACCCAAATCTCTTATTTTTGTTTAGAGAACAATAAAATTATAAATAAATTTTGGGGATTTATATCATCCCATATTATTTAATATGGAATCATAAATTTATCATAATTTATCTCTTTAGGTAATAATACAATTAACCATAATGAATATTAAACAGGAAATTATGGAAATAGGTGTCTTATGGTTGTAAAAAACACTTGTATTTATATTGTGATAACACTTTTCCATTTGTGTTAATAGATAGTGTGATATATTTTTAAATGATATGGATAAAATGTTTGTTATTATATGATTTATGATGTTTTAAATTCTAAAATTGGGTAAATAACATAACACTTATAATTATTAGTAGCTAAATAGTTAAAAATTCTTTTTCAATTTGAAATTGTCTACCTTATAATTTGATGTAATTAAAAGTGATGATTTGGGAAAATTTAAAGGAAATAGTTTCTTCCTTATAATTGGATAAAACAAGATGTTATTATTAAATAAAATTTAATTAGTTCATTTTTTTGATAGTTCATTTTTTATGTTGGTGGTGGTTGTAATACGTGTTAAGTGAATCAGTTAATTTAAGATAGCGATGAACCAATTGTTTGATAAAGATAAATGTTTATGGTTGAGAGAGACCATTTTCTTGTGAAGGTTGGATTATTATTTTTAGGTAAAATATCCCATGGTTATAAATTTCTATTTCATTACATCATTATGTTATTTCTTTGTATGTTATCCTTGTAATGCAATATGATGCAAGCCTAGGATGAACGATGGGTTGGTGAGGCATTGGAGAGGATGTCAGAGTATGTGACAGAAATTAGTTTCTATGATGGTGGGATAGATGCTGATATGCATTGTATTATCATGG
This sequence comes from Viscum album, assembly GCA_963277665.1. NCBI lineage: Eukaryota > Viridiplantae > Streptophyta > Magnoliopsida > Santalales > Viscaceae > Viscum > Viscum album. The sequence continues at coordinate 387,906,554 of OY728142.1, read as the reverse complement.
TTGGAACTATGATGGATGGAATAAGCTGATGTTTTGATTTACCATTGTTGTTATAAAGTATGGATTGATTGCTTGATAATCAATATTCTTAAAAGGTCTGATGATATAGTTGATTTTCCCATACATTCCATTTCCCACTACAAGAAGTAGCTGGTTGTGAAAGTTTTACGAATTTCATTATGGTATGATATGATGATTCCTAGAGTACCTGAAATATGCACTGAAAATGGAAAATATATATTTTTTCACCCTTGGGGTTGGTGGCTTGTTGGAATGCTTAATGATGAATATTCTTAAAGAACAATGGGATTAGTTGGATTATTCGTAGAGGGAATGGACTTCTAGTGATATTTATTTTAAAGTGAAAATAGTTTAATATTAATTAATGGGTAATCAATTAATTAATATAATTGTAAAATTTTTAGAATAATTAATTAATTTAATATCATATGGAATGTTTTTTGGTTATAAGATACTTAGTCCTTTTCGGTGGAAGTTGGGTGTTTGAGAGATGATAGGTCTAGTTGATCCTAAGGCTCAGTAGATTCCCATAGTGTGGCGTGATATATATTTATCCCAATTGTTATATGAATTCATATGCTACCAAACATTGTTGGTAGGGATATTAATAACCAGTGGACTCTGGTAGGGTATTATTGGAAACATTTAGGTTGGTGAGGAATAGATGGATGACTACCCCATCAAACCCCACTCTCTTATCCTAGTTGTATTATGTGATGATATAAATGATGTTTACCTATCACATATATTTGTGTAGAGGGATTTAGTTGAATTTGGTCATTCCAAACACATATATCTCTATATATAGTATCCAAAGGAGTAATATAGGTATTTCATGTATGGGTAGGGTTGAATTTTGGTATATTACTCAACATACAAGTCATAGTTGCTCTCGTAAATACTCAGTTAAAATTCAGACATATGGAGTTTTATTATGAGATGATATGATGCAGGGGTACATGGAATTTTATAATTATGCGAAGCATGTGCTTCATTTTATGTTATAGATTCCCGAATATCTTTGGTTCGGCTTACTTTCAGAGAGAGATAGATCCGAACATGGGATGTTGGGGAAGATTGGAAAACCATTGTGGAAGTGATAGTTGGGTACTTTATTTTTATATTTTATGGGATTCTATACTATCACTTGTATATGATACATCTTTAGAGATCCATGGTAAGGATGATAAAATAGAATACCTATTTATGTGATGAGATAGCTTTAATTCTTTCTCACTAGGCTTTAGTATAATTTATTTAACTTTTCAAAAAGAAGATCTAGGAACAATCCTCCAAGGTATTAATATTATACTCACCTTATATATATATAAATTTCTTTGTTATAACCATAATAGATGGTTGGTGATCAGGCTGGATATTACATGCACTTAGAGTCATTTTGGAGTTATTTGGGAAATATGGTCACCACCACAGATCACTTTTAGAAATAATTTTTTTTCAGTTGTTCAATTTATAGGACAATACATTCTTGTTTTGGGATATATTATTTTATCTTGAGAATGAGTTATCTGGTGGTTTTGTCTTATCTCACATTCTTCATGTTCTCTTATAGGGCAATGCCTCTAATTTTTGGGTATGAAATACCATCAGTTATTTTTTCAAATTGATGGCTTATTAGATGTGGGATTTAGGATTCATTATCTCCATAACATTCTTTTCACCCTAATAGTGGTACTTTAAAAGGGTATAGGATCATAAGAGAGTGATATACAAGATTTGGTTGAATGACATGATTGATTATTGAGGAAGTAATAGGTGAGGACTATATAGTTTGGTAAAAAAAATGTTAGGTAAAATTATTATGAAAGTTAAACATACGAGACTGACTAATAAATGAGTATTTATACCCATATGATCTAAGGAATATTCCTTTAAGTTACTATTCCTACTAAGTGACATGATACTAGTTACTAGGTAGTGACATAGAAAAGGATCACGTGTCATTGTTATTTTAGTATTAACCTATATTAGTTAATTTTTTATTATTAAATATTCCATATTATATGTTTAAGAGTTCTTTACCATATTTTCTTACATGTATGGATCAATTTAAACATTCTCATCATGATCATTATGAATATGTTCAACATGATATTTTATTATATCACTATAGTGTTTATGTTGAAGAAAATGAAACATATATGGGTACATTCTAAGAGTCTCAAATAAAGAGTCTGTATAAGTATGAGGGACCTATTTCAGAAATAATGATAGAGGACTACTTAGAGGAGTTGAATATATACTTGAGTCCGATCCATTATTGATATGATCACTGGGTTTCATTAGTGGTGACAATGCTACATGTGGTTGACAAAAATTAGTGGTACTTGTTCCACATGGATCACGAGGAGTCAAATTTTTCATTGGATAACTTCAAGGCCAATTTTGAACCATGCTTATTTATTTGGATATGATGAAATCCAATTTTATAAAACTTTATTACCCTTCAACTAGGAAGTTATAGAATACGGTAGTTTGGAAATCATTTCAGTTTCTTTCCCCATTATCTTTGAACCAATTTCGAGATGAGGAGGCCAATGTGAAAAAATTTAAGGAGGCCTTGCATTTAGAGATTCAACACTAGTTTACCGCATTTATGGTAAAAACTAATCATGAAGTTATTATGAGGGAAGGGGGCATATAGAGGAATATGGAATAGAATGTATCGTCATGGGAGGGGATTTATCATGATTCATTATGTAGTATAGATTTGGTATATGGTTCTAATTTTTCGGATGTATGAGTTTTTTTCATAGTTGGGGGTAGGTCCCAACTCTCATCATTTGATTTCTCTAGGGGTGAAGGGTATCATGGCCCAATATAAGTATCATACCCTTATGTTTTATAGAGGTTATGTTTATCAGTGGTGAGAGTGCCCAAATTTTCTGAACATGCAACTTGTAATAGGTGTCATGCTTCATGTTTTACTGTTGTAGTAGTTTTAGTTGAGGTAGAAGTATTGGTATTATCTGGATATTTATTATCATAGGATAGATGAGCTTGGCATAGGATATCCTCAAGATTATACTCATCTATTAATATCATATCATGTCCCTGGAGGTGGTCTTCATTGTGTAAATAGAGGCCATTGAGTAGGTTGTGATAAGATACATTATCTATAGTTACCAGCACCAAGAGAACCAAACATCATTTGAGGGAACCTTAACTTTTTTTCTATTTAAGGGTATGATTTATTTGGTTTGGGAGCTATCAAAACTTTCATATCTCGTACCCTAGTCCTTTATTTTGAACATGAGGTAGAGAGGCTTTTAGTTCCATTTGCATTGACTATTCTAGGTTGAGGTTAATATAATCTATGCAATGTTTTTAGAGAATATGATATTATTCTAGGGAAACACCTCTATTATGTAGACTTAATAGGTTTCCAAATACACCCATAAAACACCATCCTCAACATGGATCAACTATTTTTAGTGTACGATATCAGAGATTTATTTAAGTGGAAAATTGGGATCTATGATGCTGGTGGAGATTTTACCATGTTTGTTGGAGATTGAGACTCTCATATAGGTTATAGGAAATTTTTTTCTTTTACTTCCTTGATAGTTTAGATGATTTTGAGTTCATCAGAGGTTTAACCGATGATGTATCCTAGTAGTGTGAAAGAGTACCCACTTTTCTTTCTGGAGGAGGTTGTTACATTACCAAATTGAAGGGAGATAGAGTTTTAGTTAAATCTTCAATTCAGTTCTTCAAAGATCTTAATATATTTTTATTGGATAACTCATTCTAATTAGTGGGTGAAATGGATACGAATCAATAATCTTTTACAATGAGGTTTCTTGTCTATGTGTGTCATATTGGGGTGCACTAGTTTTGTTTGTAATAAAAGACGAATAATGTTTACATTTGTGTATCATTTGACATATCTTGAATCAAGGAAAGTGTTTAATAATTTCCCATTCTAGGGATTTATATTTTATTTTATCAGATGAAAAGATCTAGTTAGTTCTTGAATATCAACCAGATATTGGAATATTATCAGATTCATTTAAGAGATGAGGATATAATGAAGGAAACTATATAATTTTTTTATGATAATAATAAGTTTTTTGTGATAAAATTACATGTGAAAAATATATAGTAGAGTTTATTGGGATAAAAAATTCATTCTTATAAGAGTTATTATATTAGTTTATGGTTGTTTCATCAAACACATCCATTAATATTTGTATTTAAGGAAGAACACATAGAGAATCTATGGGATGTTTTGGGAGTTCTTTGTTGTCGAAAAATATTAAAAAATTTGTCAAAGTTTGAGTTATAGGATCATAAAGTTAATTTCATATGGTCTTAAAGTCCCAACATAGTTTAACTGTGTATCCCCTGAAAATCAAGGAAGTTGTATCTTGGTATGCATCTAATAATATTGCAATGGTGTAGAGTTTACTCAGTCTTACAGGATATTAAAGGAGGTTTGTATATAACATCTATTGGATTTGTACTCTTTTAAAATCCTTGAATAGAATGGATCATGTGTTCTTGTGGAAGAAAATATTTTTAATATTTTTTATGTACTCAAAAGATATGTTGGAAAACAATCAGTTATTTTGTTTTTCATAGGAAGGAGCTCAGTTTTGAGGTTTTGTATGATGATTTACCTCTTGGATTTGGATTTTTTATGCTATATATATTTTTTCTTTCTTATTGGGATTTGATGTCAAAACCCCATCAATATAACTATTCCAAATTTGTTTTTGATTTTAATGTTTTTCTATTTTCCTTGAATTTTTGGTTGTATGACCTATTTGATGAATTTGTTTTAGGTTTCACCAATCTCAAGTGCCTGAGCTATGTGTTTTCTAAAATTATGATAATGATGGTTGATGAAAGTTTCTAGTAGTATTATTTTTAGAATTATTATACCCAAATAAAGGTTAATTTTTTTTGTGGATTCTCTAATTAAAAAGTCATGAAGTGATGATATGCATGAATCTAGGGATTCTAGGAGAGTAATAGAAGATCTGTCCATGATAAATTTTGATATGGGTGAGGCTAGTGGATGAAGATTTATTTTTCATAAGAAAATGTAAAGGTATTTGTTCTATTAGGTGGATGAGTCATAACTAGGGAATTACAATGTGTATGTCTAGAGAGACCTATTTGTCTATAGTGATTCTTTTGATAGTAGGTCCAATGGTGATTAACATAGGGTGTTGTTCCAAGGTAGTATTTTTGTTCCCTCGATGATTAATGAAGTAGAACTCTATGAGTTCCAAAACTCACCCTTAGTGGTACATCCTAGTGTAATAAAGATATATCATGCCCTGATAGGGTAGTTTGGTGGTCTGGGATGATGTGTTATATTACAAAATTTAGGTACAAATGTTTAGTATGCCAGAAGGTAAACGGAAAACCATATTTTTTCATTAGGTTTCTCTATATTTTAAATTTTACTTTGTAGAAGTGGGAGGAAATTTCAATGGACCTTATCACTAATTTTCGATGAGCTATACTAGGATACTATTTGGGTGATATTGTTCCATTTAAAAATGTTAGATCACTTCATAGTGATCAAGATGTTGGGCTTCGTATAGGTTTTATCAAGGTGGTACCTAGAAGAGGTCCTGACGATTCATGGATTCCCAAGGATGATTACCTCTGACCATGAGACTCATTACCCATACAGGGTATTTAGAGGTATCTAGTATTCTTTTAGATCTCATTTTTTCCTTAACATTTATTTTCATCCATAGAAAGATAATCAGATAGAGAAGACTATCTAGACTATTGAAGACATGTGGTCAGACTAAGTCCAATATATTTAGGTTCTTGGATGAAGCACCTCTATTTGGTTGAGTTTCCTTAAAATAATTGTTATTACTACACCGTTGATGTTAATACATTTTTAATATTTATATTTTTAACCATTCCATTATCCATTGTGCTGGACTGGGGTTGAGGAGTCATCATTTCATGGGCATGAACTAGTACATTGCATGATTGAGAGGGTTTCAGTGATTCTTGAGATAAGGAAGGGAACTGATAATCATTAGAAGTCCTATTATAACCATAATAGGATAATAATGGAGTTATATGTTGGGGATTATTTTTTCATTAAGTTCACATCTCATCACGAGAAGTGAATGTTGGGTCATAAAAGTATAATTTATCCTCAGTTATTTGGGCCACTTGATGTGTTGACTCCTGCAGATCCTTGATGATGACAGATCTCACAATGGTCACCCACTTTGGGAAGAAACAAACCTCCATGTATTCTTTATATAGATTTTTATTCTATTATTGGAAGTTTAAGTAATGAGATATAGTTTTCATTTAGGATCTAAGGCATATCTTGATCTATTTTTTTGAATAGATATATTCTAATATACTCTTGGGAAAATGCTCTGTGTGTTATGGACGGTTTTTGTTTTTCCCTTTTTCATTGGTCATCCAATTTTCATTTTAATCTAGACAACCTGATTATGAACATATGGATATACCTTCCCAGTATTCCATTACTCTTTTAGAATATTACTATTCTCCATTTGATTAGAAATATGGTTGGATGTTTTGTCTTCGTAGATCAACTTACCCGTTCTATTTTACAACTCGTTTCTCTAAGAATTTGTGTGAAATTCGATGCCTTGAAGGACCTATTAGGATTAAAATGCATTGATGTTGAAGGTGAAATGCATATGTACAAAAATTAATGATAAGAATCATGGGTGATGTAACACCCGAGACTTTTATGTTATATAAATCATCAAAGGAATCTTTTTCTACACAACACTTGCTTGGCTTGCTTTACACGCAATCGCGACCTTCCTCGATAGCTTGCGTCGTACGCAATACCGAGTTTCACTAAACAACAATATGCTATTAAAACTAGCCGTTATGAATAGTAATAACCACTTTTTGAAATTTTATAAATTTTATTTTTCAAAATGGACTTTATTTTTGGACTCAGAATATCGAAATTAGCCTAGGGTGAAATTTTGGTATTTTTCTGAAAACTTTCAATTTTTGATGAATAGTGAAACCACTAAGTGGTGGGTTAAAAACTGAATTTTGCATAAAACTTAATTTTACCGCTTCTGTGAATGGAATTTCAAAAATCCGAGAGACACGGTTAATATCAAGGACTAAAATGTGGTTCAATGAGATGAAAATAATTTTTTGGTGAATAGTAACTTTTTACTATTTTTACCGCGGTTAATAGTAAACAGGGTAACTAAGGGTAAATATGATATTAAAATTACCCTAACACATGTCCTAATTCTATTGGACAAGTGTAATTCGACCAAAAGCAAACTTAGGAATAAAATATGACCATTTAGGCCCACTTGGATTAGATTAGGACATTTATTATTAATTTATTTAAAGAAGGGTTAAAATAGTTAAAATCAAAGTTTAATAAGTAAATCATTTTTAATATAGGGTTATACATAAGATAAATTCGATTGTAAATATTCATTAGAAAGCTAAAAAGATTTCCTACATGATGGTATTTTATTTGTAATTTTTAGACATCAAATAATTTAATTTATTTATGACACAATGATGATGGAGTAATTATCTTATTAATGAAATATTGACAAATTGATAATATAAATACCAAAATAAATGTAATTTGAGACTTTTTATGAATTCCACAAATTTTCTAGGTTACTATGATATATTAGTATTGATTTAATAAACTTGGTTCGAACATATAATTCTGTTATGACTTTCACAAAAATCATATATCAAATAGTGTCAAAATTGACACAAAATAGTTTTTAAATCAAATATTATATTATTAATTGTTATTTTATTCCTAAAAATCTAAGGTTCGGCCAAATGACTTAGATAAGGATATATATATTAATAATAAACAATTTGGGGTTTTTTTGGAATGTTATAGTAAGTGTATTAACCATATAGTGAAAGAAAACAAAAAGACACGGTAAAAGTTAAATTAATTAACTTAGAGTTAAATCTAATTGATAAGGTTAAAATAATACCCTAAACTTGTCTAAATCCTATTGGTTGATAGGATTTCGACCCATCCACACTTTATCTTCGAAATAAGACCCTTTGGAACCATTATAAACCGATTTTGACTTTAATATAAAATAATATTTTGAGATATTCTTAAGGTGCCCCTCTCCTCCCTTATAAAAGGGCACCTCCTCCCCCTCCTCCTCACACCAATTTGAGCACTCAAGCTCGGCCAACCCCTGCCATTTTCTCCTCTCCACTTCCCTAGAATAATCCTAGAGGTCCTGGTCTTCTTCAAAGACCAATCTTAGTTCCTTAAGTGGAGGATTCAAAGAGGCGTTCCAAAGAAGAGGTAATATCCATTACCGATCTTTTCAATTTCTTTCTTCTTCAACTTCTTCTTCTTTAGTTGTTTCATGATAAAGTAATAACATCAGTATTACTTACATACTGATATGTTATTATAAATATGAAACAACCCTAATTCACCTTCTATCCATCCTACGGAAAAATGAAATCACCGCGCGTGCGTACGTACGGAATACCGTCTCCACGCCGTGGTGTAATCTATTTTCCACCATCACCTTACAAGGATGGGTATAATGGTGTAATGAGTAACTATATATGATTATAATTAAGTAATATTGATACTGAAATAATATATATATATACTCCAATACAATTCCACGATCATAGGAACGATATCATCACTCGTGCGTACGTACGGAATACCGTCTCCACGATGTGATGCGACTCGTTCTACATGATCTTCATTTCATAATGATTATATAAATGAATTGAATGAATGAATATGGTATATACTACACTAATACCATTCCGGAAATGAATTATCTATAACCTAAAGATAAGAATAAGAATTTATTCGACAAAACACGCATAAGAACAAAAAGTTATAAAGACCCGAGTAACAAGTAACAATGAAATATTACTAACAAGAAGCTAATAATATGACCATATATGATCTCATATCAATATGTATGATTCTGGAATAAGTCAATAACATTATTGAAACCATTATACAGGAGCTTCGGACACGAACAAAGCAAATCGGACCTAAGGTAAGGGAAATATCACAATCTCATTTTTATCCGAGATTGTTTATTCGTAAGTATTTACTGGGGTGTATTTTATCATCCACATCCATGTTTTATCAATATGTAATATTATTTCCATCCACCTAAAATTGTTTAAATCCATTTTTACCCTTCGGTGAGTTTTTATTAATACGTATGAAAGGAATCTTTTGTCGTTTTTCGTATGAGGTACTTTTTGACTTTTCCGACAAAAGTACGAAGAATGTTTTTTTGACTTATACGGCACGAACTGATTTCTACTGTTTTATAAAGCCTTATTTTCATGAAGATTCCTCTAAAATATTTCATGACTATTTTCAATAAAATCTCTTTCTTTTAAAATTGCATGATGTTTTGTGAAAAGAAATTGATTTTGAAGAAGAAAGGATATTTTCCTCAAGAATTCAATTCAAGTGTTTTATCAAAATTATTTTCCATCTAAGATAATAAAGAGTTCTGTTTCTATCCATATTTTTACATTGATTTGACTATGTTGTGATGGAATTATGTTTATGAATTCCTTTATCTTATATGAATTGATTTATGATGTCATGATGTTTCAAGAATCCCATTTTTGTTACATGTGTCATGCGATGATGTATGTTTTATGATTATGTGGCACACATAAGAAAGGATTCATTATAAGATGGGTGGGACCTATATCTCCCTCCAATGCATTGGGTAATGATTTTATATCTCATGAGATAGACATGGCTGGAACGGAAGGTTATTTCAGTTCAGTGATACAGGACTGAAACGAGGAGTGAACTCGGTTCAGAAAGGGACTTTGTCCACTAAGATAGTCTTGGCAATGAGTCATGACTAACAAGAAATGATTTTCCATGATTATGTGTGCATGCCACAGAGTTTCAAGTTTTATGTTATGATTATGGGGATCTCATTTTCACTTCTATGATTTATTCCATGTTAAGATATTATGATCTCTTTTGCAGGTTTTGATTTTCATAAAGATATGATATGATTTTTATTTCCTTTATTTGCCCTTGCTGAGCATTTGAGCTCACCCTTTTATGTTTTCTTTTCCCCAGGTCAGGAAGATGGATATTTAGTAGAATATGCTAAAAGGGACCCTAGATATGATGAAATAAATGGGAGACACTGTAGAAGATTTATGAACCAGTTGTTTATGTTTTCCCAGTTTCTAAAGACACTATACCTATACGGTCCTTTGTGGTTTTGTCATATGTTGTAATAAGTGTACTTCAATTTTGAAGTATTAACAATGTATGTAAAGTGTGGGTCGTTATAGTTGGTATCAGAGGAAAGGTATAGTCAACCTTTGGAAACTAGGATGTGAAAGCCTTAGTAAGAACCCTAAGGATAAGTCTAAGCATAGAACACAATCTTAGAAATGGCCACGAATAACCTAGGATAAGACCATAAGCATGAAATTTTTTTTTCTTGAATTATGTGGTTTCCTATTATAATTAGTGTTGATCACACTATTCTTCTTGGTTTTAGTCAATGGCTGGAACCCGAAGGAACCGTGTTAATGCGGAATGCGATGGGAAATGCAATGATTGTTCCCCTGAGCAACCAAACGATATGGGAGCTGGAATGCAAAATCTTATAGCCATGCTCACACAACTTTCTCAAGCTATGAATCATGCAGGATTTCGAAACGAACAAAGGAGGGAGCAACATTCTGTTGAATCCTTCATGAGGCAGTGTCCACCATCTTTCAGCGGGTCTACTGATCCATTAATTGCTGAACAATGGATTAGTACTACTGAAAAGATATTTTCAGTTCATCAATGTTCTGAGCATGATAAAGTCATCCTAGCAGTGTATCGTTTGGAAGGAGATGCGGATCAATGGTGGAATCTTGTTAAGAATACGAGGCAAAGGGATGAAATTGAGTCTATGGAATGGGACGAGTTCAAGAACTTATTTTTAAATAAGTACTTCCCTCGTATTCTCCGAACAAAGATGGAGAAAGAGTTCCCTGAACTGAAGCAAAGGGATGATGAATCTGTTAGTACCTATGAAGCAAATTTTACAAGACTTGCAAGGTATGCTTCTGGTATTATTATCCAACCTGAGAGTAAGATCGATCGATTCTTTAGTGGCTTAAAACCAAGTCTTCGAAGGGCGTTAGCCATAAGGGACTTCAATAGCTACGAGGAAATCGTTCGATGTGCTCTCAAAGTCGAGATGGAGATTGGAGTAACCCATCAGTCACATGGGTTTGATAAGAAGAGGAAGATGGAATTCAAAGAAAAATCTAAAGAGCACACGGAAAAGAAGATGAACTTTCCCTTATGCTCAAAGTGTGGAAAGAAACATGGAGGGAGTTGTCTTAAAGGGACAAGTAAATGTTTTAAATGTGGAAAGGAAGGTCATCGGGAATTTGAATGCCGTGATAATGGGAAGAAGATGTCTAATGATGCAAACAAAGGAAGGGATACACAGAATGAACCTACTACACTTCAATGTTTCAAGTGCAAGGAGATGGGGCATTATGCCAATCAATGCCCAAATCCAAGGGTTGATGATGATGGTCGACGTCAACAAACTCTTAAGGCTAAAGTCAAAGGAAATTCACATGCAATTTCTATCAGCGATGTGGAGTACGATAACGATGTGGTGAAAGGTACACTTAGCATCCACTCTAAAGTAGCAAATGTTTTATTTGATTCTGGATCCACCCACTCTTTTATTTCTGAAAAATTTTCTAAGGGTATCACCGTATTACCTCAACAATTAGATGTTGAGTTAGCTGTGACAACACCTAATGGCACATCAATCGCATCAGAAGTTTATAATTCTTCTCCGATCGAAGTTTGTGGGAAAGTGCTTCCTGAAAATCTTGTGATCCTTCCTTTAGTGGAATTTGATGTGATTCTTGGCATGGATTGGCTTTCTCTACATGGAGCTCATATCAATTGCCAAAGAAGGGAAGTCACATTTCATATTCCAGATCAACCTACGATCGTCTATCAATGCAAGGATGAACATAACCTTCCAGTGGAAATTTCTTCCATCTTATGGGTATTGATTCCACTAAATGAAGGTTATTTATCTCAAATAGTTTGTGAGAAACTCACGATTAAGAATATGCCCATTGTACGAGAGTTTGATGATGTCTTTCCGGAGGAATTACCAGGTCTTCCACCAAATCGTGAAGTTGAGTTTTCAATAGAACTCGTACCGGGTGCTTTGCCTATTTTAAAGACACCTTATAGAATGGCCCCAATTGAGTTGCAGGAATTGAAGAAGCAACTCCAAGAGAATCTTGATAAGGGATTCATACGCCCTAGTGCGTCACCTTGGGGAGCACCTGTTCTATTTGTTAAGAAGAAAGATGGATCAATGAGACTCTGCATTGATTATCGAGAACTTAACAAGATCACTATCAAGAACAAATATCCTCTCCCACGCATTGATGACTTATTTGACCAACTACGCGGAGCTCAATACTTTTCCAAGATTGATATTCGTTCAGGGTATCATCAATTAAGGGTCAAAAGGGAGGATATACCAAAGACGGCTTTCCGTACAAGGTTTGGACACTATGAATTTATAGTGATGCCATTTGGTCTTACTAATGCCCCTGCTATCTTCATGGATCTAATGAATAGAGTCTTTAGAGACTATCTTGATCAATTTGTGGTAGTCTTTATAGACGATATTCTTGTCTATTCAAAGAGCAAGGAAGAGCATGAAGATCACTTGAGAATTATATTGAAGACCCTGAGAAAGGAGAAGCTTTATGCCAAATTTACCAAGTGTGAATTTTGGCTTCAAAAAGTTGCATTTTTGGGTCACATAATCTCAAAAGAGGGGATATCTGTGCATCCAGCAAAAACAGAGGTTATCGAAAGATGGTCAAGACCAACAACAGTAACTGAGATCCGAAGTTTTCTTGGTTTGGCTGGATATTATCGACGTTTTGTAAAAGATTTTTCACGATTATCTAATCCACTCACCAAGTTGACTCGGAAAGGATTTAAGTTTGTCTGGACAGAGGAATGTGAAGAGAATTTCAAGGAGTTGAAAAGAAGGTTATCCAGTGCACCTGTGCTCACACTGCCTTGTAGTGGAGAAAGGTTTGTGATCTACAGTGATGCATCCAAGAAGGGATTGGGGTGTGTTCTTATGCAAAATGATATGGTGATAGCTTATGCCTCACGACAGTTGAAAATCCATGAGCAAAATTACCCAACACATGATTTGGAGTTGGCTGCGGTAATCTTTTCATTAAAGATTTGGAGGCATGACCTTTATGGTGAAAGGTGTGATATTTATACTGATCATAAAAGTTTAAAGTATATTTTCACACAAAAGGAGCTGAATATGCGCCAATGAAGATGGTTGGAGCTGATTAAGGATTATGACTGCTCAATCCATTACCACACTGGGAAAGCAAACAAGGTGGCAGATGCATTAAGTCGACAAGACCATGCTAGTTTATCCATGATGAGGATCACAAAAGATCCAATATTTATGGATTTACAAAGGATGGATCTTGGAATTATAATGGAAGGGGAAAAATCTTATCTTTCTCAAATGAATGTTCAACCATATATACATGTGAAGATTAAAGAGGCACAGAAAGAAGATGTCGAGTTACAAAAGAAGGTGAGAAATGTTCCTGAATTCAACCTTGATTGTGATGGGATAATAAAGTTCAGGAATCGGGTTTGCGTTCCTCCCATCCCCGAATTAATGAAAGAGCTGCTGGATGAGGCTCATAGTTCTTCATTCTCTATTCATCCTGGAAGCACGAAGATGTATAGGGACCTGAAAGAGTACTTCTGGTGGGATGGCATGAAAAGAGATGTTGCTGAATATGTTTCTCGATGCTTGGTTTGTCAACAAGTTAAAGCTGAGAGACAGAAGTATAAGGGGATGTTACAACCATTACCCATACCCGAATGGAAATGGGAAAACATCACTATGGACTTTGTCACAGGACTTCCTAAAATATCCAAAGGCAATAATGCTATCTGGGTCATAGTTGATCGTCTTACAAAGTCTGCACACTTCATTGCTATTAGAGAGGATTTCTCTCTAGATCAGCTTGCCAGGATATATATAAAGGAAGTGGTAAGATTGCATGGAGTACCACTTTCTATTATATCTGATCGAGATCCGAGATTTACCTCGAAGTTCTGGGGAAGTCTTTAGCATACTCTGGATACAGAGTTGAGTTTCAGCACTGCTTATCATCCCCAGACAGACGGTCAGTCTGAGAGAACAATTCAAACCCTAGAAGATATGTTGAGAGCTTGCTCTATGGATTTCAAAGGAGGTTGGGATCAACACCTACCATTGGTGGAATTTTCTTATAATAATAGCTTTCACTCCAGTATTCAGATGGCTCCTTATGAAGATATCTATGGAAAGAAATGCAGGACTCCAACTTGCTGGGATGAAGTTGGGGAAAGAAAGCTATTAGGACCTGATCTCGTTGATGAAATGGCAGAAAAGGTCAGATCTATTCAACAACACATAAGAGCAGCTCAGAGTCGACAGAAAAGTTATGCCGACAACCGAAGAAAAGACCTAGAGTTTGAAGTGGGTGATAAAGTGTTCTTACGAATATCTCCCTGGAAGAGGGTTATGAGATTTGGAAAGAAGGGGAAGTTGAGCCCTAGATATATCGGTCCTTTTGAAATACTGGATCGTGTTGGGAAGGTAGCTTACCGATTGGCGCTTCCACCGAATCTCTCTCAAGTTCACGATGTGTTCCATGTATCTCTCCTGAGAAAGTACATACCAGATCCTTCACATGTACTCAGCTCAGAAGTTGTACCGCTGGAGCAAGATCTTTCTTATGAAGAACAGCTGATAGAGATTCTGGATCGTAGCGAAAAAGTCCTACGAAACAAGACCACTCGCTTGGTGAAAGTTTTATGGAGAAACCACCAACTTGAAGAAGCTACATGGGAGCTTGAGGATATGATGAGGGAGAAGTATCCTCATTTGTTTGTTGCAAAGTGACGAATTTCGAGGGCGAAATTCTTTTTTAAGGGGGGTAGAATGTAACACCCGAGACTTTTATGTTATATAAATCATCAAAGGAATCTTTTTCTACACAACACTTGCTTGGCTTGCTTTACACGCAATCGCGACCTTCCTCGATAGCTTGCGTCGTATGCAATACCGAGTTTCACTAAACAACAATATGCTATTAAAACTAGCCGTTATGAATAGTAATAACCACTTTTTGAAATTTTATTTTTCAAAATGGACTTCATTTTTGGACTCAGAATATCGAAATTAGCCTAGGGTGAAATTTTGGTATTTTTCTGAAAACTTTCAATTTTTGATGAATAGTGAAACCCCTAAGTGGTAGGTTAAAAACTGAATTTTGCATAAAACTTAATTTTACCGCTTCTGTGAATGGAATTTCAAAAATCCGAGAGACACGGTTAATATCAAGGACTAAAATGTGGTTCAATGAGATGAAAATAATTTTTTGGTGAATAGCAACTTTTTACTATTTTTACCGCGGTTAATAGTAAATAGGGTAACTAAGGGTAAATATGATATTAATATTACCCTAACACATGTCCTAATTCTATTGGACAAGTGTAATTCGACCAAAATCAAACTTAGGAATAAAATATGACCATTTAGGCCCACTTGGATTAGATTAGGACATTTATTATTAATTTATTTAAAGAAGGGTTAAAATAGTTAAAATCAAAGTTTAATAAGTAAATCATTTTTAATATAGGGTTATACATAAGATAAATTAGATTTTAAATATTCATTAGAAATGTAAAAAGATTTCCTACATGATGGTATTTTATTTTTAATTTTTAGACATCAAATAATTTAATTTATTTATGACACAAAGATGATGCAGTAATTATCTTATTAATGAAATATTGAAAAATTGATAATATAAATACCAAAATAAATGTAATTTGAGACTTTTTATGAGTTACACTAATTTTATAGGTTACTATGATATATTAGTATTGCTTTAATCAACTTGGTTCGAACATATAATTCTGTTATGACTTTCACAAAAATCATATATCAAATAGTGTCAAAATTGACACAAAATAGTTTTTAAATCAAATATTATATTATTAATTGTTATTTTATTCCTAAAATCTAAGGTTCAGCCAAATGACTTAGATAAGGATATATATATTAATAATAAACAATTTGGGGTTCGTTTGGCATGTTATAGTAAGTGTATTAACCATATAGTGAAAGAAAACAAAAAGACACAGTAAAAGTTAAATTAATTAACTTAGAGTTAAATCTAATTGATAAGGTTAAAATAATACACTAAACTTGTCTAAATCCTATTGGTTGATAGGATTTCGACCCATCCCCACTTTAGCTTCGAAATAAGACCCTTTGGAACCATTATAAACCGATTTTGACTTTAATATAAAATAATATTTTGAGATATTCCTAAGGTGCCCCTCTCCTCCCTTATAAAAGGGCACCTCCTCCCCCTCCTCCTCACACCAATTTGAGCACTCAAGCTCGGCCAACCCCTGCCATTTTCTCCTCTCCACTTCCCTAGAATAATCCTAGAGGTCCTGGTCTTCTCCAAAGACCAATCTTAGTTCCTTAAGTGGAGGATTCAAAGAGGCGTTCCAAAGAAGAGGTAATATCCATTACCGATCTTTTCAATTTCTTTCTTCTTCAACTTCTTCTTCTTTAGTTGTTTCATGATAAAGTAATAACATCAGTATTACTTACATACTGATATGTTATTATAAATATGAAACAACCCTAATTCACATTCTATCCATCCTACGGAAAAATGAAATCACCGCGCGTGCGTACGTACGGAATACCGTCTCCACGCCGTGGTGTAATCTATTTTCCACCATCACCTTACAAGGATGGGTATAATGGTGTAATGAGTAACTATATATGATTATTATTAAGTAATATTGATACTGAAATAATATATATATATACTCCAATACAATTCCACGATCATAGGAACGATATCATCACTCGTGCATACGTACGGAATACCGTCTCCACGATGTGATGCGACTCGTTCTACATGATCTTCATTTCATAATGATTATATAAATGAATTGAATGAATGAATATGGTATATACTACACTAATACCATTCTGGAAATGAATTATCTATAACCTAAAGATAAGAATAATAATTTATTCGACAAAACACGCATAAGAACAAAAAGTTATAAAGACCCGAGTAACTAGTAACAATGAAATATTACTAACATGAAGCTAATAATATGACCATATATGATCTCATATCAATATGTATGATTCTGGAATAAGTCAATAACATTATTTAAACCATTATACAGGAGCTTCGGACACGAACAAAGCAAATCGGATCTAAGGTAAGGGAAATATCACAATCTCATTTTTATCCGAGATTGTTTATTCGTAAGTATTTACTGGGGTGTATTTTATCATCCACATCCATGTTTTATCAATATGTAATATTATTTCCATCCACCTAAAATTGTTTAAATCCATTTTTACCCTTCGGTGAGTTTTTAGTAATACGTATGAAAGGAATCTTTTGTCGTTTTTCGTACGAGGTACTTTTTGACTTTTCCGACAAAAGTACGAAGAATGTTTTTTTTAACTTATACGGCACGAATGGATTTCTACTGTTTTATAAAGCCTTATTTTCATGAAGCTTCCTCTAAAAGATTTCATGAATATTTTCAATAAAATCTCTTTCTTTTAAAATTACATGATGTTTTGTGAAAAGAAATTGATTTTTAAGAAGAAAGGATATTTTCCTCAAGAATTCAATTCAAGTGTTTTATCAAAATTATTTTCCATCTAAGATAATAAAGAGTTCTGTTTCTATCCATATTTTTACATTGATTTGACTATGTTGTGATGGAATTATGTTTATGAATTCCTTTATCTTATATGAATTGATTTATGATGTCATGATGTTTCAAGAATCCCATTTTTGTTACATGTGTTATGCGATGATGTATGTTTTATGATTATGTGGCACACATATGAAAGGATTCATTATAAGATGGGTGGGACCTATATCTCCCTCCAATGCATTGGGTAATGATTTTATATCTCATGAGATAGACATGGCTGGAACGGAAGGTTATTTCGGTTCAGTGATACAGGACTGAAACGAGGAGTGAACTCGGTTCAGAAAGGGACTTTGTCCACTAAGATAGTCTTGGAAATGAGTCATGACTAACAAGAAATGATTTTCCATGATTATGTGTGCATGCCACAAAGTTTCAAGTTTTATGTTATGATTATGGGGATCTCATTTTCACTTCTATGATTTATTCCATGTTAAGATATTATGATCTCTTTTGCAGGTTTTGATTTTCATAAAGATATGATATGATTTTTATTTCCTTTATTTGCCCTTGCTGAGCATTTGAGCTCACCCTTTTATGTTTTCTTTTCCCCAGGTCAGGAAGATGGATATTAAGTAGAATATGCTAAAAGGGACCCTAGATATGATGAAATAAATGGGAGACACTATAGAAGATTTATGAACCAGTTGTTTATGTTTTCCCAGTTTCTAAAGACACTATACCTATACGGTCCTTTGTGGTTTTGTCATATGTTGTAATAAGTGTGCTTCAATTTTGAAGTATTAACAATGTATGTAAAGTGTGGGTCGTTATAGGTGACTTTCGGTGAAAGTTATTTTTATCTTGGTGACGAAGCTAGAAGTTGTCCTCTAGGCTTAGCTGGTAATTCATGGGGGATCTCCCAACTATTTATTTGAGATATGATCATCCTATATAGGTTATATGGGAGAATTGAATTAATATTATGGACATTGTTACATCTTAAAATTCCCTCAAAATGGATTAGTGGGGTAATAGAGGGTTTTGGAATTTTATAGTCGTCAAAAAGAGTTGAAATTTATGAATCTAGAGATGATGGTAGCTGATTTGTTTGATCGAATGTGGTGTGATTTGGTTGTCATTAATATTTAAATGTAGGTTCAAGGTAGTGAATAGAAGGATAAAGGGGCTCTCTTATGATTGGGAGGATTTGGAACAAACGCTCCCTCATATATAGAATAACTGAGTCCTAAATGTAACTCTCCTCAAGAGGACACAATCTAAGTGATAGATAAGGGTTTTACATCTAATTTCAATAGTCAAGTAAATGAGTGGTAGGTGTGGTGGATGATCCAGGGGGTTTTTGGGGTTCATAGTGCTAAGTGAAGTGGGATGTATCCTTTAGATCATACAAATGTAGTGAAACTAATTAGCATTATGGATAACCATCTAGTTCTTATGGAGACAACTGAGGGGAGAAGTCGTGATATTCATTTTTCACTATAGGGTACCACAATTGATATTATCTACTAAAGGGTCCAAAAAAACTTTCTTAGTCAAAGAAATAATAATGAGATCATCATAACTAGTAACTGATTTGAAGTGTTGGTTATTGTAGGATTGAAACAAGACCAGGGAGGTTCCCCACAAGAGGAGAATGAGTTTTAAGTGAAGAGTATATATGGGGCACCCGATGAGGAAGTTCCTTATTACTTATTAGAGGAAAATTTAGGAGGAAGTCTTTGGAAAAGCTTGTAAAATTTGAGGAATTATAATATGAATAATACTAAATAATACTAAGAGATTTTAATTTTAACTAAAGTAATAAAAAGAAAAGGGAAATTGATACTCACATTTACTAAAACCAATGCAGACAAGGTCAGTTAAAAACATCAAACCAAAGAAGAATGAGTGCATTCCTATTGGTATTTATTTTATGAATGAAAAATATGATATGAAAGATCCTTATATCAGTGATGGTATGAATTTCATTATCAATAGTGACATGACTGGTCAATAGTAGGAGACATGTGTGGATAATATTATTAATGCGAAAACACTGGAGCTGCTTATGCACTCAAAAGAAGAAATGTTGGAGGAGTTCCATTTTATAAATTCCACAATAGCGGATGCTACCAAGATGATGAAATGAAATATTATTTTGAATTATAACTATGATAAAACTACGTGGATTAACAAGAAAGACATTAGTTTGGTAAAGGGTTTCAATTAAGGGAAGATAAATAATGAAAAGTACATTAAATCGTATGAGAAGATGACCGATCGCTTTGAAGAACTTTTATAGGATGATCCAAAAACAAAAGCAAAAAATATCTCTTAGAAATTATTTAAGGATAATTACTCAAATAGGATAAAAAATTTTGTCAATGATTTTGTGAAATCATATATTATTTTTATTCCAAGGTGAACCTATGTGGTTTATCACTTTTTTTGTAAATGTTTTTTTCTATTAAAAAGTTTTAATTTGGAGTTTAAAAATGTGGTCACTAATGTTGGATACATTGAGAATTGGTTATCACTTCCCATTTGGATTACCTAGACACATGATGTATTCTTTATATCACAACTTCACCACTATTTATTTGATGATTATCCCATCATCAATTTGGGAGGTATCAACATTGATTATAATTCCACCTTACAGAAGAGACATGTGTAGATCATAGAATATCATGATAAAGTTTTCTGAGGTAATTATATTACTTTGGATTATATCCATTGGTAGTATGGTGGTATATATGAGAGTTACTAGGAATGTGGGTTGAAGATACACTCTTAGAAACTCAAGTTGTTTTATTCATATATTTCATTTTTTATTGATGTTTTATGTTTCCTGATCAATATTTAACTAATGAGTTTTTTTCTAATTAGATTCCTTTTTCTACCCTTTGCTTAATTTGAGAGATAAATCCCCCAGTTCAGTGTTTAAGAGATACATTTCAATGTTTCATAACATTATGATTTTTTCTATTATGTGAGGTGGTCGAGCTCTTGTGATGGTGAGATTTTTGAGAGGCATCCCATGAGGAGGATGTTCTGATGACCCCTTTTTCTTTTCCTTCTCTTTGGGTTTGGTTTTAATTATCAAGGATGAGAATTTTTTAAGATATATCTAATGTAATGGTAAATTTATAATTGGACTTTCCTTTATGTTTTTCCATGTATTGGTGGTGTTGATGTGGAGTTTAGGTGATTTTAGAGGCCTTTGGAGACTCCTTGGCACAAAATAGACTATACCAGGACCAGATGCAAGCCATAGTCGTCATGGTGTTCTACTATATAAACTTTGAAAAGGTGAAATTTCTTGTCAATTAATGGTGATGGAAAAATAATTTTGGTGCTTCCAATGAACCATTAAATAAGATGTTTCTGGCCAACCTTCTCAAAAACACTATAGCTATGACCAAACCATTGTGGAAGTTGTGTTGGTGTCCCAGATAAAATTAAAAAGGCCAAAACGACCTCTTTGATTATTGGATCTACAAATAAAATGTGGAAACATGTGAAATCTTATTGGGGTTTTAAATATGAATTTAATTCATTATTTACCTCTTTTAACGAATCGAAACCTCTTTCTTTTTGTATTTTGGATAATCTTCGATCCTCAAAGGATCCTTTGGCCTTGTTGAGCAATTTCTCACACTGAGGGTTCATCACTTAAATTTTTTACATGGTAATTATACTTCTACATTACTGTTATGAACAATGATTTAGTACTTATGGTTATGTATCTTGGATCAGGGAGAATAATTTTTTTTTCATCATGGTACCCTTTTTCTTCCTCTCATTTCACCTTTAATTATTATTTAACATGAGGTTTTAATTATGGTATTTAGTTTCTTCTAGGGATGAAATATAATCTTTGATATTGGTGGTTTATAGATTCTAGGTTCGTAGGAGTCCTTATATAGCTTGGTGGTTCTTTTTCCAGCATTTTTTGACACTCGATCATCCATTCTTGTGTAGAAAATGTTTGTATTCTCAATTGAGGTAGTGGATTCATTTCTTATCCAATTATTTTTCATGAAATCATAAATTCATCACAATTTTTCTCTAGGGATAATTATTTAATTAAGATTATTTTATTTTAAACAAAAAATAAAAGAAATAGATGGTTTATGGTAGTAGTGATTACATGTGTTTGCACCATGTTAAAAGTTTTCCTCTTTATTAAATAGATTATGTGATATATTTGGATATGTTATTGTTAGTATGTTTTATTTCTTATTGTGTAAAATATTTTATTTTATGAAATTGGATAAATAATGAAAAAATAGTAATTCTTTTTATCTAATTAATTAAAGAGGCATGTTTAATTTGAAATCACCTACCTTATAATTTGAGGGAAATCAAATTGATTCTTAAAGAATGTTTGAAGAATAAAATTTATTGCTTATAGTTTTAGGAAACAAGAAGTTGTGCATGAAGTATGATTAAATAATTCATAGCTATTAATAGTTGATTCCTTAGGTTTTCTATGGTTGTAACACATGACAATTGAATCAGTTGATTTAAGATGGTAATTAACAAGTTGTTAATAAAGATGAATTTTTTTGGGTCCGAGCGAGCCCATTTGACAATGAATGATGGATGTGTTGGCTTTTAGGTTTCATTTTTCCTATTTAAT
Source organism: Viscum album (assembly GCA_963277665.1). NCBI lineage: Eukaryota > Viridiplantae > Streptophyta > Magnoliopsida > Santalales > Viscaceae > Viscum > Viscum album. The sequence goes on along the minus strand of OY728142.1, from coordinate 387,884,049 downwards.
TTTTTTTATTTTCATACTTCCTCATGATTTTAATCTATATGAGATCCTTGTGATGTAATGTAATGTGAGCCTAGTATGGTAGATAGTTTGGAAAGACATGGTCCTAGAGTCTGAGGTTTGTTGTAGTTGTTGCACCCTATGATAGAAGGATGGATGTTGATATGGATTGTGATATCAAGGATGGATCCAGAACTAATGGAATGATTTGAAGATAATATCTCCCAATGTTTTGATAAATGTTTGGTTTCATTCTTGATAACAAATATGCTTAAAATTTTAGATAGATGAGTTTCTAATTTTCAAACATTCATCTCCCCACTATATGAAGTAGATAGTTATGCATGGTTTACACATATCCATTAGGTATCATAAGATGAGTCATAGACTACATGTAATTATTGAATAAAAATAAATAATAAATATTTTAACCCATGGGGTTGGTGGCTTGTTGGAGTTCTCAATGTTGATAATTGTAAAGGAACCATGGGATAAGTTGGATTATTTCTAGAGAACATTGAATTCAGTTGATATTTATTATACAGTTGAAATAGTTTGAAATTAATTAATTGATAATGAATTATTTAATGTACTATAATTTTTTTTAAAATAATTAATTAATTTAAAGTCATCTTTAATGTTTCTATGATTATAAGATACTTAGTCCTTAGAGGTGGCATCCTGTGTCAAAGAGACGATAACTACAGCTTATCCTAAGACTAGGTAGAAGCCCATAATGTAGAGTGACAGAGATATATATCCTATATATTATGTGTTTCATAGGATTCTATACCCATGTTAATTGGGTTACTAACAACTCATAGAAATTGGGAGAGAGTTTTCCCCAAAATATAGGTTGGAGAGGAATAGATGGTTGACTACGCACTCTTTCCATGATCTCTTCTCGAGATAGTATAATGTTCTAGTATGTCTCATGTTCAAATTTACTATATATATAGTAGTATATAGTGGATTTTTTTATTAAATACAGATGTATCTCTATATATTTTATACTATGGATTATTATTGGTATGTTTTGTATGACCTATGATTCCAGGAGTTATAATACTTCACATATGGGTTGTAGTGGATCCTAGAATTAATTTGATACTATATGGAGATATGGATATTGATGTGATTTGATGTGAGTTACAGGGTTTATGGTATGTTATGATGGGATTATTTGATGCATGTAGTTCATGGTATATTAATGTTTCCCTAGTGTATTTGAGAATGCATACTTTTGGAGAGAGATGGAAAATGATCTGTGATGTTGGGAAAGAGCAGAAAACTAATGGGGAAGCAATAATGGGGTAATATATATTTTTTATATTATGTTGGATATTATATTATAACTTATATCAGATACTTGATGAGAGATCCATGGTGGGGATAAGAACATTGAATACCTTTTAGGCAAGAATTCTACTTAACTCTCTATTCATTAGTATTTACAATGTTTTATTTATCATTTTCACAAGAGGCTTCATGAAGGATCCTAATGTGTTTAACTATTATTCACATCCTATGTGTATGTAGATGTGTTTGAGGACCATATGAGTTAGTTGGTCATCTTTTTTGATATTAATATCTCATGGAGTTTTTCGTGATATGTTTGGTCATTTAGGTCACCACTGAGGATCTATTTTGGTTCTTGTAGATTCTTTCATAGTTGTTACATTTGTATGACATTAAATTCTTTTTTTGGGATGTAATTTATCTTGAGAAGGATTTGTTTTCTTATTTCATCTTATCTCCCTTTTCTTATTCTATCTTATAGGGTAATTCCTTCTATTTTTTGTATGGTATACCCTCAATTAATTTCTTCAACCTGTGGCCAATTGGAGGTGGGAATTGTGCATCATTATCTTTATTCTTCCATTTTGTCCAAGGAGGGGTACCTTTGATGGGAGGGGTCAAGAAAACTTTTAATATGTTCTTAAGTGGGTGGATACATACTCCATCACCTGTTATCTCTAAGACATATATTGGTATTCTCATTAAAAATAAATACAAACTCAATCTAATGGTAACATGATAAACATTTTGTATCTCTACTAAAAATAAAATATATAGGTTACATAGTCATAATTATTATAGTATATTTGTCTATTATAACCTTTTTATTTCTCTGGGAAAACTATTTTATATAATTATCCTCAAATATTGATATATTGAATAATAAGATTGTTTATTATTTGATATTAACCTTTGAAACCATCATGATTCATAGTGTAATTTTTGACACATAATACCGCAACCCATACACACTAGAACCACTCCTACTAAAATAGTAATGAAAGGTGTTGAACTCACTTGGTTTTTGAAGTATATTTTTTTGATAAGGATAAAGGTTATAGGCATGAATATTTTATATACAATGAATGTGAATAGATTTGAAAGAATGTGTAGAACCTAATCATGTTGATGAGAATAATTACTTGGTAATTAAATGAGATTATTCCATTTTTTATATAGTAAATGAATAGAATACAAATATATTTCCATTTATTATAGGAAAATTAAATGATATTACCATTGGAGAAACATGATGACTCCATCACATGGAAAATGTGTTGTATTTATGTGAATCCAATATTTAAGGGTGATTCTATGTTTTGTTAAATGCTGGAAAATATCCTAAATGAGTGAGGAAGATGATACATGAAATTATATGAGATAAACATATTCATGTATACTTAATGAAAAGTATAGTTCCACCCTTTCATTTACCAATGTTGTAGAGTGCTATATCATTTGGAAATATTCTTGCATGACAGTTCAAAAAGAAATAATGAAGGTAGTTGTGGAAGACAATTCAAATACATAATAGATTATTGATATGCTATATATCCTTTATAATATATTATAGCTATGAATATTTGACACAATTTTTGATACATAATATTTTTGTCATTATCAATAATTTAGAAAATGAATATTTTGTTGGAGATATGAAATTCATTTCAAAAGACTTATTCTTCAGATCACAATACTTATTCTGATTCACATTAAACTTTTATAATGATTTTCCCCAAAAGAATAATATCTATATAGATTTAAAAAGTGTCATCCGTAGGTAGAATTTTTTAAAAACCTAAGATACTCCTGAGGTATGTAAGCTTCATTGGGCGTACACATTAGTGTCCATTTTTAGTTATATAAGATTCTTTATGATTTGTATAAGAGTAATGATAAAAAATATTAGGGTCATGATATTATGTAAGGTTTATTCCATTATTCTATAATGTTCATCAATGAAATAAAAATTGGAAAAGGAAGTGACTCTCTTTTTTTAATAAGATTCACTGATTTTTTTTAAATAAGTGTAACACCTATGTTTTAAAATATCACTATGTTTGATAGTACATAGGACAGTTAACACTAAGCTTAAATGACCCTAAAATATTATTATTTAATATGAATGTTATAACCTAACATTTGAATTGGTGTGTATGAAAAGGAGTAATCAAATTTTAAAATATATATATGTAATGACCTGTACCTCTATGGTCAATTCCTTTGTGAAAATGTTGTGTTGGAGGTTTTTCAGGAGGTCAAAGTAACTTGGAGGGTGCGTTTGGGTGGACTTTTAAGTAAAACTAAAGGGAAATAGCTTTCAAATGGTTGGCTCACAGTTTTCTTAAACTGTGCGGCCAAACCGTGCAAGGTTTGTTTTGGAGACAATGGCTAATGCACCGTTAGCGCACAGTTTTCCTAACTGTGGGGTGTAACCGTGTGTGGAGTGTTTGACGAGGCAGAAGCTAATGCATGATTAGGGCATGGTTTGTCAAAATGTGCAGAATAACCGTGCGGTCACTTAAATCTAGATCCTAAAATTGTGGATCTAACTCCTTTTGCCTCTAAATGGTTCATTTAAGCCCCTAAGTGGCCATAACTCGGGATTACCCTCCCTTGAAGGTAGGAGAACTTATCCCAAGTGTTTTGGAGGTGATCCGAAGGCTTCTCTTGGCGAATCAATGCAAGCTTCTTGAGGTATGTTATCATTCTTTTTTGGTTCCATAGATCTACTTAGATCTACTCCTCCTCTTCTCTCAGTTTCTTAGATCTACGCCCATTATGGGTAGATCTAAGTGTGTGTATGTCAAACATGATGTGCTTTGGTCTTGATCTTTCTAGGAGGAGAGATATAAGGTGAGTTCTTGGAGAATCAAACTGTCTTTCTCGTACATTGTTCGTTTGTTGGGGTTTTTGTCAAAAGCCTTAGAGGTAGGGGATTCATTGCTTCTCTTTCTTTTACGTGCAACCGTATTGTTAACATGTTCAATCCCGCTAGATGAAAATGGAATTGACCAAATAAAATACTTTAAACCAGATAAATAAGTCATATCAGTTGTATTTTACTACCTCATGTTTTGCTAGATCGTGTGAAATCTATGCTTTCCTTGCTTAGAGGTTGTTCTTGGTGGAAATTGGTAAAGAACATAAACCGGGACTAATTGATATTTGTTTGGAAAAAGATAAAGAGGCATGTGAACAAATCTGGTTCCTATTGTAAATTGATGTTAATCAAATTGGCGTAGTAAGAATGTATAATCTTTTGGGATAGCTTACTAGTTAGGTTCCTGATTTTGGAACCAATAGATTAAATCTATTAATTCATGATGCTTTAATGAATGTGATTTTTTGATAATTCCCTGAAGGGTTATGAGTACCCTGTTGTTTGTTGAAAGAGCCATAGCCCAATTGATGTGATGTTTGATTTACTACTTCTTGTGGTGTGATGTGACCCTAGAGGGGTGTAGTGATATGTGGAGGCATAGAGGCATTTTGGTTGTGGTAGAGGATGATGCGTAGAGTGGCGAGATGCATCAGTTTATGCATGTGGGTGTCGGGGAGGACACCAAGGATGATGGAATGGGATGGATGTGATTGTTGGATTCTTATTGATTCTTTGGTTGTTTATAGGCTTTACTTTTCCCCACTGCTCAAGGAAGCTGGTCTTGCTTACCCTTCTTCCGAAAGAGGTGAAGACATGCAGGGTATGCCATGTGCTTTCTGTGTTTACCCTCTCAAGGGAGAATGTGTCTACACTCTTGTTATAGGTGGAAAAGACTCAATGGGTAGTATATCTACTCACTGTGTAGAGCCCCTTGTGTTTAGTAGAATATGACGCTTTTCTAGAATTCCTGGGAATATGGGAAATTAATTCTGTAATGAATGATTGAATAAATTATTTTATCCCATGGGGTTGGAGTTTGTTGAAACTTAATGATAAGGTTGAGAACTATTGAAAGGATAGTGGAATTTTTGAATGTGGTGTTAATGAAATTTAATGTGGAATTGTTCATAGTAAATTAATGTTTGAATAATTAATTAACGTATAGTGGAATTGATAAAAAGGGAATGAGGTAATCTAACAAAGCCCTTAAATGGTTGTGTGCTTATAGGATACCTATTCTTAGAAGTGGCAGCCTGGAGTCCGAGAGATGTTACTTGCAGTTGTGTCTAAGACTAGGTTTTGACCATAGTGTGGTTGTGAGTTATAGTATATTCTCTACTTTTTGTGTTTCTATACGCTACTCCACCCTATCAGTAAGGGAAACTAGCACCCTGGGGATTCTGAGCCCTAGGGGGTGTTTTCCCCAACATTCCGGTTGGAGGATATGTAACACCCCGACCCCTCTAGGCTAGAGCCGGTGCATTACTTGTGATATTGGCATGGTTAGAAGGAATGAAAATCCCGAAGGAACGATCAGTTTAGTAGTCTTGAGAAAACTAGATACATAGATGTAACTCAAATTACATTGTAAAAGGTTACAAAATACCCTACATAACAAAAAACTCAAAACTGCATCCACAGGAAATCAAAAAAAGACCATCTCTTCCTCACCTGTCGAATGTAGACAATGAAAGGGGTGAGCTCAAATGCTCAGTAAGGGTTACAAATAGAGGAAGCATTGGTACAATAATAAGTGAATCACAATTTATCTGACATAAACAATTTTCCATAGTGAATAAATGAATAACTAATTCTAGTAAGAAACTTAGAATGAAACTACTTCCATAGATTTCGTCATAGTGAAAACCTCATGGATAATAATTGTAACGACCCGAAATTTTGAATATATCTTGTTTTCTAAATTTTGTGTGATGTTTTATTTCATACTCAACAAAACCATTTCATTTAATAAAATGAGTATAATTAAAATGATACTGTTGGGTTTTGACTATTATATGCCTGTTAGTCAGTATGACCCTTGGAAACTAAATGTTGCGATTATCGTCTCTAAATACAAGTGATCATGGTTAATTAATATAGAAAGAAGATTCAATGGACTCATCCAGTAGTCTCGGGCCAATCTAAGCCCATCTAACAGAACATGGGAAGGAGGTAGCACCACTGGGCTTTACATTGGATCAAACTCAAGCCGAACTTCATCGTGTAAAGCTAGAACGGAATCTCCTTCACGAGAAGTTCAAACTAATAGAAATTACTACTAATGCAATGTTGGTCGAGTCGCCCTCAAATTCTCTCACATTATCACACCTTACACTTAGGTCCTATGCTATGGTTATAAGGTGCTATCCAAGGAGACCATAACTACTTTGTGTAATCCTTTGAGATAAATAAAATTGTGATTTTTCTTATGATGAAGTTTGTGAATTTTCAAATGTCCAGATAAATATAGTATGCATATATTTGATGAATTCTAGAAAAAGGATATTTGAAAATATTTATTCAAACCTTAAATAATTAAATATGTGTAATGTTTTTCAAAAAATGGTCTTCTATAATTATGTTCAGTATGAAATTTAGAGTCTAATAAGATCTACTTAATTTTTGATGAATAGTAAATTATGAATAGTGATTTTATGCGTGGATTAGCAATTTGACCAAATGGATTAGTAATCTCACTTAAAGAAAGTATTAATATAATCTAGGAACCTTGAGTAATTAATGTGATTCAATAAAATAGGTAAATAACTATTTCAGAAATTATTAGTCAAGTATTATTATTTTTAGTTGAATAGTGTTTTTTAATTAAAAATTAAATTAAAAAATATTTAGAAAACTATTTTTATAAAATGGGTTTCATTTTGGAACTCATAACATCGATATTATGTGAAGATAATTTTTGGGGATTTTTCTAAATAAATGAATTTTCAGTGAATAGTGTTTTTACTTAAAAATTAAATTAAAAAAATTCAGAAAATTATTTTTATAAAATGGAGTTTATTTTTGAATTTAGATCATTGATATTATGTTAAGTTAAATATTTGGGAGTTTTCTGAAAAAGTTAAATTTTCAGTGAATAGTAAAAATACAGTTTTAGGGTTTCAGTATGTTTAATGACATCATGACTGCATCATGATGATTCCAGGAGATATTTTCAGGGATGTTCGACTTTCGAATAGTAAGATAAGGTATGAGGTGTCCCAAGTGGCCAAAACCATGAGAAAATACCACTTGTTTTTCCAATACCACCAATGAGGTGTCCATTGCCCATTAATTCCTTGTCCCCTAGCTTTCCCTATAGATAACAAGCCATTCTCTCATCCTTTCGATTCTAAAATCCTCCTCAATGTAGTTCTAGTCTCTTTACCTCCCAAAGAGTCCTCCCCTGGTGCCCTCAAGCCTCCCAAGGTCTCAAACATCATGATTTCAAAGTTACTCTTCAAGGTAAGGGATCCAACCTCTGTCTTTCTTTTCAAATATTCTCTTTTTAAGTCATTTCTTTTATGCTTCATGTTATTATGTTGTAGGATGTTCTTTTATATTCCACTTACCTCCCATTTCATTTTCATATTATGAGAGATCCCCTCTTACTCTCGTCATTTCATTTTATTAATGTTTAAGTGGCACCGTTATGCTGCCGATATTTTTGTAACAGATTCATTCACCCTTCTCATTTTCAAGTTATATTTTCTTTTCGAGTCTTTCAACTTTATTTTTATTATGTTGGGGTATGATATATATATCTATCATACTGGTATTTTATGTTCATATTATGAGATACACTATTTCATCTCATCAATTCATTTTTTTGAAGTTTAAGTGACGCCATTAGGCTGCCGAATTTTTAAGGGATTCTTTCACCATTCTCATTTTCAAGTTCTATTTTCTTGTCAAGTCTTTCAAGTTCCTTTTTATTATGTTGTGGTATGATCTCTATATCTATAATACTGATATTTTATTTTCATATTATTAGATACCCTATTTGATCTCGTCAATTCATTTTTTTGATGTTTAAGTGACGCCGTTATGCTGCCGAATTTTCATAAGAGAAATCATATTTTTGTCTTCCTTCCATGTTTTTCATTTCATATGGTATGTCTTTAAAATTTCATTACCATGTTACTATATCCTTTATATCCTTCCCCTATACTGTTTTATGGGTCATTTATGAGTGGACTACCCATGCCCCCTCCCTTTTCAGTATTTTCTAAAGCCCTATAACATTGCGGTTATGCTGCAGAATTTTCGACTCAAAATGTCTCTCTCTTTTTCCCAAATTATTTTATTTTATTAAGTGAATACTCAAAGATCTTTATTCTATAGGGGTATTAAAATATATATCAAAATGTTCTATTTTAAATTCTTGGATTTACATAAATGAGACCCGCTTTCCTTTTCCATGGGATTAAAGTAACGTAAAGATCATGTCTTTAAAGCAGTTTTTAAAACGTTAGGATTATGAAAGAAATCCCATTTCTTTTATTCTATATGAGTTATTTATGAAATTATTGATGATGATATATGTGGCTCACATGATTATAAAGGAAAATTTAAGTGTGTTCCCTCATATATCTCCAATTCATTGGGTAAAGACTTAATTTTTAGAGATGACCATTTCTAACGATGCCTTGGTGAATAACCTTGGTAATTTTTAATGACATCTTGGGGATAGAACTTTGTGAAACACAAATTATTGTCTATGTTAAATTTTTTAGCCTCATCTTCAAGTTATGAAACACATTATTTTTATTTTGATATGCCTCATGAACTCTTTCTCATTCCTTAAAGTTATTTTTCATGACTCTTGATGTATCAAAAGTTCTCAGGTAAAATTTTTCCCTTGTTTCCTTTACTGGGCCTTCCGATCACCCTTTCCATTGATGTATGATCCCAGGTTATGAGATGCTGTAATGAACATAGGATGAAAAGATGAATAATCCTTTCTAGTGTTTAAGAATAATGTTTTTTTGTTGTTTCCATGTATTAAGTTACTGGTTTCCATGACACTAAACCTTAAAGATCCTCGGTTTTGTATAATTTAATTAAAGTTTATGTGATAAAAATGCGGGATGTTATAGTTGGTATCAAAAGATCGTTTGGTTATTTGTATAAATGAGAATATTAAAACGTTAGGAAGAACCCTATAGAAAATGTTAAATACATGTTATCTTCCTGGTATTTTGGTGAGTATTGAGTATGGGGTTGCCAAGCAAGTACATCCCTGTCTGGATACGAGTAGGTAGAGGCGGGTCTAGAAAAGATGTACATAGGGGTAAAACCCGATAACACCACTTTGAGATAGACTCGAACGGGAACTGGTACATGACAACGGGCCTTGATACACTCTTTTTTACGACACTCCTGGGGGATATTCTTTATTAAATTCATATGCTTAGTATGAACCATTATTAATGGAAAAAAGATAAAATAAAATAATGATTCAGACAAGAATATATGATCATGGATAACCTAGATTGGAACCTAGGGGATCACAAGTTAGGGTATACTTTCCTTCTACAAGTTTATCCTTCTATGATTAAAGTTTCCTTTTAATGATTATTAGATAGGTTTTTAAGCCCCTAATTATACTTTCTTTTCTTAGTTAATTGAGGGAAAAGGAAGAACATGTCCCAACAACGAATGTGACAGGAAATGTGACGATTTCCCTATTAATGTGACATAGATGACAAGAGATCATGTTGAACATATTGTGATTATGCCAAACCAGCTATAAAAAATCACAATTAATAATTGGTACCTAGTTGAATGCCTAAATTCATCAAGGAAGAAGTAGACAAATTCTCAAGGTTGTTCATATGATAAAGTTGATAAGGGAAAAAAGACCCAATTTATTTTTTGAAACATGTGTGGGAAGAGGCACCAAGGAGAATGTCACAAAGGAACCAAGAGATGTTTTAAGTGTGGGAAGATAGGGCATAAAATATCCAATTGCTTTAAAAAAATGGATATTGTGATGAATGGAGATAAGGTTCAATCTAATGTACCTTATACTATTAAATGTGGTAAATGTGGAGAAGTTGGAAATTATCCAAGGCAATGCTCTCTTGGAAGGGATGAGAAGCATGATGAGAATCAACAATCTTCAAGGACAAGGGAACAATGAAAGTCCTATGCTAAGATGGATTATGATAACTAAAGTACAAGTAACTTCTTCACAATAATTGTCTATGTCATGTTGTATTTTAGTTCGTGCCCTATGAGCATATCATTAATGTTTTTTAAGAACATCGAGTAACTACTTAAGATGGTTTTTTATCATTAAGGAAAAAATATATTGTTATGTACCACATGTTGATATTGTGAAGTTGTTATTCTTGAAAAAAATATGATTAGGGGATTAAAATATGATTATTATTTTGGAAGACGTTCACTATTTTGGGAACCCTATATGATTGAGGTAAATAGATTACTAGGTGTTTTCTTTGAGGAGTAAATGTTGACTTATATTTTGAAGAATCGATTAATTGAAGGTGAACATATTGTAATTTAGGTTACTTATGAAAATGATTAACCTATCATTGGGAAAATATGCTTAAGTTAGTTACTTTTGTTATAAGATGTTAGGAGTGGTAAATTTTGTTTGGAGATAAATGATAATGTTTATCTTGGAAGACTATGTAATAAAATACATTTTGTATTTGGGTTTAAATTTAGTTTGGTTTATTTTGAGGATTTTTAAAGATAGTTATTTATGGAATGGTCTATGATGAACTTTGGGTAGTACCATGGAATTTTGAAGACTTAAAAGTATTTTCCCTTCCTATGGGGTTCTTTCTTTTTGAAGAGTTGTTTTATCTTACCCTTTCTATTTTTTGGGATAATGTTTAAATATAGAAGAAATAGATAGTTAATATTTTGTGGATTATGTGATTATCTAGAAGATGATTCTTGTGCTTTTGATGAGATCATGTATTTTTGAATTCTCATCGTTTGGAGATAAGATTAGTTTTGGTAGAAACTTATTAAAGGATGAAACTATACTTGAAGGTAAGTATATATCATTTTGTTTTTATTCTATGTAGTAAATGAATTCCTCAAAACAATGAAATGGAAGGTAAAACAAAAACGTTGTCTGTTAACGTTTCCAACAGGGAAATCAAATACTGTTTAACCCATCATAAGTTTGTTATTTTCTTGTTGTTAACATTCTCCTAATTATGTTTTCTATCACTCTCCCTCCAAACTTGAACCTTTGTATTTTCCTTCCATATCCATGTTTTCCTACATGGAATCCTAGTATGGATTAACTCGGGTGACCTTTGTACTTCCATTTCATTCTTTTAATGTAATAGTTTTACTGACTCCATTTCTAATGTGGGACTTTCAATGAAAATTCCAAGCCCAATTTTAAAAATTGCGAGGACGCAATTTCTTAAGGGGGAAAGAATGTAACGACCTGAAATTTTGAATAAATCTTGTTTCCTAAATTTTGTGTGTTATTTTATTTCATACTCAACAAAATTTTTTCATTTAATAAAATGAGTATAATTAAAATGAGACTGTTGAGTTTTGACTATTATATGACCGTTAGTCAGTATAACCCTTGGAAGCTAAATGTTGCGATTATCGTCTCTAAATACAAGTGATTATGGTTAATTAATATAGAACGAAGATTTGATGGACTCATCCAGTAGTCTTAGGCCAATCGAAGCCCATCTAACGGAACTTGGGAAGGAGGTAGCACCACTGGGCTTTGCTTTGGAGTAAACCCAAGCCTAACTTCATCGTGTAAAGCTAGAACGGAACCACCTTCATGAGAAGTACAAACTAATTGAAATTACAACTCGTGCAATGTTGGCCGAGCCGCCCTCAGATTCTCTCACATTAGTACACCTTACACTTAGGTCCTATGCTGGGGTTATAAGGGGCTATGCAAGGAGACCATAACTACTTTGTGTAATCCTTTGAGATAAATAAAATTGTTATTTCTTCTTATGATGAAGTTTGTGAATTTTCAAATGTCTGGATAAATATAGTATGCATATTTTTGATGAATTCTAGAAAAAGTATATTTGAAAATATTTATGTAAACCTTAAATAATTAATTATGTGTAATGATTTTCAAAAAATGTTCTTTTACAATTATGTTCAGTATGAAATTTAGAGTCTAATAAGGTCAACTTAATTTTTGATGAATAGTAAATTATGAATAGTGATTTTATGCTTTGGATTATTAATTTGACCAAATGGATTAGTAATCACACTTAAATAAAGTATTTATATAATCTAGGAAGCTTGGTTAAGTAATGTTATTCAATAAAATAGGTAAATAACTGTTTCAGAAATTATTAGTCAAGTATTAGTTTTTTCAGGTGAATAGTATTTTTTAATTAAAAATTAAATTTAAAATGTTTCGAAAATTATTTTTATAAAATAGATTTCATTTTTGAACTCAGAGCATCGATATTATGTTAAGATAAATTTTGGGGATTTTTATGAAAAAATGAATTTTCAGTGAATAGTGTTTTTATTTAAAAATTAAATTAAAATTATTTAGAAAATTATTTTTATAAAATGGAGTTTATTTTTGAATTCAGATCATTGATATTATGTTATGCTAAATATTTGGGAGTTTTCTGAAAAAGTAGAATTTTCAGTGAATAGTAAAAATACAGTTTTTGGGTTTGGGTATGTTTAATGACATCATGACTGCATCATGATGATTCCATGAGATATATTAAGGGATGTTATACTTGTGAATAGTAAGATAAGGTATGAGGTGTCCCATGTGGCCAAAACCATGAGGAAATACCACTTGTTGTGCCAATACCACCAATGAGGTGTCCCTTGGCCATTAATGCCTTGTCCCCTCACTTTCCCTATAAATACCAAGCCATTCTATCATCCTTTCGATTCCAAAATCCTCCTCAATGAAGTTAAGGTCTTTTTACCTCCCAAGGAGTCCTTCCAAGGTTCCCTCAATCCCACCAAGGTCCCAAACTTCATGATTTTGAAGTTACTCTTCAAGGAAAGGGATCCAACCTCTGTCTTTCTTTTCAAATACTCTCTTTTAAGTCATTTGTTTTATGATCCATGTTATTATGTTAGAGGATGTTATTTTATATTACTCTTACTACCTTTTTAATTTTCATATGATGAGAGATCCCCTCTTATTCGCATCATTTTGTTTTATGAATGTTTAATTGGTGCCGTTAAGCTGCCCAAATTTTTGTAACAGATTCTTTCACCCTTGTCATTTTCAAGTTCTATTTTCTTGTCAAGTCTTTCAAGTTCCTTTTTATAATGATGGGGTATGATCTCTATATCTATCATACTTATCTTTTATGTTAATATGATTCGAGACCCTATTTGATCTCGTCAATTCATTTTTTTGAAGTTTAAGTGACGCCGTTAGGCTGCTGAGTTTTTAAGGGATTCTTTCACCCTTCTCATTTTCAAGTTCTATTTTCTTGTCAAGTCTTTCAAGTTCTATATTCTTATGTTGGGGTATGATATATATATATATATCATACAAATATTTTATGTTCATATTATGAGAGACCCTATTTGATCTCGTCAATTCATTTTTTTGAAGTTTAAGTGACACCGTTAGGCTGCCGAATTTTCATAAGAGAAATCTTATTTTTGTCTTCCTTCCATGTTTTTCATTTTAAATGGTATCTCTTTAAAATTTAATTACCATGTTACTATATCCTATATTTCCTGCCGCTATAATTGTTTCTGGGTCATTTATGAGTGGGTGACCCATGCCCCCTCTCTTTTCAGTATTTTCTAAAACCCTATAACGTAGTCGTTATGCTGCAGAATTTTCATCTCAAAATGTCTCTCTCTTTTTCTCAAATTCTTCTATTTTTTTAAGTGAATACTCAAAGATATTTATTCTACATGGGTATTCACATATATATGAAAATGTTCTATATTAAATTCTGAGATTTACATAAATGATACCCACTTTCCTTTTCCATGGGATTAAAGTAACATAACGATCATGTCTTTAAAGCAGTTTTTAAAACATTATGATTATGAAAGGAAACCCATTTAGTTTATTCTATATGGGTTATTTATGAAATGATTGATGATTATATATGTGGATCGCATTATAATAAAGGAAAATTTAAGGGTGCACCCTGATATCACTCCAATACATTGGGTAAAGACTTAATCTCTAGATATGACCATTTTAAACGATGCCTTAGTGAATAACCTTGGTAATTTTTAATGACACATTGGGGATGGATCTTGGTGAAATTGAATTTATTGTATATGTTAAATGTTGTAGCAACATCTTAAAGTTATGAAACAAATTATTTTTATTATGATATGTCTCATGATCTCTTTCTCATGCCTTAATTTTATTTTTCATGACTTTTGATGTATCTCAAGTTCTCATGTAAAATGATTCCCTTGTTTCCCTTACTGGGTCTTCTGCTCACCCTTTCCATTGATGTATGATCCCAGGTTATGAGATGTTGTAATGAACATAAGATGAACAAATGAATAAGCCTATCAATTTTTTAAGGAGGATTTTTTGTTGTTGTTGTCATGTATTAAGTTCCTGGTTTCCAAGACACTAAACCTTAAAGATCCTCAGTTTTGTATAATATAACGAATGTTTATGTGATAAAAGGCAGGATGTTATAATAATAATAACTAATAATGAATAAATATAACTCTTATTAATTTTATGTCATGTATCTGGCATATGAAACCATAATACCGTAAAAACGGTTTAGTTTTATGGGTAGAAACCTGTCTGATATTTGGAAACAAACTCGAAGGGTATGTCACCAAACTGTTTTGTATCATGAGACATATCGATGCATCGAGGGGCTATAGCAGACCCCACCATCCACTGCATATCCAAGTATTCATTATAAATTGATTCAATACACAAGAAATATTCCCTTTCAATATCCGTATAGAGTAGAGTATACAGATTCAACAATATTTCCATAATTAAAATAACTTTCCAAATAAACACCGTATGTAAAATGGTATACGGTTTAGAAAAAAAAACATATCCATGACATGAGATTATTGATATGTAATATAAATATAATTTTAAATGAAATGTGATCTCAAATGGGAAGTAGGTACACCACATAAGAATTATTAGGTGCACAATACAAAGATAGTCACAACAAAAACGGCAGCAGAGACAATGTCCCTTACCATAATGTAATCGGTAGAATCATATGACCAGAACATAATGAACATCATGTGAATTATTTAATAACATGAATATAAAGAGAATAATTTTATTATACATAAAATTGCAGAACACATATACCACAAACAAGAAATAAGTGGAGAACAATGAAAATCTCACAGAAATGAATGTGAGATGAGAAACCCCTTACAAAGATTGTGTCATTAGAGTAAAGATAAATCAAGGAAGTATTTATGTGTGACAAATAAAAATCCAAAAAATATAATTGTATATACAGTATAAAACAATCATAGGTCATTCAAACATATTATTGGAAAACGTAACCAATGAAATAGATGTTTAACTCAATGATTGAAAATTGAGTTAAGAAATCCCTTACAATCAGACTTGTATTTTGGAAACAGTTTGGAAAGTTTCTTTTAAAATAGGTAACTATCATTATAATAAGGAAGGATTATGGTGGGTGTAAATATATATAATAATCACAGATAATTTATGAGGATTACATAACAATACATAATAAATTCATTGAGGAAATTAGACAATAAAAGTTACCTGAAAGAAAACAGAAGTTTGGGTGGAAAACCCCTACATTCAGACTTCTATTTTGGAAACAGTTTTGAAAGTTTCATTTTAAATAGGTAACTATCCTTATAATAAAGAAGGATTATGGTTGGTGTAAATATATATAATACAAACACATAATTTATGAGGAGTACATACCAATACATAATAAATTCATTGAAGAAATTAGATAATAAAAGTTACCCGAAAGAATATAGACGTTCGGGTAGAAATCCCTTACCGTATGCTTGAAGGTGTTATTGAATTGTTATTATAGACCTGAAAAAACAAATTAGAATTATTAATTTATAATTCCATAAACTATTTTATATGTAATTGATATGGTAGATCATTATTAAGTTCATTAATGGCCTTTTTGATTGATTTAAGAGATTCGATTTTATTGTTTTGGATGAATTTTCTTACATGGTTTCATGCTTTGTTTACTTGTATTCATGAATGGAAGTTGGTTTGAAATATTCTTAAACATCCATAATTGATAATATAAATTATTAGTGAAATTAAAGAGACACAAATGATCTTATAGTGATTCTGGTTATATACAATGAAGATGAATCATTCGATGAGATAAAAATAAACACAAAAATTTGGCTTGGCAGTTTTGTGCTCAATAAACTTGTTTTGTATTATTATTCTATATTACGAATTTGTAAAGATTCCAACAAATTAATCAAGTTAAAACACATATATTATGACCTAGTTCAACCATATAATTGGTTTCATGACCAGACTTGAAAGAATTAAAGGAAATTGAAATTACATCATCCACGATGTCCGTAATTCAACACATCACAGACAATGTTTTTATTCCTTAAATAAGTTGGAGAGGGGAATAATAATGATGAGAAATTTTCCATAAAAATGTGAAAATCCATAATATAAAAGATTTTGGAGCTTCCACACCTCTTGGTTAAGAGGAGGTGAGGAAAAAATAAGAAAAGAAAGGTATCATAAAATGAAAGAAACCTTGATAAATTTCTCACGAAAATTCGACATCCTAACAGCGTCTCATAAAATATCATAAAAATAGTTTGATGAGAGGAATGGAATATCTAAACATTCATAAATAATATAGACATTAAGGGGGAATATTTAATGAAATATCCCAACACAAGTCAAAGGGAATGGAAGAGAATAAAATAAAATGAAAGAAAAGAAAGAAAACAAAGGAGGTTGTTTACATCTAGATCTCTTCTCCTTGAGATCCTTCTTAAGGGCATTGTTTTTGGTATTTTGGTGAGAACAGAAGCTCTAGGACGTGGGGAAGTGACTTGGGAGGATTATTGGGCCGGACTTTGAAGAGATTCAAGGCTTAGAGGAGTGAAGAAAAGAGGGAGTGGTGAGGGGTTTTTATAGTGGAGGAGAGGGGTAATTTTTTAATATTTAATTCATTATTTTATTAAATCCCATCAAGACAACCAAAAGTATTGTTTAATGTGACCCCTAATAGTAATAATGGAATGTGAGTTTGAACCAACTGGGCTTACATCATCCTTGCATCACCTATGATGCAGTAAATCAAGTATTTAGAATTTATCGCATTTTATTGTATTTTACTATTCAAAAAAAATTCTTGAATTTCAGAAAAATCCCAAAAATTCAACCATACCATTTTTTTGACATGTAGAATTCAAAAAATGAAGTCCATTTTTGAAAAAAAAAATTCTAAATATTATTAATTTAACTTTTAAATAAAAGCATACTTAATTCAAAAATTAGCAGTTCTAATTCTACAACTACTTCTTTATCACAATGAAAAATTAACCAAGATGTTATTATCTTCTAGCCTCATGAAAATAAAATAATAATAAAATTTACTATTCATTAGGGTAATATTACTATTTATAAGGGTATGTTACTATTCATCAAAAATCACGTTTTTTCTATCAGACTACAAATGACTTACTGATCACAACTCCAGATGACCATTTTTTCGAAACTCAAAACATAGAAGTGGAAAATTAATATTTAATGGATAGGTTTTGACTATCTCCTAAATAACCTAGTGTTGTTTCAAAGGAGGACAGTGATGTATAGAATGTATTAAATAGAAGCATACCATAAAAGTTTTGGTGTGTTACAGGATAAATGGATGAAAACCCCCTTTAACCCCGCTCTCTTCTCTTGGTAGATACTAGTGCCATTAGGCACAGAGGTTAGTTTTCCCCATATATGTGTGTAGAGGGATATAATTTCTTCTAGTTATTCACACACTTATATTCTAGATATAGTATCCTATGGAATACTATAGGTGTAACATGTATAGGCTATGATGGCTTGAGGATCCTTACTCGGTGTATGGGATATAATGGATTGAGGTATAATACCTGATGTATGATACACATTATGCGAGCTGTGCTGGCTCCCAGAACTACCTGTTACTTTTGGTTGTGAGGATGGTGTGGTGCTTCGCCCAGGTGTCTACAGGTAAGCCTTTGTGGTGCACCTGGTGCAGATTGTGGAGCTTAGCCTAGGTGTCTACGGGAAAGCCATTGGAGAGAGATGCACCTGACATATATCATTGGGGAAAAGCAGAAAACCCGTGTAGAAGTAGTATAGGGGTACCCTTAATATTCGTTACAATATGATATATTCTTGTATGCGTTACTTGGTGAGAGTAGCCATGGTGAGGTTGGGAACTTAGTATACCTGTTTAGGTGATGAGTTGGTTCCACTTGTTGTTCACTATGCTTTAGCATGCTTTCTTTACTTTTGCACGAGATGCTTCAAGGAGGATCCTAATGAGTATACTGTTATACTCACCCTACATAAATATAAACTGTTTTTCAAGTCACTTGGAGAAGGATCGAGATCATGATGGTTTCTTCTAGCTTGGGGTTGCATGACCTGTTCGGGCTTGTGGATGCAGCTGTTTTTACATTCTTCTGGGTACTTGCAGTTTTACCTTTCAGTTGTAGTACTTTCGCATGACATTACATATGTGCACATGGGTTTTCTTTTATACTTCAGTTCTGAGTTGGATTTTTTTGGTGTCTATCTTATCTCTCTCTTCCGCATGTGTTCTCTTTGAGGGTAATGCCTCGCATTTGTGTGTTACTATACCCTCAGTGCTAGTTTCCATCCTGGGGCCTACTAGAGGCGCGACTCAGGGATCATTATCTCCCTTCTCACATTGCCAGCCCAGGAGGGGTACACTTTGTGGGGATGGGGCCGTGACAGAGTGGTGTCAAAGGTTTGGTTGAGGGATAGAATGGAGTTTGGAGTTAGGCACAGGTGAGGTTGCATGGGTTGGTAGGGAAACAATGTCATTCTTGTTTGGAATGTGAGGTGAACACTAGAGACCGGCTGAGACATACGCATTTAGGGCCCCTTATGATCTGATGTATGGACCTTTAAGTTTACAATGTATAATAAACAATGTGATGTTGGTTATAGGGTAGAGACCTAGGAAAGGATCATGCATCATTCTTCTTTGTGGATGTGTTTGAATGGGTAAACCTTGAAATAGGTTAACCTAAAATGAATAAAAGAAAAAAATTAAATAATTAACTTTGAGTCTTCCATATTCTTGGCTTAGGTTCTATAAGTGTTTTTTGTTTTATAGGTATGGCTCTAGGTCAACGTCCTTGTCAGGTTTGTGCAGAAAATGTTCAGCAGGCTGTTCCAGTAGATCACAGTAGGGTAGAGGATGATGATGATGACACTTGAAGGAAGACACTAAGAGAGTTTTAGTGCCAGAGATTGTAGAAGTACAAGGGATCCGTTTCAGATGTAATGATGGAAGACTAGTTGGAGGAGGTTGAGATATGCTTCAGTTCGATCCGTTCTCAGAAGAATCACTGGGTGTCCTTAGCTATGACAATGATGCATGGAGTAGTGAGGCAGTGGTGATTCTTGTTCCTCATGGATTGTGAGGAGTCAGTGATCTCATGTGAGGTGTTCTGAGACAAGTTTAGTGTCGAGTTTCATTCCATGACTGCAAAGGCATCCAGTCTCTAGGTGCTTCTTACCCTTCGACAGGGGAGATCCAATGTTCGAGAGTTTGGAATCCATTTTCAAAACCTTTTACGATATGCTTCAGACCTGATACTAGATGAGGAGGACAGGGAGAGGTATTTTGAGGAGGCTTTGCATCCAAAGATCCAGCGCCAAGTCACCCCATTTATGATAAAGACATATCTTGAGGTACTGGAGAGGGAAGAGGTTGTTGAGAAGACCTTGGCCAGGACCGGATCATCATGAGGGGGGATAATCATGATCCCTCATGAAGCAAGGTTGTGGTCTGCAGTTCCCAGTTTGCAGGGGGGAAGTGTTTCCGTTCAGCCGGGGGTAGGTCCAAGCCCTTCACATCTTGTTTCTATGGAGAAAGAAACTCTCAGGACTATGCCAAGGGATCCGGTTATTTTTTTTATGGTGGTCATGGTCATCTGCAGTGGGAGTGCTCGACCTTTAAGAGCAGTCATCGTGCACCACGCACTACACTCCTGGTTCCTCTGTTGAGGTAGTTCCAGCAGAGGCAATAGCAACATCAGGTTACACCAGTTTTAGATCACTAGAGGGTAGATGGGGCAGGCAGAGGACAACTCCATGATTCTCCCCATCCTCAGAGAGTTGAGCGCAGCCATGGTGGTGGTGGTCATCAAGGTCAGAGAAGCCATGGAGGAGGTCGTGGTCAACTTCATGCTCTAGCATTGCCACCTCCAAATGAGCCAGATGTCGTTCGAGGTACCCTTTTCTTGTTTTCTACCTTGATGTATGCCTTTTTTGATTCAGGAGTGACACACTCCTTGATATCAACTACCCTTGTCCATGTTTTGGGACTTGAGGTAGAGAGGATTCCAGTGCCCTTGTTGTTGACTACGCCAATTAGAGGTCGAGCTGACTTGTATGAAGTATGTAGAGACTGTGAGCTAGTTTTGGGGTAACACCACTCTTAGTGAGATTTCCAATGTTTACTAATACAACCACATGATGTCATCCTCGGCATGGATTGGTTGTATTCGGTGTAGGATATCGTGAATTACTTCAGGAAGAAGGTCATTTTCCTTGGTGCGGATGTAGACCAAGTGGTGTTTTCTCTGAAGTTGTGGAGACATTACCTCATTGGTGAGCACTTTATGGATTTCACCGATCATAAGAGTTTGAGGTATGTTTTCTCCTAGCATGACATGATCTTATGACAGTGATACTGTCTGTGAATCTGGTGATTCTTGGAGAGTAATGGAAGAGCAGTCAACTTCGCATCTTGATATGGGAGAAGTTGGGGGTAGATGTTTTCTTTTTCAGATGATGGTACAATCATCCCTGATGCAGAAGGTGGAAGAGTCCCAATTGGGGGATCTGGAGGTGGAGGTTTGGAGAGACCGAGTAGTTTGTGGTGAGGCCCCTGATGGTTGGTCTGAGGATGAACAACACCGAGTGTTGTATCATGGAAGGATTTTTGTTCCCTTGGTGATGCGCGAGATGGTTCTTAGAGAGTTCCATAGTTATCCCTTAGTGGTACATCCTGGCATGAAAAAGATGTACCGATCCTTGAGGAGTTAGTTTTGGTGGCCTGGGATGAAGCGTGCAGTTGTAGAGTTTGTGTTGCGATGTTTTGTCTGCCAGAAGGTGAAGGTCGAACACTGTGTTCCTGGTGGTCATCTACAGCCATTAGAGATTCCTAAATGGAAGTGGGAGGACATCTCAATGGACTTTGTTACTAGTTTACCTCGAGCTCTGGGAGGACATGATGCTATTTGAGTGGTAGTGGATTGTTTAAAAGAAATCATCCCACATTATAGTGATCAAGTAGTTGAGCTCAGTGGAAGTTTTGTTGAGGCAATATCTAGAAGAGGTGGTGAGACTTCACGGAGTCCCATGGGTGATCATTTTTTATCGATATCCTCGTTTTACCTCCAGGGTGTACAGAGGTCTCCAACATGCTATTGGTTCTCAACTATGCCTTAACACTGCTTTTCATCCTCAAACAGATGGTCAGACAGAGCAAACCATCCAGACTCTTGAAGACATGTTACACTATTGTGTTCTCGATTTTGGAGGCTCATGGATGAGGCACTTACCCTTGGCGGAGTTATCTTACAATAATAGTTTTCACTCCGTCATTGGTATGGTGCCGTTTGACGCCTTGTATGGACATCCTTGCTGTTCTCCTTTGTGCTGGACTGGGGTTGGAGAGTCAGCAATTCTCATACCGGAACTAGTGAAGAATACAACAGAGATGGTTCAGGTGATTCTTGAGAGGATGAAGATAGCGCAAGATCGTCAGAAATCATATGCCAATCATAGAAAGAGACCCATAGAGTTTAATGTTTGGGATCATGTGTTTCTGAAGGTGTCTCCCCATCGTGGGCTGTGAAGGATTGGTCGTCAGAGTAAGCTTTCTCCCCTCTTTGTTGGGGCTTCCAAGGTGTTAGATTGGGTTGGAGCTATGACATATCGAGTAGAACATACCACTTATATGAGTCAGATACATGATGTTTTCCATGTATCCCAGATCCTTCGTTATTGTCAGGACGACTCTCACGTCATGGATTGGAGAAAGATTGATGTTGATGATGATGAAAACTTTTAGGAGTGACCTGTGGAGATCCATGACCTCAAGGAGAAGGTGTTGCGCAGGAATTATATTCCCTTAGTTTGTGTCTTGTGGCGACATGGTGGAATAGAGGAGAGTACCTGGGAACGTGAGTCACAAATTCATGCTCAGTACCCAGAGTTGTTTGATGTTTAACTCTTTTTATGTATCGTTGTAACTTGTGTGGTTATGAAACTTTAATGTTTAGGAGATGGCACCTTTTTTTTCTTTGGTGGATTGCTCTCTTTTGAAAGGTATCTCGATGGGTGGTTGTTCAGACCCTGTTTCATTTTCTCTTTTAGTGGGTTTTGGATTCTCGAGGATGAGAATGTTTTGAGAGGTATCTAATGCAATGGCCCAGACCTCTCCGGTCCATTACTTTCTAAAAATGTGGTGATGGAGGTGTTTTGGGTGGTCAAGGTGACTTGGGGGTGAGTTTGGGTAGACTTTTACGGAATGATAATGGGAAATAGCTTTCACACGGTTCGCGCACGGTTTGCCTAAACTGTGTGACTAAACCATGCAATGTTAGTTTTGGAGATAGTGGCTAACGCATGGTTAGCACACAGTTTGTCTAACCGTGTGGCCTAATCATGCGAGGATTGTTTGATGAGGAAGAATCTAATGCACGGTTAGTGCACGGTTTGTCAAACCGTGTGGACTAACCCTACGAGCACATAAATCTAGAGCCTAAAATTTTGGATCTAACTCGTTTTTCATTAAATGGTTTGTTTAAGCCCCTGAGCGGCCATACCTCGAGATTATCCTCCCTTGAAGGTAGTAGAACCTCTCCCAAGCATTTTGGAGTCGATTTAAAGGCTTCTCTTGGAGAATAGAAGCTGGTTTCTTGAGGCATGTGATCGATCTTGTTTGGTTTCTTAAATCTACTTAGATCTACTCCTATTCTCTCAGTTCTTAGATCTATGCTCATTATGGGTAGATCTATGTGTGTGGATGTCAAGCACGATGAGATTTGGTCTTGATCTTTCTATGAGGAGAGATCTAAGGTGGGTACTTGGAGAATAAACCCGACTATCTCGTACATTCTTCGTTTGTTTTGGTTTTCGTCAAAAGCCTCTGAGGTAGGGGATTTGTTTCTTCTATTTCTTTTACGTGCAACCGTATTGTTAGAATGTTGAATCCTGC
Source organism: Viscum album (assembly GCA_963277665.1). NCBI lineage: Eukaryota > Viridiplantae > Streptophyta > Magnoliopsida > Santalales > Viscaceae > Viscum > Viscum album. Next base: position 387,860,430 of record OY728142.1, on the reverse strand, counting down.
TGGATGAAAATGGAATTGACCTAATAAAATACTTTGAACCAGATAAAGAGGTCATATAGATTGTATGTTATTAATTCATGTTTTTCTAGATAGTGTGATATCTATGCTTGCATTGCTTAACAGTTGTTCTTGGTGGAAATTGGTAAAGAACATAAACTGGGACTAATTGATATTTGATTGGCTAAAGATAAAGAGGCATGTGAACAAATATGGTTCCTGTTATAATTTGATGTTAATCAAATTGGCATAGTAAGGATGTATAATATTTTGTGATAGCATACTAGTTAGGTTCCCGTTTTTGGAACCAACGAATTAAATATGTTAATTAAATATGGTTTAAATAATGTGATTATTTGATAATTACTCGAAGGGTTCTAAGTTACCCTCTTGTTTGTTGAAAGGTCCATAGCCCAATTGATGTGATGTTTGATTTCCTACTGGTTGTACTGTGATGTGACCCTGGAGGGGTGTTGTGATATGTGGAGGTATAGAGGCCTTTTGGTTGTGGCATCGGATGACACCTAGAGTTGCGAGATGCATTGTTTTATGCATGTGGGTGTCGGGGAGGACACCAGATATGATTGAATGGGATGGACGTGATTGTTGGATTCTTAAGGATTCTTTGGTTGTTTATCTACTTTACTTTTCCCCATTGCTCAAGGCAGCTCGTCTTGCTTACCCTTCTTCCAAAAGGGGCGAAGACACATGGGGTATGCCAGCTACTTTATGTGTTTAGCCTCTCAAGGGAGAATGGGTCTACGCTCTTAATATAGGTGAAAAAGACTCGATGGGTAGTACATCTACTCGCCGTGTTGAGCCCCCTTATGTTTAGTTGAATAGGATGCTTTTCTAGAATGCTTGGGAATATCAAAAAGTAATTCTGTAAGGAATTTTTGAATAAATGATGTTAATCCATGGGGTCGGAGTTTGTTGAATCATAACGACAAGGTTGAGAACTTTTGAAAGGACAGTGGAATTTTTGGATGTGGTGTTAATGGAATTTAATGTGGAATTGTACATGGTTAATTAATATTTGAAGAGTTAATTAACGTACAGTAGAATTGATAAAAAGGGAATGATGTAATCTAATAAAGCCCTTAAATGGTTGTGTTATTATAGTATACCTTGTCTTAGAAGTGGAATCTCAGAGTCCTGGAGTTATTAGTTACAGTTATGTATAAGACTAGGTTTTTCCCATAGCGTGGTTATGAGCTATAGTATATTCCGTACTTTTTGTGTTTCTATATGTTACTCCACCATGTTAGTAAGGGAAACTGGCACCCTGGGGATTCAGAGCCCTGGGGGGGAGGGGGTGTTTTCCCCAACATTCCGGTGGGAGGATGAATGGCTGACTACCCCCTTTGACCCCACTCTATTCTCTAGGTAGATTCTAGTGCCATTAAGCACAATAGTTAGTTTTTCCCATATATGTGTGTAGAGGGATATAATGGATTTTGGTTATTCACACACATATATTCTGGATATAGTATCCTATGGACTACTATAGGTGTAACGTGTATAGGCAGTGATGGATTGAGGATCCTCACTCGGTGTATGGGCTGTAATGGCTTGAGTTATAATACCTGACGTATGATACACGTTATAGAAGCCATGGTGGATCCCAGAAACTACCTGGTTACTTTTGGTAGGGAGGATGGTGTGGTGCTTCACCCAGGTGTCTACGGGCAGGCCTTTGTGGTGCACGTGGTGCAGATTGTAGAGATTAGCCCAGATATTTGCGGGAAAGACTTTGGGGAGAGATGCACATGCCGTATGTCATTTGATCAAAGAGGCAAACCAGTGGGGAAGTGGTAGTGGGGTACCCTTGATAATCTTCACTATATGATATATTCTTGTATGTGTTACTTCGTGAAAGTATCCATGGTGAGGTTGGGAACTTAGTATACCTATTTAGGTTATGAGTTGGTTTCACTTGTTGTTTATTGGTCTTTAGCATGCTTTCTTTACTTTTGCACGAGGGGATTCGGGGAGGATCCTATTGAGTATACTGTTATACTCACCCTATGTATATATAAACTGTTTTTCAGGTCACTTGGAGTATGTTGGAGATCAGGCTGGTTTCTACAGTCTTGGGGTTGTAGGAGCTGTTAGGGCTTGTGGTTGCAGCTGCTTTTACTTTTTTTTGGGTACTTGTAGTTTTCCCTTTCAGTTGTAGTACTTTTTCATGACATTACACATGCGCACTTGGGATTTCATTTATACTTCAGTTCTAAGATGGAGTTAGTTGGTGTCTATCTTGTCACTCCCTTCCACATGTTTTCTCATAGAGGGTAATGCCTCCCATTTGTGTGTTACTATACCCTCGGTGCTAGTCACCAACCTAAGGCCTCATAGAGGCGGGACTCGGGGGTCATTATCTCCATTCTCACTTTTCCGACTCAGGAGGGGTACACTTTTTGGGGAGGGGGTTGTAAAAATATAGGTCCTACTCAATAAAAATTTATTAATTAAATATTAAGAAATAAGAACTCAATTTTTAGTAAAGTCATTTTTTGATTTAGAAATATGTTTCTTCAAAAATGGTTTTATTACTTTTTTAAAGTGAATGGTATAATTAAATTTTACGATTTTTTGAAATATTAATTTCATAAATATGATTTAATTTTCAAATAACCATATAAAAAATAATTTTAGGTAGTTTTTTTTATTTTTATTAAAAGATTTATTTTTCAGTGAATAGTGGAAAATTATGATTTTATATAGAACTGTCATTTATATTCAAGAATTTTAAAATTACAATTTTTTTAATTGGATTTAAAAATATAATTTGTTTATTTTTGATAAAAATAATCTAATTAATGTCATTTTAATGAATATTATGCTCAATTTTGGAAAAAAAAATTATACGAAAAAATGCATTTTTATGAAAAATAGATTTTCATAAAATTTTGTTATATTATTTTAAAATTAATTATTGGGACTAAAAAACATTTAATTTGATAAAATGGAATTTAAATTTTGAATCATGATTTCCATATTTGGAAAGTTTGTCAAATTAATTTCTGATTATAATGAATTTTAACCACAGTAAACATTTTTTGCATAGTAAAGGGTACATTTTGTAATTTTGGTTTGAAAATAATGTGAAAGGATTCAAAATCATCATAAAACATGGCTTAATGATAATTTATATGTGAAATTATATTATACACTTAAAATATTTTAAAATAATGTTTTTAATTTCTTTTTTATTTGAATTTATTTGACATTACATAAAGAACAATTTTTAAAATATATGACGTCAAAATATTTTCTCATGGCTACAACTATTACTTGATATTTGGATTCCTTTAAAGTATTCCCTATTTTAATTAAATAAAAACCCTTATTCTCCTAATTATAGGTATTTTAGTTTTGAAAATGGGATTTTAATGTAATGAGATATATCAATATCCAAAATTGTATTTCATATGGGTGTAAATGTATATTTTTTAATGAGCATCATGATTGAAATACATGATTTTATGTCTTTTATATATTTTATAGTCCCTTGAAAATTTTTAGGATTAAGGTTGAGCCTGATATATCTCTACAATTATATGGTTATGGATTAAGTTCTCTGGGGAATTATGTTAGTATTGACCGAGATGGTTATTCGACATGTAAGGGTTCTTATGAGGCTTTTATCAAGATAATGTCCTATATAACCTACCTGAATTTTCAATTAAATTAAATTAAATTTAATGGAATTATTTTTATTTTATAAGGTAATATAATGATATTTATTTTAATGTATTGATTATTTTCTTTAAGGATGAAGGTTATGTTTTCTGGAAAATGTTTTTCATGAGTTCTATTATTTTCTTAGAAACCCTCATGATTATGATTTTAAATATTATTCATATAAAGTTTTTTTTAAAATATTGTAATAGTGAACATTATTTCACCTATAAGAAAATTATTATTTGTTCTCAAAATTCATTATGTTAAAGGAAAAAACTCTTATATCAGCTTATGGTTCAGAAATAGACTAATTTGTTTCATTTATTATTTGTATATGTACCTAAATAATCATTATTATTCTCATCCCATTTTTTAAAATTATTTTTCATAGGGCCAAATAATGATTGAAAATGTAAATTTAGTTAAACTTCTACATATGAGAGTTACAATTAACCAAGAAAGAGTGACTTTATAAAGAACATGTTTTTTTTGGAAAAAATGGATACCAGGTGGAAATGAACACTTTTTTTTGTATGATTTTTCACTAATTCTCTAAATCTATAAACATAAAATGTCTTCGGGTAGGTAATTGACCCAGTATATTAATTATATTTTGTAGATTTTTTATGGATAAAATTGGGTTATTTTTATCAATATCAAAGAAGAAAGTGTAAATATTATGTTTTCAATACTGAATATCAGAGTGTTAGTTCATGACTATTATAGTTGGTATTATATAATGGATAAAATAACTGAAGGGGATAATGTGTTTTCATGTGACATTAATTTAAGAGTTAGAGATACCATTATGGGTTTATAAGTTCATGATTTATCATAAGTTCAAAGGCATATACCCCCTTTATATAATTTTAAGTATTGGGATTTTATGTTGAGTTATGATTATTTTTGTAACACCCCGAGCTTCCACGATACACTTCTTTTTCAATAATGCAATAGCTTGCATTGTAATCAAGTTTGAGATTCTAACACACCGCGAACAATCAAAGTAGCAGTTATGAATAGTAATACCCACTTTTCGAAATTATATATATTTTATATTTCAAAATGGACTTCATTTATGGATTCGGAATATCGAAATTATCCAAAGTTGGATTTTTTGTAATTTTCTGAGGGCTTCCAATTTTTTATAAATAGTAAAAAATACTTAAAAAAAACTTTTTTAATCAAAATAATTTATAGTGATAAATTATAATATTGAGTGGTTTTAAAGTATAATTAGAATATATTTTTACCATTTTATCCAATGGTGTTCATTATAATTAATTTCACTTTGAAATTGGACATAAACAATTGTCAATCTTTTGATATATATTGTTTCTTAAAAACACGCTATTTGTTGTGACATCGGGAATTAATTATAAAATTAATTAATGAAACTTATATGTTTGGAATTTTGTAAAATATACATCATTTTTGAATTTGGAATATCAATTATAGCTTAGGGTGAAATTTTGGCATTGTTCTGAAAAACTTCAATTTTTGATGAATAGTGAAACCACTAAGTGGTAGTTAAAAAACTGATTTTTCGTTTAAATGAAACATTACCACTTCTGTGATTTGATTTTAAAAAATCTGACATAAATGGTTGTCATTAGGAAGTAAAATGTGGTTCAATGGGATTAAAAGAATTTTTGGTGAATAATAACTTTTAAGTTTAATTAATCGCCATTAAATGTAATTGGTGTAATTTAAGGTAAAGATAATGTTATAAAAATATGAAAATTCATTTACACTTGTCCTACCCATATTAGATGTGTCATGTACTACCAATAAAATCCATGGGTCAACTTGGGGACCCCATGGATCCACTTTGGTAGTAAAATGACATAAATAACTTTTATTTAAAGTTAAAATAAAAATGTCACAAACATAAGTTGTTTTACTAAAACAATTTTTAAATGGGGTTATACAAGTCATATTTTTGACTATAAATATTCATTATAAAGATAAAATATTTCCTACATCATTATATTTTTTTTATAATTTTTAGACATTAAATAAATTAAATTATTTATGACACCATGATGATGCAGCGATTACCACATAAATTAACGATTTAAATAAAAAAGAAAAGATAATGTAAAATACAAGGCTTACACTTGTCAAAAACCTATTAGATGAGTATATTTCGTACCCTTATCACATTATCCTAGAACTATATCATTGTGGGACCTTTAGAATCCGAAAATCATTTCATAATAAAGTAACATTTCAATCTTTCCAAGAGTGCCCCTCCTCTCCACTTATAAAAGGCCCCCACCACTACCACCTTACTCACAATTTCAAAGCCTTTTGGCTCGGCCAAACTCTGACCAAATAATCTCCCAACTTCCCTCCCTTACTCCTAGAAGCCTCATTTTGGGCATAATTCTTCCCAAGGAAGCCTTTGGCTCAAATCAAAAGAGTTACCCGATTTTAAGGTAATGTCTTCTCTTATGTTATTTTTTTATTTTGATTATCCAACCCCCTAAACTCTTTTTATTCATTGCATTTGTAACAAAACCAGTATCCTCAATATAACAGGATTTTGTTATAATAATTATTCAAGCTACACTTATAGACTCCTACATTTAATGGTTAAAGAACATACTGTTTCTGTGGATGACGAATTTCTGCATCACGAAACGATGACTGTTCAACACTCATATAACACCTCTAATGGTGGCCATTTTGATGAAATTATTTTCATATATGATATAAATATTATGTTTATGTTTTCCTTATGCTTCTTTATTTCTCATTTGTGTTATAATTTACGATTTCAATTATTGTTAAACGCGATAATTTTATTTTAGGAAGTGCGGACTACAGTCCCCTCAAAGTGATTTGAATCGTTAATGCCATATGTGGGATGTATAAAGGATGAAGTAAATTGTATTATACATTATATTATACTGGAATTATATTATACCTTTATATAATTATAACTTCATTCCATTAAATATGAAATATAAATGAAAGTGGCGTTCATGCGTACGTACAACTTACTGTCTCCATGAACGGTGCATTTCATTTCTTATCTCTAAACATTATGGAATATTATAAATGAATGTATATACTGGATATATATGAGATATATGATATCAATATCATAAATATAATTATGGATATAATGGATATATCACCACATGAACAACTTGTAATTATAAGATGTTTATTTTTGACTCAAGTACCAAAGATCGACAAAATGACCGTTATTAACTTAAATAATTACATAATGTTCATAACATGGTAATAAGTGATATAAAAGGAATAATTAACTTGAAAAGAGTTCTTAATAAGGTAGAGATTAACTCTAGTTTATTATTCAGGAGATCAAAGAACGGTCGAGTGAATTCGGACACGAGGAAAGGGAATTTCTTAACCAAATTTCCATTCTTTGGGTTAATCTCCTACTTTCAAATTATGTCATGATATTATTATGTAATATCTTGTATTTTTACTTTCTTTATGTGTACTTATAGTGAATACACATAATATATCTATTTTATTTAAAAAATAATCTTTGTAAGGGAATTTCTTAACCCAATTTCCATTCATTGGGTTAATCTCCTACTTTCAAATTATGTCATGATATTATTATGTAATATCTTGTATTTGTACTTTCTTTATGTGTACTTATAGTGAATACACATAATATATCTATTTTATTTAAAAAATGATCTTTGTAAGGGAATTTCTTAACCCAATTTCCTTTCTTTGGGTTAATCTCCTACTTTCAAATTATGTCATGATATTATCATGTAATATCTTGTATTTTTACTTTCTTTATGTGTACTTATAGTGAATACAGATAATATATCTATTTTATTTAAAAAATGATCTTTGTAAGGGAACTTCTTAACCCAATTTCCATTATCTGGGTTAATCTCCTACTTTCAAATTATGTCATGATATTATTATGTACTATCTTGTATTTATACATTCTTTATGTGTACATATAGTGAATACACATAATAGATATATTTTATTTAAAAATTATCATTTTAAGGGATTTCGTCTCAATCTCCATTCATTGAGGCATATTTTTTTTATACACAAATTTCTTTTATACGGTGTATAAACCCCTTTGACTTTTACGTTTATTCAAAAGGAATATTTTTATACGAAGCGTTTTACTAAAGGACAAAAGGAATATTTTTCATGTCATTCGTATGCGGCGACAATGACTTCTCCACCGTTGTGACCATTATTTGAGTTTCGGCTTCTCCTACAAGCCATAACGTTTTTTAAATGAAAAATAAAAACCAAGTTTTAACTTTCATTTATTTTGGAATTGAAAATGGTTTTGATGAGGTTTTTATTATATCAATGTGTTGTATTGATATCTTGTGATTGAAATGTGGAAATGTTATGTTTCTTTTATGCATGTTTTATGTGATACAATTATGTTATGGTTTATGATATGTTTAAACCTGTTCATATGAGGAATGAATTGGACTTAATAAGTGACGTGTGGAGCCTGCTATAACTCCTCGATGCATCGGTAGGTCTCATGAGACAAACTAGTGTCTTGGCACGAGGCCTTGACAAAATATTATTTGTGGTCTTGGCATGAGGCCTTGACTACGTGGTTATGATAGTCTGGCATTATTCATTCCATCATTATTAAATTGGTTATTGATATTGCATGTGATTATTCGACTAGTATAATATCCATGTGAAGAAGTAAATAGCATTATCTCATTTTACTTTTGCCATATTATATTGAAGTTCAAGTTTAAAAGGCTTTTTTAGTTATACATTGCCTTAAATGATAATGTTTATTTACGAAAGATTCTGCAATATTGTTATATTTACTGAGCATTTGAGCTCACCCATTTCAATGTTTTAATATTTTTGAGGATGTGAAGAAGTACTTTACGAATGTCCTGTAGGGATAGTCAGAAGAGGATATGAGTGTGGACTATGGAGACTTTGTTATTGTAGTTTTTCACTTTATGATGTAATGTAACATTTAGGAATGTATCTAGTGTTTCCAAGGCTACTAAACTAATCGGTCTTTCGAGACATGATCTTTTGTGATCATGCCAATGTTACACAATAATGCACCGACTCTGGGTAATTGGGGTCATGGCGTTACAGTTGGTATCAGAGGCAGTTTAGTACTAACCTTGGAATCTAGATTTAGATAAACTCTGATTGGAGCACATAACCCAAAGATAGACTTTGAGGATTAGTATAGAAGAACATCCTAGAATTTTGTTGCTGTAGAGATTTTGTGAGTTTTCTGAGAAATACATCCCTGTCTGGATACGAGCAGGTAGAGGCGGCTCTGGCACAGATGTACCTAGGGGTAAAACCCGAAAACACTACTTCGAGCTACACTCTTGGTTACGGCACTCCCAGGGGATATGCTTAGGATAATTCTCATTTTCTATACAAACCACTATGAAGGGTTATGAGTATATAATTCCTCAAAGAAAACATTTTTATGGATTATATCCATAAATAGTTCAATTTATGTTAAGTATTTTACAATTATGGAATTTTGTATTTTTATTCACAAACTAATCTAGTTTATGCCATTGTTTAGAAATGGCGCCTAGTGGAAGGAATGGAAACCGTATCAATGCACACACTCCATGTAGGGATTGCCCTCCTTCTCAAGATAATTATTGTGGATCTGGAGATACAAATGGTGATGATCAACTTATTTTTATACTGGGACAACTCACTCAGGTTATGAATAATAACCTTACTCGTATAGAGCACCCTAATCCGCAACGTGGAGGATCAATGTTAGAACGCTTCATGAGGAAGAAACCGAAAACATTTAATGGGGGTACAAATGCATTAGTATCTGAGCAATGGATAAACTCCTTAGAGAAAATATTCCACGTCTTAGGGAGTAGCGAAAGGGAGAAGGTTGTCATGGCAGTCTACCGCCTCACTGGAGACGCCGATCAATGGTGGTCGCTGATTCAAAACACAAAGGAAGATGAATAAGAATCAAGTATGGAATGGAGGTGGTTTAAGGAAATTTTATTAGAAAAATACTTTCCGCATGACCATCGAGCAGATATGGAAAGGCAATTTCGGAGTCTGAGGAAAAAGGAGGATGAGAATGTCGCAAAGTATGAGAATAACTTTACAAGGATAGCGAGGTATGCGGGAGATTATATACGTAACCGAAGAAGTAAGAATGATCGTTTCTTTGATGGGTTAAAACCATTTCTCCATTGAGCTTTAGTATCACAATCCTTCTTATCATACAAAGATATTGTCTCGTGTGCTATCAAGACAGAAAAGGAATTCTCTAAGACTTATGACAACAAAGTAAATCAAGAGAAGAAGAGAACGGTGGAACAAGAGACGGATAAAGGGAAAAAGGGAAAGAATGATTTTCCATTATGTGATAATTGTGGGAAGAATCACCCTAGTACTAGCCAAAAAGGAATGGAAGTTTGTTATAAATGTGGAGAATAAGGTCACCAGGCTCGTGATTGCAAGGGAACGAAAGAGGCTGTCAATGTTGAATGCTACAATTGTAGGGAAATGGGGAATTATGAAAATGACTTTCCTAAGCTTCAGAGAAACTTACCTCAGAAAAGGCCAAGGTATCAAGGACAATCTTATGTTGTTACTACAGTTGAAGCGGAATAATTAATGTATTGGAGCTTTTGGACTCAAGGATTATATTCTGGTTATAAAAATAATGTGATATATATAAGGATTGTACTGCAGTACTTGTTGTTATCATTAAGGATTTAATATGATGAAAGAAATCATATTTTTAGTATGTGACAATAAGAGAAACTTTACTTTGTTTAGGGAATCTAATGTTACAATTGATTTTGGAATTTAAGGACCCTTTACAGAAAGTCTGTACGGAGGTATATTGGATAACTATAAAGGTTGGAATGGATTAAGTTGATCTTTGGATAGTATTGTTTAAGGTTAAAACATTTCTGAATATTATTTTTTGAATATTATAATACTATAGTTTTAGGAAAAGGACAACCTGTAGGGTGGGGCATAACCCGTCGCGTCGGACAAAGCTGTAGGAATCGAACCACAACCATAGTGTGACATGCCTTTATTACCTACCACTAGCCTACAAGAAGTCCCTGGTTATTACGAAATAGTTTTACTAATCTAAATGGTATTTTTTAATATTTGGAACCTTATAAAATTAGGATAAATAGAATATTTTTGAGTTCTATTACCTTTTATAGTGAAAGATGGGTTTGTGGTAAAAATTTATTAAAGAATGAAAGTCTACATGATAAGTATGTATATTCCCTTACGTTCTTAGTAAATCTCCTAAATAAATTCCTCAACTTTATACAGGGTAACTTAAAACAAAAACATTGTCGGTAAACTTTTCCAACTGGGGATTCAATGACTATTTAACCAATCACAAGTTTGTGATTTTCTTATGGTTAACTTTCTCCTAATCCAGTTTTCTACGACTCTCCATCAGACCTTGATGGTTTGTTTTTCTTCCATATCCATATTTTCATATAATCCTAGTATGGGCTATCTCAGGTGACCTTTGTACTTATCTTTCTATCTTTTAAAGTTATATTTTTATTAACCTTATTTCCGATGTGGGTTTTCCAAAAAGGTATTTTCTATTTTAAACCTTTTATTTTCAAAGAAAAATTTCAAATTGCGAGGACACATTTTATTGAAGGAGGGGATAATGTAACACCCCGAGCTTCCACGATACACTTCTCTTTCAATAATGCAATAGATTGCATTGTAAGAAAGTTCGAGATTCTAACACCCCGCGAAAAATCAAAGTAGCAGTTATGAATAATAATACCCACGTTTTGAAATTATATATATTTTATATTTCAAAATGGACTTCATTTATAGATTCGGAATATCGAAATTATCCAAAGTTGATTTTTTTTGTAATTTTCTGAGAACTTCCAATTTTTTATGAATAGTGAAAAATACTTAAAAACAAATTTTTTAATCAAAATAATTTATAGTGATAAATTATACTATTGAGTGGTTTTAAAGTATAATTAGAATATATTTTTACCATTTTATCCGATGGTGTTCATTAGAATTAATTTCACTTTGAAATTGGACATAAACAATTGTCAATCTTTTGATATATATTGTTTCTTAAAAACACGCTATTTGTTGTGACATCGGGAATTAATTATAAAATTAATTAATGCAACTTATATGATTGGAATTTTGTAAAGTAGACATCATTTTTGAATTCGGAATATCAATTATAGCTTAGGGTGAAATTTTGGCATTGTTCTGAAAAACTACAATTTTTGATGAATAGTGAAACCACTAAGTGGTAGTTAAAAAACAAATTTTTCTTTTAAATGAAACATTACCACTTCTGTGATTTGATTTTTAAAAATCCGACATACATGGTTGTCATTAGGAAGTAAAATGTGGTTCAATGGGATTAAAATAATTTTTGGTGAATAGTAACTTTTAAGTTTAATTAATCGCGATTAAAGGTAATTAGTGTAATTTAAGGGAAAGATAATGTTATAAAAATATGAAAATGTCACGAACCGACCTCGGGGCCCATTCCGTGACTACCCCATGCCCGCCTTCCATAGGCCAGGGGCTGGCGACTAGCACCAAGGCATAAATCCCGGTAAAAAGGGAAGACATTACCTTTGTAAAGTAAACAAACACCACAGAGTAAACAAGCAGAAGAAGCAACACTAAGTAAAAGCTAGTACAACAGTAAGTGCAGAAAAGTAAATGGGACAGTATACAAACCCAAATTGAAAGTAAATTACAACTGGAAAGGGAAAACAGCAATAGAAAAGTAAATCCGCAACGTCGAGCTGCCCACTGGAAAACCCACCTCAAGGGTGGGTACAGATAGCCTCCACAGCTCCTCGGTCCAGCCGTCCGCTCTGAGTACACCCCACCCAGTGGTCCACCTCTAGGTACCGTCCTACTCCGCTAACCTCGACCACGATCAGCACTGTCCGTCATCTGCAACCAACACAACATAGTGCGGGCATAGCCCGTGCAGGGGTGAGTATAAGCTACTGAGTAGGGACCCCGAGACCCCCGAAGGTCTCCTAGAATCCACAAAGGATAAACCACAAAATAAAGATACAATCACGAAGTAACAACCGAAACAGCTTAGGTATATGCCCATACATATACCTAAGTCATGAATTCCAATACGCTCCAACCTCCGAGCCCAAGTACAACCCAGTCCACATATGAAATCATACGTATTCCACACAGGAAAGAAAAATGTAATCCACACAGGATAGCACAACACAATCTACATAGGAAAGCAAACTAGATTCATCTCACACAGGTATACTTCTTCGAAAGATGATAGATATGATCACTGACCCATCTAAGTCATCGGACCCACAAAGGATCGATAGGTACTAACCCCCGTAATGACCCACACAGGATCAGACCCACACAGGATCTGTAGGCGCTTGCTCACAAAGAACCGCTGAGCGCTGACCCACACAGGATCGGACCCACACAGGATCGGTAGCACTGATCCACATAGGATCGCTGAGTGCTGCAGTCGTTGTCGTCAAATCCACTGAGGATCTCTGCACAGTCGTCGTCACAGTCACAACAGCAGTCGCAGCCAGCTCTAGGGTTCCCGCACACAACAAACTCGTTCGGGAGGGTCCGCTCCATGAGCCGAGAGGATGATACATCAACTGACACATAGTCCAGAGTTTATGTATCCAAAAGATCCGTATCGTCAACAGGAACTCAACGTCGCAGACGACGCGTCAATCGGACGTCCGGTCTGAGAGTTATTTGCTTTTTCGTTCCAGGGGCCCGGTCGGTTTTTAATGCAAAACCAACCTGACCGTACTCAACCTGCGTCCAAACCTCGGGCGGAGTAAGCCATAAGATCCGTCTCACTTAGAGGAATCCAACAATGTCGACGGTACGTCAATCGGACGTCCGAAGCTCAAGATATGAGGGATTCCGCTCCGAGGGCCCGGTTGGTTTCGTGTACGAACCAACCCGGCCGAACTCAAGGTAATATGAAACCTTGAGTGCAATATACTGAAATAACCATCTCAATTCAAATATCGCATTGCAACTGACGGTGCGTCGATCAGAGGTCCGTAGCCCACGTTATGGAGAAAAGACCAAAAACTGTCGGAAAACGGGGGTTTCGGGCCCGAACCGACCCGACCCGAGACCCCCCGGTCGGCCCGAACTGGGTCGACCTGCCCCGGATCTGGCTGGGCGCGGCCCGGCCCAGCGCAGCCCGGCGCGACCTGGCATGGGTGCGGCCTGGCCTGGCGGACCGGCCGGGCGGCCGGCCCGGCTGGGCACAGCGCGCTGGCCAGCTCGGCCAGTGGCCGAGCCGTTTTGGAACGGGGGGGGGGGGGGGGCGCCTTCCCCCTGGTGAAACCACAGCCCCCCAATTAAGGGGTCCGTTTTGCAGAGCCGGCCAGGGGAATTAATTCCACCAGCTCCCCTTTGTCCGGCCGGCCCGCACCGGCCAGTCCTTTCCACCATCGCCGACACCGGCGGCCCGGAGTCGGCCGCCGGTCACCTTGCTCCACCACGACCCGGAACCAGACGCGACTTGATTCGTCCAGCGCAGTGCGACGACACCGCGCCCCCTCCACTGCGGCCCCTCTCTGGCCGCAACGTCTTCGGTTTTGTTCGACGCGTCGCGACGGCGTTGCGTCCTTGATCAACATCATGGCGCGGCGCGACGACGTCGCGTATTACATGCCGTGCGATTTCCGCGCGGTGCGACGACACCACGCCATTCCGTTCCATCCACAAGGAATCAAACAAGGACAAATGAGGAGGGTCGGCCGTGTTTTTGCGGTCCGGCCCCCTCTCGTTAATCGTTATCATTTAGTCGTTTATCCACGAAGAACGATAAACTAGAATTCATGAACGGAAAATAATTAAATAAAAATAAACCCCTACCACGATAAAAGAGATGACGAATGTTGGCATCGCGAAACGAAGAGGACGATCCAAGATCTACGCTATCTGTACCTACCCTTCTGGTAGGATCCAAGGAGGATGACCCATGAGCAGCTTCCTTTCTTCCAGCTGTTGTCTTTTTCTGTTGTACTTCCATTCAGTTGTAGCTGCACTTTTCAGTTGGGTTTGTATTCTGGCCCTTTTCCTTTTCAGCACTTCTTTTGTACTTAGTGTTTACTTCTACTTGTACTCTGTGGTGTTTTGTTTAATTTTGTAAAGGAAATGCCATCCCAATTATCGGGATTTATGCCTTTGGTGCTAGTCGCCAGCCCTTGGCCTATGGAAGGCGGGCTTGGGGTAGTCACGACACGAGCCCTGAGGACGGGTCGTGACAACATTGTCATTTACCAAATTACCCCGACTCTATCTCGGTTCACCTTGTTAGAGTTCTTACCCTACGTACAAATATTCTAGAGATACATCCACATGAATTATCCATATAGGGATGTAATTATAGGAATCATCTCACCGTAACCTTTACCAACATTCCATGACATTTTCCTATACATTTTTTATCTATATACATCTCCCGAGAAAGGTCCTTAGGGTTATCACCAAGGATTCCTTATTTTAAATTACAAATGATAACTAAAAACTTACTCTGATACCAACTGTAGTGACCCTCAATCTTAATACATTAAATTTTTATGAAATTATTAGGATCTTTTAATATAATAAAAAAACAAACACCCAAAACAGTATAAGTCTAGTTTTTTTGGAATCATGAAAAAAAGTCACTTGTACATATGTGAGTTACATTATCTCCCACTATAATCTTGGTGACAAGAACCCTTCAAATTTGAATCAAGAATAATAGATATCTTTATATCAAATTAACGGAAACATAAAAATGGTTGATCTTTGATGCTCAGAATGTGTAATGAAGAGAGAGATATATGCATAATCATTAGCATAAGGGTTTGATAACATGGTGTTTATAATATAATTTCTCAACCTAGATATCAAAAATCATAAACATGACTCATTGAATAACGACTGGATGTTCATAAGATATAAAATAGGAATAAATAAAGAACATAACCCATGAAAGAATAATATATGAATAAAATATGTAATTATTGAAAAACATAATCATATATATAATAATTTCTATAGTATTCAATGCATTGCATCAAAGGATATCTTAGTTGAAGTTGTTCTTTTCTAATCTGGGTTCACTCCTTATTCCAAACCTATATTTCTGAACTAAGTTCACTCGTCATTCCATAATTATAATAATAATCCAATTTCATTTCTCATTACAACATTGTAACATTGAACCGATTTCAATTATCTTTCTATCCATGTTAATCTATAATGATATAAATATTTATACAAGGAATTGGATAATGATATATGTACCATACATCCAATAATTAAATCATACATATCTGTTCCATAAATTTATAAAAATTCATAACATAACCCTGAAATGAAATGGGTTTCAAAAACCTGTAACCATACCTTATGCTGTAAAAAAATACATGTTTCATAATCATTACATCATATCATAACACGTAAAGGGAAGTGGTTTTGAAAAAAATATATTATGTGTAAGTGAAACAGGTGTTATAAGAATTACCCAATGGAAACATAAAACATTCTAGAAAAAAATATATGAATGGAACATTTTGATCATCTACAAGAAAGGAATGGGCAACATAAGTATAAGTCATCATATATGTATAATAACATGAGGATATATTTGGAAAACATTTCATGGGGAAACAAAATTATATAAAATGAGGTTAAACAAATTTAGAAACAAAATTATTTTAAAATACATTGTAAGTATATAAATAAACCCTGAAATAAATTTCAAAAAAAATTTCCTTCAAAACAAATAAAATAAAATTCAATTAATTTGGGAAAATAATTTCTATTAATACATATAAAATTGTATTGGAAAAAAATACATGATCAAATAATGCATGAAAACCTATAAATGAAGATTGAAAATAATTTCAAAACAAATTTCATTTAAAATAAATAAATTAATCATTGAATTAGTTTTGAAAACAATTTTCCATGAAATATTATAAATGAATACTGAAAACAATTAGTTTAAAAATTTTCATAAAAACATAAAAAGGAATAATAAAATCCTCTAGATTATATCATTATTTGAAAAATAATTTAAAAAATTATGAAAAAATCATAAAACAATTTCGAATCCCATTTCATATAAAATTAACTTAAAAAAAATTCCCAAAAAAAATTATCCTTGTAAACATTAATAGGATACTTTATAGAAAATTTGGTGGGTCAATCCATACATGGCGTACGAGTTATGAATAATGTTCATTTTACCTGGTGAAATGATAGAAAAATGAATTTTACAAAAAGAAAAAACAGTCATTTGAAAACATTGGTAAAATATATAAAAGAAAAAATTTTAATATAATTATAATAAGAGAATATAAAAATTTTATTAGAAACCATATATTAAAAATATGAGTTTTATGTAACATAGATTTTACATTGAAGAGAGTGTAATATAAAAATTTCGTAAAAAAACATTCTTAAATATATTATATATACAAAATTTGAAAATTGTTAAAATTTAATGAATATATTATTAATAATTGTAGTATAGTAAAATTTAATAATGTTATTTATTGATGGATCATATTTTTTTTACTAAAGAGTGTAAATCATAAATAATATCTGAAAAGGATTAGGTTATTTAAATAAACTCATACCACTTGGCAACATTGACCCTTATTCCCCATAGAAGAAAAATAAAATTACATAAATCTAAATATATAATTATAATAATTATTTTCATGATATAACGTTTAAAATTCATTATATACACCACATGAAAAAATATAGGTTCATAATATTGCACGTGTCTCAAAAAAAGAAAATTGAGAAACAATTACCTTACCAATTTTGTATATAATGAATCAAAAAATATATTAATGAAATATCATAGATTGGATATGTAAATAATAATAATTATAATGATAATTATTATAACATACGTCCATAATAATTATAAATACTACACAAAAGGAATGTATGGTGAATAAATCATTTATTTTACAAAAATAAAAAGTGAGATGAAATTCTCTTACCTTGTGTCTTAACGGTCTTCATACTAAAAAAACCACTTTTATGATAAATAAAATTTTATAGTACATTTATTATAGAACCATATTCATATATATCATACCTTATATGGTTTGATTTTAATTTTATATTACCCTCTTTTCAATAATTCAATGATGTCGTTTCACTTCGATTAATATCTGTTTTGATCATTGCATGTGTCTTAATTTGTTATATATTCTATATTTATTCATATATCTAGATTTAAATAATGAAATCATGATATAAATATATTTTTTTCATTATATGTTATTTATATTAATTTATAGTATATATATGTATGAAAGTTAATACACTGTTTATTGAGATGTTATGCCATAAGTATGCATGAACACTATTTCTGTTTAATAGTAGTAATGAAAGAAAGAATCTAAAAGAAATATATAAATTTATATGTATCTATATGAAATTATTTTAGTTTCATCATTATATTTTATTTATTATATAATTTCTCAAAAACCAACATTTATGCATTCCATGTAGTTTGTGAACGAATCACATAGCTTTTAGGGGGTAGTAGTACACACATCCTCAAATGAAAATATAGTATTTAAAAAACTAAATTTATGAATATATTTTTTGAAAAGAGATAAAATGAGAAATAATTAATATTAATTGTGATATATAACATATATAATACTATTTTTCATCTTTATGTCCAATGTGAGTGCTGGTAATGAAAAAAAAATGAAAATTCATCATTTTGTGAGGTGGTAGACTATCGGACATGTAAAAATTATATTAATATCCCATTAGATGGGCTTGTGTGTCATTTTAGGTATAACCCATACCATAAAAAAATTATAGTGTATTTTAGATCCTATTTTTCTAATATAAGCATATAATAAAAATACTTTTAGGAGTGGATAATGGTTATAAAAGAAAGGAGCTTGAGGGACGACGTTACCTTTTAACTGGGTAACTCCTTTTGGATTCCCCCAAATTTATTAAACAAAAGTCGCTCATCAAAATGGGAATCATCATGGTGGATTTTATTTTTTTTTGAAGTTTATTGGTTAGAGACATCCCAAAAGAATGTTGTTTTAGTGGTGTGAGTACTTGGAATAGTGCTTGGCTATTTATAGCGTAAGGGGATGACACTAATGGAAACACCAAAACGTAGTCATTAATAGGACATATATTGTGAGTAATGTTACTAAAAATGGACAAAATTGACTAAATGGAATCATGGAAGAGACAACCTCTAACAAAAAAAATATGTTCGCTTTAATAATTTTGTTGCTCAACATATATGTTTCCCCAATAATATCATTTTTTTATAAGTGACACTTATTTTATAAAATATGTATATTAAGAATTAAAAATAGATTAAAGTGAGATTTGTTTTTCAAAATATAGATAAAATTAATTATAAATTTTATAGATATTTTAAAATAAAAATTATCTAATTTGTTTGGAAATGAATTTTAAAACAAACATTTGTGACGTGAAAAAAATGAATAAACCTAGAACATGTGAAAAATGATATCACAATATACAGAAAATTATATTATTTTTGAAAGATAAATTTTCCTAGTATATGGAAATATTTAATATGTATTAGAACTTACATATCACTATGAATAATATTGGTTTTAATTTAATTTTAAATAATTTTATAAAATATCATTTATGGTAAAAGAAAGTTACTGTAAATTTTGACATTACTAATTTAATATATATTTTTAAATATCATAACAATATTTGAATTGAAATAAATTGATTTCACTTCTTTTTAAACAATTATATTCATGTGAAAATTATTATAGACAATAAATCAATGAATTTACTTTACATTTAATATTTACAGTATCATTAATTTTAGTTAAATATTAACAAAATAACAACAACATTAGAGATTCTTTTGAACTTTCAGAAAATAAATCATCTCCAAATATTAATGATAATTTATCATGATAAAAATATTCAATTAATAATATAATATTAAATTTATATCAAAAAAATTAATTCTTTTACATGTCAAATATTTTTTAAATATTAAAGATAATGACTGTTAACCATTTTCCAATATCCTTACATAAAATATTATATAGGAAACTTCTCTAAAATAAAATCATTATAACTCCTATATTTCAAACCATGAAAGTATATGGTTGAATTATTGTTAACCATTGTCCTTTAGGCATGTTTACAAGTCATTTTCCCTATCATATTATGTTTTATCCCCTCATAATGAATTCTCTAGATCTGGTTAAAACCAATCATAAAAGAAATATATGTAAAATGGTGAAAGAAAATTCATTGGTTATATGGGATTATTTATAAAAGAATAATTAACCACATCATGCATATACACATCCTCAATTTGGTCATAGTAATCAAGGGTCATGAAAGATCACACCATACAAATTTACATGACTGCATTAATTGAAAAGACATACAACGACCAATTTAACTCCCCGTATGGATAGGAAATTAACAAACTAAGGTGGGTAGTCTTGCTAAGACACTGAATCAAAATAATTAAATTTTCCAAGGCACATATCGTGTTGTTTCTTTAGGGCCTTCATAGTAATTTTGGAGTCAGATTAAATCCAAAATTATGTTCATTTATATTGGACAACATATCAAATTACATACATTATAGCAAGATTATCAGCTTGATTGGCCATTGTAATTATAGTAAAATGGTAAATGCCTCCCGTAACAAAGCCATGAAACTGACATAATAAATTTGTACAGCCTGAGGGTCCATGAATGCAATAATTTTTTCCATTAATATTAAAATTTATAAGTTGAGTAATTTGTGGGATCCATCGGATTAATTTGACCAATTTGTGTTTCACCGTCCAAATTTCTAAACCCAATTACCTGAGAATTTTCTGATCATGAATAGTATTATACAAACCTCTTATTTGTATAATTGAAGCCACATGGACCACATTGTTCATTTCCATAATTCCAAGGTGAATTAAGGGTTTCCTTTCATCAATGAGTTTCATTTTTCATCCATTCCATACAATGGAGATAATCGAGGCAACTACTACTAGGAAAATATGAAAAATCTGCTCACTAAAGTATAAAAACACAGAATTTATCCACGAAGTCATCAAGAAGCATGTTTCTATCTAGTTCTAGGCCAAACAACATATAGGTTTATTCCTATAATGCTTGGAAGAAATTACAGTCACTGAAAGGATGAATAGTGTCATCCTCAGCATGATGACATAGGATCCAAGAGGAAACATGGTGATTCCTATCATTTTCTAGTTGATCCTATGTGGGTATCATTTAATATAGTACCTCCATAATAGGAGAAACTATTAAGGTTTTATGAAATAGGTGCTTAATTACAGTAACCATACTGGTGCCCTATTAGATCCATCATATTCCAGCGTATAAAATTCGATGGTATTATAGTGCCCATGCCAATTAGGATTTCATATGATGGAGTCACAGTCCATAACATTGAAGTATGTAATTTATAGGATTATCAAATGAGGAATCCCACCACCAAAATTGGTGATTTTTTAAATAGATTATCAGTCGAAATATGATCAGCCTCAGGGGGAATACTGATAACATCATGTATTACATATCAAGCCAAATGGTTTTCCAAATGTTGAGTTAGAAGACCGTAATTAGAGTCTTTTTGGTTTAATGACAAATTTCGATGAAGGAGTTCTTTAGTGATGCCTAAACGGAGGATGCATGGTAAAGTCTATAAACATGTAGCATATTCTCTATGAACCAATCAAGTAATAAATAAAAAGGGTAATCACATGATAAGAGGCTCAAAGTATATTCCATCATTAACCAATCATTTAAGGACTTATGATCTTTGATTCAATAACCTCTCAATTCTGTCGATTTAATGCACTCCATCAATTCACCAATGACCATATTCATTTCACATAATGATAAAGTCCATATAATGTTTTTATTCATCCCTTTATATTATAGGGAATCTGGGGAATCTATAAATTGAGAAGGAATATAAAAATATAAATGTTATCACAGAATTCACAAGGCATGCCCTTACAACATGGGACATGGATTTCCCTTTCGAATGGCCCATTTAACATGAAATGCTCAATAATATGTCATCAAATTAATGCATCTTCACCTTTCCCTAGAAAAATTGAACTATAAGATATTTAATTACTATGGAGGAAATATTAACACCAAGAATCATAACAATAATTTTTTTCCATTCAAATAAGCTGACTAACAAAATGAAATTGTTGTCCTAGGTTATGTTTTTCATAGCAACTTCTTTGTAATAGGAAAAAAGTGATTTAATAGCAGCTATGGTATTCCAAAAAGCCTTGTTATGAAACATAATATCAACCTTATAAAAATTACGAGAGGGAAAATTATCATTACTACCATATCAGGTTTTATTATATATGAAATGTTCAGAAACTCATTAATTCATCTAATCATGTAATCCTCTACAATGTCCAAATGAATCTATGAAAATGGATCACCATTTCTCACACTTAGAGTTCACTAAATGTTGCCTCTAGTTTATCCATTAATGATAATGGATATCCTATATGAATATAGAATGAAACTAAAAATATCTATGAATATATTTAAGAGTCCATATTTTCATAGAAAATCATATAGGAAACCCCATCTAAATATGTCAAAATCCTTAGAGATGAAAATATTGTTGATGAAGTTGTCATCCATAATTTTACTCCTCATTATGTTTACGCCATATGATGTTGTAAATAAGCAACACTGAATGTTACTTCCTGGTAATATTAGAATTGATTCATAAATGCATGACCTTTCACAAGATCACCAATTGAATTCAAAATGATTATACTAATGAATTAATGAATCCTATTTTCATGGACGACTAGCCTGAAATCAGTGATATCATATTAATTCTCTATTATTGGGTATCAAAGAAAATAAAGATTAATTTTACCCATATGGAATATAAGAATGCATTTAAAAATCCATGATTTTCGAGGTATCTTTATCCCATAACATATCCCAATAAAAATGATGATTTTTTATATAATCTATCAGGGAAACAATAACATTCCATGTGAAGAGAGAATAGTATTTTCATAACAACCTTCTTGGAAGAGGTCATTAAAAAATTATTACGGTGATAATCCTCGATGAATGGAATGATATTGTCAACAATTTTTTCGTACAATCCAACCCATCGTCTGAGGAATGTATTTTTACGTTGTCCAAATTTTTTGTGAAATCTTTTTTAGAAGTTTATTTGATTCTATTTATACTGAAGGTCTTATTCCAAACATTGGGCCTCTTCTCATTGTCTAATTCTATGAAATAACATGGGATTTTTAACTCAATATTTATTATATTTGAAATTTATGTGATTTTTGTACAGCCCTTCTTTAATATTTACAAGATAATCAAGCCTATTATGTCATTGTATCTCATATCGGGAATGTGACTTTTATTTTTGAATCATGATTTGACTATGAGAAATATGATCTTCATCCACATTAATGTCCACACCACTCCTTGAAAATGACTATTTACACCATTAATTATGCAGACTTTTGGTGTGCAAATGTTTCCCAAAAAGATTTTGAATAGGAAAGTCAATAATTTCTAATTTCCATAATTCCAATGAACACTCCATGAATCCAAGATCTAGAATAAATACATTAATAAAATGGAATGGTATTGGTGTTGAACATTTCATATATGTAGATAATTCTATATTTATAGTATTATGATCATCGTGATGATTCCGAAGCATGAACCCTGCTATTCCAGTTGCATTAGTCTGGTCATCCATTTAAACAATGAACCTATCTAGATTAATTTCATATCTTCCACTCATAGTATATATTGTCCATTTAAAATTATCACCTAAAATAGGAAACTAAAAAGATTAAAATGTTCAATACAATAAGATAATTCAACAGAGGCAACATGGTTGAAACAATATCTAGATTTTTCACCAGGGTTCAGGATATTTTTAAAGACTCTATTAATCACCCATATATGATTAATATTTTCATAAAACAATATAATCTACTTACATAATTTTCATTTCTAAAAAATAATATAGATTCCTTATCAATTGAAATTCATAAATAATATCTTGAATTGTTGTAAGTGATAGAAACACTCTGAGGCTTTGTACAATATGAGTTGATAAGAATGGATTCTTTGCTAAGCACCCATAGGTGATCAAAAACATGATTCATTATAATTTTTAGAGGTAAACATGTATCCAAGAGTTTCCAACATGATCCTCTTCCAGTTGTTAAATTTATTATTAGTTTCACCAATTTAATTGAAATAATGATTGTAGTCTATTAAAAACGTTGAAGGGTTTTGGACATTAAAGAGTTCAGATGCCCTTGAAAATTCATATTCAATATCTTCATTGTTTAGGGGACTTCCCAATTTCTGGGGGCCTTCCTACTATGCCAAATTCCCCAAGACATTACCAATTATTTCCATTATTATTATTATTCTAACCATTATTGTATTTACCTAAATAAGACAATTTATACCATTGTCTATACTTTCCTCCTCATTTTCTGGCAGATCATTATTCTTCTTATATATGTCTGTGTATTCAGCATCATCAAACCAAAAAATACCATTCAATGTTGTGAAATTAGTCACAGCATTTTTAGGTTTTCAAGACCATTCCATGGATGAATTCATCCATGAAATTTTAGATGAAGAAACCTGTGAGAATCCCTCTTCTAACATAATGTGTTCTTGGTGTTCATTGAATTTTTTATAATCCTCCATGGACCTTGTTGGGTACTTTAGTAGAGCCCCATTAGGGGGTGGTGTGACAGGTAGAATTCCTTCCAATGATGGTATCTAAATAATGGATAGTAAATTGTTCCTTTGAGGGTTGTCTTATTGGATACACACCTCATTATTCATCCCTATCTCACCATGAAATAGATTTTTTATAGTTGAGAGACTATAAGAGACTAAAATAAACCATTCCATTTTGCCCCATTAGTATTGGTTTTCTAAGAAGCATTCGTAATAGCTTTAGTTTTAATTACATAAATATAAGTAGAATATTATGAGGGGAATGAAACAAGATAAACCTCTATATAAGGCACAAACTCATTGAATTTCCCATTAGTTTGTCTAGTTCCTCTAGTAACCATATCAAATCTAGATTTTTTAAATATGGAAATATGAATGGTTTGATCATGCATTCAAGTCTCCTAATAGGGAATCACAAATTCTCTAGATGAACTAACCTCTGTTAATTGAATATTAGAGTTTATTTGTCCGTGTATTTGACTCCCATAAGATGGTTTCTTAGGTTCCAATATTTTTGATACCATTGTGTAAACAAAAAAGGTTTTAGGAAAATTGGATTGTGATTCAGGGGTTGGGGACATCCATTTACTCCTTTTACAGACACTCATATCGTGCCCCATTGTTTTTCAAAATCTACAGTAAACATTCCTTTTACACTCAACTAGAAGAGGAAAAAAAATTCAATTAATGATTTTATTTTTTTCTTTAATACAGATTTTCATGTTTAATGGTGTCATATATTTTTGGGAGAACAACCTTCTATACCATGGTATAATATATTTCATCTTCCACAATGATTCTGGTTTATTGTTCAATTCATTGATTATCGGCTTTCTAGTCTATTATAATCATGATACCATCCATGGAAGAATGTCCATATAGATCCTCAGTTTCTCATAGATACAATTATTATTAACTATATGAATCCATACTTAATAAAAACTGATTAAAACATTTTCAGATTCAATGTCCCTATTTAATTCTTGAAATATGATAAACCTAGTTTTCAATGAAATCAACCCCACAATCTAGGAACGCCTCTTAAAATCATCATATGTAAACATAGTATGATAGTATCGTCATCCCATAGATTTTATCATGGAGTTTTTAAATCCCCATAAATTAGCAATTTATCGAGTGAGGTCATCAAATTTCCATTTTCTTTCACCATTTGAGACAAAGACCATCCCTATGATATAATACCCACATAGGATTAAATTATCCTCCACAACATCATGATTGGTAGTGATATGTACAATATACCCAATAATAGTAATTCTTCTAATCAAAGGCAAGTTAAATTAAAAAAACCCCAAGGAAGAAGAGGATTTAACCACTTCCTCAAAGTTCTACCAAGTGACCATGATAGAATCAGATCCACCCTTCCTCAAGATGTGTTAGTTCCCAAGTTGAAAGATATCATTATTTTCTATATGATCATCTTTATTCTTGTCCCAGTATACATTAATTATATTATATAGATCAATATTATCCTGATCACCTGATTTAGGATACCCCCTTTCTACCCTTTCTCCCCTTTAATTTCTGTCTTTTTTATTTATCACATATTTTATTCCCCTATTAATATTAATTATACATTAATCACCATAATTAATTTTAGTAACATTCAAAATATACTTTTGTCAAAAAATATGTTGATATTATTATCCAATATATATTACACTAGTGAAAATCATGTATACCTGATTTTCAAAATTTAAATAAATTAATTGGAAACATTTATATTAACGTTAATCCCAAAGATGTGGCATGAAATTGAGGTTTCTAATTAAAAATATTCAAAACATAAATTATTGTTTATATATAATTTCAATAAATAAATATTTCAAATTAATTTTTTTTAAAATAACTATAATTTATATTTTTATACAGTTAGAAAAAATAAAAATACAATTAATAATTATTCAAGCTAAGAGATCTTTTTTTAACTAAAATACATTATTTTTAACTATTCATCAAAAACATTCTATTTCTAAAAAAATAAAAAATTTCCCATCCAAGATAATTTCATAATTAAAAAATGAAATTTATTTTTTAAAAAAAATATTCATAAAAATATTAAAATCCATTTTAAAAATACATTCTACGGTAAAATGCGTTAAAAGTCAGTTTTACATGTAACGAAAGATAACTCAGTGTTGCATATACCCAATGCAAATATTAATGTTATGTGTTGTGAAATATCAAATTTATTTTTAATATAACATAATAAAAACATATTTATATTCAATATATATTATTAAATAACTATATAAAGTTTTCTGTGAAATGAGATATATCAAAAATAGTACATCAATTTGAAAAAAAATCAGAAAATATGAGAGCATCTCACAATTTTAGACATTATGTGACCATTTTTCATATTTTTTTTGATGTAATAAAATAGGATTCCTCATTTTCAAAATATTTTGATCACTAAAACACCATTTTTGTGACACATATGATTATTTAACATTATTATTTCAGTGAAATGTTTAGGTTAAATGAATATATCATTTAAGAATGATCATTATCATCATAATTCTCATTAAAATATTGGTGTGAATGATATAGACCCTTTATTGTGTACAAATATCCATAAAACCTTCTTATACACACTCTATATTATCCACCCCACGTAATACCAATCCCAAAAAAAAATCCTTTCTCCTTACCAACATTTATCAAAACCCATATCAATTCCCACTCCATGAAGGCCTCTTAGAAATGATCATTGGGGAATGGATGCCCCATTTCATTATCTATAGGTGAAACATCATGTTCCAAAATAGAAACTTTCAGGAACAAATGTTTGCTGACCAATGTTAAAAAATCATTCACTCCAGTGTGGAGGAATCCTAGTTCTCAAATTACTCCCAGCCTTGGGGTCACTAAGAGGAAACATTTTTCACCATTTCATCATGTATTGTGGTTCTATCAGCAGTGATGGTGGCTTTTATTATAACTAGACAAATATTCTTAAACTTTCAACTTGTTCAAAAACATTATGGTCTACGTGAATTGATATTTAATTGATGGATAATAATAAAGAGTATCATATATTGGGTTCATTTTTTATTTTATTATCATTATGATATTTTTATGTTAGCTGCTAGTTATTATTCCTACCACCATCCATTATTTTATTAATAATAAATATTTTAAGGGGAATATATCAATTATCATTTAATATGAATTTATTATAAAATAAGTAATCCATTACTAAAATATAATTAAATAGATCTAGAGGACATAATATATGTTTTATATTTACATTAATTTTTTTTATTTAAATACACTTATCATACAACATGTTCATTAGTTTGATCAAGAAAACATCATTATTATAACCTTAATGAAATTAATCATAGAGTGTTTATAATAATGGTAACACTTTCATAATTAAATGTGGACAATTCACTAATCATAATCAATCTAATCAAAAGTAATTTATCAGGATCCTTAGTGTTACCTTCATTCTGTGGAGCATTTTATCCAATTATCATTATAATCAATATGATGGTGACACTTAATTACTAAATTTCCTTATCTTCCTCGCATAATGAAATGGAATACTAGTGGTAATTTTTTATTCACATTTCACCCCCATAATGAAAACAATACTCTTCATTTTTTAATTATTTTGAAGACCAATGACCCCATATTTCAAAAATAAATATTATTTCAATCCCATTTATGAAATACCATTAGTATTTCATTATAAAAATAATATATATTTTTTAATATTTATTCATTCACCAGAATTATAGTTATAATTGTCATGAATCTCACTCATATTATTTTATTCACTAAATATTTCAATAATCCTAAATTTTTTATTCATATTTCATTTTTTCCTTCTACAATAACCAGAATAATTTTCATTACATATCTTATTCTAATTAACTATTCGTTGATAAAGTAGCGACATTATCCTTTTAAACAAATTAATATATTTTTCCCAGATAGATCCATCCCCCACTAAATAAAAAAAGAGATTACATGAGTGATGAAATATCTAATAGATATATCTCTGGTACAATGATACTCACATCTTTAAATTTTTTCATAATCTTAGGTACCAACATGAAATTCATTTGAATCTAAT
Source organism: Viscum album (assembly GCA_963277665.1). NCBI lineage: Eukaryota > Viridiplantae > Streptophyta > Magnoliopsida > Santalales > Viscaceae > Viscum > Viscum album. The sequence goes on along the minus strand of OY728142.1, from coordinate 387,831,794 downwards.
GGTGATCTAATATCATCACAACTTGAATGAATGAAAATTAAAATATTCTATTCTCAATAATTAGATGATATCAATACTCACATGATTTAATTCTAAAAAATCTTTTAACTCTAATATTCTAAATTAATTTAACCCATTTTGATACCTCATAAATGAGACTCTATCCAAATTATATTATCTCACCCACCTCCATCCAATATAATGTTGATAAACATGTCCTACAACAATGTGCCCAAAAATTTTCCATCTGAATTTTATCCTGATAAATTTTGATAAAGATGAACTCAATCAGTGCTCGGTTATTCTCATGGGAGTCACCATATATATTATTTATTCCCACAACATGTCCCCTTAAAACTAATTAGTACACTATGATAACCCTTCTGTTATTAGGTGAAAATTTATACTCCTAAACACATATGTACGATGAGTCTTTTACAATCGTTTCATGAAGAAAAATATATATTGAAAATCATGATCAAAACATATACATAATGAAACTCAAAACAGACACAATATCAAATAAACATACCTATCACAGAGATAGTAAAAAACTAATGTTAATAAAATTCACAAAAAAAGATAATTTCATCAACCTATCAATAATCACCCACAACGGGCCATTCTTCTGATGGATCCATGGAATGCCAAAAAAATATACATGGTATCATTGTCCCACTTCAATTACAAATGTGGATGTTATTGTAAAAGACCATAGTATTAATTATTATCAACCTTCACTAGTTTATAGGTGATTCATCGTGTCAGAAAACCGAATATATCCTTTTTCATTCACATCCACAAGTACTATCATCAAAGGTCACAATTCAATTCTATCAAACCAAGGTGAACAAACAATATTGATTCATGGATTCCAAGAATAAAATATTTTTGAATAATCATCTGTATAACCAAATAAATAGATACATTTACGACCTAATTAGCATCAATTACATAATCGAAAAGCGAATCCTCACATTTTATGATATCAAACGTGTTCAAAAACTCTAGATCCTCATACAACCAATTCACAATCCATCTCAAAATTGATGAATAAATATATATCTATTCTAGAATAAATATCACCTACCTCACCTAGAAATATATACTCATCATTAAAATAAATATTAAAATTGAACACTAAATGTTAGTCTCATGGAATTCCTGAGTTTGTGTCATTTTTTATAAAGAATCGTGACCACTATTTCATTCCCTAGAAATATAGGCTAGAACATTGTAAAAAACATCATATTCATAACCTATAACAATAATATATAATTAAATATTGAAGATTATATATATACATACTTATTTTAGGGTCAGTATATATGATAAAAAAATCTTCGAAAAACTAATTCTGACAATATGTTACAGATTAAACAACAATGTCAAATTGAGATCGTGTATTGGATAATTTAAATCATTTATTCATAATATTAATAAATAATACACTAGGACATGATCACAAGGAATCAATACTTCCCCATGTCTAATTATCTATTCATCACAAAATAAGGTACACTCCTTTCCTAGCTCATGTCGGATTAAAATGGTGTGGTAAAAAAATGAATCATTTTCTCGTGGATGGAATTTTTTGCATTCCCAAAGGTTTTCAATATTGATACCCATATTAGTAATTCTAGAATGTTTTTATTCCATGTCATAAATTTCTTGGATGAATATCAAATTGAAACCCACAAATTCCAAAAAAAAACATCAATTATAAAAAAACATTCTTATTATGCTCCCATGAATAATTTTTTTGACATTCTTGGGGTCCACTAGCAATCCATAAAAATATATCATATGACCTTTGATATGTATCATATTGATAAAAAATTAAATATTATATATCATGTTTTATAGCTTATGATATAATAGTGTACTATGGAAAATGTCATGATGTTTTGGAATGATCATAATGTGTCTTACAGTAAATCAACATGTCATCCAGAAGAAAATATAAAATGATTTTAGTATGGGTGAATGAATAATTTCATTAATTCTATTTACACAAACATAGTGTTCTTCAGAAAAATTGTAATCTTGGTGGACTCTTATAATATAAAGATACTTCTGAAACCATAAAAAATATATCTGAATCTCCCACTCAAATATAATTATATGCTAATCTAAAATACATATTTAAAAACACACAATAAAACTGCACTCGTTCAAAAAGATCATTGATATAGTTAAGAGGGAAGTGGTATATAATTTTCCATAGATTTAACTTCATTTAATAAACACATAAATTCAACTTCATATTATCCCTCTTAGAAAGAAAAATCAGAGAGCCTGAATGTGACATATTTGGATGGGTGCATCCTTTATTGTCAATATCCTCCAAATAATTCTTGATTTCTTGAATCATTGCCAGTTTCATTAAAAAATGTGGAATTAAAACTTGTTCAACTTAAGAAAATATATTAGCTTTTAATAACACATCCTTTGTAGTTAGCAGTATAGATGTGTCCTTATAAAACAAACACCAAAACTAATTCTCTATGGGTGTAACGATTCTATAATTTACACAATTGTTATCCAAAAAATGACTAGAAACATGGTTTTTGAACACAAAATTTTTTGATGATCTATCCAATCCTGGAATTATATAATATCAAATTATAATCAATTCACATATCAGTAATCCTCAAGATATATAATGGTTATATCTTGTGATAGAAATCATTTTTGGTCTGTTACGATACATGAAAATGAATACCTAAAAAAATGACAAAACTAAAACATCATGAAAATAAAAATACTAATGGAAATGAAACTCATGAACTTAGAGGGATCACCTCTTTTGTAGACATATTACCCTTTAATTTACACCAAACAACATGTTTTTAATCATTAAACTACACATAATCTCCTTTTTCACACTCAATCCATTCACAAATTAATATTATGTAAAATAATATAAGGATCATGTACCAAATATAAATCTAGAAATTTTAGAAACAACATTAATCAAACCTCCTAAAATTGATGTCATATCCTCTGTATCAAAAAATATAGGTTTAATTCCAGAAATTTTCTTGTCCCTCTACAATATGAACTCGTCTGATCCCTATGAGGAGCAGTAGTCAAATGTTATGGGGACTATTTCCCAAATTTACCAACCTATTACACCAAACAGCATAGCAAGAAGAACTCCTAATACATGACTGGCATAGGATAGAATACCCCTTCGAATACTCTTGTTTATCCCTAATCCTACATCAGTACAATCTTAATGAGGGTTCATGCTATACATCGTTTAGTGTCACGTCCTTCTACATTCTCAAAATTCTACCAATTTTTAAAGAAATAGAATATGAATGAAACCTAGAAAACTAATCAGATTAAAATACATTCATTTACAAAAATGAGTAACTGAAGCATCCCTGAAAATACCATGATTTCTACAATGTTGAATTATATTTTCATAATCAAGATTCATACACAGAGAAGAAGTATCTCATGGTCATTTAGTAGAATCTACGTTCCCTGCACTGGTAGACTTCTTTAGATGCAAATTAGATTTGAGAGACTGAATAACTGATCAAAAAACTTATATTAGGTGAGTATTTTAACCTCCAACTCAATATCACATGTATATACATTCGTAAAAAATCACTCCTTAAATATATCCCAATAGATTTGGGCTAATGTACAGCAAGTCAGCAAAAAAATTGTCATAGTTAATAACTAGAATGACTTCCTAGATCAAACACATACAATTTTCAACGCTTTCCTATATATATTCTTTAGGTAAATCTAATTCTAAATTCTATCATGTAATTACTTTCATACCATTCCCTCCAAATAATCATCCCAGACTAGGATATCCCACAATCACTTCAATGTCTCTTTTAAAATATAAACCATGAATATGTATTTCTCTCCAAATGAGTCATTAATGATGATGGATTTATTGGATATACTCAATCCTAAACAGAAGTACCTCATATAAACCATCTCTAGTTAACATTTAATAGTATTGAAACTGGAACTCTTGGTTTAGATCAAACATTAACTGCATATACCACCTTGTGTGCCAGTCCAAAAACTGTATAATATTGGTCACGTTCTCACAGAACAACACTTCCACCCCCTCAGGAGGACCTATTGACACCACCTATCCAGCCACTAGAGGTTAATTTCCCAAAAATGTCTTATTGTCACCCTTCTAGAAAAAAGTAATGTGGATGAATATATTTATAAATAAAATAACACATATCAACATTGATTACACACTATTTATAGATTTTATCAAGTGCAATTCACCTAAATCAAAAACAAATTATCTAGCATAGAAAACCTCGTAGTGAATAACATGGTACTATCACTGCCATAAACCATCTAAAACCTGGATCATGGACAAAAAATGAAAAAAATATTCATTCTCTTCATTTTCTCATTCTAATATTCGTTTAAAATTTTCATATTATTATGTTCTATCATCATTTATAATTTTTTAATTCATTATTATGCACATTTATTTTAAAAAAAAAATAAAGGAATACATTTTCTTTTTCCAAAACCAACTAGTAACTTATATTTAAAATCATTAATAATATGATAATTTCCTTATAAAACCATGAGTTCGTAGTGTTATTATAGAATCCCTCCTTTTACTATATAATTTTTCATTACATTTAAACAATAGAGGAACTATCAAACATTGTGGTCATGGAAATATGGTTCATAAGACATGAAAACTTGAAAAATATTATAATAATTTACTTTAAAGGATTAATCATTCATTGATCCAATTTAAATTTATCTCATATTTTATCTTGGGGAGATTGAAATAGTGAGAATAATGCTTATTAAGGGAAAATAAGAGAAACTGTTTACTTGTAATCATGATGAATGTCATTAAGAACAATATTAATTGAATAATGGCATAAGATATGAAAAAAGATGCATATAATAATAATTAAAACATGATTATTAACATGTAAATATGGATAAAATACTTAGTTGAGTCATTAATAATTCTATCACCATGGTTTATTACTTGGGTGTCATAAAAATATCCATGGTTACTCACCAAGGTATCGTAAAATATTTCATCTTTTGCGATTAAATTTTTTACCCCAAATGCACTGGAGAGGTATAAGGGAAAATCCTTGATATTTATTATTTATTGTGGTCCACATACATATTAATAAGAAATCTTCTATGTAATATGTGTACAAATAAAAGAAACAAGTTTCACTTCAAAAATCCTGGTGTTTTCTAAATGACATAAAAAGATCCTAGTGTCATCTTAAACCTTTGTAAAAGAAATGATGGTTTCATGTATATTAATCCCCTAATTAAGTAGATAATATTTACATATATTTTAAAAACCAAATATAAAAAATAGTATTGGGTATTCAATAAAATAAAATAAATCAATTTGTTGATAAAAATAGTGAAATTTTGATATAAAAATCCAACAGCATAATAAGTATGAAACATGGTTTAAGAAAACATTTAAAAGATGGGAGAAAAGGGACTCCCATTAATAAATGACACATAATTAAGTAAAGGGGTAATATAAAATGGACATATGAACAAGGTATAAAAATTTTAAATACAGAGCACATAAAATAGAAAACACTGAAGGAAAAGAGATGTTGAGACTTCCATTACCTTGATGAGTAATTCCTAAAACTCACTGATTATGACAGTTGGTGATATAATAGTCCTTGGTAATACACCATTGTATGTAATACTATCATATATTCATTGAGTATGAATATTTAATAAATTTAAAAGATGTAATTGGTGGTTATTTATATAAATAGTGAGGGAGTTTTTTTAATATTCATAGACACCTCGTTGATGGTATTTTCAAAACCATTGTATTCCCCATGGTATTATACACTTGAGGCACTTATTGAGTTAATTTCACATATTATCTTTAACAATGATTTTATATTAATCCTTACATCATTAATTATGTCATTAAACATACTGAAAACTCCAAATGTGTTTTTTACTATTAACCAAAAAAATATTTCAAAAAATTATCATAAATTTACCCTAAACTAATATCAATGTCTTGAATTTATGAAGTTAAATTATATTATAATAATAATTCCTTAAATATGACAAATTATTATATTAACAAAAAACAAATAATTATTAAAAATAATAGCTGACAGAAAATCCATAGTAAATTGCATAGTATAATTTTTGAAACATGAAAAATAATTAAAATTATTTTAACATTTGTAATTAAAAATAATTGTTTTAATAACATTATTTCATTACAATAACCATTATAAGAAAACCATAATTTAGTATAATAGTTTTTACCTTTATGAATATCACAATTTTTACCCAAAAAATAAATTTATCAAATTCCTTCAAAATATTTAAGCAAAAGTATTAATAAAACAGAAATGATGTAACCATATTTTTATTTCAAAAATGGTATTACCATTTTTGAGATTATGTAATTGATACATAACACCTTATAAGGCCTTGATAAGACCTAATGGTATGGTGTGTGAGGGTGATCATCTATTGGGACAACTCAGTTAACATCGCTCGAGTGGTAATCTACTTTAATGTAAACTTATCCCATAGGTACATTAATAAAAACATGATTTGTTGAATCTCATATTGGTAATGGTAAATAGTGATTATTAGTCATCATAACTCCTTGACATGCATCGACAAATGGGTTTCATAAGACACGATTCAAATAGATGAGGCCACTGACTCTTATTTATGCATTAACCATTATCATTTCCATTTATAATCAATAATTGAAACATTTACTGTATAGTTTCCAATGGTCATTTTGACCAATGGTAAAATTTACCATTGATCATATAACTATAGAAACATGAAAGTAACATTTAAATATGCATACTTTATTATTAAGGAGATATATATTTTTTGTGTGAAAAAAATATAACAAACATTTTTAGGAAAACGTTAGTCTTCAAATACTTTGCGTAATTACATTATTACCTATAAATTAATCATATCCCTAAAATTTCAACTCGTTCACTTAATTAAGAAATGGTGAGGGTACTTATAACACATTTTTCCTTCAGTTTTCACGAAACTTATTCATATTTTTGGTTCCCCAAAAACACTTTAACGAGGAGTGTAGCCTTTTTGCATAAAACCTTGCTTCTAAAACATCATGACTCACATCCATGAAGAAATTCAATGGAATAATTTTTCTCCAACATCAAAATCCAAGACCCCTCAATTGTTGCCATCATAGCTCTATTAATAACTCTAAGAGTTATTAATATGTTGATGGATGGGTTGAACCTTTTATATTATATCATTATTAAGATCAAGACCAATCAGATTTCACTCACCATCTTCATCCCAAAAAATATGAGTTCTACATCACTTCCAATAAAGAGATTCATAGGGATCCAATTGAACATTAAAATTAAATTTGATGTATAATGTGAACTCAATAAATGGGAGATGATTATCACATCCAATCATTAAATTACATCAATCATGTTAAATACATTTCCATGAGTTTCTGAATAGTCATTTCAGATTGGCCATCATTTTTAGGGTGATATGACATAATAAAATTCAATTTGATAAACTGATCATATTGAGGAAATCTCCATAATTTTGATGGGAACATTGTATCATGGCCAGATAGGAAAGAATGTAGAACTCCTTGATGCCTAGAATCATCCACCACATATACCACGATGTGTAAGTTATGAGTTAAATCTTCCAAAATATATATAAAATTGGATATCTTAGTAAGACAATCCATTATGACCCATGCCACATAATTTCCATGGGATGTTATCAAGAGATGAGTGAATATTTATATAGTGATATTATTTCACATCCATAATAGTATGGGTACTATTTATAATTATTATTTAATAATTTTTAGCAAATCCTCCACTTTTTAACACATTAGGAACCTTATGGTGTAGTCAAGCGTTTCACTTTTGATGTTATCCCACCAATAATGATGAAAAATATACTTATAAATTTATGTCATTCTAGGATTTACAGAGAATTTATTGTTATGAGCTTCATCTATCTGATCCTCCTATATTTTATTTTAATATATAGAAAAAATATTCTTAAATGAAAATCCAATACACCTTCATGATATATATTAAAATAAGGAAAGTTCCAATTCATCAAAAAACTCTACATACTTTTGTAACAAGTGATCTTATATTTGATATAACTTGATCATATCTATAAATGAAGGTTGGTAAATTATTTGGGATAAGAATGATGATGTACCCTCCCTTAAAATTCCCCCAACATGTTTTACTCAGTATTTTATCAAATGATCTCTTTGAATAATCATAATTTATAGAAAAATATGGTATTTCCTACTTAATGCATCATTAACATTATCTTCTCTTCCACTATGATAATGAATTGATCAATTGTAGTCTTTAAGAAGCTCCAAACACCTCCTTTGTCTAATGTTGAATTATTTTTTCATGAATATATTAATTAACCATTTATAGTGTCAGTATATATCAATATTCTACCCATAATGATGGTTTCTCCAAATATTTAGGGGGAAAACAACTACAGTTCACTCCAGATCATGTTTGGGATAACTCATCTCATGAGCCATTAACTGTCGAAATGAATAATCAATAACCATGCCATTTATATAGAGGATTCATCCATGATTTTTAAGATATTAATTTCTAAAAATATCAAATCATTCTATTATAGAGAGTGGAGTTAACATGGGATTACAAAAAACCTATTCTTCAGCTCTTGGATGTTTTCATCAGAGTCCATTTTCCAGATGAACATAATCCCTTTTCAGGTTAACTTTGTTAGTGGATTAGAGAGTCATGATTTTTTTCCCAAACCTCCTATAATGTCATGTTAAACCAAGGAAGATAAAAATCTCAGTTATTATTGTAGGATGAGGCCACACTTCTAAAACCTTTTACATTATAGGGTCAATGGATATTTCTTCATCTGTTACAATTTTTCTAAAGAAAAAAACATATATTAACCCAAACTCACATAATCTAAAAATTACAAAAAAATCATATCCATATCCAATGTTCTCAATAAAACCCTCGCATGGTCATCATGTTCCTTAAGAATTTTGGAATATATCATAATATCATAACTAAAAACTATGTAATAGTTATCAAGGTAGTCCTCAAGTACTCTATTCATCAAACTAATACAAATAATGCATGGATTAATCAGTTCAAAGAGAATTAAAAAAGACATTATTACAACATCTTGAGGAGAATGTGGAATTTTAAAATCTTCGATATTCACCAGAAATTTATTATTGTAGAACAAAGATCATTATTTTAGAAGAATTGACCTCCATAATGCTACTCAAATAAATAATAAATTATTAGAAGAGGTTTATTTCCCTCACAATGATCTTGTTATGTTCTATATGTTCAATGAATAATTGCATTTATCCATCCATCTTTTTCACAAAGAGAAAATGTTCCCCTATAGGAGTCACACATTGCCGGATAAACTCCTTCAACAAATGATTCCTGAGTTTTTTATTTAATTCCTATAGCTCCACGTTTTCTATTATATATAATGTTTTTTTAAATCATCATAGAACCACGAATGAGTTAAATGGATAACTCTACCCCTATTTTATGGGGACCCCAAGGAAAATCATCAAGAAATACATCAACATATTCCTAAATAAGCATATACATGATCTATTTATATACATTCATTTCATTATTATAAATCTGAAATCATTTTCATAAAGAATAATATGTGTTGTTCCTCTACACAAAGCTCTGTTTGACATATATATCCTTTGAAAACAATTGTATTTTTTCCATTCATGACTACTATGATTTATTTGGTTCATTATTTGATCGTATAATTTTAATTTGAGAGAAATTTAATCACTAATATACGGTTGGAATCCAATATGGGAATGACTAATATATTTGATATGAGATTATAATTTTCAATGTGAATTGACGAGTTTCAAAACATCGTTGATTCTTGGATAATTTCTTTTGAAGACTTGAATGATAACTGTACTTCTAGATGTTCAATGAATTATTCTATATATATTACAGTAATTGTGGAAATAATGGAATGCATAGAAACATAATAAAAAAGTACATTTTTTTATTGAAAGAAAAAAGTGAGTAACTTCCACCACACCATATCGAGTCTTACCATTAGTTTTCTTGATAGATAAAGTATGATCTTTCCCATTTTTACTATATTGAGTTTCATGGGGATTCAACTGAACTGTCCTCAAATTTGGATAGTGATAGAAGACTCCCACAATTTTATACACTTTATGCATTGGAATTCTTTTATGGAATTAAAAATAATACCTTTTTCATTAGTGTTGATATGTTGATGTTGGACCACAGTATGATAGTTCTTAGCAATATATGCCTCCCTTCCACTCTTGTAACACTTCCCACTCTGAAGTAGGCAGTTCCCTGAATTCTTCTTCCTACATTTATTTCATATGAAATTATTTACATACATTTCTCATATTCCTTGGTGAAAGATCCTCCCCATATATTAATCCATTGAAAGTGTCTTCTCATTCAATTTATGATATCATGTATCTAATCGAAGTCTAGTTAAATCATTATATCAATCAATATGATATCATCATAGCTTCTATAGTCACAGTTGGATAAATTATTTTATACATGGTGTCATAGTTAACATAAAAATATATCAACCATACCATTAGGATTGATTAAAACGATAGTGGTATAATGGGAATGTCTGGTGCTGTTCATCTTGTAGAAGAAATATAGTCATTTTCCTCCAACATTAGTTTGAGGAATTAATTCTACATTTTTTTTTTCTCATTGAATAAGGGGAATACTTATTAAATATGATTCCCCAGATCTTTTCCCAATAAATATTTTCAATATCCCATATTGGACACATGTTTTTAATCAGATCCTACCAATGATAATATTCTCCCTCAAATGGTTCACAACTAGTGTGACTTCCTCTTGCTGTGGAAAAATAAGTACCAATATTAGTTTTATACATATCATATCCATTGTTCCAAAATAAATGGGGTTATAGATATACTGAATGATGGTGTTTTTGAACACATACAAGAATCAATAGAATTTTGTTTTATTTTTAGAGAATTTGGCCTCTTTTCTTTTTTCAGGTTATTTCCCACAACATGAGTTAGTTGATTCATCACTATCATGAATGTTTCTAATTGGGATTTCATTGGAAGGCCTTCAGTGCATGGTCTGTTGTGCTCACCATTTAGATAATTTTTTGTTATTTCCATAAATATTCAAAATGAATAATATATTAGTGATGAAAATTTTTCATTTTATGAACTTATAGTTCTGAGGGACAATTAATGTCTTATAACATAATTTATATATATGTTATTAATTAAATAAAATTAAATTTTCCATAAATCATGCATACTGATTCCTAAAAATTTTGTAATTAACAAAACAGATCACCTAAGAGTTTCAATACTAGATTTCCGTAAGGCCCACTACCACGCACCAATTCCAATTCGAGTCAACCTCAGTGGGATGTTTTTGGGTTTTACACATAGTTACAAATATGTTAGTGGAACATTCACAAATTGGTATCTAGATAGGTTTTTATTTGTTCGGATACAACATACATAATATTACACTAAAATACCAATATATTTTACTATATTAAAAATTTTATATAAGGATCTTACTAATGTTTTCAAATCAATTTGTCCAGAAATAACTAATATATCCTTTGATACCAACTATATCATCCATTTTTGTAATTAAATAATATTCCATTTCATTATACAAACATTGGATCTATTAAAGTTTAAAGTCTTTGAAATAAGGATCATAATACACTAATATATGAAAATATTCACATAATTCACTTAAAGGGATTCATCAAAGGTACTTATTATGTACATTTATTATATCTCAAAACTCAGGGACATGAAACAAAGGAAAGGGTGACCATAAATCCCGGTAATAGAAAACAAGGGAATCAATGTACATGTGATATTTGGGAATATAAACAAGAAGTTAATGAATTGCATAAATAACTAAACAATGGAAAAAGAGGAATATAATACATATATGAACATGATTCATAACACGTAAATGTGTCTATAAAATTTAATTTAAACAATCTTAAGCACATTACCAAGGTATATTGCCAACATGTCATAAAAATTACCAATGTTATTCACCAATGTATCGAACAACATGTCATCTCTATTGATTAAATTAATCACCCAATGCATTGGAGATATATCTGGGTAAACCATTAATATGTATAAATTAATATTATTCATATAGATATTAATAAACCATATCATAAATAACGGGTATAGAATGAAAGAAACATCTTTCATTTCAAAATCATGGTGTTTGAGAATGTTCTTAAAAATGAGATACGTTTTCATTTTAATAACATTTAAATGGGAAAAATATTTCATGGATGTCAAAAAAGTAATAAAATAGTTCGTTATTGAAAATGATAACACCCTTGTAGAATAAATATTAATGCGTATTCAAAAAATAAAATAAAATAATTTCTTAATAAAAGGATAGAAATTTGTAGACAAAAAACTAGTAGCACAACAGGTATGATGCATGGTTTTAGAAAACATTAAATATAAAAGGGAAAAGTGTATAAAAATGAAAAATTAATTTTAATATAGTAATGGGATATAATAAAATGTAAATTATTACATGTTATGTAAATTTTCAATTCATACCACAAAAAATGAAAACATGAAGGGAAAAGAGAATTTGAGAGTTGGATAACCCTGAAAAGTCACTCCTAAACATCAATGATCAGGGCATTATGGGATTGAGGACTCAATGGGGGGACATCATGATAGGTATTACAGTTATATCATTGTTGAGTATGATTTATTAATTAATTTAAATGAATTAATAGGTGGGTTTTTAAATCAAATGAGAGTGTATTTTTTATAAATTTCCTTGGAAACCTCATTTTGGGTATTTGAAAAAACATGGGCATTAGAGTGGTATTTTCACAGATAATTGGCCACATGAGACATATATTGAGTTATTTAAACACATAAGTGTCTAAAATAATTTTAAATTAATCATTACATAACTAATGATGTTATTAAACAAAGAAAAAATCATAACAGTATTTTTAATATAATTTAAAACCAAAATAATTTATTAAATTATTATGAATTTACCATAACCTATTATCGATTTTTGTAAATGAAAAGCATATTTTATATTATCTTAATTATTCTATAAATTTTTTAATATTAAATTTTAGGAATAAAAATAATTCATTATTAAATTTTATAGAAGATATAAAATTCATTATAAAATGCATGGTAACATATTCAACACTTGAAAAAAATAAAATTATTTTATTATTTATAATTAAAAAAATATGTTCTTTAAAATAGTATTTCATTATAATAAACATTATTAAAAAAATTATTCTAATATAGTAATTTATATCTTTAGAAAATGTATATGTTTTAATAAAAAAATAAAATTTTCATATTCCATCACAAATTTAAAGCTAAACTATTCTTAAAATAGAGATGATAAAATACAAATTTTTATTTAAATAAAAGGTATTACACATTATGTGGCTAGGATCTGAAAACAATATCACCTTATAACACAAACATATGACATAAGGGTACAAAGTGTTATGGTCATAAACTCTTGGGATGATTGGATAACATTTTTAGAGTATCAATCTTCACTAACATGAACTTATTTTATAGGTGATTTCATTTATACTTAACATGTTGAATTTTGGATTTGGATTAATCATGAGATAATTCCTATGATTTTACCTCCTTCCCAAGTTATGAAAAATTTTCTTCGTTACAGCCCGATTATACTTGATGAGGCCACTGACTCTTCATTCTACAATAATATTTATAATTTCAATTTATAATAATTAATATAAATGTTAAGAGTATAGTTTACAACATCCATATTGACTAATGATCATATAATAGTAAAAATTCTATGTTCATACAAAATCATTCTTACATTATGATTTATGAGATATTGTTTTCTTATTTGTAACATAATATATATATATCATTTTTATGAAACAATTATTATTAAAAACAATTTGGTCATTATAGTGATCCCTACAAGCTCAACTCTAATTCCATTCTAGTTAATCAATAAAATATCATCAATTAAAAACACCACACAATAATATTATCACTGAAGGTTTAATAAAATTAAACTAATATATGAAACAAAATGACCAAAAACCACAATATATAATATTAGTTATTCCCCAGCACATAGGATACCAACTCCACTACATGTGCGTAACACCCTATTAATTTATGGTTTTTATTTTTTAAATTTAATCATTTTGATTGCATATGTTCCATGAAAAAAAATATTAGAAAAACCGCGATATATTATTAATATACTTTTATTAAAAGAAACTATCACCTAGTTGTTGAATTGGTGGTAATTAATAGGATTAAATAAATTATGAAGATATTATATTGAATTAATTAGTTACCAATTAATTATAAATAAAAATAAAAATCATTTTAATATGAATAAAATTTATTTATAAATGTAATTTAAATACGTATATATTCATTTTATACCACTAAAATAAATAAATCAAAAATTTTGGATAATATTTTATTTTTATATATAATATTTATTCTTTTTTTAACATTAATCTAATGTGTTTTCTAGATATAATATTTGAAAAAATCTATTTTCATGGGAAAAAAATTTATCTTTATAAAAATGCATATTTGATGTATTTGGATGGAACAATAGGTTAAATTATAGTGTATTACACATGCAAATTTATTTTAAAACATAATCATTTTCTATAATATTTTAGTATCAAATTTTATTTTGGTATTTTTTATCAGATTAATTTTTTGATGAAAAGTAAAAAATTGTCTATATTTTTAATGAAAAATATTTTTGTGGGACTTATTTATACTGTTAGATAGTATTTTATAATGTTTTTCTGTATAATTACATCAAATATTTTTTAACTAATCAAATTTTGGTTATTTTAATCCATTTTACAATGAAATTGGAAATAAAACATTGAGAACTGTTGAACAGTTCTACTTATAAAACTTGTTTTCTAGTATTATAAACGTGATTATTTCTTAATTATTTAATTAAATTTAATCTTTTAATTTTTTAAAAATGTATTATATATTTTTTATATTAAATTTCTAACATATTATAAAAACCCAATTAATTTTTTGTCATTATGAATTATAATATTATTTAAATTTGTTTTCACCACGGTTTTGGGTAAATCAGTAAATTAATAGCAAAAATAATATTATAAATATAAGAAAGTTACCCTAATAACAATCCTACTTTTATTGGTTTGTTATATTTTATCCCTAAGTATATAATTATCGGTTATGAGACCACTTATCGATGTTTGGATAAGAATAAAATCTTTTTAACATTATATTTAGTGGAAAGTCTATTTTTTATTACATTAGTTTTTAACAAAATAATTATTTTTCATACTGGGTTATATATGGGATAATTCCTACTATAAAAAGTATATGAAAATATTTAATTTTTTAGTACATATTTTTAATCTATTTATATTTTTTATTTATAAAATAATTTCCCTAACTGTTGACATAATAATGTTACAAATATTATTTAATTAATTAATGAATCAAATAAATGATGTTCTAATTTGGAAAATGAATATAATTTAATATAATTAAATTCAACCAGGATTTTTGAGGAAATTGTGATTTTAGTTATTAGTTAGAAATGTTTTGTTGAAGATATTTTTTTTATATTATTTTAAAATGTCTCATGTTGAACAGTGTAAAATTTGACATGATTGATATTGAAAAAATATTTTATTAAATGATATAATATTTCTAAAAATCTCAATTTCAGTCAAATTATTTTGATATTTCATTTAATATCATAAATTACTACTTTATTTATTAGTTGTAATTTTATTATAAAAATATAAACCATCAAATTGTAAATTACAATATATCACGATAAAAATTAGTAACATAAATATTGGATAAATCGTAATGTTAAGGATTATAAAATATTCAAATAATATCTACTATCAATGTTTCAAACATATTTCAACCCAATACCATATGATATTCTATATTATTATGTTATGGGTCATTGTAATTATAAAATAAATTTATATTAATTTAATAATTTGAAGAATTATGATAGTGCCCCTCTCATAAACTATAAAAGGTAATGCCTTCATCGCCTTTATTAACTCTAAAAATACCATTTGGATCAGAAAATATTAGACCAAATTACATTCTATAACTCCTAAAAAATAGAGACCTTATTTTTGTAAGAACAACATTCTTATAGGTGATAAGGTGTTAATCAAAGTAGATAGTCTGAATAAGTGGTGAAAATTTTAGTGAAGTGTTTCTATTTTATTTCTAAATAAAAATCCTGAAAATCTTTATCAACCATGATAAAATAATAAATCTAGTATTTTTAATATAATTATATTTTATTATTTTAATATCACAACCAAAATCTTTCTTCCCCTTCAATTAAATGGGAAAACAATTATCATTCATTTGTATAATAATATACCATCTCACAAACTTATATAAATCATTTTGCATCAATATCTAAAATACTAGTTATATTTATGGAATTATTTTTTATGAATTATATTTAATATATATACATTATTATGAGTATATAATATGTAATTTGTTTCATACATTTCCATGAATTTGAAAATAATAATGTCGTTTCATCAGATGTGTAAACTATAACCTCCATGACGCAATGTGTTTTTTTAACCATCACATTACATTGAAGATATGTATAAATATATTTAAATTATCAATATGATATTAATTACTTTACTATTATTTTTAATAAATAAAATAATATATAACTTATATCTATAGTGATCATGAAAAATTTAAAAGTTACTCATTCGTACAAAAGATTTATCGTCTTCATGATTATAACGTAGTTAATTTTTCATATAATAATTAAATGGAATGATTAAAAATTATAATTTATTTATTATAGTTGTTAATATCTCAATTATATTATTATATAGGTGATGTAATTATTCCACTTTTACTATATACATCCTACCATATTCATTTTGGACTCATATCATAAATATCATCAAAATGTATAATGTTATCTTAAATAATTAACTACTTATTGTAACAATGTAATAAGTTATATTAAATGAATAATATAAATAAAAAGGTTCTAAATAATGTAAATAATTAACATATTTTTTAATTCTGGAATTTAATGAACATACATGACTAATCGAATTCAATTTAATGGTTTTTTATCACATTTACTTCTGTCGGAAATTTTTCGTGTTCACCACTTATTTTGTCTTTGTAGTGTATGTATTGTACATTGATATATAAAAAAATTTGAATATAATTATTATAATGATATTATAGTTTTCCTTTATTATTATTAATTCATAGGTAATAATATTCAAATGTGTAAATTGTTATGGGAAACATTGTATTGTTGAAGTATCATTTCCATAAATTAATTATCAATTACCTCATTTAATATTCTATTCATATATGATTACATCATTTGTTGAATCATGTAATTCATTGAGAATAATATTATATGATTTGATCTACCTTATTTAATTCGATCGTTTATTATTAGTTTGACTAAGGATGTGTTATTTTGATACAATTCATGGTTTATGGTTAAATTATTCACATTTCATATTATACTATTTCAATACGGATGATTATGTTGTTTATGTATCACTCTTTTAATTTTTTGAATGTAATGTACATATTATGTGATGGAAGGTACCATATATATCCTCTTTATTCATCAGTAGGTTACATGAGATAAATATGATATGTATTATGTTGAGGCCTGGCCCACTAATATTCAGATATTAATTTGGATAAGGCCTTAAACATTTATTTTCAAATGTCTTCATCAAGGCCTCACCGATAATTTTTAGACGTCATTCATTATAAATTCAAAAATTATGATAATAGATGTTGATATTCATTTTTATTATATGACTTGTGGAATGTCTATGGTCTTGTTTCATATTGCATGTGATTTTTTAAGTGTAATGTCTTCGAGTTATGTACATTACTATATTTTTTTGTGACATATTTACTAATTCATTCTAATGTATTAATTCCCTTAATAATACTTTGAGATGACTCTTTTATATCATTATTTAGTAATCCAAGAAGTATACTATAAAATATATTCAATTATATTATAATTTCAAATAATGATTTTTAAAAAAGTTTATGTCGAAATTGGTGTATTCATTTGTAATACATGACTAATGTATGAAATCTAGATTTCTAAAACTTCCAAACTATATGATCATTCTAAAATTTATTCCATTAAATTGGGCCAATTTATTACAATAATGCACCGACTATAGGATTATTTTTTTGGGGTGTTATAGTTGGTGACATAAGATGTCTAACAGTGACCTTGAAAACTAAATTTAGGAAAATTAGATTAGAAAATGTATCCAAAATTCTGACTTTGAAATTAATTTTATATACAATATAACATCATATAAATATGATTATGATAATTGATAACCAATTTTATACCTAATGAATCCTATATTGATAAATGTTCATGATTTAGACATCCTATAAATTATTCTTCATTAATATATAGTCAGGATTGGTCAACGGTTACAATCAACAATGCTATACAAATAATGGTTATAAAACTGATGATGAAGAGTCTTAAAGGGGAAAATGAATTTATTGAGGTAATATAGAAGAATATGCTGATGTAATGTTAATGTTTTAATAAATAGCTATATTATGTTGTTTAGGGAATCTATGGTTAGGATTAATTTAACAAAATTAGAGATTTTTTAGACTATGCATTTTGACCGATATATTTAGATGTGTTTTATAGGTAGAATAATTTCATAGAACATTGTATATTATTATTTTATTATTTTACGTGATTTATTATATTATATATCATTTTCGTAGCATTTAATGTGGATGATATTAAATGGTTGAAGGAATAACACATGGATCTTCCATTAAAATAGAATTATTGATAAAAATTCATCTTTAATATCCATTTCATAGCATATGATATGTACTATAAATAGATAAAATAAAAATTAAAGGATAATTTTATTCATATGAAATAAAATATAATAATTTATGTTTGTTGTGTCAAGAGAATATTAAATAGTAACATCTTCTTTCAACTATGCGATGTTAATTTTAGATGAAAACACTATTCATTTAATTTTCTAATTTAGATGTCAATGGTATCTTTAAAGAATTTTAGATTTATGGTTTTTTGATTTTACACTTTTATATGACCATGTACATTATCACTCCCCATTAGAAAATGAAGCATATATTTCTCTTCCATGTATAATTTTTCAAATAAATTTTCTCGAACTAGAACAGGTCTCCATAAAATTTAACCCAAAAACTAGTCCATGGAATGGCACGAGTGGCACTATCGATCCCCATGTGCTAGAAAAAGTTTATGGGTTTCTTAAAAAATGTTTTTTAAAACTATTTACCTAAATATAGAAGCATTAAACAACCAAAAAAATAATATGAATCTAAAATATAATCAAAACAATCCTTTAGAAAAATTCATATGTAAAATAAATCGTTTTAGACAAAGCCCAAGAGAGACAAAACTCAAAATTATCAGAAAATATAACTCATGGGCCACCACATGGCATAGTTCTGTAATGACCAAAATGTTTTCAATAGAAACTCATTTCTTATAAATATGTCATAAAATCACATGAAAACACAACATAATGAACTACTAAATGCTAAGTGACCTTTAAACATAAGTTTTCACTTATGTGTTGGGAATTTTGAAAATCTGACAGACACGGTTGTGTTCAAGATGATTTTTGGAGTTTAATAAATCAAAAATATTTTTTATGAATAGTAACATACCCTTACGAATAGTAACATACCATTATGAATAGTTATATACCCCAATGGATAGTAACCTCACCTACGATAGTATTAAAATAAATTCAACTGAATGTATGATGTACCTGTATTTTAGAATAATTAAATGATGGTTTTAAGATTGTTTTTTAATAATAAATTATGGTTTTAATTAAATATTAAATTAATCATATTTAGAAATTTATTTTTAAAAAATGAACTTCATTTTTGTATTCTACACATTGAAAAAAGGTTGGGGTAAATTTATAGGATTTTTCTGAAATACTTGAATATTTTGTGAATAGTAAAATACATTAATTTACCGTATAAATACATTATAATTTAATCTCACTATTCATGACATCACAAGTGATGTAAGCACCCAAATCTCAATCTCACATGCCCTCTTTACAATTATTTTTCATTTAAGACTCAATATTCATTGTCTTAAAGGAAATTAATAAACTAATGAATTTTATATTAAAGAAACCCTCTCCCCTCAACTATTAATACCACCATTCACACCATCATTTCATCACACCTCTCAAGCATGAAGCATTTTCTAAAATCTACACTAACAACTTCTATATCCATTCCCCCACATCTAGGTGCTACTGGTCTTATCAAAATACCATGCTTAGTCCCCTTAAAGAGGATTTCAAGAGGAGTATTCAAGAGGTAATTTCACTACCTCTTCTCCACCATTTCTCTTTCAATTCCATGTTCTTTTCTTATTCTATCCCCACCTACCATTGTAAGAATTGTATGGCAACTCTCGTAACATAAATATAATTTAATTATATGATACTAATGGGATATTATATCATCCAACCCCCTTTCTCTTCTTCTTTTTATTGTATTAAAGAGAACGCTGTTCGTGAGGTGTTAATTTATCACCTTCAAGAACAACATGTCTTCTTCTTCCGTTTCTACCTTCAGATCTAGTCATAAAACCCTTTTTATGGTTGAACCTGAATATTTTATATGTATTATGTCTTGTTTAATGTTTTCTAACTTACTTATGTAAATATTACTAAAAGATAAATTAAAACAAGTTATTTGTGAATGATAAACTACTCAAATTAACCCAAACAATCATCGTTTAATTTTTATCCAATGATTCATCCACATGGTATATAATATAATTCACTATAAAATAATTTTAAATTATTTAATGAAATTAACAACATTTAATATCATTTCTGGATGTTTACCCATGTTATACCCGATCATTCTTTTAAGAATACATGTTATCCACTCAAGAAGACCATAAAAACGAACATTCCCAAACAATTTATTTAAACCCCATAACTCATACAAAATCCCATAAAATGACATAATGAAACCAAAATAAACCAAATTTATGTATAAAAGGTTCTTTAATTTCATATTAATGAATATAGTGTCATTATACTTGCCATTAAAGAGAAGGAAGCGTTCGAATACAAGGAAAGGGGAAATTCTTTAACCCAAATTCCATCCTTTGGGTTCTCCCTCTTTCACTCAATTTTTTATATGGGTACTCATTAAATATCATTTTTTCATCATTTTCTTTACATTTTTTGGATATAAATTTTTACCACTATTGATTTATTTCAAAAAAAATGTTTTCCAAAAGAAATCTTCTATTAAGAACACACCTTTTACTTCTCATTCAAGGTTGATGGTTCTTGTGTAAAGTTTGTTATTCTCTCTTGGTTTTGGAAACCCAAAGTTTATGAATGTGTTTTTATGGGATGAAACCCATTACATTCTATGGGTTATTTATGTTCATTATTTATATATTTTCTATATTTCATGCGTGATAATGATAATATTATGATGTGACAGGTGCGCCCGGAATTATATAGCGCAATATGAACGTTTGAATGTGACGGGTTCACCTGGAATTATACAATGATCGAATGTGTTGGGTAAAGTGATAAATCTCACGAGTAAATGTGAAATTATGTGGACAAGATTCTATCTTTGTTCACAATCATGTGTGGTAGTTAACCACTTACACATGATGTTTCATTTTTATGCTTTTCCACACTTCAAGTCTTTTATTTTTTCTTCCTATGAAGTGCCAATAAGAAGTTAGAGAAGAAGAAAATAAATAATATTTATTCTTGATGATGTAATTTCTTTGTATGGTCCTAGTTTTCCCAAGGATCTAAACCATTGGATCCTCTATTTGTAATATTATTACGTTGTTTATCTTAACATAATTTAATTGTAATGTAAGAAAAGGTTGGGTCTCTATAGTTTGTATCAGAGGAAAGTTTTTGTTAATTTGTGAATTAAGATTGGTGATCCCTAGATAAAACCTCTAGCTTGAGACTATGTACATATACGGACAGAAGAATATATACATAGGGATCACATATGTTATGATTTTTGTATACATTTTCAAATGAATAATTTTTTTTTCTAGCCTTTTCTATTTTAGAAAATGGTGGGAACCAAAAGAAATCAGGCCAAAAACTCATGCGAGGGCCAATGAAATGATTTCCCGAACAACACCCCCAGTGATTAGGGAGGTGGATTTAAGAACATCATGGTGATAATTACACAATTATCTTATGTTATGAACAATAACCATAATAATGGGGAATGTCCTCTTTCACCAAAGAGAGAGAAACTGGCAATCGAATGTTTTATGAGGCAACGAACACAGACGTTTAGTGGAGCTTCCAATCCACTTGTTGTGGAATAGTTGGTCAACTCCATGGAGAAGATATTTTTTGTTCTTCACTCTTCTGAGATAGAGAAGGTGACTCTAGCCGTTTATCATGTATATGGGGAGGCCGATCAATGGGGGCCTTTGATTAAGAATTCCAAGACAATGGAGTAAATTTAAGAGATGGAATTGGAAGACCTTAAGATCATGTTTATTAATAAGTATTTCCCATGAAATATTCACACAATGATAGAGAGACCATTCATAGAACTCAAGAAAAAATATGGTGAATATGTAACAACCTATAAAGAGAATTTCACCAGGATTTATAGGCACACTTTGAGTTTTGTTATAAAACATGATAGCACAATTGATAGATTCTTTAGTGGATTAAAACCACTCCTTCAAAAGGATCTTGAAATTTGTGAATTTGGGAGTTACGAAGAAGCTGCTCGGTGTGCTCTCAATGTGGAGATGGTGTTTGGAGAATGGTCCCACATATTTGGTGATAAGGAACGAAATATAGAGTTTCATGCCGGTGGATCTAATGATAAAGGTGGGAAGAAAACTAAATGACCCACATGCCAAAAATTTTGGATGATGCACCATGGGAACTACCTTAAAGGGATGGGGAAATGATTCGATTGTGGGAAATAAGGATATCATGCTCAAGTGTGTCGAATGTACATGAAAAGGAAGGATAATGTAGTGGGGGAATGGAGATAACCACCAATGGTTCAATGCTACAACAGTAGGGAGCTAGGGCACTATGCAAGCCAGTGCACTAAACCTCGAGTTCTCGAGGGTAATCAGCATCAACAACCAGCAAAGAAAAAAGTACCAGGGAAGGCTTATGAAATCACTACTGCGGATGTGTAACAAGATAGTGAAGTGGTATAAGGTAAACAACCTATTCACTCAAGAATGGAAGAATTCTTATTTTATTCTGGTTGTACGCATTCCTTTGTATATTATATGTTTTCTATAACAATATAATCGATGCTCCAAAACCTTGAAGAAGAGATATCTGTAAAAACACAAAGTGGTGAAATCATTTCAACCCAACTGTCCGACTCTTCTCCTATTGGTGTGTTTGATTCTTCTCAAAAAATATGCAATACTTCCCTTGGTATAATTCGACGCTATAATGGGAATGTATTGGCTATGATTATATTGAGCTCATATCAACAATCGGGAAAAAGAAAAATCTTTTCATATTCCAAACCATCCCATACTCCTCTACAAATCAATTGAAGATCATGAATCTCCTTTCAAAAATACTTTTATCTGTGAGGATGTTGATTCCTTATGAAGATGCATACCTCTCCAAAATGGTTGTGTAAACGGAAGGTGCCAACACTGCAGAAATTCCCATCGTGAGGGAATATGGTGATGTATTTCCCAAAAAGTTTCCCGTAATTCCACCGAATCAGGAGGAAGAGTTATCAATTTAACTCATACCTGGAGCTACTCCCATCTCGATGTTTCCTTATAGCATGGCTCTTGTCAAACTGGATGAGTTAAAGAAGAAACTACATGAGAATCTGGATAAAGGGTTCACACACCTTAGTGTATTACCTTGGGGTGCACCAGTGCTATTAGTGAAGAATAAAGATAGAACAATGCAGCTGGGTGTCAATTATCAGGAACATAACAAGATCACCATAAAGAACAAGTATCCTCTTCCAAGGATTGATGACATTTTTGATCAGTTAAGTGGAGATCAATAGTTCTCAAAGGTGGATCTGTGTTCTGGATATCATCAGTTAAATGTGAAGAAGGGTGATATTCGGAAGAATGCCTTCTGTACAATGTATGGGCACTATGGGTTTCTGGTTATGCCCTTCGAACTTACTTATTCCCCTTCAATATTCATGGATTTTATGAATATAGTGTTTATACATTACCTCGAAATATTTTTGGTAGTGTTTTTTGATGATATTCTCATCTACTCAATGTGCAAGGAGAAAAATGAAGAATATCTAAGACTTGTGTCGGCGCCATTAATAAAGGAGAAGTTGTACACGAAGTTCATAAAGTGTGACTTTTGTATGAATCAAGTCATATTCATTGGAAATGTGATCACAAGTGAGAGAAATATATGTAGATCCTTTAATGATGAAGGCGATTGATGAATGGACCAGGCCCTCTAGTGTCACAAAAACCCGTAGTTTTCTTGGATTTGTTGGGTACTACCAACGTTTTGTGAGAAACTTCCCACGATTGTCAATCCCACTGAATAAGATAACAAAGAAAGGGGTAATGTATGTATGGATGTAAGAATGTGAGGGAAGCTTCATGGAGCTAAAGAGAAGTCTAATCATTGCACCTATACTCACACTACAGAAAAGTGGAGAATGTTTTGATAATTACAGTGATGCTTCAAAAAGTGTCTTGGGTTGAGGACTCATGCAAAATGATAATGTGATAGCCTACGCCTCATGACAGTTGAAGATCCATGAGCAGAACTACCTGACGCATGATATAGGCTGGCTGCTGTGATTTTTTCCTTGAATACATGGCCGCAATGCCTTTATGGTGAGATGTGTGACATATACACCAACCACAAGAGCCTAATGTATATATTCACAAAAAAATAGAACAACATGAATCATTTGAGATTGTTAGAGCTAATCAAGGATTAATATTTCTCTATTCACTACAATCTTGGAAAGGCGAACAAAGTAGCTGATTATCTAAGAAGAAAAAACCCTACTACTCTATCCATTTTACGGATTGAGAAAGATCATATCTTCATAGATATGAAAATGATGGATTTGTAAATCATAAGGGAAGGGGATACATCCTACCATGAAAAAAATATTGTGTAACCATCTATCCAAGAGAATATTAAGGGAGCATAAAGGGATGTTGTGGATATGCAAAAGAGAATGGAGACAGTAAAAGAAGGGGAGTTTCAAGGGTTCAATATTGACGATAATGGTGTAACTCGGTTTCGAACGCGGATTTCTGCACCTTCATCACCCATGATATAGAAGGAGTTGTTGGACAACTCACATAGCTCACCTTTTTCTATCCATCATGGGAGTACCAAGATGTACCGTGATCTCGTAGGACACTTCTTTTGGGATAACATGTAGAAGGATATTGCGTAATATATATTAATGTGCTTGGTATGTCAGCAAGTTAAAGAAGAGTGACAAAAGTCTAAAGGGATGACAAAGTCATTGCCTATACCCATGTGGAAATGGGAAAATGTTACTATGGACTTTTTCTTGGGTCTCTCGAGTAGGTTAAAGGGAAATAATGCGATATGGGTTGTGGTTGACCAACTCAATAAGACATCCCATTTAATTGCTATTGGGGATGATCTCTCACATATAAAACATGAAAAGATATATGTGATGAAAGTGGTGAGAATGCACGATGTTCCACTCTCAATTTTCTATGACCAAGATCCATTGTTCACATCTAAATTCTGGAGAAGCCTTCAACATTGTTTGAGTACTAAATTAAATTTAAACACGACCTATCACCCCCAAACTTATGGCTAGTCAAAAATGAATATTCATATGCTTGAAAATATGCTAAGAGCCTGCTCTCTAGAATTCAAAGGTGGATGGGATCAACATCTTCCATTGGTTGAGTTCTCATACAACAATAGCTTTCACTCAAGTGTTCAGATAGATCCCTATGAAGTTATGTATGGAAGGCGATGTAGAACTCCAACCTGTTGGGATGAAGTTGGGAAAAGAAACCTACATGGAACCGATCTTGTGCAAGAGATGACAGAGAAGGTTTAAGTCATCCAAGAACTCCTCAAATCTGCTCAGAGATGGTAATAGAGCTATGCTGACAACCGTTGAAGAGACTTGGAGTTCGATGTTGGAGATAAAGTCTTCCTTTGAAAATCACCATGTAAGAGAGTCATGTGGTTTGGAAAGAAAGGAAAGCTATTCCCAAGGTATATTGGCCCCTTTGAGATCCATGACCTAAAAAAATTTGTGGCCTATCAGCTTGCACTTCCACCAAATATGGCTCATTTTCATGATGTGTTTCACGTATCACTCTTGAGGAAGTATATAGAAGACCCCTCACATGTATTAAACATAGAGGTGGTACAACTGGGATATGGTCTCTCTTATGAGGAGCCTCTAGTAGTGATTCTGGACCAGAGAGATGTGGTTCTACACAACAAGACAACCAACCTTGTCAATGTGTTGTGGAGGAACCATATGTTCAGAGATGCTACTTGGGAACTGGAAGAGGCGATGAAGGAGAAGTACACTCACGAGTTTGTGGAAATTTAAATTTCGAGGGAAGAATTTCATAAGCGGGGAAGAATGTAACGACAAAAATTATTTCAATGGAAATTACATTCATATAAATATGTAATAAAATCACATGAAATCACAAAATAATGAACTACTAAGTGCTAAGTGACCTTTAAACATTTGTTTGTCACTTCTGTATTGGAAATTTTGAAAATATGACATACACGGTTGTGTTTAAGATGATTTTTGGAGTCTAACAGATCAAAAACAATTTTTTTGTGAATAGTAACCTACCCTAATGGAAAGTAACAAAACCTTATAAATAGTGATATACCCTAATGAATAGTATCCATACCTATGATCGTATAAAAATAATATTCATGTGAAAGTATGATGTACATATATTTTAGAATAAGTAAATGAATGTTTTAAAACTCGTTTTTTAATAACAAATTATGATTTTAATTAAATATTAAATTAGTCATATTTAGAGAATTAGTTTTGAAAAACAGATGTCATTTTTGGATTCTATGCAACATAAAATGGTTGGGGTAAATATTTGGGATTTTTCTAAAATACTTGATTTTTTGGTGAATAGTAAGATACATTAATTTACCATATAGATACATTATAATTTAAACTCACTATTCATGACATCACAATTGATTTAAGAACCCAAATCTCGAACTCACATTCCCTATTTACTATTCTAAGACATTTAAGACTCACTATTCATTGTCTTATGAGAAATTAATAAACAAATGAATTTTATATTTTGGAAACCACTCTACCTTCCACTATAAATACCACCCTCACACATTCATTTCCTCACACCTCTCAAGCATAAAACTGTAAAACCCGAGATTTTTATGAGCAATATTTTGTTTTTATGTTATATATATATAATCAAAGGAATCTTTCACTACACACTAGCTTGGCTTACTTTACACGCAATCACGACCTTCCTCGATAGCTTGCGTTGTACGCAATACCGAGTTTCACTAAACGACGATATTCTATAAAAATATTATAGCCGTTATGAATAGTAATAACCACTTTTTGAAATTTTATCTTTCAAAATGGACTTCATTTTTGGATTCGGGATACCGAAATTAGCCTAGGGTGAAATTTTGGTATTTTTCTGAAAACATTCAATTTTTGATGAATAGTGAAACCACTAAGTGGTAGGTTAAAAAACTAAATTTTGTATAAAACTTAATTTTACCACTTATGTGAATGGAATTTCGAAAATCCGACAGACACGGTTGATATCAGTAAGTAAAATGTGGTTCAATGAGATAAAAATAATTTTTTGGTGAATAGTAACTTTTTATTTTTTTTACCACGGTTAATAGTAAATAGGGTAACTAAGGGTAAATATGATATTACTATTACCCTAACACATGTCCTAATTCTATTGGATAAATTTAATTCGACCAAAAACAACCTTATGAATATAATATGACCATTTAGGTCCACTTGGATTAGATTATGACATTTAATATTATTTTATTTAATGAATAGATAAAATAGTTAAAATCAAAGTTTAATAACTAAAACATTTTTAATATGGGTTTATACATAAGATAAATTCGATTATAAATATTCATTAGAAAGATAAAACTATTTCCTACATAATGATATTTTATTTATAATTTTTAGACTTTAAATTAATTAATTTATTTATGACACAACGATGATGCAGTAATTACCCTTTTAAGGAAAATGTCAACATAATTGATGTTATAAATGCCCAAATAAATGTAATTTGAGACTTTTTATGAATTAAAATAATTTTCTAGGTTACTATGATATATTAGTGTTGATATAATCAACTTGGTTCGAACATATAAATCTATTATTACTTTAACAAAAATCATATATCAAATAGTGTCAAAATTGACACAAAATAGTTTTTAAATCAAATATTATATTATTAATTGTTATTTTATTCCTAAAAATCTAAGGATCGGCCAAAGGACTTAGCTAAGGATATATATATTAATAATAAACAATTTGGGGTTCTTTTGTCATGTTATAGTAAGTTTATTAACCACATAGTGTAAGAAAACAAAAAGGCACGGTAAAAGTTAAATTATTTAACTTAGAGTTAAATCTAACTGATAAGGTTAAAATAATAACCAAAACTTGTATAAATCCTATTGGTTGATAGTATTTCGACCCATCCCCACTTTAGCTTCTAAATAAGACCCTTTGGAACCATTATAAACCGATTTTGACTTTATTATAAAATAATATTTTGAGATATTCCTAAGGTGCCCCTCTCCTCTCTTATAAAAGGGCACCTCCTCCCCCTCCTCCTCACACCAATTTGAGCACTCAATATCGGACAACCCCTGCCAAAATCCCTTCTCCACTTCCCTAGAATAATCCTAGAGGTCCTGGTCTTCTTCAAAGACCAATCTTAGTTCCGTAAGTGGAGGATTCAAAGAGGCGTTCCAAAGAAGAGGTAATATCCATTACCGATCTTTTCAATTTCTTTCTTCTTCAACTTCTTCTTCTTTAGTTGTTTCATGATAAAGTAATAACATCAGTATTACTTACATACTGATATGTTATTATAAATATGAAACAACCCTAATTCACCTTCTATCCATCCTACGGAAAAATGAAATCACCGCGCGTGCGTACGTACGGAATACCGTCTCCACGCCGTGGTGTCATCTATTTTCCACCATCACCTTACAAGGATGGGTATAATGGTGTAATGAGTAACTATTTATGATTATTATAAAGTAATATTGATACTGAAATAATATATATATACTCCAATACAATTCCACGATCATAGGAACAATATCATCACTCGTGCGTACGTACGGAATACCGTCTCCACGATGTGATGCGACTCATTCTACTTGATCTTCATTTCATAATGATTATATAAATTAATTGAATGAATGAATATGATATATAATACACTAATAACATTCTTTAAATGAGGTATCTATAACCTAAAGATAAGAACAAGAATTTATTCGACAAAACACGCATAAGAACAAAAAGTTATAAACACCCGAATAACAAGTTGCAATGAAATATTACTACTAAGAAGCTAAGAATATGAACATATATGATATCATAAAAATATGTATGATTCATGAATAAGTCAATAACATTATTTAAATCATTATACAGGAGGTTCGGACACTTACAAAGAAAGTCGGACCTAAGGTAAGGGAAATATCACAATCTCATTTTTATCCGAGATTGTTTATCCTTTGGAAGTTTCTGGGGTGAATTTTATCATCCACATCCATGTTTCCTCAATATTTAATATTATTTCCATCCACGTACAATTGTTTAAATCCAATTTTACCCTTTGGTGAGTTTTTAGGAGAAGATATTGATGGAATCTTTTGTCATTTTTGGTACGAGATACTTTTTGACTTTTCCAACAAACGTACGAGAAGAACGTTTTTTTAACTTATACGACATGAATGGATTTTTAAAACATTATTTCCAAGAAGATTCCTTTACAAGTTTTCAAGTTTATTTTTAATCAACTTCTTTTAATTTAAAGTCATATGACATGTTAAGAAAGGAAAAATGTTTTTGAAGAGGAAATGATATTTTCCTCAAGAATGGAGTTCAAGTGTCTTATCAAAATAATTTTCCATCTAAGATAATAAAGGGTTCTGTTTTTGTCCCTATTATTACATTGATTTGATCATGTTGTGATGGAATTATTTTTATGAATTCCTTTATCTTATATGATTTGTTTTATGATGTCATGATGTTTAAGATTCCCATTTGTATTACATGGGTTATGCAATGATGTATGATTTATGATTTTGTGGAACACATAAGAATGGTATCATTAAGAGATGTGTGGGACCTATATCTCCCTCAAATGCATTGGGTAAAGATTTATATCTCATGATATAGACATGGCTGGAATGGAAGGTTATTTCAGTTCAGTGATACAGGACTGAAACGAGGAGTGAACTCGGTTCAGAAATGGACTTTGTCCGCTAAGATAGTCTTGGCAATGAGTCATGACTAACAAGAAATGATTTCCCATGATTATGTGTGCATGCCACAAGGTTTCAAGTTTTATGTTATGATTATGGGGATCTCATTTTCACTTCTATGATTTATTCCATGTTAAGATATTATGATCTCTTTTTACAGGTTATGATTTTCAAAAAGATATGATATGATTTTTATATCCTTTATTTGCCCTTGCTAAGAATTTGAGCTCACCCTTTTATGTTTTCTTTTCCCCAGGCCAGGAAGATGGATATTAAGTAGAATATACTAAAAGGGACCCTAGATATGATGAAATAAATGGGAGACACTGTAGAAGATTTATGAACCAGTTTTTTATGTTTCCCAGTTTCTAAAGACACTACACCTATACGGTCCTTTGTGGTTTTGTCATGTGTTGTAATAAGTGTGCTTCAATTTTGAAGTATTAAAAATGTATGTAAAGTATGGGTCGTTATAGTTGGTATCAGAGGAAAGGTATAGTCAACCTTTGGAAACTAGGATGTGAAAGCCTTAGTAAGAACCCTAAGGATAAGTCTAAGCATAGAACACAATCTTAGTGTTTTAGAAATGGCCATGAATAACCTAGGATAAGACCTTAAGAGTGAATATTTTATTCTTGAATTACGTGGTTTTCCTATTATAATTAGTGTTTCTCACACTATTCTTCTTGGTTTTAGTCAATGGCTGGAACCCGAAGGAACCGTGTTAATGCGGAATGCGATGGGCAATGCAATGATTGTCCCCCTAAGCAACCAAACGATATGGGAGCTGGAATGAAAAACCTTGTAGCCATGCTCACACAACATTCTCAAGCTATGAATCATGCAGGACTTCCAAACGATCAAAGGAAGGAGCAAAATTCTGTTGAATCCTTCATGAGGCAGTGTCCACCTTCTTTCAGCGGGTCTACTGATCCATTAGTTGCTGAACAATGGATTAGCACTACTGAAAAGATATTTTCAGTTCTTCAATGTTCTGAACATGATAAAGTCATCCTAGCAGTGTATCGTTTGGAAGGAGATGCTGATCAATGGTGGAATCTTATTAAGAATACGAGGAAAAGGGATGAAATTGAGTCCATGGAATGGGATGAGTTCAATAACTTATTTTTCAATAAGTACTTCCCTTGTATTCTCCGAACAAAGTTGGAGAAAGAGTTTCTTGAACTGAAGCATAGGGATGATGAATCTATTGGTACCTATGAAGCAAATTTTACAAGACTTTCAAGGTACACTTCTGGTATTATTATCCAACCTGAGAGTAAGATCGATCGATTCTTTAGTGGCCTAAAACCAAGTCTTCGAAGGGCGTTATCCATAAGGGACTTCAATAGCTACGAGGAAATCGTTCGATGTGCTCTCAAAGTTGAGATAGAGATTGGAGTAACCCATCAGTCATATGGGTTTGATAAGAAGAGGAAAATGGAATTCAATGGAAAATATAAAGAGCACACTGAAAAGAAGATGATCTTTCCCTTATTCTCAAAGTGTGGAAAGAAACATGGAGGGAGTTGTCTTAAAGGGAAAAGCAAATGTTTCAAATGTGGAAAGGAAGGTCATCAGGCATTTGAATGCCGCGATAATGGGAAGAGGATGTCTAATGATGCAAAAAAAGGAAGGGATACACAGAATGAACCTACTACAGTTCAATGTTTCAAGTGAAAGGAGATGGGGCATTATGCCAATCAATGCCCAAATCCAAGGGTTGATGATGATGGCCGACGTCAACAAACTCTTAAGGATAAAGAAAAAGGAAAGACACATGAAATTTCTATCAGCGATGTGGAGTACGATAACGAAGTGGTGAAAAGTACACTTACCATCCCCTCTAAAGTAGCAAATGTTTTATTTGATTCTGGATCCACCCACTCTTTTATTTCTGAATAATTTTCTAAGGGTATCACCGTATTACCTCAACAATTAGATGTTGAGTTAGCTGTGACAACACCTAATGGCACAACAGTTGCATCAAAAGTTTATAATTCTTCTCCGATCGAAGTTTGTGGGAAAGTGCTTCCTGCAAATCCAGTGATCCTTCCTATAGTGGAATTTGATGTGATTCGTGGCATGGATTGGCTTTCTTTATATGGAGCTCATATCAATGGCCAAATAAGGGAAGTCACATTTAATATTCCATATCAATCTATGATTGTCTATCAATGCAATGATGAACATAACCTTCCAGTGGAAATTTCTTCCATTTTATGGGTATTGATTCCACTAAATGAAGGTTATTTATCTCAAATGGTTGGTGAGAAACTCACGATTAAGAATATGCCCATCATACAGGAGTTTGATGATGTCTTTCCGGAGGAATTACCGGGTCTTCCACAAAATCGTGAAGTTGAGTTTTCAATAGAAATCATACCGGGTGCTTTGCCTATTTCAAAGACACCTTATAGAATGACCCCAATTGAGTTGTAGGAATTGAAGAAGCAACTCCAAGAGAATCTTGATAAGGGATTCATACGCCCTAGTGTGTCACCTTGGGGAGCACCTGTTCTATTTGTTAAGAAGAAAGATGGATCAATGAGACTCTGCATTGATTATCGAGAACATAACAAGATCACTATCAAGAACAAATATCCTCTCCCACGCATTGATGACTTATTTGACCAACTACGCGGAGCTCAATACTTTTCCAAGATTGATCTTCATTCAGGGTATCATCAATTAAGGGTCAAAAGGGAGGATATACCAAAGACGGATTTCCGTACAATGTATGGACACTATGAATTTATATGATGCCATTTGGTCTTACTAATGCCCCTGCTATCTTCATGGATCTAATGAATAGAGTATTTAGGGACTATCTTGATCAATTTGTGGTAGTCTTTATAGACGATATTCTTGTCTATTCAAAGAGCAAGGAAGAGCATGAAGATCACTTTAGAATCATATCGAAGACCCTGAGAAAGGAGAAGCTTTATGCCAAATTTCCCAAGTGTGAATTTTGGCTTCAAAAAGTTTCATTTTTGGGTCACATAATCTCAAAAGAGGGGATATTTGTGGATCCAGCAAAAATAGAGGTTATCGAATGATGGTTGAGACCAACAACAGTAACTGAGATCTGAAGTTTTCTTGGTTTGGCTGGATATTATCGACGTTTTGTAAAATATTTTTCACGATTATCTAATCCACTCACCAAGTTGACTCGGAAAGGAGTTAAGTTTGTTTGGACAGAGGAATGTGAAGAGAATTTCAAGGAGTTGAAAAAGAGGTTATCCAGTGCACCTGTGATCACACTACCTTTTAGTGGAGAAAGGTTTGTGATCTACAGTGATGCATCCAAGAAGGGATTGGGGTTTGTTCTTATGCAAAATGATATGGTGATAGCTTATGCCTCACGACAGTTGAAAATACATGAGCAAAATTACCCAACTCAGGATTTGGAGTTAGCTGTGGTAATCTTTGCATTAAAGATTTGGAGGCATTACCTTTATGGTGAAAGGTGTGATATTTATACTGATCATAAAAGTTTAAAGTATATTTTCACACAAAAGGAGCTGAATATGCGTCAATGAAGATGGTTGGAGCTGATTAAGGATTATGACTGCTCAATCCATTACCACCCTGGGAAAGCAAACAAGGTGGCAGATGCATTAAGTCGACAAGACCATGCTAGTTTATCCATGATGAGGATCACAAAAGATCCAATATTTATGTATTTACAAAGGATGGATCTTGTAATTATAATGGAAGGGGAAAAATCTTATCTTTCTCAAATGAATGTTCAACCATCTATACATGTGAAGATTAAAGAGGCACAGAAAGAAGATGTCGAGTTACAAAAGAAGGTGAGAAATGTTCCTGAATTCAACCTTGATTTTGATGGGATAATAAAGTTCAGGAATCGGGTTTGTGTTCCTCCCATCCCCGAATTAAAGAAGGAGCTGCTGGATGAGGCTCATAGTTCTTCATTCTCTATTCATCCTGGAAGCATGAAGATGTATAGGGACCTGAAATAGTACTTCTGGTGGGATGGCATGAAAAGAGATGTTGCTGAATATGTCTCTCAATGCTTGGTTTGTCAACAAGTTAAAGCTGAGAGATAGAAGTCTAAGGGGATGTTACAACCATTACCCATACCCAAATGGAAATGGGAAAACATCACTATAGACTTTGTCACATGACTTCCTAAAATATCCAAAGGCAATAATGCTATCTGGGTCATAGTTGATCATCTTACAAAGTCTGCACACTTCATTGCTATTAGAGAGGATTTCTCTCTAGATCTTCTTTCTAGGATATATGTAAAGGAAGTGGTAAGATTGCATGGAGTACCACTTTCTATTATATCTGATCGGGATCTAAGATTTACCTCGAAGTTCTGGCGAAGTCTTCAGCATACTATGGATACAGAGTTGAGTTTCAGCACTGCTTATCATCCCCAGACAGACGGTCAGTCTGAGAGAACAATTCAAACCCTAGAAGATATGTTGAGAGCTTGCTCTATGGATTTCAAAGGAGGTTGGGATCAACACCTACCTTTGGTGGAATTTTCATATAATAATATCTTTCACTCCAGTATTCAGATGGCTCCTTATGAACTCTCTATGTAAAGAAATGCAGGACTCCAACTTGCTGGGATGAAGTTGGGGAAAGAAAGCTATTCGGACCTGATCTCGTTGATGAAATGGCAGAAAAGGTCAGATCTATTCAACAACACATAAGAGCAGCTCAGAGTCGACAGAAAAGTTATGCTGACAACCGAAGAAAAGACCTAGAGTTTGAAGTGGGTGATAAAGTGTTCTTACGAATATCTCCCTGGAAGAGGGTTATGAGATTTGGAAAGAAGGGGAAGTTGAGCCCTAGATATATCGGTCCTTTAGAAATACAGGATTGTGTTGGGAAGGTAGCTTACCGATTGGCGCTTCCACCGAATCTCTCTCAAGTTCACGATGTGTTCCATGTATCTCTCCTGAGATAGTACATACCTGATCCTTCACATGTACTCAGCTCAGAAGTTGTACCGCTGGAGCAAGATCTTTCTTATGAAGAACAACCAATAAAGATTCTGGATCGTAGTGAAAAAGTCCTACGAAACAAGACCACTCGATTGGTGAATGTTTTATGGAGGAACCACCAACTTGAAGAAGCTACATGGGAGCTTGAGGATATGATGAGGGAGAAGTATCCTCATCTATTTGTTAAAAGTGACGAATTTCGAGGGCGAAATTCTTTTTAAGGGGGGTAGAATGTAACACCCGAGATTTTTATGAGTAATATTTTGTTTTTATGTTATATATATATCATCAAAGGAATCTTTCACTACACACTAGCTTGGCTTACTTTACATGCAATCACGACCTTCCTCGATAGCTTGCGTTGTACGCAATTCTGAGTTTCACTAAATGATGATATGCTATTAAAATATTATAGCCGTTATGAATAGTAATAACCACATTTTGAAATTTTATCTTTCAAAATGGACTTCATTTTTGGATTCGGGATACCGAAATTATCCTAGGGTGAAATTTGGGTATTTTTCTGAAAACTTTCAATTTTTGATGAATAGTGAAACCACTAAGTGGTAGGTTAAAAAACTGAATTTTGCATAAAAATTAATTTTACCACTTCTGTGAATGGAATTTTGAAAATCCGATAGACACGGTTGATATCGGTATGTAAAATGTGGTTCAATGAGATAAAAATTATTTTTTGGTGAATAGTAACTTTTTATTTTTTTTACCATGGTTAATAGTAAATAGGGTAACTAAGGGTAAATATGATATTACTATTACCCTAAAACATGTCCTAATTCTATTGGATAAGTTTAATTCGACCAAAAAAAACTTATTAATATAATATGACCATTTAGGTCCACTTGGATTAGATTATGACATTTAATATTATTTTATTTAATGAGTAGTTAAAATAGTTAAAATCAAAGTTTAATAACTAAATTTTTTTTAATATGGGTTTATAAATAAGATAAATTAGATTATAAATATTCATTAGAAAGATAAAACGATTTCCTACATAATTATATTTTATTTATAATTTTTAGATTTTAAATAAATTAATTTATTTATGACACAACGATGATGCAGTAATTACCCTTTTAAGGAAATGTTAACATAATTGATGTTATAAATTCCCAAATAAATGTAATTTGAGACTTTTTATGAATTACAATAATTTTTTAGGTTACAATGATATATTAGTGTTGATATAATCAACTTTGTTCGAACATATAAATCTGTTATGACTTTCACAAAAATCATATATCAAATAGTGTCAAAATTGACACAAAATAGTTTTTAAATCAAATATTATATTATTAATTGTTATTTTATTCCTAAAAATATAAGGTTCGGCAAAATGACTTAGATAAGGATATATATAATAATAATAAACAATTTTGGGTTCGTTTGGCATGTTATAGTAAGTGTATTAACCATATAGTGTAAGAAAACAAAAAGACACGGTAAAAGTTAAATTATTTAACTTAGAGTTAAATCTAATTGATAAGGTTAAAATAATAACCTAAACTTGTCTAAATCCTATTGGTTGATAGGATTTCGGCCCATCCCCACTTTAGCTTCGAAATAAGACCCTTTGGAACCATTATATACTGATTTTGACTTTAATATAAAATAATATTTTGAGATATTCCTAAGGTGCCCCTCTCCTCTCTTATAAAAGGGCACCTCCTCCCCCTACTCCTCACACCAATTTGAGCACTCAAGCTCGGCCAACCCCTGCCAAAATCCCTTCTCCACTTCCCTAGAATAATCCTAGAGATCTTGGTCTTCTTCAAAGACCAATATTAGTTCCCTAAGTGGAGGATTCAAAGAGGCGTTCCAAAGAAGAGGTAATATCCATTACCGATCTTTTCAATTTCTTTCTTCTTCAACTTCTTCTTATTTAG
The DNA here is from genome assembly GCA_963277665.1 of Viscum album. NCBI lineage: Eukaryota > Viridiplantae > Streptophyta > Magnoliopsida > Santalales > Viscaceae > Viscum > Viscum album. The sequence continues at coordinate 387,794,098 of OY728142.1, read as the reverse complement.
TTGTTTCATGATAAAGTAATAACATCAGTATTACTTACATACTGATATGTTATTATAAATATGAAACAACCATAATTCACCTTCCGTCCATCCTACGGAAAAATGAAATCACTGCGCGTGCGTACGTACGGAATACCGTCTCCACACCGTGGTGTAATCTATTTTCCACCATCACCTTTCAAGGATGGGTATAATGGTGTAATGAGTAACTATTTATGATTATTATAAATTAACATTGATACTTAAATAATATATATATACTCCAGTACAATTCCACGATCATAGGAACGATATCATCACTCGTGCGTACGTACGGAATACCGTCTCCACAATGTGATGCGACTCGTTCTACATGATCTTCATTTCATAATGATTATATAAATGAATTGAATGAATGAATATGATATATAACACACTAATACCATTCTGGAAATGAGGTATCTATAACCTAAAGATACGAATAAGAATTTGTTCGACAAAACACGCATAAGAACAAAAAGTTATAAACACCCGAATAACAAGTAGCAATGAAATATTACTACTAAGAAGCTAAGAATATGACCAGATATGATATCATAAAAATAAGTATGATTCTGGAATAAGTCAATAACATTATTTAAATCATTATACAGGAGGTTTGGACACTTACAAAGCAAGTCGGACCTAAGGTAAGGGAAATATCACAATCTCATTTTTATCCGAGATTGTTTATACTTTGGAATTTACTGGGGTGAATTTTATCATCCACATCCATGTTTCCTCAATATTTAATATTATTTCCATCCACGTACAATTGTTTAAATCCACTTTTACCCTTCGGGGAGTTTTTAGTAAAAGATATGAAAGGAATCTTTTGTCGTTTTTCGTACGAGATAATTTTTGATTTTTCCGAAAAAAGTACGAGAAGAATGTTTTTTTAACTTATACGACATGAATGGATTTTTAAAACATTATTTCCAAGAAGCTTCCTTTACAAGTTTTCAAGTTTATTTTTAATCAACTTCTTTTAATTTAAAGTCGTATGACATGTTAAGAAAGGAAAAATGTTTTTGAAGAGGAATGGAAATTTTCCTCAAGAATGGAGTTCAAGTGTCTTATCAAAATTATTTTCCATCTAAGATAATAAAGGGTTCTGTTTTTATCCCTATTATTACATTGATTTGATCATGTTGTGATGGAATTATTTTTATGAATTCCTTTATCTTATATGATTTTCTTTATTATGTCATGGTGTTTAAGATTCCCATTTGTATTACATGGGTTATGCAATGATGTATGATTTATGATTTTGTGGCACACATAAGAATGGTATCATTAAGAGATGGGTGGGACCTATATCTCCCTCCAATGCATTGGGTAAAGATTTATATCTAATGAGATAGACATGGATGGAACAGAAGTTTATTTCGGTTCAGTGATACAGGACTGAAACGAGGAGTGAACTCGGTTCAGAAATGGACTTTGTCCGCTAAGATAGTCTTGGCAATGAGTAATGACTAACAAGAAATGATTTTCCATGATTATGTGTGCATGCCACAAGGTTTCAAGTTTTATGTTAGGATTATGGGGATCTCATTTTCACTTCTATGATTTATTCCATGTTAAGATATTATGATCTCTTTTGCAGGTTATGATTTTCAAAAAGATATGATATGATTTTTATTTCCTTTATTTGCCCTTACTGAGCATTTGAGCTCACCCTTTTATGTTTTCTTTTCCCCAGGCCAGGAAGATGGATATTAAGTAGAATATGCTAAAAGGGACCATAGATATGATTAAATAAATGGGAGACACTGTAGAAGATTTATGAACCAGTTGTTTATGTTTCCCAGTTTCTAAAGACACTATACCTATACGGTCCTTTGTGGTTTTGTCATATGTTGTAATAAGTGTGCTTCAATTTTGAAGTATTAACAATGTATGTAAAGTATGGGTCATTATAAAAACATTTTCCAAACTCTGCCCAAAAATCATCCCTATCCCCTCCCCCACATGTTAGAGCTTATTGTCTCATAAAAATTCCTTGATTAGGCCCCTTAAATAGGATCTCAAGAGGAGGATTCTAGATGTAATTTCTTTCCCTCTTCTCAATTAATTCCATTTCAACTTCATGCTATTTGCTTATTATCTCACCACCTATATTCTCCCAAAATGTATTTTAACTCTAGTAACATACATATACTTGAATATTAGAATACTAATTGTATATTATATCATAATTCCCCCTTTCTCCGCTTTTTTTTATTTTATTAAAAAGAACATTGTTCGTGAGGTGTTAATTTATCACCTTAAAAAATTACATGTCTTCTTATTCAATTTCTACCTTCAGATATGGTCATGAAACCATTTATATGGTTGAAATAGAATTTTTTATTTGTATTATGTTCTATTTAATGTTCTATAACTAAATTATCTACATATTACTAAGTGATAAATTAAAAAAAGTTCTTTGTGATCTAAAAACCACCCAAATTAACCCAAACAATAACCATTTAATTTCTATATAATGATTCAGACAAATAGTATATAATATAAATCATTATAAGATTTTATTAAATTCATGAATTTTATTAATAACATTTAATATAATTTCTGGATGTTTACCCATGTTCTACTTGAACATTCATTTAAGAACACGAGTTAACCACTAAAGAAGACCATAAAAACGAACATTCCCAGACAATGATTTTTAACACTATTACTCAACATAAGGCTGAAACAATGACATAATGAAACCAAAATGAACCTTATTCATGCATATAAGGTTATTGAATTTCTAATTAATGAATATAATTTCATTATAAAGGACATTAAAGATAAGGAAAAGTTCAGATACTAGGTAAGGGGAAATTCTCAAACCCAAATTTAATCCTTCGGGTTGTCCCACTTTCACTCCATTTTTGATATGGTTACTCCTAAAAAATAATTTTTTAATCATTTTATTTCTTTTTCCAGTATATAAATGTATAGAACTATTGTTTATTTCAAACAAATTTTTTTCCAAAAAAAACACATCATTTAAGAACTCAACTTTTACTTCTCATTCAAGGTTGATGGTTCTTGTATCAAGTATGTTACCACCTCTTTGTTTTGGGAACCAAAAATTTATGAATGTGTTCTTATGAGATGAAACCAATTCCATTACATGAGTTAGTTATGTTCATTATTGATATATGTTTTATGTTCAATCCATTATAATGATAATGTTATGATGTGACAGGTGCACTCGAAATTATATATCTAAATATGAATGTTTGAATGTGATGGGTGCGCCCAGAATTATACAGTGCTCTAATGCATTAGGTAAAGAGATTAATCTCACGAGTAAATTTTAAATGATTAGGAAAAGATACTAGATTTGTTCACAATTATGTGTGGTAGTTAACCAGTTAGACATTACATTTAATTTTTAGGCATTTCAAACATCTTGTCTTTTATTTATGCTTCCTCTCATGTTCATGATCTTTTTCCCATGTTATTATTATGCTCAACCCATGATATATTTTTCTTATGTATTAATTTACTGGGCTTCTAGATAACCCCTTTTGATATTTATCCTCAGGTGGCTATATGTACTAAGGAGATGTCAAGTTCCAATAAGGATATAGAGAAGAAGAAATTAAATAAATGTTCATGCTTGATGATGTAATTGCTATGTATGGTCCTAGTTTTCCCAAGACACTAAAACATTGGATCCTATATTTGAAATAATATAATGTTGTTTATCTTAAAATAATGTAATAGTAATTAAATAAATGGTTGGGTCTCTATAGGTTCCATCATCCCTAACCCTTGTACATAACACCACTCCATGAAAAAAAGATAACAACCAGATCCACTGGCACTAAAATCCTTTTCCATACCAGCAACAATGATTTCCATATATACATACATCCAGGGGTGTAACTAGAATGTGTTCCTAATCCTAATATGATTCCACCGAAAATATTCCATGAAATAAACATTATATGATAAAAATATTGAATGTTATTATAAATAATAAATGGTAGCATCAATTTTGTATAGGATGAAACATTAAATAAAAACAAGATTTCAAGGGGGATATTTTACAGAATGAACACATGTAAATATAATTCACATGCTAAAAAGGTTTCCATCTAAAAAAATATACTAACAGTAACTATCATATAGTCAATGAGCACTAGTCATGAGATCACCCCTAGGCACATGCTAGCTATGGGACCCAGGTACCTCATATATCAGAGAAAAGTAATCATAATAAATATTCTTTCTCATGCACGAGCCAATAGTAGGGAACATACCCATAACCTAGTTATCTCCAAATTAATAATAATAGTTTATTTAGTGTTCTAATCATCAAAAATTCTACATGAAACATGGACGATACTACCCCGGATCACTAGCAAGCTAGTACACGTTAGTCCACCTAGATACTAGGGTTTTCTATATTTTTCTCAATCAATTTCCTCATCTGATAATATAAAATTTCAACATGATAGTTCTATTTCCAAAATACACACACACCATACAGCCCACAAGCATGTCACAAATCACTCTATTCATATTCAAATTCATTTTTACATCATACTCAAAAAAATAAACTTGTAATCACGATTTACACCCTTTATACAATTTATAAAGCATATAAAAATTCATAAAATGGTTTCAAAACGTTTGTCATAACCAATAAATATTTAATTTAAAAAAAACCATTTAATATCATACCCCTCCCCCAATAGTACATTAAAAAATCATTTTCAGGCTTGGTATAACTCAAAAAACAATTTAAAATTTTCATGAAAGATTTCTAAGAAGTTTGACAATTGTTTGCATATAAAACTATTTCAAAAACCCACTTTCAAGGAATAAATAAAACAAAAAATTTATAGAACCAGATTATTCCTCCCTATAAACATTTTATAACCCATTTATATGTTATAAAATGACCCCAAATGAAATCACAAGAGTTACACATTAAAAACACACCATTTCAAGAAACAATACAACATTAAAATCAAATACTCAACCAATTCCATCAAAAACAGATTTCACACCACAAAAAACATATGTCGAAAATAATAATTAACTAAATAAATCAATACAACTAATCAAATAATTCGTACACATGGACTCACCTACCTTTTGTGTCAAAAACCTCAAATAATTGTGTGAAACATCAACCACACCCCTGCCACACCACAAATAAGTGAAAATGAACATAAATACATAATAATGAGATGGGAAACCCAAAATAAAACCCTATGTTCAAAACACAGGTTCTTATAAATTTGGAACATCATGATGGATTTGAAGAACACTAAGGCAATGGAAGGAACGATAGTGGAATTCACTTGAGAATCTTCAACGAAATCTCCCAAAATACACCAATAGTTGAATTGACAAGGAGCCAAAAATTTAATTGATGTTTTAATAAGGATAAGGGGTGAGTGGGGACAGAAATGACAGAATAAGAGTATAAATTGATTTTTATGAAAGAAAAAAATCCCACTTGCAAATAAAGACGATTTGAGAAACCTTGGGGCAATTTTCACTAATCCATGATGGATATGAGCTCCAAAAAATGAAAATGGAACATGGGGTGAAACTAGGTTTGTGTTATTTAGTGATAGGTAGAATGAATATAAAATGTAAAAAAAATGGATGATATGTGAATGAAATAAATTATTTCCTTAAATATAGAAATGAAATCACCGGTTGGCCCAGTGCCTAAATAAATCACCCAAATCCACCATGATTTTCAGTTTCTAAGGGGTCCAAATGGATATGGAGGGTTGAATATGTCATGGTAGGCCAATTTTTAAATGTAATGGTTGAAATTTTTTGAAAAATTAAGGAGAAATTAATGAAAAAAAATTTACATGGAAACAGGCTCAGAGTTTGGCCAAAATCAGGAAGAAACCAACCCAATAAACATACCCCAAAAAAGGTGCCACTAGGTGTGTCAAAAATTCAATTCCAATCCACCTATTTTTTTTAAAAATGCTTTAAAAAACACAAGGAAAAATACCATACCAAAAATCTAAGACAAATGACATAGATCATGAGCACCCAAGACACAAAATCTAATCATAGAACACTCAGAAACCAATAGAAAACTAAGAACCAAAATTTTATTCAGAACCATGAATGGAAATGAAGATCTGTGTGTTAAAATTATCCCCAAAATAAATATTTCCTCCCTCAAAAGGCCACAAAAATTCCAGATACAATAAAAAACCTAATTTATATACCATTATTTACTCCCTTGGCATGTTCCCCTTCTATAAAAATGACAAAACACATTCAGTTGATCAATCAAAGGAAGGGATTATCTCACCACCCATAATTTAACCCACCTACCTAAAACAATCAATAATGATTAATCCACATAGAATTAGTAGTTCTCTAATCCCACATTTACACAAGGAATACATTGGTGGTTATGTAGCTTTGAATGAGACTACAAATTGTGATGCCAACACAAAGAATACGATCAAATTACTGATATAGGGAGACCCAAAATGACGATCCACCATATGATCCATCATAATTTCTCATGACTGAACATGGACATCCAAAAGAGTATACCGAATCAACTCCCCACCATAAGGGATATACTAAAATTAGACATATTCTAAAAGAAACAATATGAGGCACACGATGGTTATCCCCACTGTATGAACCAACCATCTATACCAACTTCTCAGTTCCAACACAAAGAAGACTCCATAAGATCCAATTTCTAATTTATGGGGGGGGTCAATGAAACACCAAACAATAAATACACTCACAGGTTCACTACATCCATAGGATTCACCATCCTTGACTGAGACATACTAAGAAAGAAGATAAAAAAGTCCCTACCAAGATACTCAAATGTGAATAAATACACTGAGGGTTTCTCCTACTAGTGTTCTAGCACTTGGTTTGAATAAATAAAACCACCCCACCACCATAAAAATTAGGTACGTCTCCACCAAAATATATTACATCCCTAAAGGATAGGTTCCCCACATACCATTACACATCACGAGACCACTATAAATGAAACCACCACATCGAAATATCAAACTGTCTTTACATCCCATGTTGAATATGGAGGTGAAACCAAGATACCATACATTGTTGTTGATTTCATGACTATGTGAAAAGGTTCACTATGAGGCCAGTGGATGGATCCTAGATGATTGATGAATTTTCATCACCATAGTTTGGAGAAAACATTCAAAATACCCCATGAAAATCTCTGTTGAATACAACACAACATTACCTGAACATGGACTTGCCTAAGGCACTTGCAACACCTATTTCATCCCAAAAAACAATATAAAGATAACATGTTTAAGACCTCTTCACATAAAACAAGGAATTAAAAAATCTCATAATATAAAAACTATCTAACAGAAGTATAAGCCTTTGAATGGTTATGAAACATCTAAATTTTCCCTCAAAATAAATCACAACACAAGAAGACAGTATTGAAAAATACCCTTTATAGTGATAGGGTAATTACTAGGAGTAAATACTTGAACAATGTTCTAATTAGCATGAGATTACCACATGAAATCGTAACAACCTCGAACAACCGAGTTTTTCCACACATGTTTCCCAACATGTACCCTTTGGTAGATGATAATGGTAGAGTACCTAAAGGACCTTAAGGATATCATTCTACACTAACGACCATAGACTGTTTTCACCTATCTATCTATAATTACCCTTCACTACTTCTTATAAAACTTTTAGACACATCAATGTCAAACTTCACCTTTAGTGATTTAAGGAACTCAGGAATACGAATGAACCAATTTTTCTTTCATCCTTTCGAAACCCCTCTTCTACCACAAAATGATCCACTTAACCATAAAATAGGGGTAGAATAAACCCTAAAACCTTGTAAGAGTTTTCATACATTGATCAACTAGAGTGCATTATAATTGTTAATCACCCATGGATACACTTCAATCGTTAATTAACTCTTTTTTGGAGGTATACCCTAGCCAACAAGAAAATAAATAACCTAAAAATTCTGGTCCTTTGGTAAAAACGTATCAAAAACCAAGCCCGAACACATGAGGAGAGAAACTAAAAGGCCACTAAGAGATACATCTCGGAAATGGCCACCAATCAACACTTCAACCAAATATACCATCAAAACAGAAACCCAAAAAATAGTTCAGACAAGTGGGGGTCTTGAACTAAATACTCCTCACCACAACATTAAACATAACTCATAAGACACACAAACAAAACCATTTATTAAGACATCAAATTTTCATTTTTTATCAAATCTATGTAATTAATGGGGTTGGAAGTTGGAACCTCCACCAACGGTACCCATTGGGCCTCACACTTGCTTGTTTCTATGCCACACGGAGTACCGCCCACATATCCATACCAACACTCATCCTGTAATTCTCTAACCATCCATCAATCCATGTAAATCCATGCATGTGGTCAGTCATAGAAATACCAATGGTTAAAATAAATAATCATTCCACTTTTCAAAAACATGACATTCAATCGCAACTTCATTTTTCTCATTATCCCTAACCACAAAATCAAACCCCAATTCAAATCATACAAATTTTTTTTATAAAAACACCAAGAATTATAAAATACTCACATTAAGTTCATAAAAATAATATTCCAAACATCACATCCCATGTCAAAATACTTCTTGTTTTATGACAAAGTCCATTTCATAAAAAAAATTGATTTTGAAACTCACTTTTACTAATTTAAAACAAGTTCCCATAAATTCATGAGTCTTTTCCAAATTACACAAATTACCAAATAAAATGTAATCATTAAACACAACACTGAAATTCCAAAAGAAATCATTCTATTCAAAGCACTTTATAATAGCTTATAAAACACTTTTTGAAATAGATTTTCAAAACCCACCGTTACCTAGTTCACACATTCAAAATAGATCCAAACACACCATATAATCATCCAAAACCATTATGAAATTTAATTTCTATCCTTTAAAAAATAAAATAATTTTCACATTACTAAATAATAATTTTATAAAAATTAACACTTCTTAAAATCAAATCATCCTTAATTTTTATCCTTAAAAACATGTATGAAAAATTTCAAAATAAAAATAAACTAAACAATGCGAGAGGGGAAATTAATGTTTTCCTTGTCTTGGAAAAATGTTTCGTGGATATATGCTAATTAATTTGAAATCAAAAAGTGTGTTCTAGGTTAATATCCCCATATCCACATGGCTTTATAGGCCCTATGATATCATTGATACCATTAACCCAAATCACTTTTAATTTCCCTAAAATTTGACGAACCATGAAAACAAAAGAACTCAAATAAATACTATATAACCATGCAATAATGAATCCAATTATGAGGTGTGGTATCTAGGAACACTACTCATGATCTAAATTTCATTTAAAGATAATCATAGCTTGGTCTACCCATACTATTTCCTAAAAGGACATGACACAAAAAGAGAAAACCAACATTGACACCATTTTTCAAGATCCAGAACTGGTCGCCAACATAATCGACACCCTACTCGGTCTCTAGAAATGCCTGAGAGAATTTACAAATCCCCACAAGAAGGAACAGGAGATCGAGTATCATAAAAAATGTATTTGGGAATTATTTACCCGAATTTTGCAGAATTAAAATACCAAAAACAATAATGAAACTGAATTTGAAAATTTAATCTAATAAAGCCTTAATTAAAATTATGAACTAAAATACAACATTTTAGGCCAATGTAAAGAGAGATAAAACTCAAAAGAATCCAAAAAATAACATAAGGGAAGCTACATGGTAAGGGTTTATCGTCCCCAAGAAATTTCTATAACACCGCAACCAGAATGGAATCTAACAACTCGAACCACTGGCAGTAAACGATTTGTCCATACATGCAATAATAAATAAAATGTCTAACTACACCCATGGTTCCATGTTGGGTGTGAGACTAATCCATATAGAATTACACAAAAAATATTTGAGGTGATAAAAATTATAATACTAAAATATTTCATGTATTCATGAAAAATAAAAAGTAGAAATAATTTTTAAAACAGTGAAACGTTAAATGAAATCAATTTTAAATGGGGTAATTTGAAGAACAATAACTTTTTAATAAAATTAATATTCTTATTATTTTCCAAAACAAAAAAACTGTATTCTAATGGTGAGTATCATGTTTTCAATGAGCTCATGTCATGGGAACACCCCTTTGAAATAGCTAGTTGTTGGCCCTAGGTACCACATATCTTAGTGGAAAGTATCCATAATAAATATCTATTATCAGTAATGAGCCACAAGTAGGAAAAATACCCAAAACCTTATTATCCACAAAATAACCACAATAGATTATTAGTGCTTTCATATTCATAATTACTATGGGAAATTGGGACAAAACCACCCCAGATCATTTATTATACAAGTACACTTTCTCCCAGCTAGATATATGATTTTACCTCTTTGTGATCAATCATGTTCCACATCTCATAAACTAAAATTGTCACATGAAAATCATATTTACAATAAAAAAACATTCCAAAATGCCCACAATCATGTCACATAACACTTCATTCACATTTAATTTCATTTTTGCATCATACATATAGAAAACATGTCATATAAATGTTTCACACAATTTTTACAATTTAATTAGACATTTCAACAAATTCATAAAATTTTTTGAAAAATTTTAACATCACTAATCATAAATTTATATTTATAAATCCCGTTTTAATTGAATACTCCCACCAATACAATACATAAATAACCATTTAACACATTTTATTAATCAATAAACCATTGTATATTTTCATAAAAAACGTCTAATAAGTATAAAACATTTTCCCACAAAATTCTCATTAAAACCCCATATTTCAAGGAAAAAAGCACTCAAAAACTATACACAACTAGAATTTTCAGCGAAATCCACATTTAGTAAAAAAAATTATACATTATAATATTTCCCTAATTGATACCACAATAGTTATGAAAGAAAAACACTCCATTTCATGAGAAAATGAAATAGTAAAATTTAATGCTCAACCAATTCCCTCAAAAAAATATCACCACAAAAAAGGTTTTAGGAACATTCTAAATAAGTAAATCAAAAATTATAACTGATAAAATAATGATTACATAGTAAATCAACAAAATTTAATGTCTAAACCCCTAATATTTGTGTGAAATTTATACCACACCACTGCCAAAACACAAGGGATTGAAAACGATACAAAATACACAATATTGGACCAAGAAACACAAAATTACACACTAGTTTCAAAACCCTAGTTTTTTGTCATTTGGAACATCAAAAATTGGGGGAAACCCCTAATGAAATGGATGTGACAAGAGAGGAATTCACTTACTTGAGAAACATTAATGAAATCACATAAAATACACCAATAGTTGAATCTCCAAACATCCAAAATTGGAAGGGAGGTTCAAATAAGGATTATAAGGTTGGTTTGGGACTGAAATGGAGGTAAATAGTAAAAATGAAATATATATGAAAGAAAAAATTAACCCCGTTGCAAAAATGGATGATTGGGAAAACCATAAAGAATGTCCCCCTATTCTAAGATTAATATGAACTCCAACAAGGTAAAATAGATTATGGGATATCCTCTAGATATTTTTTGTATTGACTGAGAGGTTTAATGTTTGACAAATGTTAATAAACAACTAAGATATAGATGAAATAAATTATTTTCTTTAAATGTCAAAATGGGATCACTGGTTTGCCCAATGCATGAATAAATCTCCTAAAATCACCATTATTATGATTTACTAAGGGGAAAAATTGATATGGTTGTTTTAATAGGTCAAGGGAGGCATATTGGGATGTGTTATATGTGAATGATATTGAAAAACGAAGGATTTATGAATTAACAAAATTTTGTTTTTATGCTTGGAAATGATTCAGAGTTCGTCCAAAATCATGATCATACCAAACCAATAGACATAACCCACAAAAGGTGCCACATGGAGTGTCACAAATTTCATTACAAGACACATTAATCCTAAACCATCCCATTTATAAAATGACAAGTCAAAATACCATCAAAGTCATCGATGAAAAATAACAAAGATCAAGAACACCTATCACACAATATATAATCCTGAAACACACAAAAACCAAGATAATAATAATAAACAAAATCATATTAAAAAAACCTTGGAATTGATGATCCAGGTGTGACATACCACTAATGAGATCCTAAAAAAATATTATTATTATGACCTTTTCATTTACCATTTCCTCTTATTAATAGGATGTTTTATTAATACTACATCAGATGTGGAATTCCAATAATGTAATTTTTAACTATCAGCATTTTATTTTATATATGAAATTAACATCTTCATGGAATCAATTTAATAATGTATGGGAGATGGTTACACCCCTTTATTTTATGGTTAGTTTCAATTAAAATTTAATATCATTGTTAACTTATGTTTCACAGGGAAAAAATCATAATAAAACTATGATATATTAATAATATTATAATATAAAATGAAATTATATCCCATGTAATTTTTTTATTTATAGGTCTAAATAACTTATAAAAAATTAAATTTTATACATTTCATACCAATTAATTATAAATAAATATAAAAACCAAATTAATATGATTGAATTTGTTTTATTAAAACTACTTAAATGTTCATAAGTGTTATTTATACCAATAAACTAAACAAATCAAATTACTTGTATATGATTAATGATATATATATATACATATATATATATATATTTAACTTAATTTATAAAATACATCTTTTTTATGTTCTATGCATAATAAAAAAACTCCAATTGTAAGACGAAAATAATTATTTTTCTAAAAATTCATATTTACAACCATTTTATGCCCTACTTATTTTAAATATTTTTTGACACATAAGTCACAACCCGCCTTCACCAATATGAGGTAAGGGACATCAGGCTTCTAGAACATTCCTTTTTCAAGTTGAAAGAGAGATAATGACCCCAGAGACCCACCTTCAATAGGACCCGGAGTGGCGACTAGCACCAAGGGTATAGAATCACACACAAAAAGAAAGACATTACCATTTTCTTTAATTGGATTGGGAGATAAGATGATAAAACCCAACAAATCCAAGACTGGAAGAAAAATATAAGACAAAGAAAACCACTCCTAGATGCATGATGCAAAAGTGAAAGCCAGAAAGTACTAGGTGTCTACAAAGGTAAAGTACCAAAATCAAGAAAATTACAACTGCAACGGTCCCAACGCCCGAGCTAGTACCGCACTGCATGATCCCCGAAGTCCTCCTGGAAACCTGAAAACAGTTATATATACATAGGGTGAGTATACAAGTATACCCAATAGGGAAAACCAAAGCCTCTTGTGCACAAGTGGGTAGGCATTCTAATGCCACATGGAAAAAGAGATAACCAAACACACAACAAGGAAAAGCTATCCACCCAAACCACACCATGGCATGCTCCCCAAATAATGCAAGTCAATTAACATATAGTAATAGCACATCAATATTTGGGTACCCCACACCAATTTCCCACAGGTTATTGAAGACATCATATGCATCGAATAAATACCGCCCTTCTCAACGCAGTCCCATTTCCACACCCGCTCGCACACACCTTGGCCACAACCACACATCCCACCCGCAAACACATGTGCCACAAATTCTATCCCACCCGAAGACACCTGGTCCACAACAACCTCACGTAACCATGCTCACAAACACCTAGGCAAGAACAACCACTGCCACCGTCGAAGACACCTGGGCCAGAAAGCTACCGTCATGCCCGAAGACAACTAAGCCTCATCCCAAAGATACTTGGGAAACAACCTACCCATAAACACCTGGGCCAACCACCACAACTACCCCGCCCAAAGATTATGGGGATTATAATGGACCTCAGGCCATCACAGCCTGGAGGAAAGTCTTAGGATATTTGGGAAATGGAGCAGAAAGGAGCTAATAACCATCCCCTCGTAGGGGTGTTGGGAAAAACACCCTCCCCCATGAAATGGGGGTGTTCGACACTAATAGGTCAACATGGGTGGGCGCAAATCTAAAACACAAGAACTACAATCATACATATATATAACAAGCACTCATCCCAACCTAGGGTTCCACACCTAACCTAAGCATGAACAACCTAGTCATTTTTCAAAGATGTACAATATTCATGGCCAAGTCACAACCCATACCAGAACCAATCCATCAATTAACCCCTTTGTTGTTTTCATGTTCAAGTGACCCCATTTAATAAATTCTCCACTACTGGTCAACTAGCAGGCATAAGAACAAGCCTAGGGGTAAAGTTATATCCAACAAAAATTTAAACATTCACACCCAGTTCTCCTGTAAATTCACATCAAAGTGAAATCCCTCAAAATATTTGAACCAAAGAAGGCTTCATGATTCATCCCCACATCCCCAGAACAATGAACCAAAAAGGTTTCACAATATAATAGTATTATACCCCAATTCTTGATGCAAGTAGAGTCACAACCAACAACCGTGCCACAACAGAGGATCCCATCCTCACCCACATAACCCCATAAGAAATCAAACAGAAAAACACTCCCACTATCAAACAAATCAGGGAAACATCAAAATTCAAGCACATCATTTATCGGTTTCATTTTTCGGTTTGTTAACCAGGTTGATCACACAAGGTTTCATGTTTACTTGGCATCCATTTAATCCACCGAGTTCACATGAATAATCAATTTCCATATTACCTCCATTTAATCATCACAGATGACAATAGTTTATTAGTTAATAGAGTGAGACCACCAACAACTAATTATTTTCAGTATGCATACATCCAAACAGTTCAGAACATAATAATAATGGAAGTGCAGGAAAACAGAACAACATTATATCAATCACACCCCTCCCATTTATTCTTTTAAAAGTCCGTTTGTTATCTTCATTAACACTTGGATTCATCCATTCCCACAGAAAAAAAGCAAACCAACCCCGCATGATACACAGAAAGGAGAGGCGAAGGAAAAATCGCTACCTCAAAGGTTTTTTTGACGAAACCACGATGGTCAGAGAATGCTCAAGAAACCGTGTCGATTATCCATGAATCCTCCTTATATATCCTATCCTAACACAACCAATACCAAAGAGCATTATATTCGACATATGAACACTTAGATCTACCCATAACAGGCATAGGTCTAAGAAACTGAGAGAGGAGGATGAGTAGATCTATCTAGATATAAAAAACAAGCAAGAATGATCACATACATCAAGTAACCGGCTTCGATTCTCCATGTAAAGCCTCCATATAGCCTACAAAATGCTTGGGAGATGCTCTTCTACCTCCAAGGAAGGTTAATCCGGAGTTATGGCCGCTTAGGGGCTTAAAAGAACCATTTAGAGGAAAAAGAGTTCATATCCACCATATTAGGATCTATCTTTATGTGCCTGCACTGTTAGTTCACACGGTTTAGAAAACTGTGCGCTATCTATGCATTAGCTTTTACCTTGCCAAACACTCTTCACATGGCTAGTCTGCACGGGTACCAACTCGTACGCTAACCGTGCATTAGCCACCGCCTCCAACACCAACCTTTTCAGTTTGGCCGCATGGTTTAGACAAACCGTGCGCCAACCGTGCGATAGCTTTTTACCTTTATCTTTCCCTTAAGGTCCACCCAAACATAGCCCCAAGTCACCTTTAACCCCCAACACACCTCTAGCACCACATTTCACAAAGGAATGGACTGGAGCGGTCGGGTCCATTAAATCAGATACCTCTCAAAATATTCTCATCCTTGAGGATCGAAAAACCCACCTAATGAAGGGAGAGGGGTCCAAAAAACTCCCCCTCAAAAGATACCTCCCAGGGGAAAACCTCCTTGTTACCAAGGAGCACCCCTTATCCATCCATCTCCTGATAACCAAAAACATACCAATACTATCCCCCGTAAACCCAAGAAAAACAAAAGACCACACCGTCCGGTCACGTGGGTGAGGTGTTTCCCTTCTTCCATGTTAAGATATTATCCACTTTGGGATGCACTGACTCTCCCACATGAGTTTAAGTGCATCAACATTATTGCATCTTAACAAGGGATCTGGTCCTCCCCTACCCACATCTCAAGACACTTCATACACGTCTAGAGAAAAGGAAAACCACAAATTCCATAATTATAAAAGTAAAGCGTTCCATCAACCAAGTACGAAAAAATAAGAACAAAACTTAAAACAACTCAATGTACTGGGCGCGCATCTGCATCTATTGTTCCAAAGTACATTACTTAAGCCCTCCGTGTCTCCAAAACACACGAACCAAAGGAATGGTACGTCCACGAAGAACCATCTCTTCATGACCTTCGATCATCACTGGTCACTCCATGAACATTGCCTCATCCCCGATATCTAGCTCTCCCCAGTCGAGGACGTGTGAATCGTTTTGTAGATACCGACGGAGCTGGGACACATGGAAGACATAGATCATCCATTGTATCTGTAGTGGCAACGCCAACTGATAATCCACCTCTCCAACCCGCTGCAGCACTTCCAATGGTCTGAAAAACCTGGGAGAGAGCTTACTTCCCCTGCCAAACCTCTGCTGCCCACGCTGAGGGGAGACCTTCAAGAACAAGTGGTCCTCATCCTAGAACTCCATGGGCCTTCTCCTATCATCTGCATATGACTTCTGCCAGTCCTGATCCACCTTTATCCTCTCTTGTATAAGATGCACCCTCTCTGTTCTGCTCTGCACAACCTCCTGCCCAAGAACACCTGCCACCCCAACTTCTGTCCATCACACGGGTGAGCAACACGGCCTCCCGTATAGGGATTCCAATGGAGCCATGCCAATGTTAGAGTGGAATATATTGTTATAGGCAAACTCTACAAGAGGAAAGTGTAGCACCCATGATCCTCCGAAGTCCAGGACGCATGCTCAAATCATATCCTCCATCGTCTGGATGGTGTGCTTTGTCTGCCAATCTGTATGGGGGTGGAAAGCGGTGCTAAGGCACTGCTAGGAGCCAATAGCATGCTGCAAACCCCTCTAGACTCATTAGGTAAATCATGCATCCCTATATGAGACTATGGTCCTTGGAACTCCCTGCAACTGCACCACCTCATCCACACACCTCCGTGCTAGAGCGTCCACCACACCCGACTCCCTGATCGCCAGAAAGTGATTCGACTTCATCAATTGGTCTACTACTACCTAGTTGGCATCATAGCATCCTTGAACATTAGGTATCCCCATGAAAAAATCCATCAAGATGTCATCCCACTTCCACTCGGGGACATTTAAGGGTTGCAACAAACCACCTGGAACACAGTGTTTAGCCTTCACCTACTGAATCACTAGGCACATGGCAAGATACTCTGCCACCACCTACTTTACCTGGGGCCACCAAAATTATCCCATTAGACACTAGTAAATATTGGAAAATCATGGATGCCCCACCAGGGGTGATCTGTGGAACTCACCAAGGACCCTCTCGCACATCGCCTCGGGAATGAACATTCTCCCTCAAAAAATCATCTGGTTCTTACCATCCTCTGTCCACCCTTCCGAAGCATCTCCTTGGCTAACCGGTCATGCATCACATCACCCTCTAGGTCTCCCCACTAAGACTCCTCCACCTGAGGTAACAAAGAAGACTGTACTATCATCTGATATAGGAAACCCCTTCCACTATCCATCCTTGCATCCAGGTGTAGGGCAGCCAACTCCTCCATCTCCATCCAAGCATCTGTCAACTTTCGGACCACATCCCTCTGTGACCTTCTGCTCAAGGAATTAGCCACCCCATTTCCTTTCTTTGAGTTTTATGAAATCTTGAAATCATGATCCTGGAGGAACTCCATCCACTTTTGCTGTCGTAGGTTCTGGTTCCACTGGGAGTA
The DNA here is from genome assembly GCA_963277665.1 of Viscum album. Classification (NCBI taxonomy): domain Eukaryota; kingdom Viridiplantae; phylum Streptophyta; class Magnoliopsida; order Santalales; family Viscaceae; genus Viscum; species Viscum album. Next base: position 387,776,224 of record OY728142.1, on the reverse strand, counting down.
GATGTACTTGAAGATTTTGTGGTCCATGAAGACCTCAAAGTGCTCTCCGAAGAGGTAATGCGGAAAAAAATTTTAGGAAAAAATGAAAGATTTGAGCTCCAAATCATGGGTGGAATGATTGCGATCATAGGGGCGCAGCTGTCTTGACCCATAAGAGATCACTCCAGGTCGTTGCATCAGCAGACACCTGAGGCCTTGTCCTGAAGCATCACAGAATACTTCATATACTGACCCTTCTTTTGGAATCCTCAACACTGGGGCTCTAACAATGTTCTCCTTAAGATAGTCGAAGGCTGCCTAACACTGCTCACTCCACACGAATGCCTGGTCCTTTTTGGTTAAGTTTGTCAATGGTGCTGCAACTTAAGAGAATTTTGGTACGATCCTCCGATAGTAACCTTCCAGCCTGAGGAAACTACAGACCTCTGCCATATTCTTGGGTGCTTCCCAAGAGATAACCACCACAACATTCTATGGGTCTACCACTACTGCCGACTCGGATACTACGTGCCCAAGGAAGTGTACTTCTCGTGTCCAAAACATGCACTTTGACAACATCCCGTAGATATGGGGCTGTCATAGGACCTCCAAAACCTTCCTCAACCACTCAGCGTGATCCTCCTCTGATGTTGAGTAGATCAGGATGTCATCAGTGAACAAGACCACAAACCGATCCAGATACTCATGGAAGACGGATTTCATAAGACCCATGAATACAGCTTGAAAATTTGTAACGCCGAACGACATTACCACAAACTCGAAGTGCCCATATATGCACCTAAAGGATTTCTATGGTATGTAGCCCTCCTTCACCCTCAAATGGTGATATCCATACCATAGTTAAATCTTTGAGAACCATCCCAACCCTTTCATCTAGTCAATGAAATCATCTATCCTTGGAAGAGGGTAGTGATTCTTGATCGTTACCTGATTCAGTCTCCTGTAGTCTATGCACAGCCTGAGACCACTGTCTGCCTTCTTTACGAACAAGACTGGAGCACCCCACGGCGACGCACTCGGTTGGACAAAACCCTTCTTCATCAGATCGTCAATCTGAATCTGCAAATCTCGTAGCTCTGAAGGTTCCATCCGGTACGGAGCCATCGAAATCGAACGAGAACCAGGCTTCATGTCTATCCCATACTCGACATCCCATTGAGGGGGTAGAGTCATCACCTACTCAGGAAAGACGTCCATAAAATCACTGATGATCCCTGGTTCCTCCACCATCTCTGCATTTGTGGACTCCACTGATAGCCTAGATAACAAGGAGAGAAGGGTTCCTCTCACTTGCTGCCCTTCTGGCCACCTTGCTCACTAGTAAAAGTAACACGTCATATGCCTAGGTCTGAAAACCCCACCCTTCCTCAGATGCAGTCGATGAAAGAACATATAGAGAACAACCAGTCAATTCCTAAGATTGCATCATATGGTTGTATCTGCAATAGTAGGAGGTCCATGACTGACTGATGTGGCCATATCTCCTGTCTACATCCTTGATAGACATATATCAATTAGGTCTAACCTCTGACTGGTGTGCTCAGCACCAGGGGCACTGGATGTCTCTCAGCATCTATACCCAAGGAACAGGAAAGACTGGGTGTAAAAAAGGAGTGCAAAGCTCTTGTATCGAACAAGAAGTAAGAAAGGGTACTGAACAAACTGATTGTACCTCAAACAACCTTTGGTCCAATTGGAACTACTGCCTCCGCGGTGTGCATTTGCCAGTGCCCAGAACCCCTGCCTCTCAGCTATCAGCCACCTCCCAGACCATGTTCTGGTCGAGGTCCCTGAGGAGCACCCTGGGGGTGTCCTCCCACTGCAACATCTATCTTCAGAAGAGCAGGAGCTCGCTGAACCTATTGCTGCTGCTGGAAAGGCCACACTGGAAGCTGCTGCTACGGAGGCGGGTGCCGAACCTGCCCGCCATTTCCGTACTGCACTCTATCCAGCCACTGATACCGACGGTTCCCATGGCTCCCACAGACGTAGCATCTCGTCCATGGGGCCGAAGGGAATGGGCGAGGGTTGGGAGATCAGAATTGGAACTGTTGGGGCCTGCTCCCTGCCGGTCGAAACCTAGAGGGCCCTAATGCTGGTGGCCTGGGGTTGACGACCTTCCCCTTCAATGATCCCAGCTGGATTTCCTCTCGTGACACACCTAAAATCATGTGCATCCTCTCCACCACTTCAACCTTCTTGTACACCTCAATGTATGTCAATAGGGGAAGGGAGTAACGACATACTGGAGGGAAGGTCAGAGTGCCTCCTCCAAACTTCTCACCCGAGACTCCTCATCTGGAAAGAGGTCCGGAGAAAAGCGGAGGAGGTCCTTGAACTTGATCCCCAACTCTCTTAGTATCATACTCCCCTGATGGAGTGAGAGTTTATCCTGCCACTTTTCAGATTTCATCGCAGAAGAGAGGAATTCCGCCCTAAACTCCTTCTCGAAATCAGGCCATACCACCTTCGCCTCTCTCCTCACCCCCAGGGAGAGTGTCCACCACTGACGCACTGCTCCCTGCATCTGGATAACAGCTAGAGGAACCCAGTACTTGGTCAGAGCCTGAAACAAGTCGGAAGCTATCACCAGCTCCTCTATCCAAATCTTCGTCTTCATGCCAGAGGTACTGTCGTCATACTTTTCAAGGGTCTGTCACTGGAAGGCTCGAAGCGTCTTTTTCCACTGGTCGTAATCCTACTCTTGATCAACCCTCTTTCGATTGGCCACATCTACCTCCTGGGCCTAGATCGCTTGCACCACTCTTGGTGGTCTCCTAGGTGCCATAGCTGCAAGGTAAACAAGGAATGCCTAAGCCCAGGTAGAGTAGAATATTTTTCTTACATTTTATTTGCCTTTTTTATTTATTTTTGAATCCCCAAAACACTCAGAAATACGAGGACACAAGTCATTATGATGCATGTACCTTTCTTAGGATCTCTACCCTGCAATCGGTCTAGCCTCACTTGGTCGTTCGGTAGGTCCAGAGTCCTTGCGGCGGATCACATTGGGCCCTAAAATCTCATGTCCTAGACGGTCTTCCCTGGCCTATTTCATGCACCAAGGTCACCCAAACTGTTTCCCTACCATCCCATGAAATCCTTACTATTCCTAACTATAGACTCCATCCTATCTCTCAACCACTCCTCTGATAGCATTATGTCAGAACCTGTCGTCACCATGACGAGGGAAGGGACCACATACTGCCAGACCCTTCCTTCTTCAAGTTGAAGTAGAGATAATGACACCTGAGACCTGCCTTCAAATGGCCCCGGAGTGGAAAATAACACCAAGGGTATAGAATCACACACAAAAAGGAAGGAATTACCATTTTCATTAATAGCATTGGGAGATAAGATAATGGAACCCAACAACACCAAGATTGAAAGTAAAAGCTAAGACAAAGAAAACCACTCCCATATGCATACTACAAAAGTAAAATCTAGAAAGTACTAGGTGTGTACAAAGACAATGTATAAAATGCAAGAAAACAACAACTGCAACGATCCCAACACCTGAGCTAGTACGACCCTACATGATCCCCGAAGTCCTCTTGGAAACTTGAAAATAGTTTTATATACGTAGGGTGAGTATACAAGTATACCCATTAAGGAAAAACAAAGACTCTCGTGCACAAGTGGGGGGGGGGGCATTCAAATGCCCCTTGGAAAAATAGATAACCAAACACCCAAAAAAGAAAATCTATCCACCCAAAACTCACCATGGCACGCTCCCCAAATAATGCAAGTCAAGTAACATATAGTAATATCACATGGATATTTGGGTACCCAGCGCCTCATTCCCACTAGTTATTGAAGACATCCTATGCATCGAACCAATCCTGCCATTCTCACCGAAGTCCCACTGCCACACCCAACCATAGACATCAGGTCCTCAACAACGTCGCATAACCATGTCCGCAAGCACCTAGGCCCGGACAACCACTTCCACGCCTGAAGACACCTAGGCCAGAAAGCTACCATCACACCTGAATACACCTAGGCCTCATCACGAAGATACTTAGGAAACAACCTACTCTTAAACACCTGGTCCGACCACCACAACTACCCCGCCCGAAGATTCTTGGTCTAATAATGGAACTCATTCCAGCACAGCCTGCCCGAAGAGTCTTGGTCTAATCGGGAAAGGGAGAAGAAAAGGAGCTAATAACCAGCCACTCGTAGGGGTGTTGGAAAAAACACCCTCCCCCGTGAAATGGCGGTGTTCGGCACTAAGCGCTCAACATGGGTGGGGCACAAATAAAAATCATAAGAACAAAATCATATATATATATATATATATATATATCAAGCACGCATCCCAACCTAGGGTTCCAAACATAACCCAAGCACGAACAGCCTAGTCATTTTTTATAGAAGTATAATATTCACGGCCGAGTCACAACCCATACTAGAACCAATCACCCAATTAACCCCTTTTTTGTTTTCATGTTCAAGAAACCCCATTTTATAAATTCTGCTATACTGGGCAACGAGAAGTCATAAGCACAAGCCTAGGGGAAAAGTTAGAGCCAACAACCATTTAAAAAGTCACACACAGTTCTCTTGTAAATTCACATCAAAGTGAGATCCCTCCAAGTACTGGAACCAAAGCAGGCTTCAAGATACATCCCCACAACCCCAGAACCCTCAACCAAAAAGCATTCACAATAGAAGTGGATTCCACCCCAATTCGTGATGCAATCACAGTCACAACCAACAACCGTGCCACAATAGAGGATCCCATACTCACCCAAATCACCCCATAAGAAATCCAACAGGAAAACACACCCACTACCAAAAAAAGTAGGCAAACTTCCAAATTCAAGAACATCATTTATCTATTTGTTCTTTCTGTTGGTTAACCGGGGTGATCACACACGGTTCCATGTCTACTGGGAATCCATTTAATCCTCCGAGTTCACATGAATAATCAATTTCCATATTACAGCCATTTAATCATCATAGAAGACAATAGTTTATTAGTGCACAGAGAGAGACCACCAATAACCAATTATTTTTTGTAATCATACATCCAAACAGTTCACAACATAAAAATCAAGGAAGAGAAGGAAAACAGAACAGCAGTATATCTATCACACCAATCCGATTTATTCTTTTCAAAGTCTGTTTATTATCTTTATTAACACTTGGCTTCATCCATTCCCATAGAAACAAAATTGCACCCACCCCGCATGATACACAGAAAGGAAATATGCAGGAAAAATCCCTACCTTAAAGGTTTTTTTTACTAAACCACGATTGTCGAATAATTCTCAAGAAACTGGGTCGATTCTCCACAAATCCTCTTTAGATATCCTCTCCTAACACAACCAAGACCAAAGCTCATCATATTCGACATCTACATGCTTAGATCTCCCCATAACGGGCGTAGATCTGAGAAATCGAGAGATGGGGAAGAGTATATCTAAGTAGATCTAGGAAAACAAGGAAGAACGATTAGATACCTCAAGAAATCAGCTTCAATTCGCAAAGAAAAGCCTTTGGATCGCCTCTAAAATACCTGGGAGAGGTTTTTCTACCTCCAAGGAAGGTTAATCCCATGTTATGGCCGCTTATGGGCTTAAACGAACCATTTAGAGGAAAAATAATTTCGATCCATAGATTTAGGATCTAACTTTAAGTGCCTGCATGGTTTAGCAAACCATGTGCTAACCGTGCGTTAGCTTCTGCCTTTCCAAACACTCCTCACACAGTTAGTCCGCACGGTTAGCCAACCCGTGGTCTAATCATGCGTTAGCCACTGCCTCCAACACCAACCTTGCGTGGTTTGGCCCCACAGTTTAGCCAAACTGTGGGAAAGCTATTTCCCTTTATCATTTCTTAAAGGTCCACCCAAACGCACCCCCTAAGTCACCTTTACCTACCGGCACACCTCCCGCACCACATTTCACAAAGGAATGGACTGGAGTGGTCCGGGCCATTACATATCAGTAAATTATATATGAATAAAGAAACAGATACTTTATAATGGGAGTATAAAAAATTACAAAGGTTTAATTTTTGACATTTTTCTAATAAAATTAATTTTTTTGAGGAATAGTTAAAAATATGTATTCTAATTGAAAACATTTTCTTTATTAAATTTATTATATTTATATATTATATTTTTGACTGGTTTTAATTTATTATTTTCTCAAATTTTATTAAATTAATCAAATTTAGGAAATTATAACTAGTTTCACATTGAAATTTGATATTTTTTTAAAGGATGGGGCCAAAGACTCGTTTATTATTAAAGGAAAGAAAAGACTTATTTAACTTGGTAGAGGGATACCCATTACATAGCCCAAAGGCCCGGTGGGTATTTAGCCAATTAAATGGCCCGTAGACCCAATTTTTTGGCCCAAAGCCCATTTTGTGAATAGTACTGCCAGAGTACCCACACTAGAACAGTACTTCATGGTACCCACCACTGCTACAATACTCTTCCGCCGCTACAGTGTCTGTCTTTGCTACAGTTCCATCACTGATACTGTACTTTTGAATGTTTTTTCTTTAAAACCATATTTTTCAATTCTGTCAACGAGAATAAATTTTAATTAATTTATACAGTTTCAATGTTTTCTATCTCAAAATATTGATTCCATATTTTTAATCCTATGGATAAAATTTATAAAATACATCCATTTAATTTATTGGACATTACGAATATTAACATTAGTAATATTTCTTATTTCCACAATTAAGGATAAATAACATAATTATGTTTAAAAATAATATTATAAATATTATTAATTTAACAAAACAGCTATAATACATTTATTGGATGAGTTCTATTAATCCCTAACAATTAAAGGATTGGTTATGAGCCTACTTATTTCCTTTTTCGATGAGAAAATAACAATTATAAAATTATTTTAAAGAAATGTCAATTTTTTTATACTTGTGTTTTTAACAAGGAAATTTTATTAATAATAGATTATATAATGGATATGATCTTATATAAATGGGATTTATGTATATAAAATTTATTTCTAAATCAGGGATTTTTATTTAATATTTTTATTTATAATATGCTTACCTTGAATGGTGAGACATTGACGATGAAATATTTGTTTAATTAATGGAAGAATCAAATATATGTTTTTTAAAATGTAGATTATATATAATCATATATAATTAATGTCATAAAATAATATTTTTGGTTTCAATAATATATTAGTAATTATTTATGATAGTATTTTTGAAGATATCATGCTGTTATGATATTTTTAAATTCAATAGTTGAATAATGTCAAAATTGACATTATAGATATTTTCAAATAAAAATATTTTAATAGATGATATAAAAATATAAAAAACTACAGCATTGGTAAAATTATTGGTACATGAATTGAAATTTAATCAATTACTCATTAATTGATCTTTTTTTATAGTAAATGTTTTTCCCTCAAATTGTAAAATACATGATATCATGTTAATAATTAAACAGGTTACTGAAAGATTAATGCTAAAAGATAAGGACTAAAAATATAAAAACTGTATGTATTTTTAAATTATTATAGTTATTCCATGTCAAATCATCTTATATTGTAAATTAATATATTGGAGCCACTTTTATTTCAAAATAATTTATATTAATTTAATTAATTTATGAATTCTTAGAGTACCCCAACACTATATTAAAGGGGGAAACATTATTATCATTTCATAACATGTAAAAACCATTTTAATGATCAAATATATTTCCAAATAAAATAATATAGTCCCTCCAAATATTATAGATTCATTATATTACTAATAGAACCCTCTATAGAGATGTTAATGTGTTATTCAATGGCAATCATCTATAGAAGAGACATAATTGTTTACGTGTTTTTATTCATTTATACCCTTACATCCTTAAAATGAAATTCTAAAATAATGGAAAAATAAATATAGTATCATAAATATTGTTTTATTTATCACCTATATACACATCCACTTCTATTAAATGGTCAAACAACTTTCATTCATGTATACGATGAATTACAATCTTGCGAAACGTTATATTTATTTTTTCATCACTACTTATCTGGAATATTAATTATAATGTTTTGAAATATTATATATGATATTAATTTTATATATAAATTTTTAAAATATAATATATAATTAACATTCTTACATTTCCTTTCACATGATATGATAGCGTTGTTTGTGAGTATGTGTGAACTTTCACCTTTTAATTAGTGGGGTGATTCATTCTTTATCACCAAATCAAATGGATTATATATACAAGTATATTTAAATAATTATTATAATATTATTAATATTAACATAATTATTTAATTGTAAAATAATACTTACATTCTGTCAATAATGATCATTGATAGATAGAAATGTTACTCATGCGTATGTAAGGATTACTATATCCATGAGTGTAACATATTTCATTTTTCCTATGTATATTTAATGGGAATATATAAAAGGATAATTGATGTATAAAATTGATTACTATGTCATGAATATTATTCTTGAGATGGTTTAATAATTTTAATTTGACTACACATATCACACCGAACTCATTTTGGACTTAGGTAGTTAATATCATTAAAATGTACAACATAAGAAAATATAATTAATTAATAATTATGACATGGTAATAAGATATATTAAAGTAATTAGAAAATAAAATGGTTTTAAATAAAATAAATAATTATCATACGTTTAATATTCTATAAGACAAATAACATACGCCTTGAATATGACCCAAGATAAGGGTTTTTTCATCTCAGTTTAAGTTCTATGAGATAAGTGTCTTATTCACCACTTATTCCTTCTATGTCTTGTATATACCACCCTTCGATATATCATATTATGAAAATCATTATTGTCATTAAATTAATAGTTTCATTTGATATTATTACATCATATGTATTGTTATTTTATTACTTCAATGTGGCTTTAGAAATATTTGAATGTTAAAAGATTATTTTAATCATGAATCTTCCCGGGTCTCATTTAAATGTATCTAAATCTATTTTAACATCCTTTGACGAATCATGTTCTTCATTGAGGATTGTCATTTATGATACAATAAATCATATTTTTTGATGTTTTTATGATCACTTTGACTATAAATTTTTAATTATGATAGAATTCATGGTTTATAGTTAAAATATTCACATTTTGTATGTTTGTTTTCAAATATGAATGTATATATATTTTATATGTTTTACCCCATTGATTTAAGGAATTTATTAGTATTATCATGAAATATATGGGGCCCTTTATAACCACTCAATTCATTAATATGTCTCATGATAAAAACAATATATGGATTTTTTTGTGGCCTAACTAATTAAATTCATATAAAAATTAGTCATGCCCTTAATTATATATTTCCACGTGTCTTGTATGAGGCCTTGACGATATGATTTTGATATCCACCATTATGAATTATAACAATATTAGTTTTCATATATATATTCAATGTGATTTTTCCAGTATAATAATTTCCATGGTTATATTTCCAAGTTCATGTAATTATTTAAAAGGAATGTCTTTTAGTTACAATGAGGTATTTTTTAATCCATATTTACTCATAAATTACATTATATGATTACCCATGCTAGTCATTTGAGCTCACCATTTTTTCCTTTATCAGGAATCTTATAAGTGTGCTAATATATATATTCAATGAAATTATTATTTAGATTAAATTTATTATAAATAACAATTATGTTGTAATTAGTGAATTCAATGTAAATACAAGACACTTGTATGTAATTAAGATTTCCAAAAATGCGAATGAATTATATTCTTTGGGATTTGATACCCCTAAATCATAAAAATGTATCGTAACAATGAACAGTGAATGGGATTCTACAATTTGGGTGTTACAAATAGCCCATGTCCAAGTACAAAATTATACTAATGTCATATTTACCAATACTAAATAGTAAAATGAATAAAATGAAAACATTTTCTGATTACACTTTGTAGTGTCCAAACACAGGTTGCACAAAAAAAATTCCCATGGATAGTTTGTTACATGACCTCGCTCATGGATCCCCATATTCTAATTTCTTCGAACTATCATACACTGTATATTATATTCCAATGGGGAATAATACCCTCAAATCGAAGGAATGGAAATAATGGAAATCCTTATACAATGAGAAAAAATTATAACACCCCATTACCAATAATTACAAATCATGACATGATGTATCCCAAAAATTATGGAATTAACTACAAAACAATATAGTTGATATTTCAGGGAATATATGTGTCAACTATTAATTGATACACCAAAAACGTGGGTACTTTGAAAACACTTAATTATGTCTTGACATTAGGTGTGGTTTTATAATCCATGTTTAAATATAAATCTATACATATCCTTGTTGCACAGGTATTCAACACTTGTCCAATCTAGAAATTATTAACTCTACTCCAGTACCAATCAGTGGCCCTTCTTGGGTGTCATTTGTACATAGTAGTTCCCAACCAGCAATGTCAAAAGAAATATTGGGTGTCAAAAATTGAATATAGTTGTATAAAAAATAAATGTAAAATGATAAAAGTAAACTTTTTTGGAGTTTATTATTATTTTTTTAGACAAAGTGTCTCTATGGATCATAGTGACACCCAATCCAATCATATATTCTTTGGAGCAGGTCATCATATAAACCATACACAAAATGGGTTTTATAATTTACTCTTTCAAAGAATATCATTTTTCAACATCACTTCGTACTATAGTGAATCTGGTAAGGAACAATTATGAATGATATTTAGATCTTCATTAAAAAATAATTATCATTTTTATGTGTGATATAAGACCCACATCGATATCAGGGGTAAATAGATCCTTATTATTCCACCAAAATCTATGAAACATGGAGAATCAGTCATTCAAGAATTAAAAGTCATGCATTGGTGTTATAATGCATCATTTTGGAACCTCCCAGATCAAAAGAATCAATCCATCACATAAATATGATTTTAACATACATATATAAATTATTGACATTTATAACATTTTTTATTAATGATTATCTACATTAGTTTCAATTTAAAATATAAAATCATCATTTATAAAATAATTTAATTTCATTAACCATTAAATCCAAAATTGAATGACTCATCTCATAACTCATAAATATTCAATGGTTAAACCAAACTATTTTTATAGTAATTTAACATGAAAATTATATAAAAATTAGTTTAATTTCATAAAATATATTGTTCCACATTTTAAATTCCATAATTATAATTTCATGTAAGATCAGTACACCCCACAACATATAGTCAATCTAGGTCTCTTAATATCTATTCCATCAAATGGGATATGTGATTGGTCTCATAAATTCTAGGAGATTAAATTATCTTATTAAATGTAAAATAAATTTCAAAACATAGAAATTAAGTGATAGAAACATAAAAAATGTACCATTATCAAGAATTTTGTAATTAGCATATAGACTACCTACATTAGGGCAATTGATGAAAACTCACCAAATGGTATCCCTCAATTCAATGTAGAACATATGAAATCAAAATAGAGATAATTATATAGGATCATGATGAAATAAAATATATTCTATTAAAAATATGATCTATACTATAAAAAATGTGACAAATTATCCTTATATAAATGAGGATAACCTTGGAAGACATATATATATATACGTAATCAATGAAGAGATTTCATTCAAGAGATTTGTTTTTTTACATTCTACAGATTTAGGATTCAAAAAGTAATGAGTTTGAGAGGGAAATTAATTAACTCTAACTACTCCAAAAATCAAGGAAACCGAACTAAAAAAATTATCAGTTTTTTTTAAACCATTGGTTCAATAATTTTTAATTGTAATTCAAATGTTTTTAATAACCTTGTGTGTGGTTCCCATGATGAGCCTCATGTTTTAGAGTAATTGTGTTCTTTAACTATGAGACCAGTACATAGATCTTGTTTGGGTTTGATTTTTTATCCACATTTTTACATTACTATTTTCCCAATCATACATCCACCCATGTATAGGGTTGAATAATTTTCTGGATTCCCACAAAGTTCAATCAATCTATTATCCTGCAATCTATTGGCTCAAAAGGGTAGTACATTTTATAGGTCAACCCACATTTTTTTCCTAACCGTGTGACGAATGTGACTATGCCAATGGGATTCCAAAATTATCCAAATTAAATTGAAAATACCCAAAAGAAGTAGTGAACAAATGTATGATCATAACAATGTTCAATGAATACTAAAAACCTACACCATAAGTCTCATGATTGGTCATGATATTATAAAATGAATTTGACTAGTAACTCCATAATTGATCGTTAAAATCAATTTAAAATTAAATATAAATATCATAAATAATTCAATATGGTTGTGAATTAAAAAAAATGAATCAAGTATAAAATAATGTGTCTGTCTTGTGGAAATGAAAATTTGGAAAAGTAACTGTAACCCTTGATCTTTTCATTTATGGATATACCAAAAATACTATATATCCATGATAATTGACATGTTATTTTATTTTTGAAACTTATTCATAAATTGAAATATTTATAACTTCTTCATATAATCAATATGTAGATTTATATTTGTTTCTTTTTTTGAGTCTTCTCATGTTGTTTGTTTATTTTTTCAATTGTTTGTATAACATTCATAGGATTAATATTGTATTCTTTCATTATGAAAAAATCATCATTATATTATAATTAAATTTAATATAATTTTTTATTATTATGATTTATCATTTTTCTAAATCCTTTGTCTACTTTTTCAATTATTTTTCCATGATGATTAAATAAACAATAAGTATACATGGGTGATATTCAAAACCAACATCTTGGGTTTTTATAAGTATTGTTGTAAATATATTTGTATCTTATATATAAATAAAATAAAATCATTATATATATATTTATATCATATTAAAATAATATGTTTTTATAGTGTATCACCCCAATACTACTCTCATATATCATATTCCCCAAACAGATACATAAATTACTAGATTTGATTCGATCTATATAAAACTGTATGTAACATTCCCACAATTATAAGAGATAAACCCAATAAGTAATTTCATATAGTTTGGAATCCTTTTTTTAATTTTTTATATAATTATGAATAAAATAACGATAGACTTTTATTTATTGAGTAATTAAATTTTATTTACCGTTGTAGAAAGATATATTTATTCTATAGAAAAATCATTAAGAACTGTAAAAAGGTCTCCACACCTGAAATGATATTATAAATATCTTGGGTAAATAACTTAATTTTGAAATGGGTAATGAAATTTTATGAAGGATTGATCTCAAATGAATTTATATGGAAAATATACCTCTGAATAATGCATGGAATAATCATTCAGTAAATATTATGAGTCGAATAGATAGACATAGAGTTTGAAAATTAAAAAACTACTTATAGCATATTGAATCAATGGATGGGAATAAAAATAAATAGATCACATGTATAATAATAACATGTTCAAATGTAAGGAAATTAATAATGTTAGAAGACTGATTTCATTCCCAATGCTAAGACATCATGATCATACACATTAAAATATTTCCATCAAGGACATATATCCTATAAATATCATGTTTTTTGTATGAATACCCCAACCAACATGAACATGCTTGTATTATTCTATATAAAAATTCATTAAAAGGATATATAATTTTTGAACCCATATAACCATTTTATAATCACATTTTATTCATTTTTTGAAGTAAAGATAAAAAAATACATAAACAATATCTCATATAATCACATGTAATGGAATAAAAATATAAATAACAACAAATAATATACACATATCAACAATGGGAGAAAATGATCATAACCCATCTATAAAAATAAGTTTGGTTTCTTTTGAGAACATAGTCAATTATCCCGTGTATTGAAATGTGGGCTCTCTCAACCTAAAAAATATAGAAATATTTATGAGTTCATCAATTAATGAATGGAATAATATTATTTATATTAATCCATATAACTGACATAGTATAGTTACATAGGTATATGTTTAAGTCAATAATTTTTTTAATTGACTTATGGAAACGTTGTAAACAAAATTCAATATACACAATGAAATATATATTCTTTATTGTGTGATTTCATTGAAATGAAATCCATAACCACAAAATGTGATTGAATAATAATAATAATGAAATGATGGATATTTTTAAAGATTGAAAAGGACATCACAAAAAATCATCAAGATAAAAATTATGATGGTTGAAAAGAAGACATCCATAGTGTATTAATGAAAAAATAAAGTAAAGTTAACACAGTTTAATGAAACCCATTCAAAATAATTCATTGAAACGTGTAATAGAAGGAGGGATCACGTAGAAAGGAAAATTAATAACATGAGCTACGACCATAAAACTATAACTATATTTATTTATTAAATGATGTTTCATGTAATAAAAATCAGGTTAGATTAAATCATTTTGAATACAAAAATGAAAACTGAGGGGCGAACATAATTATATATTAGAAATAATTGTTTACATTGACATAAAATTTAAAATTTGAAGTCTTATTTAAAGGTATAATTAGAGAATGTGAATTGAATTATTTCAAAAATAATTATATTTAATAAATTAAAACCATAAATAGTTAATGGAAAATAAAATAATTTTTTATATATGAAATAGGGAACCATAACTTAAATTTTTTTGTTACAATTTAACCTTTTTAATAAATTTAAATTAGGTTTTTTGAAATAAAAAAATGTAATAAGAGTTATGTAACTATATTTTCATTAAAACAATTCCCAAAATATATTATAATATTTAATATAATTAAATATTTTATTCTTAATACCAAATAATGAATGATTAATGATTAGGAAAATATATTATAACTTGAGGAAATATATTTGAGTTTCTCATATCCCTTATGGGAATCATATCCAAGGAAATTAGAAATATTGTGAAAAATGTTTGTGTGTGTAATAACTCTTTTTTTCATACGAGGTTCTTGTTCCTTTTTATTTGTGTATATATTCATTGTTATGGATTTTGTGAATTATCAACTTGATCACGGGTGCTTTGTAGGTGACCATGGATTTTTTGGAGCTAGTAACAACATTTTGGGATAAAAATGACATGGCGCGCTACCTGTGCCTAGTTAGTCTAACCATGTGAGAGGGATGAAAAGTGAATGTTAATAGAATAATGTTTTAACCCGATTACATCTTGGTTATTAAAACTATACATGGTAACTGTGTGAGCTTCCCATTCTAGGTTTTTATATGTAAAGTGATTCCACATGGTTTGGAAAACCTTGCTGGTATACTATGCCACCCTACTATGTATTTTATTAAAATTATTTTAAAAAATTATTTCTTTTTAAAACCATTTGGGTTTTTTTTCTTATGTGTAGAAGCTCCGTAGAGCTCTCCCCTTTGGCACCTAAACAAGGCTTTTAGCCAGAATCAATGTACAACCTTCATTTCGATCACTGATTGGCTCTTTATGTACATATTGGTAGGTCCTATTTTCATTTTTAGCTATTTTCAATTAATCTAGAAATCCTTTTTTATATTTAGATTTTGGTTCATATTACATAATATACAGTTCTTTTTACATTATTTAGATTCCTTCAAAACCAGGGAAAATCATGACTTGGTACTAGATGTGTGATCAACTACCTAGGTGAGGTAAGTCGACTATACATTCTTTCAGATGTTATTTGTATTTTTTAGGCGTTAGACCATTACACCATCCAATATACATTTCGAGGTGGTCTCTTTTATGTGTGTTGTCAATCATTTCTCGTTTTGAGGCCACCTAATGGATGCACCTTATGGTTTTAACCTGTTTATACCTATTCAAACTACCAAAGGGGTGTGTTCTTGTGCTTTCTAAGTTATGGAATCCCATTAATGCCTTGATAATTCTGAATAATAGTTTATGGTATGTACTACCTCCTTGATTAATGAATATAATGTTATGGATTGCCTATTAGGATAGTATGGCATGTAAAATGAATAATATGGGTGGTTATACCTATATAAAATTACTAATTTCATGTTAAATGATTTTAAGGGATGGTATACATATATTTTTGTTTGATTAACTGGTTTCCGTTAGTGGGTATACTCATGCTTGTGCAGGTTGATGTGAGTGGGTATAATAAAAAGGAATGTTTTTTAAACTTGAATGATATAATGTCTGAAAAAATATTTGATCAATGCATTGTACATATTTCCATGGATCCGGAAAGTGGTAGTGGATGCCTTTTGTTGGAATTTTTCATTAGGTCTTCATTCTGTGATATACCTTGGCCCTTCCAACCCATTTGATCTGGCTTGATTTGACTCGCGTAGGACAAGTTATTGTCATGCTCCTATGACCCCAACCAGTGCCTAATAATGTTTCCAAAAGGAAAACCTATCTGACTCGATGAGATTCCTTCGAAAATATCCTTAGACCATGTCCTATGGGTCTAGAAATATTACATGGTTGCCTTGGAACAATAAATCCTTAGATTCACCTATTGAGGCATGTTTTTCACTATACGGTGTGGTCGTGGGATATTTGACATCACTATACAGCATGGTCTTGGAATATTTGATTTCAATATACGGCTGGGCTGTTGAATATTTGAATTTAGTTTATGGCCTAGTCGTTGTAAACATAACCTCTCTATACAGCGTTGTTTTGGGTTACATGATACAGATGGATGTGTGACATGGTCGGGTGAGTTTCTTGTTTGCATGGTTACATCTGCCTTGTTAGGATCTAAATCTCTTTTAAAGGTATCCTGGAGGTATGTTTGGTTTTACTCACTGAGTTAGACATACTATATAGGAAAATACACTTACTTACTAGTTCTAAACACTGGCGATCACTTTTTTTTATTGTGGTTAGAACATTATAGACTTGGCTGGTTGCCTACAGGTTTGTTTATCTCACATAATATTTGGACGTCCTCGGGGACCAAAATAGATTATATAGTTGCAGGAGATGATAGGGGAAAACACCCTAGTATAGATTATTGACTTTGGATTTAGTGTAGCGGATAATGAGACCAAGACGAGGCATGCGATGCTATGATACCTTTTTTTTCATTTGTTCTTTTTTGGATATATATGTTTCCATTTTCTATTATGGATGCTTTCTATATAGTTGTACAATTTGTATCATTTTGTATATGATACATTTCTTGTTCTTTTTATGTAATAATGTTTGTCTTCTCTTACTCATTATTTACTGTTATTTGTTTCACTTCATCTCCTTATATTATTTTTTTACTTCTAATATGATACTCTAATAATAGGGGAATAGTATCCCCACTGACTCATGTAGGCCCTCAATGCTAGTTAGTAGCCTCTGGAAATTGGGGAGATGTGTTTCAGCACATGAGGAAAATCGGGCTCAGGGCACCAATTCGGGTGGCATTTGAGTCTAGGATGTTACAATGTGTTATCAAAGGGATATTATTTAATAGTTTGACTCACTATTTTGAAACATTAGAAAGTGATATGTTGGAGATTCAATTTGGAGATAGAATATGCCTGAGATTAGTTACCTCGTGCACTGGGAAATGCCAAATAGGATCGAGTGATTTCAGAATTTCACGATTTTGACTATTCTAGTTGATATGATTTCACTGTTGGGTGATGCACACAATTTTTACTATTACAATATTGCAATTCTGGGATCTATTTCATTTCAAACATGATGATACTATGGTGTTCCATCTCATATATCATATAGATACTGTTTGGAACCACTTTCCAAGAATTATGCCATGTCATGTAAGATTCATTAGATATTTCATGTTGTTTTGATAGTTGGTATGATAGTTATTCATATTTCCTTGTTAGTTGTTTGTAGTATGTGTGAAGGGGTAGTGTCATATTTCAATTCTTAAGGATTATGGAATGTTGTGAATTTTAGAATGATGCACTAGTGAAATGTAATTGTTGACAGAACTTGTTACCTGTATTTTGTGAATGAGAATCGTGTATTGGGTTCATGAGGTGTTATGGGCCCTAATGGATTCATAAATTGGTAAACCCATTGAGTAACTTCTAGAAAAACTAAATCTGAAATTTGAATGAAACATTAATGGAAAATATATACTTCACTTAAAGTAGGATATTCAGTGGTCAAGAGAAATAGTTTTTAGTGGTTTGATGGTTGTTCCTCATACTTTCCAGGCATTAGAAGAATTCTATGATGTTTACTTGGTTTCATGGAGTGTTTTGACTTGTCTTATACTTTGTGTTTTTTTATATTGTTCATCTTGAGGAATATTTTTTTCATTATAGAGACATGCCACCATGTAGAACTCAAGTGGTTTTCTACGAGGGAGGCAATGACCATACATCGAAGATGGTGGACCATGGGATACTACCTGATTCTCAAATGGTGCTAGATGTGTCACCTGAAGTTGTTATAGACTTGGGTTATGAGGCATAGTTTTGCGAGGTTTTCATTCTCTATATGTTGCCAATATAGGAATCAACACAGCTAGCCTTGACTATGGATGAGCTGACACAGGTGTTCCAGCCGCAACATCCTCTTATGTTTTCATTGTATGGTTGAACACAGTTAATAAAGCTAGGTCTAGAGACCACTTTAGTGAATTATGATCATCTATAGACCTTTCTTTAGTGAAGTGAAAAATTAAGGAATTAGGTTCTATTTAGAGGGGAAATACACTAGTGTGATGTATTGAACTAAGCTGATGGGTTGTAGAATATTGGACGGGATAAATTCCAAACCCACTTCTACAACTGCTTTTACCTCGATACATTATGAGTATTGTGGAATACTGATTTCCTGAACCTAGAGATTTGTGTGGTGTCAAATATGGAACTCTAATCATGCTTTAGAGAGATATAGCGTTCTATTCCAATGTATCTTACTGATGAGTTGTTTATGGTGATACGCTTTAAGGAAGGGCCCAGACATGCTATCAAATCTCATGTCATCATTTTCAGGTTTCCATATATTATTGAGAATGTGAATCATGCACTAATAATATAGAAAAACCTGAGGGCTTTGGAGGGTACAAAAACATGGACTATTGTTTCTCGCCCCGATAGATCTACGTCCTTGGGAATGATGCTTCATTTTAAGGTTTTCCACAATGTGATTTCTAGTCAGGATGTGGATGATGGAATCTTGTTATATTTCTATTAGTTTTGTGAGTGATACCTCATAAAAATAAATACAACCATGACACAGTTTAGTGCCGTGTATGGGGCATGATCTAGCATGAGCTTCGGTTTTACAGGACCTTCCCTCAACCTATGAGTTGTAGGGGGTCAGCACTGATGATATGTTCAAGAGATGGTTCTTCAACATTGCATCAAGATAAGATCTAGTGAAGTAAATCCTAGTCATGATAGGGATGTGGTGATCATGTTACTTGTATCCAGACACCATGTTCTTAGAAACAATAGGCCAGATCAGCTCAAGATAGTTAGGAATGGACATAGGGTCGCGGTGTAGTCCTTACATATGCACTGAAACATACCCAACATGAGAAGAATTATAAAATGTCTATAGTGACACGTATAATCTTAATAAATTATAATAATTCATCATACCTTTTTAATATGGGTGACTCTTACAGTTTTATCTCTACATAAGTTGTACAAAATATTGGGCTTGTGGTTTTGTTTTATGATATAATTTTTTATGTTAGATACACCATTTTGAGTTAGAACTGATGATTTGTGCCATTGTATGATGTTTCCCTTTGATTTCATAGGGCGTCACATCATCTAGAATCTTTATATCTTTGAGATTATAGGGATTTATTTCATTCTTGGAATGTACTGGCTAAGGGATTATGCAGAGAACATTGGTTGCTATCACTATAGGGTGAAGTTCACATCACGAAAGGCTAGAGTGATTATTCAAATGGGTGAATGATAATTCTATGAATTATGGGTTGGGATTGGGCTTCATGGTATGGGTGGGATGACATCCTGGAATACTAAATTGTTTCTGAATGATGATTTAGTGAGTTGAGAATACTTTCCTCAGTTATTTAGTACTTCAGGGTTTTTATTCCCCATGACTATTGTGATTTACCTCAAGGGAAAGAGGTGGAGTTCTCCGTCAAGATATTGACATTATATGGACTGGAATCCATTCCTCATTATAGAACAACTGCAAAAGTGTTCCATAAGATCAAAAGGCCACTATAAAATTTAGAGGAGAAGGGGTTTATCAAACATAGTACTACTCTGTGGGGTTCATCGGTCCTTTTTATGAAAAATCCAGATGAAAATTGTAAAATATGTATTGATTATCGAAAGTTTAACAAGATGATAGTTAAAAACCGATATCATTTTCCAAAGATATATGAACTATTTGATTACCTTCAAGGATCTTAGGTTTTCTTGAAGATTTACATTAGGTCAAGATACCACCAGGTGCATGCTCGACATGAAGATATATATCATACATCATTTCCTAGAAGATAAGGGTTATATAAGTATCTGGTTATGTTAGTTGGTATGACAAATTTTCCAGAAGATTTCATGGAATTGATGAAATTAGTGTGCTATCTTTACATGGATTATTTTATGGTGGATTTCGTGGTCAATATCTTGGTTTATTCTCACTATGGACATGAGCATTCCACCTAAATTTGGAATTTTTTTGAATACATAGAGATATCATCAGTTAAATTCTAATATCACAAATTTCCTCTTTTGGATGGATCAAATTCAATTCCATGGTCACATCATGTCGAAGACAAGAGTGTTAGTGGACCCCGAGAATGGGATATCTTATATTCCTAGAAATAGATGAAGAATATTTTTGAAATATTTAGTTTCTTATGTCTAGATGGTTACTAAGAGGATTTTATACATGAAATATCATTCTTACCAGTGTTTTTGATGGGATTGAAAAATAAGTATGTGATGTTTGTGTCGTTATAACCTTGTGAGAAAACCTTTTAAGAGATGAAAGGGAGGTTGAGAACATCTCTAGTACCGATACTGCCATTGTGGGGAATGTGATACATGGTGTACTATAACCCTTCAGGTATTGGGAATTGGGAAGGGAGGTTACAAAGAGATTGATTAAATGCCTATGGGTGTCAGTAGCTGAAGCTTCATGAGAGGAATTACCCTATAAAAGATCTCGAGTTAGCTGTAGTTGTTCATGCATTGAGTTAATGGATGTAATATTTACATGGAGAGTGTTTTGTGGTGTAAACGGACCACAAAATCATCATATATATCACTAAGAATCGTGATATAAAATTTAATAAGTGAAGGCAGATGGAGTACAAACAGTCCATTGACATCGAGCATGCCTATACGCCTGATAAGGGAAATGCAGTAGCCAATGCACTTAGCAGGAGGACTCAGATACAGGTAGGGCATAAGGCTAGTAGAAAAGTGGAATGTTGTGTATTTTTTTGAGTTTCACATTGAGGTGCATGATATACATGGTAATAACATCCATTCATCCTTATCTTTTACCTAAACCCTTATGGATAGTTATAGGATGAGGTAGCTATCATATTATGAAGTCCTAGTTCTATTGCAAGTTGTGGAAATTGTTGACCCTCCTCCTAGTTGGTGGTAGGAGATGATGAGATAATATTTATTAGTGTATTTGTTTGGGTTCCAGTGTATATATGTGAGGAGTCGATGCAATATTTTCATGCATCAACATGGGAAGTTCATCCTCAAGTTACCAAGATGAACTGTGACTTGCGATGTCAGTACTGGTGGCTGGGAATGAAGAATGAGGATGATCGTTTTGTTACTAGGTGTTCCTCAGGCCAGAAGTATAAGGAGGAACAAAAGTGATCACATGGGATTTTACATTAGTTACCTATCTCGGTGTCAAAATGGTATGATGCCACGATGGATTTTGTGACTTGTTTTACAAGATCGCCTAAAAATATATATGTTGTCTGGGTTTTTTTTGATAGGATAACGAAGGTCAGTCATTTCTTAGAGATCAAGGAGATATTTAGTGTTGATGATATGGATAGATGATTTATGTTATATTTATTATAGATTTATCAATGGGCGTTGTGTACAAATGGGATTATAATCCCCACAAACCACCCTTAGAATGATGTCCAATCATAGTGTATGATAAATGTGCTAGAGGACATGCTGCAAGCATGAATCTTATATTTTGGGGGCTCTTGGGAGAGGTACATTACCCAATTTGAGTTCACCTACCACAATAGTTATCAGGCGATGACACAAATAGAATTATTTGGGGATTTATAATATATGTCGTTCCGTTCAACCATTTGTTGGTTAGAGGTATGATACAATGTTTTACTGGGACCATGTGTCATGCAGTTGAAATCTAGGCCGGTCTAGATGATTTAAAAGTGGAAGGTTACTATATAGTCTGGCAAAGAAATCATAAACTGAACACCTCATATGACCTCTAGTGTTTGGGTTCAGGGATCAGGATTTCATACGTGTTCACTGAGGATGAGACAAAGAAGGATTAAAATATAGTGTTAACATTCACCGAGATATGTTAGGCCATTTGAGATTCTGGACAGAGTCAATTTGGTTTCTTATAGGATGTAGTTAACTCATATGTACTGAGAAATACATGACTTCTTCCATGTATCTTGACTGTAACTCTATCACCCCGACCGATCTCACATTTTTCATCCCAAAGAGGTTGAGTTATAGGTTGATGAATCCTTTTAGGATCACTCTATTTGTATAGTTGGAAGGACCACAAGGGTTCTCCATGACTAGTTAGTTCTTCTATTGTGGGTGCTATGGTAACACAGGTGTTTACAAGATGGTACATGGGAGAGGGAGACTGGCGTATGTGCATGGTGGATGGATTTGTATTAAGAAAAATCGTGACCACCCCTCAGAGAGTAATTACGAGATGAATTTCTATAAGACAAAATATTTAAATGACTTATTATGGACTATGTGAATGCTTAAATTTATCAAGAGTATTTTAGAGTTGTCTAAGGCTAGTTCATAGCCTAGAATGATGTCATGGGATAAAAATGGCATTGCACACAGTTAGTCTAACCATGGGAGATGTCTGAAAAGTACAAGATTTTAGTAGAAGTTTGTTTCATGGTTACCACATGGTTAGTCAAACCATGTATCATAACTGTGTGAAGTTTCCCTTCTAGGTAGTGAGTTTTTCATAGTTTCTTAATGGATTGGGAAACCATGAAGGTCAACTGTGCTATGATAGAGTTAATGTTCTTCATTAAATAATTTAAATTTAAAACATTTTTTCTTTTTAATCTTGTTTGGAGTTTTCTTCTCATATACATACCAGCACCATGGAGATTTCTCCTTTGGTGAAAAACCTAGGATTTCATCCAGATTCACCATCCAACCACTATTTCTATCACCGATTGTCTCATAGGTTCCACATTGGTAAGGCCTATATTCCTTTTTATCATTCGTCAATTTTTTTGGAAATTGTTTGTGCTGTTTGGATTTTGGATCATATGACCTAATATCCCATTATTCATACATTATTCACATTTCTTCCAAAATAGGATGAATAACGAATTCATAAATGTTGAGATGTATACTTCCATGGTGTTGTAGGTGGTTTATACATTCATTCCACTTTTCATTGGTGTTTTCAGGCATTTTTCCATTACGCCATCTGTTGGAAATTCTGGCAAGGTCTCGTTTTTGAGTAGGTTTGTTTTAGTAGATGTAGTTGGACCTTTTAAGGTTGAACATAGGTTATATTTAGGTTTTTTGGTACATGTTTCTCATTTCAAGGTCACGTGAGGGGTTCTCCGTATGGTTTTAACATGTTTATGCCTATTTAAACCACCCAAAGGTTGTGTTCATATTCTTGGCTATGTAGTGGAATCTTGTTAATGCCTTAATAGTTGTGAATAATTGGTTAAGAGAAGTAATTCCTACTTGTATAATAAATATCATATTATTCCATGATTATTTTGATAGTTTAGCATGTTAACTGGATAATATGGGTGGGTATACCTATTTAAAATGACTAATGGAGTTTTAAGTGGTTTATATGGGAGGGTAGGCCAATTCTCATTGTTGATAAATTGGCTATCATGAGTGGGTATACTCTAGGATTGTGATTATTTCTATGAGTGGGTATAATCAAAAAGATTTTTTATTTAACTTAAATAATTGATATCTTGAAAATATGTTTGATTGATGCAATGGGTTGCTCAGTATGGATCTAGCATGTGGTAGTGGATGACTTGGTTTGACTTTTCCCCTTGGGTCTTTATTCTGTGTGATACCTTGGTCCATGCTACCTAATGAATATAATATTCATGGTATCACATATGACTTCTTATATCCATTCTCATTGGAGATCAAGTAGTGAATAACCATTTTACAATAATGGATGCCCATGGGCCTTGATGGGATTCCTTGGACAAGCTCCTTCAATCAGTTCCTCCAGGGTCTAGAATTATTATATGAAATCATAGGTCATCTAGAACCCATGATACATCCCATGAGGACTTATATTAACTATAAGGCATATATGTGGTATATTTGACTCCACTATATGAAATGGTCATGGAATATTTTACTTTAATATATGGCATGGATGTGGAGTATTTGACCTCACTATACGACTGGGTGATGGGAAACATGACATCTATATACAGATTTTTGTCTGATTTAGTATACAGATGGATGTACGCCATCATCATGGGACTTTCTTGTTTACTTTATCATAACTACCTTGTTAGGATATGACTCTCTATTGCATGTAAACATGAGGGATGCTCGCTTTTAATCACTATAGTGGACTTATGCAATTGGAATACACACAAAATTACTTGTTATTTACACTTGGTAGAACATTTGTATATTACTATTTGAATTTTACACACGTAGGTGGTTTCCTATCTAGATGTTCATCTCACACCCAATTTGGGCCTCCGTGGGGGCCCAAACAAATTATATGGTTATAGGTTATAATAGGGTCCAGTACACTAGTAAATGTTGTTCATTTTGGATCTGGAGGAGGGGAGCATGAGACCATGTTGAGTATTGTTATGTTGGGATTAAATTTTTTCATGTACATTTTGAGATACTTTTATTTACATCTTGTGTTATTGATGATTTCTAGTATTTTTACCATATGAATCACTTGGTATATGAGACATTTCTGGTTATTGTTATGTAATATTTCTCTTTCCTATCTTACTTCTAGTTGATTTATTTTAATTTCTCTTTGGTTATTTAAATTATTTTTGACTTCTACTGTGATACTATGGTATTTCAGACATTGAATCCCCATTGAATCACATAGGCCCTCACATGTAGTCAGAATACCCTACCATTTGGGGAGATGCACTTGAGGCCATGTTGCTAACCGACTTGGGGAACCGTTTCTGGTGGCATCCTTGTATGAGACATTATATTGTGGTAGGATTGTATATCCTCATAAAAATATAGAACCCTATATAATATAATTAAATGGTGTACTTTTCCTTTCTTATATGAAATAATTTAATGATAATGATAATAAATCAAAAAAGATTTTTGATCTACCAAAAATCTTTGTATCTAATGAAATAACTGAATCAATATCTATATGAAAAGGGGAAAATTATTTTTCATGTATGACCAATGAAATAAAAATAAATATTATTAATATTCCACAATTGGTAGAAATTAGTCAATATAAGGAAACATAATTCATATAATATATAATGTCACAATGAATCAAAATAGACAAAAACAACAACCTCTAACTACTGATCTAATTTCCATCAATGTAATAAAATTACAATTATAACACTCAAAAATATCTTAATTACTTCTGTTAAAATATTACTCATAAATATTTTCAATTTATAGTCTAAATTTATAATCATCCAATTTATTATCTCTTTATTAAATATTTTAAATATTGATTATATGTAATTTAGATCATTTTAAAATGGTTTTCATTATAAAGTAAATTTATTCATTATTATTAAAATATACATAATTACAGGATTACAAATGGTACATTATTAGATATTGCATGATAATTATACAGATTTTATTCTATTCTTTAGAAGTTTTTGTTAAAATGCATGATGATCAAACCAACGATGGTCATGTTTTGATTATTATATATGATCAAAATATGATATATCAATATAGGTGATTAATTAAAATATTAACATTATATAAAAATATCATTACATTGAAATCTATAACATATTATACCATTAATTGAGTTTCGATATAAATCGTTTATATAAACTCTTTTCAATTATCATTTAGGAGGTTAGAAAGACCCAATCATTAATATAAAATGCCTAATAGATTATTATCTGGACGATTAGTCATAAAATCATTATTATAGAAGTATAATGTTATTATTTATTTATTTTTACAATGAAATAATATTATTTTTTAGCTCAGAAATAATATAATATTGAGATGAAAATATTACATAATATGAATAATCAAATCTAATCTCAGTATAATTGATATAATTGATTGAATTAATGACTATAAATTTTTTTCATGTCAGTAATTACGTGTCTAATTTATCATACAAAAACCATGATGATATTTTATATATCATATCACTAATTATACTCATTCTTATAATCCCTTATGAATGGTGACAATTAAAATTGAATTATTCATTTGACAGAGGCAGTTGTCTCCGCATACACATGGTTGATGATATTATATTAAAAAAATGTGATAAATCAATAAATAAAATTTATTTTGTAATAAATATATTAATGGTACAAATATCATAAATAAATATGAATTTTTCCTTTTTTTACTTCCCATTTGAGGATGTTTATGAAAATAACTTGTTTTTGGTGGTGGTGGAATTCAAACAACGCATGAGAGAAATGTTTTATTATCATAATTGAAATGGAAAAAGTTATTGATTCATGAATCACCATTATAATAACATAACAGCATTTTAATAGTAAAAACATTATAATTTCTTTATATATATTTTGGATTCATAAGTGCACCTAATGACAAATTAATGAGAAATTAGTTGTAAGAAATCTATATCACACAAAAATAATTATACCCATTTGATAGTGAGTTAAACCATTTAGGGATGGTATTTCAATAATAATAAACCCTCTTGATAGTGAAAGAGAAAATTGAGGTGGAATTTCTATAGTGTTTTAACTAAAATAAGTTGATCTTGATGTGATAGGAAGTTAGGAGAGGAGAATATATATTATATTAGAAATGGGATAAAATTTTGGAAAATACCCAAAATGAATCAATAATAGTAATAAGAAAACTCTATTTATTATTTATATTTTTCATAACAAATTTATATTGGTTTTCAATTACATATAAATATTTCATTAAATTCAATATAATGAAGATCATTAAAATATAATGTCATTAAATTATCGATGCATGTTAATTAATATAATATATCTGTTAAGGTTGTCTGAAATAGAAAATAAGAAGAAAATATGAATTGTGTATGAATTTAGAGGATACTGAGTCACTATTTTTAGGATATTTATTATTTTAATGTTTGATAAAGAAATATTTTTTAATGAAATAATATGATAATATTTTTTGTGAAACACTATTTTTATAAACCCAATAATGTCCTCATTAAGGATGATGCATATGAATTTTATCATAATTTTTTTTCCAGATGGAGACGAAAAAGATGACTAGAAATATATTTAAATTTATTCCATTAGTTTAATTTCTAAGATATCACATAATTATTTTTTTACTATGAACATCGTACTGGTGTGATGGTAGTAGGTTAATTAGATGATAAGAGGAAATAAGTTCTTTTCTTATTAGATTAATAGTCACATCAATCCATGAATTATTGAAAAAACAAATATATTTGGGATCATCAATATATATAGATATTATTCACTTATAAACATGTCAACGATCATGTACCCTAGTGGTACATGCTCTTGATTGGCATCCAAAAGGCCCAGGATCAAATCCGGGCAGGGGAAAATTCTCGGGTACAGATGCAGTATTGTAGCAGAGAAACTGCAGTAGAACAATAGCAGCGGTGGGACTGTAGCAGCGACAAAACTACAGCAGTGGAGGGTAGTAGTAAGATCCATAGTGCCGGCGGTACTATTAAAAGTATTGAAGCAGTGCGGCTATTGTAGAAGTACTAGTCACCGAGTGGTCCATTGAGCCAAAAAATGGTCTTTCAAGCCTTGTTTCAGGCCACTTGGCCTTGGGCCTTCGGGTGATGTAATGGGTCACCCTCTACCCAATCTAAAGAGTTTGTTGCTTTAAATAAAAAATTAAGGCTTCAAACCCAACTGTTAATAAAAATAATTCATTTAGTAACCTAATTATTTGTTGCTATTATTAAAATATAATGATTGGAATAAGAAAATAGAATTTTTAAATGAGATAAAATGTATGTGATTATACCATATTTCATAAGTTCCAAACATTATAAACAATGATATATTTTTCACAATGAAAAAATGATTAAAAGGGATAATTCATGGGTTAACTATACTAATTTTATGTATTGAAGTTTAAATATGTTAATTTGATTAATATTCTCCATCAAAATTTTTGATGTGTCATGTTTAATTTTAAATTGATTGATTTGTTTTTAGTTTTTTTCATTGATAATTTGTTTTATAATGTTATAAGAACATGATGATATAAAAATTACATTATTTTATAATTTATTTTTAGATGTATGATGAACCATAAATTGTATTTTAGAATCACATGTATAATAAACTTGTTAAGAATCCCACAATATGTTTTTTATGATTTTTTAGCTAACAAAAAAATGTATGAAGTGTACCCAGATATATTTGTAAGTCATTAAACGAGTTCTATTAGGAATAGAAATGTTTTCATGATTATAAACACAATCAGAATGAATTTTATAATGAACAAAAAGAAACAGAACGAAATATTGATGAATAGATAATATAAGTACAAATCATATTTTTTTTTGATTTATCAAATATATATTTATTAAATAAAATTAGTGGGAATATTTAGAAACTATTAGATAATTGTTTATTATGATCAGAAAAACGTTTTATCTGTAAACGGTATCCATTTGATGAAATTTCTCAAGGGTTACTTAGTGATGTTGTAACTTATCAACTTTATCAATGTAAATTTTTTCTATATATATAGTAATTCATTTCATATATATGAACTATGACATAATAAGATTTTACGGCATAGTATACCCTATTATGATATTAGAAAAACATTAAATATATAATTATAACATTCACATAAATTTTAACAAAACAATTGGGAAGAAATCCCAAACATTATACTTGGATTAGAAGTATGGGACCATAATTTATTTCATCTCTTAGATCCTAATCATGGGTCATCAATAAGTAGTAGCGCGTGATTAATGATATGTAGTGTCACTAAATATTATGGGGAGGGGGGGTGAATCACAGATTGAGGGTGGAGCAATATTAGATAATTATCATGTGAGTCTGGAATACATATTAATATATAAGTTCATAATAGTATGGTGCTAGTCCTCAGTGCTACCAGTCTTCTCAATGTGGAAAAACATTGTTTATATAGTGGTGGTAAGGTTCACATTAGCTTGTCTGGTTCATGAGGAAGGATGCTTGTTTTTCTAAGAAATATATATTGGTGTGGTGTTAATTATATATCTATGTGTTACCGGTGGGAGGGAAAAGACTGGTGGTTAGAAAGATGGTAGGAATAATTTGAGGCATTGTGGTAGTAGAATGGGATGTGAGAGGAAACAAATTAAGAGAGTGACAATAAATGGGAAATAGTATAATAATTATGCTACCATTATGGTTTAGAATCTTACTAGTTTAGAGGATCGGTGGATCTAAAATGGTATAAGTAAATGAGAAAAAATCGTAGATCTGATGGGTGGAGCATCCCATGATTACGATGAAAAGAATGGGTAAATCAAACTCGTCTAGGAGAAAATATCTATATGAGATCTCATAGTTGGTTAAATGTATATGTGGCAGTGGCAAGGATTTAGCTACCTGAAATTTTTAGATTATAGTGTATAACATATTTTCCAATCTGGATTCCACTTAAAGTCATGAATGTGCATCTAGTTGCAGATTTAGATTAGTGGTGTCCTTCCACGTATCTGGAAACATATAAAACTTCATTCTGGAAAAAGGATTTTTTTCCACCACATAAAAATGGCTATGTCTTTTCTACATCAAAAATAAAAAATATATATCTAAATACATATTCAATAAAATGTAATATAAAAATGATATTTATTTATAAAATAATTAAAAAAATTAAAAAAAAAATAACTATAATGCGTTATAATATTTAATTTTGATAAATTAGTAAATTGAAATTAAATTATATAAATTAGTATAAAATAATTAAATACATAATTATTTATCTAAATAATTAATTAAAAAGGATTATAAGATAATTGTATAATAATTTTATAACACTAATTATTTTAATTAAATAAGAAAATGTATTAATTTTTAGGCTTAAATTGATAAATTTATATTTAGTAATATCATAATGAATGTGTGAATACTTTTATAATAATATAATACAACAAAATAATAACCAGAAAACTATAAAAAGATCAATTTTAATATTAACAAATAGAAAAATGATATAAAAATAATTTATAGAATGAATAATTTATCTTATTAACATTAAAGTAATCATTATTTTTATAAAATTGAAAATTTTAGTAATTTAACTATTACATAATATAATGAAATATGTAAAAATTACTGACAAATTTATAAATTGAAATACAAAATTAAAACATGAAATGATGTTGAAAACATAAGAAAA
Source organism: Viscum album (assembly GCA_963277665.1). Taxonomy (NCBI): domain Eukaryota; kingdom Viridiplantae; phylum Streptophyta; class Magnoliopsida; order Santalales; family Viscaceae; genus Viscum; species Viscum album. The sequence continues at coordinate 387,745,487 of OY728142.1, read as the reverse complement.
AAATTTTCATCACATTTAATTTTGTATTACTTGTGAAATATTATCATTTAGAGTGAAAAAATACCATAGAAAGTAATGTAATGATTTTAAGACCAATAGATTATGATTTTATAGGCTACCAAAAAAATGAAATTTTTTTATATTAATTATTTTTCGTTTGTTGCATATCATTATTATCCTTTCAAAAATTTTAAAGGATTGGTTTATTTTGAAACAAGGAAACATAAATATAAACTACATATATAAGCTACTTTATCTTTTATTTATATGTTCATGACTAGAAACAACCCCAATTATAACATACTTAAAACCATTATTTATATCATTGGGAAAATGGTACATTATATAGGGTGATATTAGATGCTTATTGTGGGATACCATGGAAACTATCAATGATAATTTAATCATAACCTATTAATAAGTTTGGGATAAAATGAGCGTGTCATTTCAGAACCATATCATATAATCAATATATCTTGATCATGGTTCATGTAATAATTCCTAGTTGCTAATAAAATGATAATCCACATTTAATTAATAAAATATTGTCCATTATACAATAACATTAACATAATATCATGAAAAAAATTAGATTTATAATTTATGATGTGACACCCTATCCCAGGTGCCACTAAACGAATCCTTGAGATGGTAGATCACATAGCCTTAAGAAATCTTGCGCGTACACCAATGGTTATCGACTAGTTGTGTGAGTCTATAATGGAATAGTTTATATACTATACGCTCATGATCATAGTGTATAATAATATTACAATCATATTAATCAATAGAGGAAGAATATGAAATAATATAGTAATTGACCAATAAAAACAAATGATATATAAATTACCAATTAATAATTATCAACACTATAATATAAAAATGATGATCATAGAATTATAAACAAAAGTTATGTAATATATGGAAATGTTATACTTGTACAATTAATGTTTCAAAAGTTAACAATTACCAATGAAACTATACCTTGATTGAATCTTGATCTATATACCAATCTTGTGCACCCCTAATCCTATGAAATAATCATAACAAGTATCACTATGAAGGTGATTTCTTTTATCCAAAAATTAATCCATCTTGTCTATTCAGTTACCCAATGGATGCCCGGACATGGTCTGTTACTACATTCTATAGGCCACCACCAATTTTTTCTAAAAAATCCAATCCATTGTTATAAGATGAATTTGTGTTTATATTTATTTTATGTTCATGAAAAAACAATAAAATCAATATTTTCTAGACTTTGATGTCACATTATGATCATGCAACTAAATCATAAGGGATATCTAAAAATAATGTCAAGAAACAAAAATTTCCAAATCCATGCAATAATATATCATAACTACATTAGATGTGGTCAGACAAATAAAAATTTAAAGGAAAAGTGAGTAAGCTATATCAAATCAGTAAACAGAGACCAAGGAGAATAATTTTCGAAGGAATCATAGTTATTCTTATTCCAATATTTGAAAATCCCAATAAATATTAAAAATAAGATAAAATATGTTTAATTAGTATAAATAAAAAACTAATCATTATAATGTAATTGATCCACCTCCAATGACAATAAATGAACAATAATTTCTAATACGTTTTTTGATATAAGTATTATAACATTCTAGGGAAACATATCCTGACAAATAAATATTATCAAAGGAGTAGAAATATAAAATGAATCCTATAATGTCAAGTTAATCTATATAAAATAAATACATTGAGTATATATAGAAAAGGTATTAAATTATGTCAGATACATGGAGTAGAAATGTCGAAGTCACCCATGTGTGTTGTCGGATTCAAACTATGAATGATCCATTATCAAAATAACAATATCATTTAACATTTCATTAAAATCTCACATATCCCACCATGTTTATATAAAAAATAAGGTATAATCCATTCTACACCATTTCTATAGAATATAAAATACAATATATGGTGTTTAAATTTTTTTACAATTCACTATATTAACATATTAAATTCCCATTAATTTAAAGAGAGCAAAGCAGACAACCTGGGCTGAATAATAATTTACAGTGGGAAGAACCCAACCCATGGGAGGTTCTAGTTCAGATAAAATACATTTGAATTTATAAAAGTGTCGAAAACTGTTCGATAGATAATAATTTATCACTATACTCAATGGTTTATCAATTTACAAAGAAACACCAAGAATGTATACCTTGCGAAAAACCAATAAAATGGTATAGAACAAAAAGAAATGAGGGAAAATGAATAAACAACCTAATATAAGACCTTAAAAATTTTTGTTTCTAGTCATAAAAATATAATTTTTTTATATTTTATGAATATAAATGATTGGGATATCATTGTAAAAATTGTGAATAATTTTTTGCAAAAAAACATCGCTGATAGCAAGACAAACATCAGAATGAACCTAAGGAATGAAAAAAAATTGGTGGCATTACAATGGGACGAAAAGGACATAAATCAAACATTATATAGTAAAATTGATAAAAATAGATGAATATGTTGAGAATGTGAAAAAAGATATATATGTGTTGACTATAAAAAAAATTTAAAAATAAGGATGATGGTAAAAAAATTTAATTTGGAATTTTTTTATTTTCCCTTCAAGGAAAGGGTCGCACGGTATGGATGAATGGTTGGACAAATAATGCACCAAACATGCACCCACCAATTAATCAATTCTACATCTATGTCCATGGTGTATTATTATAGAAAACAGTAAGTGGCTCGATTATTCCAATTCATTGTAAATTCTGAAAAATCTTACGGGTGTTCGTCCAGGGTATCATTGCTTTAGAAAACAATGCTCTTCATTCTATTCAAAAAACATAAAATACAGTTTAATACAAAAAGGGTAAATGTTCGAAATAATTTTCTAAAAACATTAATTTACCTCATGGTTAATCAAAGAATTCACAAAAGTTTATTTTTTGAATATTAATAGTAATTTAAAAGGATTCGTACCTCATAAAAAATATGGGTCCTTACAATCATCCCCTTTAAAGAAATTCTCCCCTAAATTTACATTTTACTACTGGTAAATCTTGATATATTAATATATATAGACACTAGTAATTAATTTCATCATCCCAAACCCTTGTGTAATATTGTCCATGGTTGTTCAACCACAGAACCAAAACTAGAGAAACTCTGCATCCCCAAAGAACTTTTTTTCCACAATCAACAAAAATGAAAGGGTTATACTCAATGTTTTCATTTACCACCATGTCAACATCCAGAGGATAAATAATACATGAAACATGTTTTTTATATCTTTGATACTAAGATATATTGAATACTTTATGAATAAACTGATACTATTTATGTTACTGAAAATGGTTGGGCACTGGCCCGAATCACCCCCGAATTTAAAAGGGACTGATACAAAAAAATACTTTGCTTCCTTTTTTATAAATACTTTTATGCTACAGTTTATATAAGAATCTCATGAAAAATTGACTCCCCACCTCGATCTACAATGGTTGATAGTGACAATTGAAATATAAAATGCATCTATTCTAAGTTATAGACATCCACATACTAATAATTTGAACCTTCTACAATGTCACCAGAATGATATTATAATACATTAGTGATAACTCTCATTCCTCTTAACAAAAAATGTGTGAATTATATAAACTAATATATAGGTATTCAAAAGGATATATATATATATATATTGATTTATGCAGGCTATAATTATAAGAAAACTCAGTGGGAGGATAAAGGTTATCCCAATAACCTCAAAAATAAATTGAAAATGTTCAGAGCATGTCCTACATAAGATGTATTGTATACATGGACTAAATATCATTATATGAGTGATAGGTTTCACTATGTAATACTTATGAACCCATTTACTTTTGAACACCTCCCAAAACCATGATAAAATTCGATTGTCTCTGATAAATATGTTAATGCTTTAAACCACATGGAGGTGTACGATCTTATGAATTTAGAGCCTATCATGGTTATCTATTAAATTTCTCCCCCAAATAGAAATAATATGGGATTCCATTTCAACCTATCTATGATATCCAATACATCATCACTATCCAATTTTCATCTATTAAGTCTCAAAACAAAATCAGTGTTATATCATCTCATTTCCACACATGCATATGAAATCATTTTAAGAAACATTCTAGTTACTGGTGATCCTCCTAAAAAACTAAAAGGGGAACAACTTGTATAAATCCAATCTATAAAAACCTTTCCCCATCAACCAGTATTGACTGTGTACATCTAAATAATTCTTAGAGATACCAACATGTAAATATCATGTTTGTGATTAAACATACGGAATCAACTCCACTCAGATTTCCATTGAAACACAAACATTACCATATATATATATATATATAATTTATTCCTCACAAAAATTCTAATTAGTTGGGATCCTTAACTTCCACACTCAATCTTAGAACAAAACCTTTATAATATCACTATTGTATCCCCCTCAACCTATTCTAAATAGTGGAAGTGACCTCTAAGGTTTATAGAAAATCATTCAAATAACAATCCAAGACCTTCATGATAATCGGTAAAAATAAGTCCACTAGCCTTAACTTGCCTCTTTCCTCCTAAAAAAGATGTGTCTGAGACTTCATTTTTATTTCATAGTCGACTACATTTCCCATTTTGGTATATATGAAATATGAAGTCAAAATACTATAGATATTGAACCCCCATTCATTGTTTGAGATTTTAGTCATGAAGTGTAAATATATACTTATATACTCGAGGATTTTTGGTCTCTGTACACCCCGTAACCCACTCCGAGTAAATAATTCTTCCAACCATGCAAGGATTAATTCATATATTATATCATGATATTTTTCTTCATTTAGTTACTCTTCTATGTCTTCAAGTAGCCATATCTATTCTCCATAACTCTATCCTCCTGCAATTGAACAGATCCTAGAAAGATACCAGATGCATAACAATACATTGTATAAATTTATCGTGGATCTAGAATAATAAAGGGATGTATTTATTTTTTTCTCTCTATATACTTCTCAAAGTGTGTCTCATAGGATTCTAACAATATAAACATCACACCCTTCTTAGTGAAGTCTGTAAGAGGTGTGTCTAAGAATTTGAAGTAATTCAAGATGTTTCTCTTAAAAAATTCTATCATCAAGAAACTCTTTATATCGAAGACAATAGGATGCTCCTAGGTAACTACATATCTCACCTTTCATAGTTCAGATGAACACTATTTCTATAAGATAATATGACATATGAATTTAATATTATATTTAAAAAGTGGAACATTGTGATCATATTATATAAATGATGCTCTTTCATTTTATTCAATGCGATTTCATGATATTTGTAATGGATGTGTTGAGTTAAAGAATTGAAAAAGATACAACCATGAGTAACACCACAAATGAATAAAAATATGTATGAAAAAATAAGTTCATCCATTTAACACCCCAAGCTTCCATGGTACACTTTCCTTTAAATAATACAGTAGCACGTGTTGTACGCAACTTCGAGTTCTAACACACACACCACAACTAATCAAACTAGCCATTATGAATAGTAATACCAAATTTTTGAAATTTTATAAATTTTATCTTTAAAAATGGAATTCATTTTTGGATTTGGAATATCGAAATTATCCTATGGTGAAATTTTGGATTTTTTCTGAAAACGTTCAATTTTTGATGAATAGTGAAAAAACACTGAGTTAAAGTTTAAAACCAAATTTTTATTTAAATAATTATTTATTTTATTTTATTTTAATTAAGGTCCAAATAGATAAATAATATATATATATGTTCAATGTAATTCATTGGAGTTATTTTTGAATAAATTTAGATGTATAAAAATTTTATTGACCTTTTCACCGTCTTCTACCTACGTCCTAGGAAAATTTGGAAATTCACCTAAAACATAATTATACCGCTTCTATGAGTGGAGTTTCAAAAATACGGGAGACATGGTTAATATCAAGGTGTAAAATTTAGTTCAATGAGATGAAAATAATTTTTGGTGAATAGTAACTTTTTACTTTTATTTACCACGGTTAAAAGTAAATAGAATAATTAAGGGGGAAAATGATATTAATACTACACTAACACATGTATTAATTTTATTGGATAAGCTTTATTCGAAAAAAAACCTTAGGAAGAAAATAAGAACCTGTTTGGTCCACTTGGATTAGATTAGGACATTTATTATTATTTAATTCAAAGAAGAGTTAAAAGATTTAAAATCAATGTTTATTTACTAAAAAATTTTATATAGGGTTATTCATAAGATAAATTAGATTGTAAATATTAATTACAAATATAATAAGATTTAATACATAATGGTATTTTATTTATTATTTTTAGACATTAAATAATTTAATTTACTTATGACACAATAGTGATGTAGTAATTACCAAATTAATGAAATATTAAAATAATTGATATTATAAATATCAAAATAAATGTAATCTGAAACTTTTTATGAATTAAAATAATTTTCTAGGTTAATATATAATGTTAGGACTTATTTAATTAACTTTTTTCTAAGTAATCATTCTGTTATAATTTTCACAAAAATCAATTTCCCAAATAGTGTCAAAATTGACATAAAAGAGTTTTTAAAACAAATATTATATTATTAATTGATATTCAATTCTTAAAAATCTATGGTTTGGCCAAGAGACTTATATCATGATATTTGTATCATTAATGGACCACTTGGGGGTTTTTTGGATGTATATAGTAAGTATATTAACTATATAATATAAAAATACAATGTGACATGGTAAGTGTCAAACTAAATAACTAAGAGTTAAAACTAAAAGATAAGGTTAATATATTGAACCAAACCTATCTAAAATATATTGGTGGAAAGGATTTCTACCCATAATCATATAAAATTGTATATAATCCACTTTTGAGCCATTATAAACCAAATATGAATTTATTATAAAATAATAGTTTACGTTTTTCCTAAAGAGACCCTCTCCCCCTTATAAAAGGACACCACTTATATCCAATTCTTCACACTTTCAAAGCCTTTTGGTTATGCAAACCCTGACCAAATACACTCTCAACTTCTCTCACATAAACCTAGAGCCCTTAGTTTGATCCTAAATCCATCCTAAGGAGCCCTTTTGATCAAATCAAAAGGAAGAACCCCAAGAAGAGGTAATGATTTCACCTCCTGTTTTCAAGTTCCTTTATTCTTCAACTTATTCTTTATTTTTTATGCCCATTCTAAAATAATAACTCTAGTATCTTCTATATACTTAGATTTCATTATAAATATGGTACAATCTTATTTAGTATTATATCCATCCTTTGAATGACATGTCACCAAACGTGCGTACGTACGGCTAACCGTCTCCACATTGTGGTGTAATTGTTATTGAAAACATTTTTATTTGGATGGGTATAATAATGATTTTTAATTCATGTAAATAAAAAATATAACATGATAAGGATTCTGTATATATGATATAACAACCAATTATATATTATTTTAATATCAAAAGAATGATATTGTCGCTCGTGCATACGTACGGACTACCGTCTCCACGAACGCGATGAGATTCTTTCCCCATTGTATCCTTTCAAGACTAATTCTAATTTGATGATTAAAAGTAATTTTTAAGAACATTATTTCATTTTGGATATGATTAAGATACAACCTATCCATAACAAACATGACTTATGTAAAAAAACTTATAAAAGAAAATGAGTAAGTTAACACCCAAAACAAGGATAATACTAAGATATTATTAACAATGCAATGTTAAAAGATCATATATGATATCATATTAATGTATATGATTATTGTATAATTTAATAACAATTATTTCACCATTATACAAAAGGTTAACCTACCCCCAACCAAGGAAAAGTACAAGGTAAGGGTTTATTTCACAATCTCTTCATTAACCGACGTTGTTTATACGTAATAATCTACTGGGATTTCATTATCATACACATCCATGTTTCATAGAAATGTATTTCAAAAACAATTTACTATTTACAAAAATATGGTTTAAAGTCATTTATACACTTGTTTGACTTTTTATAAGAGGTCTATAAAGGAATCATTCTGTCGTTTTCCAAACAAGGTTCTTTTTAACCTTTTCAACAGTATTAAGGTAAGAATGTCTTATTTCAACATATATGGAGGGTGTGGATATTTTCTACCGTTATAGAATCTTCAAAGCTTCTCTTACAAGATTATAAAAAAATTCAAAGTAAATGTTCTATTTTATAATTATGTGACTTTTAAATGATTTCAAAAAAGGGATATTTCTCTCAAATAGTGTTGATTTCATCTATGTCAACATCCTTTGATGGAATTTAAGCTTATTTGAAGTTGATTTGTTGTGATACAAAAATTCCATATTGTATTGAAGGTTTTCTGAAATGTTTTACTAGGGATGTGTTATTTTTATACCATTCATGGTTTATGGAGAATGTATTAACATTTCATATGGTACTTTTAATACGAATATTTATGTTTTGTTTAAACCTCTTCATATAAGGAATGCATTGGACTTAATAATTGATGGGCGGATCCCACTTCCTCGATGCATCGGTAGGTCTAATAAGACAAACTAGTTTCTTGGAACGAGTCCTTGACAAAATCTTATTTTTAGTCTTGGCATAAGGCCTTGACTATGTGGTTTTGACAGTCTTCCATTATGCATTCCATCATTATGAAAGAGGTTATTGATATTGCATGTGATTATTTTACTAGTATAATATCCATGTGAATAAGTATATGGAATTATTTCATTTTATTTCTATCGTATTATGCTGAAGTTCAAGATTTAAAAGGCTTTTGTTTTTTATACATTTCCTTAAATGTTTATGCTTATTTATTAAAGTTTCCTCTATATTGTTATCCTTACTGGGCATTTAAACTCACACCTTTATATATTTTATTTTTCCCAGGATGTGAAGAAGTATTTTATGAATGACCTGCAGGGATAGTATAAGGGGATATGAGTGTGAAGAAAAGATGTTGTTTTAGTTTTTCATTTTATGATGTAATATAAACTTTATGAACATATCTAGTGTTTCCAAGACTACTAAACTTGTCGGTCTTTCGAGACTTCATCTTTTTTGATCATGCCAATGTTATGTAATAATGAATTGACTCTGGGTAACTGGGGTCGGGGCGTTACAGTTGGTATCAAAGGTAGTTTAGTACAATCCTTGGAAGCTAGATTTAGATAAACTCTGATTAGAGAACATAGATTTAAGATGGACTTTGAGGATTAGTATAGAAGAACTTCCTAGAATTTTGGTATTGTAGAGATTTTGTGAGTTTTTCGAGCAATACATTCCTGTCTGGATACGAGCAGGTAGAGGCGGCTCTGTCACAGATGATCCTAGGGGTAAATCCCGAAAACACTGCTTTGAGCAAGACTCGAACGGGAACTGGTTCACGACAACGGGCTACGATGCACTCTTGGTTACGACACTCTCGGGGGATATGCTAAGAATAACTCTCATTTTCATTACAAATCATTATGAAGGGTTTATGAGTATATACGTCCTCAAAGAAAACATTTTTTTGATTATGGATTATATCGATAAATAGTTCAATTTATGTGAACTGTTTTACAGGTATGGAATTATGTATTTTGATTCATAAACTGATCTAGTTTATGACATTGTTTAGAAATGGAACCTAGTGGAAGAAATAGAAACCATATCAATGTACGCAGTCTGTGTAGATATTTCCTGCATGCTCAAGATAATTATAGTGGAGCTGGTGATGCAACTGGTGCTGATCAACTAATCACCATACTAGGACAACTCACTCAGGTCATGAATAATAACCTTACCCATATGGAGTACCCTGATCCGCAGCATGGAGAATTAATGTTAGATCGCTTCATGAGGAAAAAACCACGAATTGTAAATGGGAGTACAAACCCCTTAGTAGAATAGCAATGGATAAATTCCCTAGAGAAAATATTTCAGGGTTTGGGGAGTAGTGAAAGGGAAAAAGTTGTCATGGCAGTTTATCGCCTCACTCAAGATGCTGATCAATGGTGGTCATTGATTCAAAACATGAAGGAGGATAATGAAGTATCAAATATGGAATGGAGGGAGTTCAAAGATATTTCTTCTAAAAAATACTTTCTTTGTGACCATCGAGCAAATATGGAAAGGCAATTTCTGAGTCTGAGACAAAAGGTGGATGAGAATGTCGCAAAGTATGAGGAAAACATTATGAGGTTAGAAAGGTAGGATGTAGATTATATACATAACCCAAGAAGTAATATTTATCATTTCTTTAATGGGTTAAAACCATTTCTCCATCGAGCATTAGTCTCACAATCATTCTCATTGTGTGAAGACATTGTCTCATGTGCTATCAAGACAGAAAAAGAATTAACTAAGTCTTATGAATTTAAAGAAAAACAAGAGAAGAAGAGATCTGCTGATCAATTTGGGAATGGAAAATAAGGGGAATAAGGGAAAAGGTGAATATCTATCCTACAGTAAATGTGGGAAGAAACACTGCGGTACTTGCTTAAAAGTAATGTGATTCAGATACGAGTATGGTGAAAAAGCCACAAAGCTCGTGATTGCAAGGGAAATAAGGAAGCTACCGATGTACAATGATACAATTTCAGGGATATTGGACATTATGCATATGAATTTACAAATCGTTAGGGAAACATACCTCATAAAAGGCCAAGGGATCAAGGATAAGTTTATGCTACCACTACTGCTGAGGTAGAAGCTCCAAAAGATGTGGTGGTAGGTTATTTAACGGTTTCGTCATGTTTAGAAAATAAATTATTTGATTTTGGATCAATGCATTGTTTCATATCTTCCGAGTTTGCTAAGAAAAATAGATATTTCCAATTTGATTTAACAAGGGAGTTTTCAGTTAATACTCCTAAGGGATGTATCATTGCAACAATGTTTTGTGAATCAGTCCCCATTAGAGCACAAAAATGGTTTTTATCTGCTAATCTCATCATCATACCTATGATTGAGTTTGATATAATCCTTGGTATGGATTGGATTTCAAACCATGATGCGAATATTTATTGTAAGAATAATGAGGTTATTATTTTTGATTATGATGATAAGGAACACCTTATCTTTAGAGTAGAATCGTCGCCACCTAATTCTTATCTAGATCCACCCCGAATAGATCAACTGAATTCAATTATTGGGAAGGAAGAGAATTAAATGACTGTGGGTGAGGAAAGGAATGTTCAAATAGAGGATGTACCTATTGTGAATGAATATTTAGATGTGTTTCCGTAAGATTTACTTGGACATCCTCCATAATGAGAATTTGAGTTTTCCATTGATTTAATTCCTAAATCAAGGCCTATATCGAAGACCCCTTTTAGAATGGCCACTGTGTAATTAGGTGAAATAAAGAAAAACAAAGAGGAATTGGGTAATAAAGGATTTATTCACCCTAGGGTTTCTCTATGGGGAGCTGCTGCTATTTTTGTTAAAAATAAAGATGGATCTATGAGGTTATGAATCGACTACATGGAGATCAATGCTATAACAATAAAGAACAAGTATTCCCTACCTCGCATTGATGACTTCTTTGACCAACTGCATGGATCTCCATACTTTTTAAAGATTGACCTTTGATCTGGATACCATCAGTCGTGTGTGAAGAAGGAAGACATTCGGAAGACAACATTTTGAACCATGTACGTGCATTACAATTTTACGGTAATGCCTTTTTGATTGACTAATTCACCCTCTGTATACATAGATCTGATGAATAGAGTTTTCAAGGAATATCTCTATGAATTTGTGGTGGTATTTGTTGATGGTATCTTCATATAATCCAAAAGCTATGATTATCATGAAAATCCCTTGCGCATTATCCTGAAGACTCTGAGAAGACATGAATTATATGGGAAGCTTAGCAAGTGTGAATTCTGGATTAAGGAGATTTTTTTCTTGGCCATAGTGTCTCTAAAGATGTAATCTCTGTTGATCCTTATAAGACCAAGGCAATCCAAGAATGGCCAACACCTACGTGTATAACTGAGGTACACCATTTTATTGGTTTAACAGGTTATTATGGACGTTTCATCCATAATTTTTCCTTATTGGCTAACCCATTAACAAAGCTCACATGTAAGGGGGTTAAATTTGGTTGGACAAAAGAGTGTGAAGAATTATTTGAATAACTGAAGAGAAGATTAGTCAATTCTCCTATATTGACTCTACCATCTGGGAATTATGGGTTCGTTATTTATAGTGATGCATCTAAGAAAGGACTTGGTTGTGTCCTTATGCAGAATGATATGGTCCTTGCCTATGCATCATGATAGTTGAAAATTTATGATCAAAACTATCTTACTCATGATATCGAGTTAGCAGCTGTGATCTTTTCTTCGAAGATATGGAGGCACTACCTCTATGGTAAAAAATGTGAGATTTATAATGATCACAAGAGTTTGATGTATATTTTCTCACAAAAATAACTCAACATGAGGAAAAGGATACGGCTTGAATTACTCAATGATTATGATTGAATGATACACTACCACCCGGGGAAGGAAAATAAGGTGGCAGATGCATTGACCAGAAAAGATCATGGAGTTTTGAACAATATTAGAATTGAAAGGGATCAAACTTTCATAGATCTAGTAAAGATGGACATGGGAATAACCATGGAAGGTGAACCATCAGCTCTTTTTCAAATGGTTTCCAAAACATCTTTACTAGAAAGGATTAAGAGATCTCATACCAATGATGAATAATTTCAAATGAATATTAAAGCTGTGAATGATGGGAGATCGAATGACTTTGGGTATGCAGATGGAATTTTGAAATTTGGGAAGAGAGTTTGTGTTCCCAATATACCTGATCTAAAAAGGTAATTATTGGATGATGCTCATAGTTCCAATTTCTCTATACACCATGGGAGCACCAAAATGTATAGAGACTTGAAGGAACATTTTTGGTGGGACAACATGAAGAGGGAGATTTCTGATTTTGTAACAAGATGTATGGTTTGTCAACAAGTGAAAGCTAGAAGGCAACATCCTGAAAAAGTCATGAAACCTCTTCCCATACCAGATTGGAAATGGGACAACATTACGATGTAATTTTTCATGGGGCTACCAAAGTCTCCTAGAAGGAACGATGAAATATGGATTATTGTTGATCGTCTTACCAAGTTAGCACATTTTCTTGCTATAAGAGAAGATCTACCACTGGAAGTTCTAGGAAGACTATATATTAATTAAGTGGTGAGACTTCATGGAGTACCCCTATCGATTGTTTCTGATCGTGATCCCCATTTTACATCATGATTATAGAAGAGTCTTCAAAAATCCCTAGATACTGAAATTCAATTGAGCACTGCCTACCACCCTCAAACAGATGGACAATTATAACGGACTATTCAAACCTTAGATTACCTGTTGAGATCCTGCATGCATGACTTCCAGGGTATGTGGGATCAATATTTACCTCTGATAGAATTTTCCTATAACAATAGCTTCCATTCGAGTATTCAGATGGCACTATATAAAGCGTTATACGGAAAGAGATGTCGCACACCATCCTGTTGGGATGAAGTTGGTGAACAAAAACTTGTAGGCCCAGAACTGGTGGAGGAAACAATGGAAAAGGTAAAGGTAATCCAAAACCACATCAAAGAAGCTCAAAGTAGGTGGAAGATATATGCTGATAACCGAAGGAAGGATTTGGAATTTCAGGTAGGAGATCATGTTTTCTTGAAGGTATCTCCATGGAAGGTAGTTATACGTTTCTGTAAGGAGGGTAAATTGAGTCCTATTTACATTGGACCTTTTGAAATTCAAGAAAAATTTGGGGATGTAGCCTACCGTTTTGCAATGACACCAAGTCTCTCCAATGTTCACGATGTGTTCCACATATCACTGTTGAGGAAATACATGCCTGACCCAACGCATGTACTCACCTATGAGTAATTAGAACTGGAACCCAATCGGTCTTATTGCGAAGATCATGGCAGGATTCTTGATACGAGAGAACAAGTACTAAGAAACCGGACGACTCATCTGGTAAAAGTTTTGTAGAGAAACCATAAGATCGAAGAGGCAACATGGGAACCCAAGGAACATATGATGAAGAACCACCTGAGTCTTTTCATGTGGTAGAATTCTAGAAATTTCGAGGATTAATTTTTTTGAAGGAGGGGAGAATGTAACACCCCAAGATTCCACAATACGCTTTCCTTTATATAATCAAGTAGCGTGTGTTGTACGCAACTTCGAGTTCTATCACACACACCACAACCATTCAAACTAAAAATTATGAATAGTAATACCCACTTTTTGAAATTTTATAAATTTTATCGTTCAAAATGGACTACATTTTTGGATTCAGAATATCAAAATTATCCTAGGGTGAAATTTTGGTATTTTTCTGAAAACATTCAATTTTTGATGAATAGTGAAAAAACAATAAGTTATAGTTTAAAACAGAATTTTTATTTAAATAATTATTTATTTTATTTAAATTTAATTAAGGTCAAAATAGATACATAATACCTATATATGTTCAATGTAATTCATTGGAGTTAGTTTTGAATGATTTTAGATATATAAAGATTTTATTGAACTTTTCACCGCCTTTTACCCACCTCTTAGGAGAATTTGGAAATTCACATAAAACATAATTTTACCACTTCTGTGAGTGGAATTTCAAAAATCTGAGACACATGGTTAATATCAATGAGTAAAATGTGATTCAATGAGATGAAAATAATTTTTGGTGAATAGTGACTTTTAACTTTTATTTACCACGATTAAAAGTAAATAGGATAAATAAGGGTAAAAATGATATTAATATTACCGTAACACATGTCCTAATTCTATTGGATAAGCTTAATTCGACCAAAAAAACCATAGGAATAAAATATGAAGATCTTTGGTCCACTTGAATTAGATTAGGACATTTATTATTATTTAATTTCATGAAGAGTTAAAAGAGTTAAAATCAATGTTTATTTACTAAAACATTTTTAATATTGGGTTATACATAAGATAAATTCGATTGTAAATATTCATTAGAAATATAAAAATATTTTATAATTAATGGTATTTTATTTATAATTTTTAGATATTAAATAATTTAATTTATTTATGACACAATGGTGATGCAGTAATTACCTAATTAATGAAATATAAAAATAATTGATATTAAAAATATCTAAATAAATGTAATTTGAGACTGTTTAGGAATTAAACTAATTTTCTAGGTTAATATAACATGTTTTGATTGATTTAACTAACTTTTTTCAAAGTAATCATTCTGTTATGATTTTCACAAAAATCAATTTTCCAAATATTGTCAAAATTGACATAAAAGTGTTTTTGAAACAAATATTATATTATTAATTGATATTCAATTACTAAAAATATAAGGTTCGGCCAAAAGGCTTATATAATTATAGGTGTATCATTAATGGACCACTTGGGGGTCGCATGGAGGTATATAGTATGTTTATTAACTATATAATATTAAAATACAAAGTGACATGGTAAGTGTCAAACTAATTAACAAAGAGTTAAAACTAAACAATAAGGTTAATATAATGACACAATCCTATCTAAAATCCATTGGTTGAATGTATTTAGACCCCTCTCCACCATAACCTATAAATAATCCAGTTTGGAGCCACTATAAACCGAATATGAATTTATTATAAAATATTACCTTATGTTTTTCCTAAAGTGACCCTCCTCCCCTTTATAAAAGGACACCACTTATAACAAATTCTTCACACTTACAAAGCCTTTTGGTTCATCCAAACCGAACCCAAAAACTCTCTCAAATTCCCTCACTTCAACCTAGAGGCCTTAGTTTGATCAGAAAGCGAACCTAAGAAGCCCATTTTGATCAAATCAAATGGAATAACCCGAAGAAGAGGTAATGATTTCACCTACCTTTTTCAAGTTCCTTTCTTCTTCTACTTCTTAATTTTTTTTATTACCATTCTAAAATAATAACTCCAGTATCTTCTATATACTGAGATGTTATTATTAATATGGTACAATCATATTCAGTATTATATCCATCCTTTTTGGGACATTTCCCCATACATGCGTACGTACGGCTTACCGTCTCCACATTATGGTGTAATTGTTATTCAAAACATTATCATTTGGATGGGTATAATAATGATTTTTAACTCATGTAAATAATTAATATAACATGATAATTATTATTTATATATGATATACCATCCAATTATATATTATTTTAATATCAAAATAAATATATTGTCGCTCGTGCGTATGTACATTCTAATGTCTCCACGAACGCGATGAGATTCATTCCCCATCGTATCCATTCAAGACTAATTCTCATTTGATGATTAAAAGTAATGTTTAAGAACTTTATATAATTCTGGATATGATTAAGATACAACATATCCATAACAACCATGGCTTATGTAAAAAAACATAAAAAATAAAATGAGTAAGTTAACACCCGGAACGAGGATAATACTAAGATATTATTAACAAAGCAATGTTAAAAGATCATATATGATATCATATTAATTTATATGATTCTTGTATTATTTAATATCAATTATTTGACCATTATACAGGAGGTTAACCTACCCCCAACCAAGGAAAAGTACAAGGTAAGGGTTTATTTCGCAATCTCTTCATTATCCAGGGTTCTTTGTACGTAATAATCTACTGGAATTTATTTATCATCCACATCCATGTTTCTTAAAAGTGTATTTCAAAACATTTTTACTATTTACATGAATATGGGTTAAAGTCATTTATACCCTTTTTTTCTTTTTATAAGAGGTTTATAAAGGAATCTTTCCGTCGTTTTCCAAACAAGGTTCTTTTTAACCTTTTCAACAGAATTATGGTAAGAATGTCTTTTTTTATCTTATACGGCGGGTGCAACTATTTTCCACCATCATAAAATTTTAAAAGATTTCCTTACAAGCATATAATAAAAATTTCAAAGTAAATGTTTTATTTTATAATTATGTGACTTTTAAATGATTTCAAAAAAGAGATATTTCTCTCAAATAGTTTTGATTTAATCTATGTCAACATCCTTTGAAGGGTTTTAAGCTTATATGAAGTTGATTTATTGTGATACAAAACATCCATATTGTATTGAAGGTTTTGTGATATGTTTTACTATGGATGTGTTATTTTTATACCATTCATGGTTTCTTGAGAAAGTATTGACATTTCATATGCTAGTTTTAATACGAATATTTACGTTATGTTTAAACCTATTAATATGAGGAATGCATTGGACTTAATAAGTGACAGGTGGAGACCGCTATAGCTCCATGATGCATCGGTAGGTCTCATGAGACATTCTACTGTCTTGGACCAAGGCCTTGACAAAATATTATTTGTAGTCTTGGCACGAGGCCTTGACTATGTGGTTATGATAGTCTGGCATTATGCATTCCATCATTATGAAAGTGGTTATTGATATTACATGTGTTTATTAGACTAGTAGAATATCCAGGTGAATAAGTATATGGAATTATTTCATTTTATTTCTACCATATTATGTTGAAGTTCAAGATTTAAAAGTATTTTGTTTTTGTTATACATTTCCTAAAATTTTTATGCTTATTTATTAAATTTTCCACTATATTGTAATCCTTACTCGGCATTTGAGCTCACCCTTTCTATGTTTTGTTTTTCCCAGGATGTGAAGAAGTATTTTATTAATGACCTGTAGGGATAATATAAGGGGATATAAGTGTGAAGACAATATGTTGTTGCAGTTTTTCATTTTATGATGTAATGTAGACATTATGAATGTATCTAGTGTTTCTAAGACTACTAAACTAATCGGTCTTTCGAGAATTGATCTTTTATGATCATGCCAATGTTATGTAATAATGCACAGACTCTCGGTAACTAGGGTCAGGGAATTACAATCCATGCAAAGAAAATAGTAGGCATGTGTTTGGATGTCAAAATACATGACCAAAAAGTCTTTAAAGACAAATATTCTACAAAATTTTCTAAACGGTATATATAATGTTCTAAAACACACAATATGATATCCTGATCTCATAATATTATTCAAAGATACTATAGATCATCAGATTTGGTAAATGATATAATCTATTTGTGGAAAGTGATACCAAATCATTAATGTCAAGTAGTTCAATTTTAGGTAACACAAAAAAAATTGAAGCTTTCTATCAACCTTGTTGGTGAAATTGACCAAAAAACCCATTATGAAGTATTGTTTCATATAAATAAATTTTTTTATAAATCTTATTGTAGCCCCATCAGATTATAAAACCCTGTAGTATACATATTCCTAAGAGGAAATGATACATGTGCCACTTTAATAACTTTCTTGATTAAAAACCCAAAATCTATCATAAGATGTAGTCTGGAAAATTATCATAAGAAAATGTATCAGTATTAATGAACAAATCCTTATTTTGACACACACTATTTAATATAAATTTCAACATGGTATTTATTTTGATTACTCCATTGTAAAAATAAACATTTATCCCAAGGCTCTCAATAATAGGTATTTGTTTGAATGAGTGAGGTGATCACGAATTGAAAAGAGAAGATACTAATTTAGAGGCTACTAGAATAGTACTTATCAGTGTAGAAGGCTTGAGAATATTTTCCTCATGAATCAGGTACAATATATATATTTTCAGGAATAAATGACCTATGATATATCATGAATACCTTGAGTAGGTGCGCTCTACTAACACTGCATGTCTAGTGTAAGTCTCTCCATACCATGATAACCAACTTAGCCTGAATGATCATCTATATTCCATCTCAATTATTGATGAGAAGCTACTGGAAATTCTCATAAATTTTCATTTGGTGGAGACCCTATCTCCATAACTTTTAGATGAAGGGACCAAAAAAACATTTCTACAATATCACACTTGTTTGGGTTTCTATAATAGCATATCCTCATGTTTCCATTTCTCACACACTAATGAATGAAACAATGATTCATATCACTCATGTTATAAAAATTATTCCCATAAAAATTATTCATAATATTTCTCTTTCCTTCCAAATGATATTGAGCCTCAAGAATGAAAATTTGATATAACCGAGTATGTTCCCCCATCATCTCTCAGAATATGTTCCATAATCAGAACATAATTTATTATTTATGATATAATTGTAATCTAAAATAATAGTCACCTATGATAGGATTTCATAACTAAAAAAATCCAAAAGTCTCCTAGTGTTAGATAGAATTTCACAAAATAGAATTAATTTGATGTGTTACAAGACTATAAAATTGGTATAACACTCCTTCATTAAGAATACTTCCTACAAGATATGACTAAACTCATTGTCTCTATCAACCCAAAACATATGTTGATAAAAATAATCAAAGAAGAGATTATAGAAAGCCCTCAATGCCATATGATGATGATGATATGTGTAATTATTCACATATCACCATATTTAGAGGAATCTTGAAGATTATAAAAGGTAGATTCAATATATTCATGAGTGGTGTCTTGAGATTCTCAAAAATTAAATACATGGGGTTTTTTCCTAGACCCTTCATCTTGAAGTCCTTTATCCCACTACTAGAAACCTTCACAGTGTAAAATCACAAAAAATACAAATATTAAACATTAAAAAGGGTTTGTTAATAGCAGTAACACATATATACAAAGATGATAGGTAGAAACCTTCACAAATACATGTAACACCCCTCTTAAAACTTTTAATGGAGGTATTAGTGATGTATAAATCATAAAAACAACAAATATATTACATACATTCCACTACCAAAGTTAGTTAAATACCATGTTATAAATTATAATCCATGGTTTCTTGTTACTGTGTGTCTGTTGCATGCTATAGAAGAAATAAATTTTTTGATGAAATTGGAACATCCTTTTAATAAGAATAGATAATTTCAAAATCAAATTTCTATTAATATAATTTTCATTTATATAAAAATTCCCGAAAATTGATATCTTATATAGACATCATTTCAAATTTATGTTTTCTATTACACCATATCAATTTATTTGTTTAATCCATTTAATCTAATGGGTAACATGTTCCCTCCCATGTGACAGATGCTCTATGTCCCAAATTCCATAATTGACTTCTTATAATGTATGGATTAATCCATATAGGAAAACACTCTTAGGATTATGTTGGGGAATTAGGTATCTATGTATGTTTCTCATTTTTGAAAAAATATCATCCCAACCACATGTATGTCACTCAAGGGGCACATAACATAAATCATGTGGTCATGAAATGAATCCTATAAGTATTGCAATAATGCAAGACATATTAGTCTTATAAGGAATCTTATATGATATATTTTTTATTATTTATTTGTTATTTATTTCTTATCATTACGATCCTTTCATAAATTTTGATGTATTGGTATATTTTAAAACATGTATACATAAATATAAGATACATGTATGATCTACATTGTCTGTTTTTTATTTGAAAATAACTAGAAACAACCCTAGTTATATCATAAATTAAACTATTATTCAAATCATTGGGAAATTGATATATAATATAGGGTTATCTTAGATGAATATTGAAAGTTACCATGGGATATATCAAGGATAATTTATTTATAACATGAGAATATGTTAGGGATAAAATTATCTTTTAATTTAACTATATGATATAATTCATATATAATGATCATAAATAATGGAATAATGCTTTGTTGTTAATAAAATATTAATAAAAATTTAATCAAAGAATCTTATCCATTAGATTATAACATTGAAATAATATATTGAAAAAAAGTGATTCATAATTTATGATGTGACACCCTATCCTAGGTGCCACTAAACAGATCTTCGAGCTGGTAAGTCACATAGCCTCAAGAAATCCTTCTCACAAACGAACTTCTACTAACTTGTAGTGAGGGTCTATGATGGAATAGTAAAGAGACTATAGCCTCTTGATCAGAGCATATAATAATATTATAATCATATTATTCAACAGGGGAACCATTTGAAATAACAATATAATTAATGAAAAAACATCCGACACACAAATTACCAATTAAAATCTCTTAATATAAGAATATAAAATGATGATCATAGAATGCTATAAAAAAGATAGTAAATACATCGAAATGTTAAGCTTGTACAATTAATGAATAAAAAGTTAAAAATGGACAACGAAATTGTCCCTAGATAACATCGTGATCCATATATCAATCTTTTTCTCCCATACTCTTATGAAATAATTTGATCAAGCCTCACTAATAAGGTGTTTTCCGTTATCCGAACATGCATCCATCATGTCTATTTTGTTACCCAATGGCTTCCTGAACAGTGTTTGTTAGTACATTCAGAAGTCCTCCACCATTATTCTCTATAATAAATCCAATCCAGGATTATAATCTGAATTAGTGTGTATATTTAGTATAAGTTTATGAAATAATAACAAATAATATTTTTTTCTAGAATATAATGTAACATACTGATCATGAATCTAATTCCAAATGGATATCTATAAAAAAATTTATTAAATAAAAATGTCCTAATACATGTAGTCATATATAAGAAAAACATGCGATGAGGTCCATTAAAGAAAAATATATAGGAGAATATAGAATGCTATATCAAATAATTAAACAGGATCCATGGAGAATAATTTTCCAATGAATCATAGAGGTTCTTATTCCGAGATTAGAAATTCCCAAGGAAACCTAAAAAGATGATTAAACTATTTCTAATGAGTATAAATGAAAAATTAATCAACATAATATAATTGATAAAACTCCAATAACTGTAAATGTACAAGGTTTTTTAATAGTATTTTAGATATAAAGATTGCAACATTCCATAGTAACATATCTACACAATTAAATAGGATCAATGGAGTAGAAATATAAAAGGAATCCTAGAATTTCACTTTAATCTAGAAAATATATATCCATCGATTATAAATTATCATGGTCTAAAATTATGTCTGATACATGGAGTATAAATGTCCACGTCATCGATGTGTGTTGTTGTTTCCATACTATGAATTCTCCATTATCATAATAACCATATCATTTACCATTTCAATAACATTTGACTTATCCCACCACAATCATATAAAAAATGTGGTATAATCCATTCCACACCATTTATATACAATATTAAATGTTATATAAGTTTTTTAAAATAATTTACAATTCACTATATTGACATATTAAATTCCCTTTTATTTATGGAGTTTTAATCACACAACATACGTTTAATAATTATTTATAATAGGAAGAACTCTCCCCATGGGATGTTCTAGTTGAGATCAAATACCTAAAAGCATATATAATGGTATAAAATATATTGATTGATAATAATTTATCATTGTAATCAACGGTTTATTAATTTACAGAAAAACATTTAGAATATGTACCATTTGTAAAACCAACAACATTGTATAGAAAAACTAGACATGGTGGAAAAGGAATAAACAACATAATATAAGAACACAAAAAATTATTTTTCTATTTTTGACAATATAGTTTCTCTATATTTAACTAAAATAAATGACTGGGAAATCATTTTGAAATTAGTGAATATGGGTTTTCACAAAAACAACGTCACTAATAGAAATACAAACATCCGAATGAACTCAAGGAATGAAGAACTCACTAGTGGCACTACAATGAAACAAACGAGAAATGAATAAAACATTAGATAGTAAAATTTAATGAAAAAATATTAATATATAGACAAAGTCATAAGATAAATAAATGTATTGACCATTAAAGAAAATTAAATATAAGAAGGATGGTAAAAAATTAATTAGGGGAAATTTGGTTATTTTCCCTTCAAATAAAGGGTTTCACGTTATGCATGCATGGTTGGATAAATAATGATCCAACCCTGAACCCAAAAATTACTCAATACGACTACCTACATACCTGGTGCATTCTAAGTGACCAAGTGATTCCACTACGTTATAATTTTTGAAAAAATTGTATAGGTGTGCATTCTGGATAGCATTTCAATAGAAAACTATGTGCCCTAATCTATTCAAAAAACACCACATACTTTTTTTAAAAAAAGACTGACTATTCTAAAGCATTCCCTATACATTTTTATTTTAGTCATTGTTAAACTATGAATTTAGAAAAGTTTTACCTTATTGAATATTGACTATAATTTAAAAAGATTCATTCCTCATAGAAAATATGGGTCTTTATAATCATCCCCTTTAATGAAATTCTCACCTAAATTTACATTTGAGTGGTGTTAAATCATTTTCAATGAATACAAATAGAAATTAGTCATTAAATTTATCATCCCACTCCCTTATGTCATATTGTACATTGTTGTGCTACGAAAGGTCCCTAACTAGAGGAACTCACCATCCCCAAATAAAGCTTCTTCAAAATCAAAAATAATGAAAGGTTTATCATCAAAGTATGAATTTACCACCATGTCAATATCATGAGTATAAAGAATACATGAAACATAATTTGGATATCATTGATGCTAAGATACATTGAATACAACATGAGTAACCCGATACTGTTGATATAACTAAAAATTGTTGGGTACTGGCCCAAATCACCCCTAAATCTAAAAGGGACTGGTACAAAAAATTGATAGCATCCCTTTTTAGGAATCCTTTAATTTTTTATTCTATATGAGAATCTCATGAAATACCGAATCCGCACCTCGAGCTACAATGGTTGATAGTGACTATTGGAATATGAGTTTTTTCTGGTCAAAGTTATAGACATCCACATACTAATATATTGAACCTTCTACAATGTCGCCTGAATGAGATTATAATAAATTAGTATTATCTATCATTCCTCTAACCAGAACATTTTTAAATTATAAGAACTTATATATGTGGATGAATAAGTATCTATTTATATAGATTCATGGAGGCTGTAATTATAGGGGAACTCGGTGGGAGGGGAAAATTTCTCCCAATAACCTAAAAAATCAATTACGCATGATTAGATCATGTCCTATATAAATTTTTTTGTAATCATGGAATACCAATCATAATATGGGTGATAGGTTTTACTAGGTAATACTTATGATCCCATTTATATTCGGAACACCTATGAAAACCATGATGTAGGATTATTGTCTCTTATCGATATGGTAAATCATTAACCCCCACGGTGGTGTATGATCTAATGAATGTATAGACAATTAATATTATCTATTAAACGATTCCCCCCCTAATATAAAGAATACGAGATTATATTATTAACATATCTATGATATCCAATACATCATTAAAACACAATTTTCATTTATTAAGCCTCATGAAAAAATCCATTGTTCCATCACTCATATCTACACATGAATAAGAAATCATTGTATGATCCATAATGGTTTCTGGTGATCATCCTAAACCCACTGAAAGGTGGAACAACATGTAACAATACAACATATATACACTCTTTCCCCATCCACCTGTATTGATAGCGTACTTTAAAATATTTATCAAAGACACCATGATGTACTTAACATGGTAGGGATTAAACATTTTGAATCAACTCCACTCAGATGTCCAATGGAACCCAAACATGACCATATACATATAGAATTTATTCTTCACCAATAGTTTAACAAACAAGGAACCTCAACTACCACACTCACTCATAAAACAAATCCTATAGAATCTCACTATTGTATCTCCCTCATCCTATACAGAATAGTGTAAGTAGCCTCCATGGATTATATAAAATCATTCCCATAACGATCTAACACCTCCATGATAATCCCTAAAAATAAAGCCACTAGCATTCACTCAGCACTTTCCTCCAGAACCACCTATGTCTGAGTCCTAATTTTCATTGCTTGGATGACAACTTTTCCCAATTTGATAGTTTATGAAATTTCATGTCAAAATAATATAGATATTAAAACCACATTCATTGTCTGGGATTTAATTCATGATGTGTAAATATATAATTATATACTTCATAGTATTTTTTTCTGTATACACCCCATAACCCCTTCCTAGTAAATAAATCTTCCCACCATGCAAGGAATGAAAAATGTCGTTTAACATGATACTGTATTTCATTTAGTTCATCTATTATGGCCTAAAGTGGCCATATCTATTCTCCAGGACTCACTTCTCTTGCATTTGAACATATCCAAGCATGATACAAGATGCATCACAATATATTGTATAAATTATTCAAGGATCTAGAATAATTAAGAGAAGTATAGATTTTAGTCTCCGTATATTCTCTGTATAGTATCTCTTGTAGGATTCTAACCATATAAACTTCACACGCTTCTTAGTGAAGTCTGTAAGAGGTGATTCTATGAATATAAAGTCATTAATGATGTTTCTATTACAATTTTGGGATGATCTCAGGTAACAACATCTCTAACCTTTTCTAGTTCAGATGTTCCTCGTTTCAAGGATTTAACATAACATAAGAATTTTATATTATCTTTTAAAATTGGCACATTGTTATCTTATCATATAAATGATACTATTTCATTATATTCAATGTGAACTCGTGATATTTGTAATGGTTGAGTGGTGTGGGAGAATTGACCAAGATACCAACAATGAAAAACACCACAAATGTATCTAGATTTATATGGAAATGTTTCTTCATCCATGCTTAGAAAACTGTTGGAATGTGTGTGGATGTCCAAATACATGACCAAATATTCTTTAAAGACATATCTGTATAATTTTTTTAAAAAATGGTATATGATGGTCCAACACACACAATATGATAACCTGGTCATATTACATTCTTTAAGAATACTCTAGATCATCTGAGTTGGTAAAATACATCATCAATATGAGAAAAGGATAATAAATTATAAAATTCATCTGGTTCAATATTATGTAATTCACAAATAATTGATGGGTTTTATCAACCATATAGTTGAAATGAGCCGAAAAATCCATTATGAAGTATTGTATAATATAAATACATTTTCTTATAAATCATATGGTTGCCTCATGAAATCATTAAACTCAATAGTATACAAATTCTTAAGAGGAGTGGATAGAAGTGCCACTCTAGGAACATGCTCCATGAAAAACCATAAAAATATCTTTGTAACAGTCCTGAAAATTTTCATAAGAAAATTTATCTGTATCAGTCAAGAACTCATTATGATAACATACCCTATCAAATTTAATTTTCAATATGGTATTTATTTCTACTAATCCATTGAAAGAAAGAACATTGATCCTAATGTCCTCAACAATAAGAACTGATTTGAATGATTGAGGAGAAGACAAAGTAAAAAAGAGAAGATACTAATGTAGATGCTACTAGAATAGTACATATCACTTTAGATGGCATAAAACTGTTTTCTTCAAGTATGAGCTACAATATATAATTTTTTCTTTAATGAATGCCCTATGATAGAGTTTTACTATCTTAAGTAGGTATTCTATTCGGACACTGTATGTCTTGTGTATGGCTCCCCAGTCCATGAAAACCACCGCATACGGATTGTTCATATATACTCTATCTCAATTATTGAAGAGAAGTTACTATCCCTTCTCATAAATGTGCAGTTAGTGGAGAGCCTATCTCCAAAAATATTAGATGAAGGGACCAAAAATATATTTTTACAAGATCACACTCATTTGGTTTTCTATCAAAGTGGATCTTCATGTTTCTATTTCTCCTACACTGATGAATGACACCAAAATTTTTATCAGTCGCACTCTATAATGTTATCCCCTCAAAATTAACCATAATATGTACCCTCATTTCAAATGATACTAATCCTCTTGAATTACATGTTGATATACCCTATTCTCATCCCCTATAATCTCTCAAATTATGTTCAGTAATCAACACATAATTTACTATTTCTGATACGGTAGTAATCCAAAAATAATAAACCCCTTCAATAGGATGTCATAACTAAAGAAATCCATCAATAACCAAATGTTAGATAGTATTTCACAAAACAGAATTAATGTGAAGTGTTATAACTGTATAAAATTGGTATACTACTCCATCAAAAAATAAGACTCCCTACAATAAATGCATAAACTATTTGTCTCTGTCAACCAAAAAATTGTTTTGTTAAAAATAATCAAAGAAGGGTTTATAGAAAACCATCAATACCATATCATGATGATGATACGTATAAATAATCATGTCTCACCATATTTGGTGGAATCTTGATGATTATAAGATGGTAGATTTAATCTTTTCTATAGCGGTGTCTTGAGATTCTCAAAAATTAAATAAATGGTCTTTTTTCTAGGACCATTTATCCCGAAGAGCTTTATCCCCAAAAGTTCTGATTTTTGAAGATACTAAAGCACATGAATCAAATCTTTAATATTTTGGGAAGGTTGTAGGGTTTAACGATAGTCTACAAGAATCATTGACAGCCCTCTTGAAACAGGACCTCACCACCCATATTAGGTACAACATGTGATCTCCAAAACGGGACTGACATAGGTTTTATGCATGGATCATGGACCTCCACCTCCATATCATGGTCTTCAATGCACTCTTATCTCAATACTAGATGCCTTTATAGTGGAATATCACTAAAAATACTAATATTAAACTTAAAATGGGGTTTGATAATTGAAATGTCACATATATATAAAGATGATAGGTAGAAAGCTTCTTCAATACATGTATCACCCCTCATAAAACATCTAAAGAGAGTTATTAGTGATGTAGAAGTCATAATAACAATGAATATATTGCATACATCTCCCTACCAAAGTCAAGTAAGGACTAAGTTAAATATTAAAATCTGTGGTTTCTTGTTACTATTTTTCTTCTTCATGATATTGAATAAATACAATTTAGAATAAAATTGGAACATCCATTTAATGACAATAGATTTTTTCAGAAACTAATATTTTTTTATATCATTCTCATTTATATAAAAATTCTCCATAATTGTTATCTTATATTGACACCATTTCCAATTTCTGTGTTCTGTTACCCCATATCAATTGATTTATTAAGTCCATTTAATCTGATGTGTAACATGTTCCATCCCATGTGACTGATGGTTTATGTCCCAACATTCCATAATTTGCGTCCAATGATGTATGGATTAATCCCTATCATAAAACACTCTTAAGATTATGAAGGAAAAATTAGATATCTATGTATGTTTCTCTATTTTAAAGAATTTTTATTCAAACCACATGAATTCCACTCAAGGGACACATAACATAAATCATGACTTCATGAAATGAAACCTATATGTATTGGAACAATGAATGACATATTATTCTTATAGGTCCACTAATATGTAATATTATCAATGATACCTTGCTAAACCAGTACAAGGAAAAAATGTAACCCACATAAGAATAATTATATCTTTAGATATCATTTATGTCACCCAAAAGTGTATTAACATTATCATTATATTGAATAAACTAGAACATCATATCCCATTCCATTAAATTTATACTTTTCATACACATTGGTACGATACTTCTAATAAAACCTCATTACAAAAATCTGACACATTCATAATATCATTTCATGTATTTTCAAATGAAAAGGGAAAATAAAATAAAACTGATTATATAAGTCACTGAGATTTCCAAAAAATATATACTAATTAATGGGGCACTGATCTAGTGGGACCATGATTATGCATTCATACATGGGTTTCCTAGGCAAGATGCGTTGTGAAAGTGGAATCTCGTCTTAATTATTTTGATACAATGGAGGGTACATTCTTTATAGATTTGAATCAGACTGCTTTTGGTCTTTAGACATTAGAATGTGGGGGCTTCAATGACTTTTTTATGTATTTTTTTTAATTTTGGTTTCCCCTTACAACTTAAAATGCAGTCTTTCTTAATAAGAAATTATTTTTCAATTAGTCAATTCCCATTAATATAATTAGAGATCAATACACACCATAGATGGAATAATCACATTCAATATTAATGGCTCACCCTAGGGTGTTTGGGATAAGGTCAACTAACTCTAATATTATATAAGATTCTTGTGACATTTATAAGACATAAAATTATCATTTATCTCAATATTTTACAAATTTAAGAAGAAATGTCCAAAATGTATAGAATCTGGAATAACTACAACATGGTATAGAAAAAACTAGGAATGAATGAGAATCTATATATGACCTACCTAAATATCATAGAGTTTTACTAATGCATACTAAAACTCTAATTTGGTACAAATCTTATGAAAATAATGGTATAGTTGGACTGCCTAATAATTGAGAGTATGATCCTAACCAAAATATCATTGTCGATTTCGTGGAAAATAAAAAAATACTATGGAATGATGAACTAATAAGATAAAATATGACTAGATGAAGGGGACTCGAATCCCATGTCATATGGTGAAATGAAAAAAATTCATCGATCATAAAATTGATGATATCACATGGGAGAAGGATAGGATTTCTGCTAATGAAACATTTAATGGAGGTGTAAGGACAAAAAATAAATGAATTTGGGTAAAATAGTCATTTTCCATTTAATGATTATGCTAATAGTTTAGATGGAATTTTGGACAAATAGTGTTCAATATGTAAACCCAAATCTTCCTCAAACCCTCTATGTCATAGTAATGGTGAAAAGTTAGATAAACTATACACATAATGCGAATTTCTACTATATATACTATACTAAAAGAATAGAAAAAGTGTCTTAAATTTACCCCAGAGTTATAGAAAAATATGTACCCATTAATGTACAGTAAATCACCTTAAATGGGTTTCAATTTTTTTATAGACTAGTTATCAGGGTTTCTACAAATTATTTTAGCCAATTTGTTTCTCCAAAATCATAGTCTACATACTCCAAACAAGCCCTGAAAACCATTATTGTCAACATAGCCTAAAAAATTATTAATATAATGTTGACAAAAATGGATATTTATGTTATAAAAAATAGTTATTTACCATATAGAAAATCCATTTCCTTACATATGGAACAATCATTATCAAAAAACACAAAATGTTATGGTTACCTTAGAATACACTCAATACATATTGGTCTTGAAGTAACTACCCATGTCCCAACATCAATCTTGGGAAAAAATAACGTAAAAATATGTTTTTTTATATAGACTAAAATATAACTATTTACCAAATTCATTATAGGGAGAACATGGAACCACTTGTAAAAAAACATTAATCCTTTAATATGTATGCTAGAAGAACAGAAAAATATTCAGTATTCCATTATAACATAACCAAGGGAAATATAAATTATTTTTATATATATTTCATCAAAATAGTCATAAACTATATCAATATATATTAGGTATAATATCAATTAATTATACCCCAAGGGAATTATATCTATCAGAAATTGAGTTAATCATTAGTGGAAAAATTCTTGTAAGGATCATCGAAACAATTCACAACATAAATTACTTTTTTTAAAATCAATATTTAGAAACATAAAATCTGAAAAATGATATATTAATCATTTTAATTGAAAATATCTAATGATTCATACATGTTATGAATAAATTAAAAGGTTTATTTCTTATAATTATAATTTTTTTTTCAGCTAGTATAAGTTAATCTAAATAAATTCTTACCTTCTTTAAAAAATAACTCATTAAGAAAATGAAAAATAATATAAATTTTATCCCATTTTATATTAATGAATAAATAGTTAAAATGGATTAATAAAATAATATTATAATATTAAAAACATTATATAAATCATTTAAAGAAATATAAAAACATCCAAAAATATTCACGACCAAATATATAACAACATTAGTTTTCGTTAAAAATAATCATTATGAAATTATAGTACATCAAGAATGTAAAATGAATAGAAATAATGTGCTTACACAAATAAAAAAAATGAGAATAAATATATAATATTTAATATTTAATTATCATAAAATGTAATCTTTTGTAATTAAATCATAAATTATCATATTAATGAGGTTTTTGTATAAACCCTTAACTCAAGGATGACATGATTTGAAAACCTTCTATCATACAATATAATTAATATAGGATTATTATAATCACATAATAGGACCATATTAATACACATAATAAATCACATGGGTCATATATATAATATTATTACCCATTAATTAATAATAAATTATTAAAATTTCTCTTTCGAGTTATAACAATTCTGTTCATCATAAATGTTTTGATTTTGATATTTTTTTCCTTTTTAATTTTTCATGGATCCCTAATATACAGAATGTTATCTATTAAGTAAATATGATATATATTAAATATATAAATATTTTAAATCATCCTTAACTGGTAGATATATAAATAGAATTTCATTTTTCATGTAGATTTTAGAATGTATGTATACTTAAACATTGTTTTCATTGTATTATAATAATTTGTAATGAAATATGGAAAAATAATTACCCTTACATAATAAAAATTATTTCATAACTATCTTATATATTTATTAAATCCATTCATATATCATCCATGTATGATTGTGGTGTGAAATGAATCGTATCCCTATATGTAGGCAACAATCTTCAAGTATGTATGAGTGATACATTTATTTTTTATTAGATGTGATGATGGTGAAAAATGGTCGTGAAAACATCATAATGAAATATTGTTATATGAATGATAATATATTCAACATTTTATATGGATATTGAAATAATAGTTATGTTTGATGAAAATTTAAAAATATTGATAAGGATTCATACATCATCATTAAGAGGTCTCATTCGGCATACATCATATGGCTCGAATGGATGGACATATAACAAGATAAGGGAATTTAAGATGAATGTAAGGCTGATAGAAATGTATTTGTGTAGGTTTTTGATTATATATAAGGAAGAAAATTCAGTTATAATGGGTTCAAAGGATGTTCCCATTTAGAAATGAGGGATATGACACACAATTTATTATATAAAATATTTCAAAAATATTATTTATCATTTGTTAAAATTTAAAAAAAAATCCAAAAAATAGAATAGTGGATTATTAATTATATAAATATATACTAAAAATTAATTGGATATGTTTATGAAAATTAACCTAATATCTTGGTTTAATACTTAGTTATTCAATTTTAACCTTTAATGTGATAACAAACAATTTGTTATTCAATATGGTAAAAACAATGTTTTGTTATTACATAATATTGACATGAATATTTTAAAAATTATATCTATTTAATCAAATATTATTTTATTACATGTGAGAAATAATTTTATAATAAGCTCATGTAAGGAATGAAAACCCATATTATAGTTAATTGCATTTTAAATCCTAAAAGTGAATTTTCAGTCATTAATTTTCTTGTCAAAACTATAAAATAAATGTTTAGATAAATGATTCATCTTATAATGAAAATATGAAAATATTATTTTTATTAAATTATAATTTCTTTCATTTCATACCATTAAAATACATTTGGATCATAAAAATAGTTTTATAAAAAATAAATCTCTTAACATTACTAATCCGATATCTTTACTAGAATAGAATTAAATAACATGGGTTCTTATAGACATGATGTTTAATGCAATAAATTTTATTTAATAATTATAATTTATTTAATATTACTTACATGTATAGTATAAGTGTGTTAGATTATATCCCCTTAAATTGAATTTTTCTATGGAATTTCCATTAATTTGATACAGAATAAAGAGGATTTATCTTCTTCGTCATATCCATTAGATCCCATATAGATTCCATTTTCTTATAATTCCCTAATATAAATTTGACATGGGTATTATCAAAATCCTGTTGAAAATTATCTCTATTATCCAATACTTATATTTCTTTCTCTTAATATGATACCTCATACTTCAGTGATAGACCCTATTAGATATGTACATGTTAAGGATCTAGTTTGTTCCTCCTCTTAATAGATTCATTGAGATTATGAAGAAATTTATATATATTTGATGGATGCATCAGGTGATAAGATATTTATCCTAATAATAGGGAATCAAAATTGGAAAAATATACAGTGATCTCAACTTTACCTTATATAATAAATTCAAAACACTATTCAATAGTCATATACAAAAGAATACCTTCTTACAAATATCAAAATAGAGATCTTAATGGTGGTTATCAGCGTAGAAATTCTATCTACTCAAACTATCTAGGATGTCAATTTAAATTTACCTATCATACTCTTATACATTCCTAGTTATCTTATATCAAATTTTTAATTTATCGTACTTTATTGTAAACCATTTTTGTTCTGAAAGATAATCCATAATGGGTTTAGTATAGAGAAATCAGTATACTTGATTATAGTTTAATGTTTCTAGTGATGTGAAATATAGAAAATTAATGATACAAATTACCTTTTAATTCATTGTAAAATGATATTCAAATGTCCTTTAGTGTCATATTTAGTATCTCAAATTGATCATATATCATATTATGATATGTAATTTTGAAAAACAACATTATAACTAGAAACTTTTGATGACTTTACCAAAACATAGAGGTAAAAATAACATCTCATTTAGATACAATATGTCATGATACTCCGTTAAACATTAAAAAATAATTAATTAAATTTTAATAAATATTATTAGTATATAAATATTCCCTAATGGTATGTAAATGTATTAACACTATAATGATATTTATTAAAACAGAAATACCATTATGGAAGTTAGACATTTTATGTATTCTGATAGTTAAATTGATGGTGATATTTTCAAATTTCTATTCAATAATGAGTAATAGTTTTAACACTTCATTTTACTTATTTAGATTTTTCATATGTTACTTATTGACCAAGAACATATATAAATATTTTCTAATATATCTCTTTAATTTTCTCCACCAGTAATACACTTTTAAATAATTATTCATATGCATACATCTAGGATGAATAGAGAATGATGATATATGATACTCTTCTAATATGTCATTAATTATATATCATATTCACTATAAATTTTTTTATATTATATCATTACCATTCTATCTTATAACATTTTTAAATTAGAACATTTCTTACCTTTTTTTCAGAAATACATCTTTTTTTTCACATTTAATCTTAACATGGATAGATTTTTAACATTAATTTGTATATGAAAAGACTTCATTCGTTAATCTATAATTTAAAGGGGAATTGTTTTTAAATTAGTAACATACATATATATATATATGTATTCCATTTCAATTATATTCTATAATGATCCTTTTGGATCAAATCATTAGTTGACTTGTATTCATTCTTATGGTGGTAATGTTTTGATCATTTAAAATCAGTAATAAATTTCAATAATAATATATGGAACATATTAAACTATTAATGGGTGAAAATATAAATCAATATCATATAATTAAAATATATTTAACACTTACACCAAGAATTATTATTCCTATATATCATTAACGAATTATCTTCCACAACTATGTCCAAATCATGATATCTGTATTTTATCTCCTGATCCTTCAATTGAAGTGGGGTATAAGATAAACTATAACATTATCAATAATAAATAATTAATTATCCATATTTTATGAATAATTTTATATAACAATACTTTATCAGGTGTTGGTTACGATGACTACAATTTAGCATAAACACATTCTTTTTTAGATCTATGTTATTATCCACAAATTCATCTGTCCTGGAGAACATTAAAAACACTGATGTTAACAATTTTATTTGATAACACGTCCTTGAATTATTCATCGAAACTCATCACAAAAATCATTCTAATCAATTTAATATCTGAATGTTAGAAACAATTTTTCATTGTTATGATATTTAATAAAATTAGTCAATCATAGATCAATTGGTATAACCTCCTATAAGATTATATAAAAATAAAAATAAAAAAATCAAATGAAATAAAAACAAAACATTTTTAATTTATCATGAACATTATCCTTACATAGGGACTTCAATAGAACCCTCAAGTGATATTTGATATATTCAATTATGATGCAACCATATCATCAAGAATGATGGCATTCCATTAATGATGATAATATATAGAGACATTATATATGAAATATATGCAGATAAGGGGGAATTATTTAGCCAAATGTCATAAAAATAAATACATAGTCATTATAACAAATTTAAATGTCTCTAATGGGTGTTTATTAACATTTTACTATATATTGATACTATGGAGATTAAAGATAAATCATTGAAAATATTTTAGATCCATGAAATGTATCAAATATATTAAAAATAGTGGTAAAGTATACGTATTATTGATTTTGATCTTTCTTATGTTTCTGATAATCAATATACAGTCACATTGATCTAACTATCTTTTAAACATTATTGAAATGATCAACTTATGGTGATGCACAAGACTGATTGACCCGCTTATCAAGATTCACTTAGAGTTTTATATTATTTTCTTATTTATCAATTTGGTGGAATATCTACATAGTCCCAATAATAGGTTTATTACTAAAAATGAGTTCTATTGAAAATTTTACATCATGAATAGGATAAAGTCTTCAAAAATTCTATAAATACATCTATATAATGCATTATAATTTGAATATCATCAATGCTGAGTTGTTACTCAACCATATGAGATAATTACCACCTTTATATAATAAGAAACATAAATAAAATAGATTTAGTTTCCATTGGAATTATATATTTAACCTCAGAATGAAATTGAAATATTCTTATGTTTTAATAGAAATATACCACCAATATCATACATGTTATGAATAAACAAACATAAAAAAAATATCATATTATTTTTAAATATAACCCTTACTATCTAGAAATTAAAATAATATGAGTAAATAGTTTTAAACTCAGTGACATATGTATATATATGTCATAATAAATTAAAATATACTGATTAATGTTTTGAAAAAATGCTCTTGAATTTTAAAAAATCCATTTTATTCTTCAAATACATGTTTTTTTGTATAATTATGTATTATTGATTCTAATGAGTAAATAATTATAATTAATATCAAAATAATTTATAAATTTAATTTGAGTAAAATGTTATAATTTTTCTATTTAGAATATCTGAAAAACAATTGTGTGATCTTTTATTATTTTTAGGAAAAGATTAATTTTTTTGTGAAAATTAAATAATATATACTTTTTAAAAAAAAATCGTAATATTTTACTTAAAAATAAAAAGTATGTTTTATATTTGATATTAAATTAAAATATTTATTATTTAATCAGATTTTACATAATAAACATCTTTGAATTATCATTAACATAATTTTTGTATAAGTACATTTTATTCATAAAATGAATATTTATAAAAAATGAATTCAGCTCTACTTAAAACATTTATATAAAATTTTATTTAAATTAATTATATAAATTTATCCCCTATTGAACAGATTTCATAAATTGAATGAGTGGGTGGAAATTTGGTAAATAGGTTCATTTAATTTATGATACTTATGAATAATAACTTTTGTAACTTTTGATTCCACTCTTAATGGTGAATAAGGTAATTATGGTAAAAATTAAAATAATAATGACTAAAGAGTGACACTAACACATGAAATAATTTAATTTTATATTTTTTTCATTGATAATCATCCAATATTCAATGATATAAACTCTATTTATATATGAAAATGTTAAATATATTAATCATTTGGTAATATTATCAAAACATTTTGACATTGGGACAAAGATGTTATGTAATTTTATGTCAATATTTATATAATATCTAATATTTTTAATCATGTTTATTTATTTTAATTTTTTTGTGAAAAAATTAGTTTCTTTAAATGTCTATGAAACACTCAAATAATGCTTCTACTGGTACGGAAATATCAATGAAATTATTTTGAAAACAATAAATATAATTTTATTGAACAATTTTTTGGGATCCATTATTTTATAAGATAAACATGAATTAATAGAGGGTATTGGATTATTTTCATTATAAATCCCTTGTTTTATTGTTGCTATAATATTCAAAACAAATGATTTATAAAAAAATTTATATTAATGTTATTTTATGTTAAGAAATGTTGTATTAAATAATTTAAAATTTATAAAAATATTAACATCAGAAAAGTGAATGAAATATTTTTGATTTAATAATGAATAATTAATTTATGGTCCATTTTTTCATTTATATTAATTATATTAGTTCATAGATAGTGGATATAAATTTCATGATACCAATAAAAAATGGGTAATAAAGGGAAGAGACCTAAATATTTTGGTAAACAGTTATACAAACTTGTCCAAATATAATTGGATTATAGGGTGTGGAATTATAAATATTTTATATTTGAATATTATAAATTTAGATTCATTTAGAAATTAAAAATAATTTAAATTAATTTAATTTTTAATAATTTCTTATATTGTCTATCAACACTCTTATAAACGGTCTTCTCCTCATCTCATATATTTAGAATAAAAATTCTTTTCGATTATCCATTCCGTAGAAAATTTCATTCCTTCCATCCCTTAAAACTTCTTAGTGTCATTATATTTGGATAAATACAAATCATATTGGATATAATGTGTCATAAAAATGAGGTTTTTGGAAAAGGGGTAATAGTTATAAATCAAGTGATATTTAAATATTTCTTCTAATTCTATAAAATATTCCTTAAATATGATAAAATTATAAAATAATTGACTTCCAAAAAATTATATAGTATTATGTTAAATTCAAAACCACTATCCAACTCCCACCACCGACACTGGTGAATGGAATCCATCATTCTTTCAAATTCAGACTGACACATTGTAGACCGATGTAATTAATTTTTTATGACGTTGTCTCAAAAAAATTTATAATGATAGAAATTATGTTTCTATATGATATACCAATCATTATAAAATATAATATATCATTTAATTTCTCAACATTCAAATCACGGTATAATGATATAGTCATTCATGTATATATATGGAGTACAACTTTGATGAAGAGATATGACTCTTTTTTCTTCACCACATCGAACTGATTATATATAATAGTTTATATAAAACATAATATTTTATCTATGTGACAATTTTCAATATTTAATGTTAAAATAATACACAACTTTTTCCATAATGATCATTATGAAATGGAATCCTTTCCTAGGTGTACATAAAACCTTAAAACTTTATGATTTTATCATAGTTCCTTTATCATAACTATGATTTTAGACATTTTTTAAAAGTACAATTTATTTTTAAAATTATATAATTTAATGCTTATTATTTTTGAGACAATTGGATAATGAACTCATTTACTATGTTCAACATACCAATGTGATTTTTGACATGTTAGTCGAATATCCTCATAATTTCTCACGTGATTTTAATGGACTAAGACATTTATTATAACATGGTGAGAAGAATAAGTTAGAATAAAATGGTTCTTATGAAATTTAATATTTATACTATTTTTATTATTTATGTACGTAACACATGAATAAGTCTTGTAAGGTACAAGGTAATTGGCATTATTTTCAAAATAATCTTTTATTGTTTCCCTTTAAACACTTTCCCATCGATGTAAACTTTTAAAAAAGTATATTGTGGATGTTTTTAAATAGATGTAAATAAATTTTGAAGGGAATTTTATGGATCTTTTTATTAATTTATTTTAAATTGGTATCAATTCATATATTTTATTCGAAATATTTTAATTTTATTTTAAAAAAAACATTAATGTTCTATTTTAACTTATATGGTGTAAAAAACACTACATTCAAACATTACAATAATTTTATATTTGAATTTATTTAGAAGAATCCAAATGTTTTTTAAATAATATCAACCCTTCCCTATTTTATAGTAATTTTTCAAAAGGGTTATAAAATATAATTGTTACGTGGATATCCATAATTGTTTTATTGACATTTTGAAGAATATTTTTATATGAAACACAAACTTATAAGTTTTGGTTATGTAATACATATAGATAATTATCTATAAGGATTGGTGGTTACAATATAAAACAATAATAATCCAGTCTATGATATCTATATAAGGGAATGATTTCTTTTTGGATTTTGACTATGATACTTATTCAATGTGTAATTTTGATTTTAATTTTATTTGTAAATATTTTGTTTACTCCATGAATAATTATTATTTTCCTTCCATGAGGACCATGATTCTTATTCCACTCTTAACCATGAAATTTATTTAATATGTATGATTTAATTGAATATTGTGTATCACGGTATTTGTATGACGTATATATGTGTTATATGTTTAAAAATGTAAAGGATCATATTTAGAAATGTATAATTAATGAGCTTATTTTTTTTAAAAGAATATACGTTTCTTCATAAAGATAAAATCTATTGCTATTTTATATAGTTTCATTTTATTTTGCTGAATAAAAAATACATTATATTTTTTATTTTTACACAAATATGAAATATGAAATGTTTTATGAATATCCATTAGTAGATAATTTTAATTTTGCTGTTGAAAAATGAAAATATTAGCCCCCAATGTTTATTTTTGGTAAGGTAAATATTTTATTATGTATTAATTCGTTAACATTTTTGTTCCGTAAATTTATATCCCATATTGATATTTTTGTTATTATTTTATATTGTTAAATGGTTGTCAGTGTGGTTTAAATATTCGGAGGCATTATAATGATGTTAAGATGAAATTTGTGAAGATATAACCGTAAAATAAATATTGTTAATTTTTTTTAAATTTTTGTTTTGTTGGAAAATGAATAAAATTTTAAGTTACCTCTAGTATTTAGTAGGTTTATAATGTACAATAACTGACTTAATTTCACTATAAATGTTACCCAAAATTATTGTTGGGAATGAAAAAAATTTGAATTATAGTTTAAATGAACTATAATATATAATTTTTAAGTACATGTGATTATAAGTGAAATGGGAGAAGGGTTTAGACAACATTATAGGATATTATGTTATTTAAAAATAATTTGAAACCCCTTTATAATCATGAATGATTTTATCTAATAAATAATAATTATTATTTTGGATAAAACAATTGATACAAATAGAGAATTTAATGGTTTAGTAAATCTTAGTGTCTATCTTCCCTATAATACGATTTATTGTTAATGACATACCTACACTAACTCTTCCTTATTATTTTCAATGGATAAAAGTTTTAGGAAGCAAATTAACAAAGTATCTAATGACTAATATAAGTGTTTTTAGAATGGGAAATTCAATGGAATAAGTCATTTAGTTAAAAATATTGTATTTATTCCTATCAATCTGTAATGACTTCACCTAAACTAAATTATCCTTGTAAAGTTTAATAACAAAAAAATAAGAGAAAAATGTAGCTTCATGGATATATAACAGATAAAAATAATAACATTAAAAAGATTAGTCCTTAATTGAGTTAACAATATAAGAAGAATCACCCTATGGAATATCATAATAGAATAGATAGATGTGTTCTGTGTGTTATAAGTGGTTATAAAGAATGAATTTAATAAGGAAAACATAAAACTTTTAGTTATATCAATATAGAAGAATAATGATATTCTAATGTAATCTGTTAAATTATTTAAACGTGATGTGTATGGGCATTATGATGATTTATTCCTTATTTGGGATTCTTTATAATTATATCAGTAAGACCAGGTATATAAATTATCATAAATTTATAATTTCATTACTCTTAAAGATGAGGGAAAAAAATCACATGTGCGATATATGGATTTTCTTGGGGAATTCAATTTCTTATTCTATAATGTTACAATATTATCAATATTTCTGTAGGAATGTAGTATTATTGAATAATTTAGATGTTATAGGTCATTCAATTATGAATAACATTGAATGTGAGATGTTTTCTATACAGGGATTCAAGAATTGTGATGTCGTATTATATTTATGGATGATCATACATTCATATGCCCGTATACCCCTTTTAGGTTCTTCTGCCAGGGAAATACGTTGGTAAAAATTAATTAAGTTTTGGTATACCATTGATGAATATGTAACCATTATTTTTAAAATCTGATTCTTTTTAATGTGGAGTAATTTTATTTTCATTATTTTCACTTGTTATTAATGGCACTAATAACCATTTGGATTTATAATAAAACTAATGAATAATGTTTTTTTCAGGATATAAATCATAATTCTATGGAAATTATATGAATTATAATAATATATTTTTAGTAAAAGGAAAACCCATGGTCTAGTGGTCAACCCTTCGTACCATGTAATTCCAATTGGCATGAACTGACAAATAAAGGCACACATTGGTACCCCCTAGAATTGTACTATGTGATATCCTAATGATTATAACCATTAAAATAAAAATTTATTTTTTGTGGGTTCATATGTTTTATTGTATAGATATAAATGGAATAAAAAATTTATTATTTCATTAATTGAGTACTGTTATTACAGAAGAAATTCACTATCTAGGAACATTATATGCTTTAGGAAAACATAATATAATGAGATTTTGGTTGAGGATTAAATATTTATTATATTATTTTAACATTTTTAGTGGAATATATGTCATTTATGGAAATTATTAGAATATAATAAAGATTATAAGACTATATCATATAAATTTTATAATGATATATTTACAGTTATTGGAATGATTTAGGGATAACTATTTGAATGAATATGTTATCAAATCATTCAAATCATTTGTTTTCAATATCAGTCTAGATTATATTTTTATAATTTCAATTTTTTATTATATTATGATTTATATTTATATATTTTTTATTGTTCAATTCTTTAAATTAATGTATTGTTTCTCATTTATAGGTTTATCTATTTTAGTATTTTATTTAAATTATAATAATTATTCCATTAGTGGTTATGGTATATATAGATGAGAAATATAATTTTTATCCTTTTAAGGAAGATTTTGAACGGTTAGATGTTTTTTCTAGAGATTCAAGAATTAAAAATCAATTTTTAATACTCATTGTTTTGAGATAATGAGGAGATTTTGGAAGAAAATTATTAAAGGATGAAATTATCATATAATAAATATTTCCACATGTTCTTATTAATATTGACATGTAATCACTAAATAAAAATTAATGTAAATTGAAATAAAAATGTTATCAAATTCCCTTAATTTACAATACAGAGATATTAATTTTCACACCTTGTTTTTTTGGTTTTGTGGTAACTCAAACAGTCATTATTATTCAATTTATTAATTCCAATTAATTTTTTTGCTGTCCATTATTTTTTAGAAATTATGTTATTTATTCATATGTATATATATATATATTGATCTCCCACTAATGTTTTA
This sequence comes from Viscum album, assembly GCA_963277665.1. NCBI lineage: Eukaryota > Viridiplantae > Streptophyta > Magnoliopsida > Santalales > Viscaceae > Viscum > Viscum album. The sequence goes on along the minus strand of OY728142.1, from coordinate 387,703,366 downwards.
TTTATTGTAAAATATATTTTATTATTTCTAGTTGACTATCATGGATCCCATTCTCCATTTTCAATTGATTTCTTTATTAAGCCCTCTAGTTACATTGATTAATAAAATTTATATTAGTATGTTTTTCCATTGGATATCATGTTTGAGTTATAATTGTGAGTAATAAATTTATTAATTTGTTGGGGAATTTAATATCTTGAGATTTTAAAATAAAACCATGATCGAAGGTGTACAAGATATGAAACAATGAGAGAAATAGAACTATGAAATATCATTATTTAAATAAGAACATTATAAAATGTCCATTATATTGGTGGGTATATATATTTTTAACTAATTTATGAAATATATATATATTTTTAATAAATTTATGTTTGTTATAAAATGTTTTGGAATGGAGCAGTATTTTTTTATAAAAATGATTATCTTCTTCAAAAGAATGTTTTTAGAGAAATTGATTTTTATTGATTTTTGATTGAAAGTAATTATAAAGAAAATAAGATATCATTTAGCAATATTATTTCATAAAAATTATATTATTTGATAATTCAAAATAAAAAAATTATCATTTGGTTGATTTTTAGGTATCATTTATAAAAGATTTATTTTTCATTGAATTGTTAAAAATGAATATAGTTAAAATCTAATTTAATAATTATAAAAAGTATAATTATGATTTAAATTTTAACTCGATGTAACATTATAATTATTTAATTATATATAATATAGTTAACAAAAATTTTATAATGTATATATGTCATTTTTTTATTATTGTTTTTTGTGATAAAAATATCATTTTTTTTAAATTTATTTTCATTACATTTCTTAAATATATATTTAATCGAAATTCTCCCAATTATAGAAAATGAATTATAATAAATTGATAAAATATTTTGAATATTTGGGACCTTTCTTATAAAATTAATCATCATAATATTTTCACATTATGAATAGTATCTTTAATAATATGTTTTCCATAGTAATAGGTAAATCATGTAATTACACTTAAGAATTATATACTAGGGACTAAAGGAACACCCAAACCACTGAATTAATATTATTCCATGATATTATCTGAAAATGTACCATCCCAATATCAAATATATATCCCTTGGATTCCATTTGTCTGTGATATTTTCAATTTATAATAATTCCTAAATGTAATAGTCAAAAATGTTATTCACTTTTTTATCCAAAATATTTAACATTAAGATAAAAATCGAGCTTCTTAGAATATAAATATTCATTTATAATATAAATTTTTTAATTTCATCAGGGTAATTATTTTTTAATTTTAGGAAATAAAATATTAACATGAAGGTTTATAAAATAATTGTGCTTCTAAAAGAAATAAATAAAGAAATATAATGATTTTGGAATCACTAAAAAATAATACTACAGTGATACTTTCTAGTATATATAATTTTGGATAAATATTATATAATATATAGTTCTGTATTCAATTAATTCTAATTCCATTTCTTCATTTTAGTATTAAATATCTAATTAAATTAAAAGTTTATAAATAGATAGGGTTATTTTTTATTGTTAAAAATTGTTTTATTAAATCAGTGAAAATAAACGTAAAATAATTATCTTCATCCTAGTGAATATTATGCATATAATGATATAAAAAAGTTACATTTACAGGTTGTTTTTTCATATTTTCTACTATCCACTAAAAAGAAAAAATAATAATCTTTTATAGGAATATTTAAAAAGGGTTAATGATTGGTTAAAAAAATGATAAATGAAAAATATGGCCCAAACATACAATGTTTTTATTAGTTTATTTTATTTATACTCATTATCATATTATCATTTAAAATTTAAAAAAAATTAGCCTTTTGAATTCATAATTAATTTATATCAATTTAATAGTTCAATAAATTCTTAGTTTTCTCATCCATACTCTTATAAAAAGAAATAATTTTGAATAACTATATCACACTGAATAACTATCTGTATTGTGCAATACCAAGAAAACTAAATTCCTTCCCACCCAATAAACATAATATAGACCTTAGTTTTGTCATCAATATATTCAAAGATGACATATGGTTTAAATAAGAGAGGTAGTCTAATTATGATGAATAGTTTTTGTCTGAGATTTTTTTATTTTATTAATCTTCATCCATGAAATAATCATTTTACATAATTGAATAACCCAATAATTATATATTTCATAATGAGATTTCATTATTTTATGGTAATAACCAATAACCATATCCATAATCTGTGAAATTGAAAGAGAACACATTATTCATATTTATGGAGGAATAATAGCATGTGGAGTGATTTAATTAGTTTTTCTCAATCATCTCTCATGGATTTTTATAACGATATAATAAATTCATATATATGAAATTCATGACATAAATATAATTCCAAAAATAGTATGTTTCATTTAATTTCATACCATTTCATTCACCAAAAAATAACAACGTCATTCATCCATATGTATGGACTTTCAACTCCATAATGTGATGTGATTTGTTTTTCACCTAAATAGAATATTATATATATATAATCTTATTTATAAGGAAATATTATTTTATTTATGATAATATGACAACAATGTGTTTGTTTCCAATTAAATGGATATGTGTGTATATTTATATTGAATCCATAGCATAACAACCTAATAGTATATTTAGGACACTTTATTTTTACAAATTCACAGAATATAATGAACTGACGTGGTGGATATTGAAATTAAATGACTGGAGGTTTAGGGAGGGAGTTACCATTAAATCAGGTAACTCCTTTTGGTCTAAATCAAAGGGATTCCATGGAAGGATTTATGAATATTGGGATAATTCAAAGAGTAAGGTAATGATTTTGGGGAGATATTTTTTAGATCATGGTTGATCCTATTGGATTGACAGGAGTGAGGATGTGGGGTGAGTGAAGACCTTTTCATATTGGAGGAGGAGTGAGAGTCTTGTGAATTTTAGCAAATGGAATTACACTGATATTTTAACCAAGTAAACCTGATCCAATAATGACCCAATTTCAATAAATGTTTTTATAGGGTCAATATATGTATATAAAATAGATTTTTGGAATCTATCTCGGCCATTTATTCCCATAATTTTATGGTTTAGCATTTAGTTAAGAATTATTTTAACATATTCGATACATTTAATTTTTATTTCAATAACTAATAATTTTTTTAAAAAAATATTTATAAATTATAAATTATAAATTATTATTAGTCAAATTATTTAATCATTTTTTCCATTTTAAAATCATAATATTGTCATAAATTAATTTAAATTTAATCTCGTAGTGGTTTCGACAATGCGGGTATTAATGTAAAAATGGTGAATTTTTTTAAATGTTTTTATATAAAATTTCAATGTGAAATTGATTCCAATGAAATAAATTGGATTAATGGATTAAAATATTTTCTAATTATATTTTTAAACTAATATAAAATTTTAATTATCCTTATCAATAATTTATTTTAAAAATAATTTTTGAACAAAAACATATACTTTTAAATATTCATTAAAAATCGAATATTCAAAGAAAAAAAATTATTATAACCTTATTTTTAAATTACTAATCCAAAAAATGTATATATTGACATATTAAATCTATAAAATATTCAAAATTTTTATTTAAATTGGGTTTTCCATTAAAAGCAACTGTAAAAGCCTTCACAAAATCACAGGTTTTTATGAAAAAATTGGGATTTTTCTTATATTATGAATATCAAATAAATTGGATGAATATAAAAAAATATTGAATATATAAAATATATTTTATATTAGTAGAAGTTACTAATAATTATTAAGTTAATGTATTTGGGTAAAAGAGATTTCTGACCATAAAAATAGTAATATTTCTTTTTATATTCAATAAGTTATCATATTTATTTACATTTAAATTTCAACCACTAAATTCATATTATATTTGGGTAAATAAAACATTTCTTCAATTGGTTATAACTATTATTTATCTATAATTTAATTTAAAGGTTATATCATGTTATATTATATAATAATATTTTAATATTATATTATTATTCCGTAATCCTTAGTCATGCATGTTTCACAAGCCATCAAGGACTGTCATTGTTGTGTGTAATGCATGCTAACCCTGATGTTCTTTATGGATCGCGATAAAATTAATGTTGTTTCTAATTCATGAATAGCTTGTATTTGTGTATAACATAAGTCAAACATATTTATATAATATAAAATAAACAATTTTTGTTATTGCATGAAATGAAAAATATCAATAAAAATTAAAATATTAATAAAAAATAAATTAGAAAATTTCATCTTGTTACATTCTACCACCAAAAAACTAATTTCACCATTGAGATTTTTTCTAGTTTATAGACAGTTTAATACTTGAATCATTCATTTATAAAAATTTACAACACAAAAATAAACACTGAAACCTCCTTTAAAAATAATTATGGAAGCATAATGGTTACCAAGACTAATATATAGATGGGTGTCCACATAATAGAAAATAGGTGTAAGGTGAAAACATTGACATTGAACAGAAATATAATTATCATGTTATATAAGAGTGAGATATGGAACTTTATAATGATAATAAAACAAAAAAATCCATATATCAAGAATTATCTAGGGGTTCATTTTACTAATTTCAGAATAAATAACTAGGATAACATTTTCATTTTCATTATTCTTTCCCTAGATTTGATGAATTTTGATGAAATTTTATTGTTAAATGAATTTTTCCAGTTAATATTCACAATCTCAACCTTTGGTTATGTCATCATAATTTTCCACTACATCTCAGACCATAATAAATGAATGATATTTTTTATCCATTCCTAATGTACTAATATTTAATGATATCCATGATTATTTATCCTTTCTATAATTAGATAAAACAAATAGGTTATCGAATATGCATAAGTCCTTATGTTGTGTGGTAATACATTAATCTCAAAAAACGTTGTTGATAATTTTTATTAAACTCTTTATAATGGTTAGCCTTATAACACATCAAAAATATAGTTCACACTTTATTCCATATATATGATATTACCCTGTACCAAGAAAACATTATTAGATACATGGGTTCATCCTTGCCCTATTACAACATTAAATATGATTTTATTATTCCATAATCAACATATAGAGATATAATCAAATTAATATTCACTAATTGATGAAAAACATGATTATCATATCGATTAACAAAATAAAATAAAAAATAAACATTCCTATTAAGGGTTAAAAAAAATTATTATAATTCTTATTACTCACATCATCCATTTTAATTTTATATGCTTTCCCCCCATCCTTTTTCCTTGTAGGTTGTCATGTATTATCATCCTTATTTGAAATTTTTTTAGGGAATTGATTCACATTTTTTCATACACCATGTACATGAAACACTGAAGTATGGTTATTTATTTCTATTGATCATTTTCTCCTATTATTTCATTAAATTTACTTTTTTAATTCCTTCTATAATATTTTTCACAATGACCATGATTCTCACACTTGAAACACCATCTAGTTTAATTCATGAATTATTTTTGGTTATCTTTCATATACATTCATGAATTAGGATTTAAAAAGTATTTCATCCCTATATGGTTACTAAATACACATTTGAAAAAAAATCCTTAACATCTTATTTAAACCAAGAGACTGATATGTAACACTAACCACTATTTTAACTTTTACTCCATAATACATAATGTATTTTTTTAAGACTAATGTATCTTATTCCCAATCCCTAATGATACTAATATGTATTTTATTAAGGAACCAATAAATAATAATTTTTATTTCGATGATAATACCAGACACATACTTCAAAATGTGTTTTGAAATCAACCTTTTAGGGACCAAAATCATCATCACACTTTTGATAAAACATGAGGATATAATTTTACATATTTATATGAAAAACACAAGGAACATACTTATTTAATATTATTTTCTTTAAATCATCCAAAACCATGGATTCGATTTCATCTTGCTTCCTCGTATTATTGATTATAGTCAACCAATGGTTTTCTTCATATATTAACTTATAAAAAACCAAAATAAAATTCTCATTATCTAATCTCTAGAGAATGGTTTATATCATTCCAGTAGTATTGATCCAGATTTTAAAAACATGTGGATTAGAATACCCTTTGAAATAAGGTTGTTATTTCCTCATGAAGGACTCAAATTAGTTTTTTATATTCTTTTCTCATTTTGAGGCTAATAATTATTTTTATTATGAGAATGTTATGAGAGTATTGAAATGAGTTTTGGAATTCCAACGACCATAAAATTATTATTCTATGAAGAATAATCATTTAATTTTCCATATCAATCAACATTAATGACATTTCATCGAGTTACATCTACTAACTGCAACTGAAACCATATAGTGAGAATCATTTTTCATATTGTGGAACCACATAATTATGAAAAGTGACATATAAGATGTATAAATTATTACAACTTGTTTAAAATATGACACATTAAGTTAATAATTTTTTATTCAGTGAGAATATCTATTTAAATACTTCATGGTGTATCATGAATAGTTTTTTTATTTCTCAAATCATATCCACTTAGGAGTGTCAAACTAGTTGTGTAGCAGGGCTAGTTGTCGTGTACCAGATTACACAAGGTTAGGACCAGAACATCTGATCGCGTTTTTTTACCCAAGGTCAATCTATGCTACATGAAAATCCACCTTTACTATCTATGAAGGGATTTAATTCTATGAATCCAATAACAATATCCTCGAAAAAGTATTTAGGACATTTTCGAATAGATTTCTTTATCATTAAACATAATCTTAGACATGTCCTTTGGATTCTCACTATAGCTCTATCATTGTGGCATCAAAAGGATTACTAAACCATTTCTATGAAACTAATAATAGATACCATTTTTTCTATACATATAAATTAAATGAATTTTTCTAAATATATAAAAAATTATGAAAAAAGATTCCCAACGTCCATACCAGTTTAGTTCCTTTATAAACACAGAACAAAAAATTGTTTCATTCTGAGATTTCTACAATGTTTTCAACAAGATATTCCCCCCTTATGAATTAGAATTTAATTCTAATTTCCATTACCTGGGAAAAAACATAAAAAGGGGGAGTTAAAATGATGAGTATAGGTATACAAAACAAATCCTTATGCATGTCTTGAACATAAGGGTATAATAATGAGATCAATATTATTTTAATAACATACCATGAATATAAACGATAAAAAAGTTGAATCATGGAACAAATATTTTTAGTTGATAAGACATGAATCATAAGGAAATAATGAACATAAGATAAAAAATCAAAACATAGGACTAATACATGGAATTGTGGAAGAAACATAAGCCCATAATATTATTTCCATAGTGTCCAAGACATTACTTCCATACCCTCTTTGTAGTATGGGTTAAAAAACCGTACAATCTTTGATGTCGTAGTTGAATCCTATAGCCATAATGAAAGAATGAGTTATCTCCTCGTACCATCATGGTAGTCATGGTTCATTCCCATACCGATATTATTTTTTCACGGTTCACACTAGAGAATGTATTAGTCTATATCCTCAAATATAAATCCTTACCGAAATCATTATGGGGAGATATATGTCCCACCCAACTCATAATGAAATCATTCATACATATTACCACACAATTATAAATAATCATATAATAACCCGTGAAGTGAAATGGGTCTCTTGCACATATAATAATATCATAACCTATAAAAATTCATATTTAATATCATTTAATCAAAGCACAATCTGTGAAAGGTAGTGAGTTTCAAAAGAATATAACTCGTGGAAGAGAAATAGAAATCATAAAATTCATTCCATAAAAACATGATCCATTAAAAGATAAAATATCATTGAAAGCATTGTATAAACTTACAAAAAATAAATCATTGCCAGCAAAAGTTATTATCTTAGTTTCAAAATAATTTTTAAATAACTTTACATAACATTTCTTATGGAAAATATACATTCTATATAGAATAGTAATTTACATAAAAGTGTTTTTTAAACCATTTCTATAAAATAGATTCAATAACATATTAAGGAATATTTGAAAATGATAATACATATTTAAAATTCCTTATCTAGAAAAATGATCTTAATGGATCATTTTATACCATTTTCAATGTAATTTAAAAAAATGGACTTTGAAATAAAAAATATTTTTGAACAAAAAGGGAAATGCGATCGGATTTTTAATAAAATTGTTTTCTTAATTAATGTATGTACCAAAATGATGGAAAATTTGTCTAATATATGGATATATTTTTAATAAATCTAAAATAAGGAGTCTAATTAGTCTTTTTAAGAGACTATTCATTATATTTCATCGAGAAATCATAATCATAAACAATCTGTAAAAAAGATGATATTTCTCTAAGAACTCTTAACACATGGTAAGATTGGATCATACACTCCTTGTATGAAAATGAATTTAAATGAAATTTAAAATATCATCAAAACTTGTATATTCATGTCATAAATATTAATATTCAAGTATGTACACCTCAGAAAATAATGTATGTGTATAAAATAACTTGTCAATCAATGAAGGTAATTATAGACAAAACTGTCCTACTAATTTTGTAACTTTCGAGAAATTAACCCCATGATATAAAAATAAAATAATGGACATTTAAATGAAACTAAATTTCATAATATGGAAAATATAATAAATTCAGGGTAATTATAAAAAACACCTACAAGAAAGAGTGGTTTGAAAGGAATGTATCTTACAGGAAAAAAATGGGATGAACATTCCAATACATTATGTATTAAATCTCATCATACACTTTCAAAACATATTTATAAAAAATATAAATTTATTATAAATATCTTAAAGGAACATATTATTATATATAATAAAATATATCTCTTAAATAAGAACTTATATTACAATTTTGTTTATAGTCATATGTTAAGAATTCATTTCGATTAATATTCTCTTTGTTCTTTGCATTAGTGTTAATTTGTATTTCTTTTATCCTATTAATTATATCATGATTTATAGATTGTAAATAGTTATATAAATATAATTCATTATAATTATACGTTTATTATAATACACTATAGAATATATAAGTATACAAATTATATAGCCTATCTATAGAGATGGTAATCTATAAAAATGCTTGAACATTATACCTGTTTTTGTTGTCATATTGACAAAAAATAATTAAAATGGAATATTTTTATATATAATTATTATATTGAGATATTATGTGATATATATCATATGTGTTCTCTAAACACATCTCTATTAAATTCCATGTAGTCTATAATGAATCACATCGCCTTGAGTAGTGTTAATCCACACTTCATAAAAGTAAATTTTCAAATTTACACCCAATGGTGATTATAATGATATTTGTTGTAAAAGGATTAAAGAATGAAAAATAAATAAAAATTTGAAAAAATAAAATATAAAAATTGTTTTTTCATCATAATTTCCACCAGGGAAGGGGTAAAGGATAAATTTATAATCATTATTTTGTGATATGGTAGTTCACCATATACATAAACAATATGTTCTTTTCCAATTAGATAAATGTTTTTCTATGTGTTGGTAGAATACATTGAAAAAAAAATCCTAGTATATTAATTATACTGAGGTTTTTATACAAGAATTGATTAATATGATTTGAGGTGGTGGAGAATGAAAATAAATGAAAGGAATTTGAGAAAATATATAACCTCTTAATCAGGTAACTCTTTTTGGTTTTCACCAAAGGGCTTCCGTGGATGGTTTTATGAATATAATTATGCTTGAATGTGGAATTGATGTATTTTTTTGAGATATTTGGGAATTTATTTTTTTATCTAATGTGGATTGATGTGTGTGTGGATGTGGGAGAAGGGGAGTCATTTTTATAGTGGATGAGGAGTGGAACTCCTGTAAATTTTTAGAAAAGGAATACCACAAATGTTTCTATAAGTAACGTATGTAAAACCATGGTGAAAAGTTTATAAAAATTATTTTATGGAATAAATAATGGGATAAATATATTGTGGACATGTTTCTAGGCAATTGTGGCCCTTTTGTTTAAAGTTTTGTCCATAGTTATGTGCAATTTTACCTCAATCAATTTAATAAATTATACTTACTTTCACTATTATTATTGGTAAAAAATGAATTACCTTATTAGAAATTAAATATTTCAATGATTACAAATATAGAAATAATTTTTCTTAATTACAATCACATAAGAGTGGTAAATTAATATAAATTTCATACCAGAGTTGTGTTGACAATGTGGGTTTTTAAGGTAAAAATGTTGATGAGTTTTCTTTGTGTTTATGTACATTTTTGATTTAAAATTAATTCAAATGACCTAAAATTAATAAATAGAAAAATAAATTTTAAATAATTTCAGAAACAAATATAAATTTTAATTTATCCACGTAATTAAATTGTATGACAAGGTAGTTTTCAACAAAAATTCAAAATTTTCACTATTCATGAAAAATTGTATCTTCAATAAAAAATAAAAACCACTTAAACTAACATAATTATTTTTTTATATTTAAAATATGAAGATTTATTAACATATTTATTCCATAAACATTATAAAATTTTTATATAAAATGGGTTCTCTATTAAAAGATTGAATAAATACTTTAATGAAAATATTGGTTCTTAAGCATAAAATTGGGTTAGTTATTGAATTATGTGTACCAAATATATAGTATGAGTATAAAAATAATTCAATGAATATATAACATAAATATCAAATTAATATTTATCAGAAGTTAAATTTAACTAAATTTATTATGGTCAAACGGCTTTGTGATCATAAAAATTATAATATTCCCCTTTATATTTTTTTGTGTCCCATATTTATTTCTAAATAATTGGTAACCTATGAACATATTATATATATATATCTGTGTGTGTGTGTAAACAAAAATTTTAATTAACTACTTAAAATTATTAATAGCTTCAAATTTAACATGTAGGTCATATTATATTATACTAAATAATAATATTTTAATAATATATTACTGTTCAGTAAACCTCGGTCATGTGTATTATGAAAACCATTTTGTAAATTCAATGTAGTGTGTGACATAAGCGAACCTCAGTGTTCCATTAGAGCAAGCTAAAATTTATTATTACTGTACTACACTATTAACTTGGTGTTATGTATAACATAAGTAAATTATAGGTTTTTCATATAATATAAACTATTCTAACGGTTTCATGATATGTAAAATATAAAAAAGGTAAATTTAATTTCTAAAAAATATTTCCTAAAGCATGGGGTGTTACCCATTATATACGGAGTATTCAAAAAAATTTCACTCATTATATGTTCTTTTGAATATACTACTTCTTGATTTAAAGTAATATAATTTTGATTGTATATAAAAAGGTCAAAAAAGGCATATACATTAATCATATAATCTTTTTTGAGTTACTCCAGATATATATGAGAAAAATAAGGCTATTGAATTGGAACTAGAACCAATATAATAGATAAAATTCTGAATGGATTCGTATAATTATCATCTCATTTATACAATATTATATGTTATTTATTGATGAAAAAGGAAAATTTTCTTCATTGGAAATTGATTTTGGATTAATATATTGGAATACATTCAATTCACTTCACAGTGTATAATTAATATAGATAAATAATAACATTAAATTTTGTTAGTTCAATTCATCACACAAAAAAAAGGGAATAATAATATATCTTATATTTGATCAACTTAATATTAGATATTTCAACATCTATATAAAAAAATTCTCAATTTGGAGACAACAAAATACCCACTGAAAATTTATGAAATAGGAAATAATGGGTAGATCCAAAATTCATGAATAAAATCTTAGTTATATAGCGGATGGTATGTGTGTATTTCACCACTTAATTTCTCTAAGACACATTAGTGACATTGATCAAGTGAGATTTCCCTTTTTCTATAGACTAATTTTTATACTAGTTTTTGTTATAATTGATAACTAACATATATAACAATTTTTATAATAACGGACATGATCAATTTATTTTAAACACTTGACATTTTTTGGTTTAAATTGTTTTGTTTTTCTCAATTATTTGTAATCTTTACCCCATCACATCAGCATTCAAATATTTAGTGATTTTCATTTCCATGCATAAATCATTCACTGGTCCAATTAATACTATTTCAACTATGTATCATTTGACAATTCAATCTAAATGGATGTATTGTGTTCATGCCTTCTTATTTTAACTATAATAATATCCTTTTAATTGAATAATTTTTATCAAATTAAAATCATGAGATTCATAGATAGATTCAATCTAAAATTTTAACTTATTATCACATCAAATGAAAATTAAATATCTATTTAAGGCCATTATGGATAACTACCATTGACGTATTGTTTTGTTATTAAGTGAATAATATATATGTCTTATATTATATCATAATGATAAAACTATAATCATACCACACATGTGTTACATTAAATCCCTCTTTTGTAATAATTTATTCATCTTCTATAATCGAATGATAAGAGAACACCTCTATATTATTATCTGTAATACATGAAATGAACATGTTAGAAAACCATTTAATTTTTATCCTTGAACATATAGTTAATTATAATTCAATTACATCTTGTTCTTAATGATATTAAACTACTTTTCTAATTGAATGTCTAAATAATAGACATCCAAAATGATTTTTCCTGCTATAAACACTATAAATTAAAAAATATATTTTCAATGGTAGTAACTAATTTTTTATAATAACTAGATCAATAGACCGACTAAAAAAGGTGTATGTTGTCACATTGATGGAATCTATATATTGTTTCTCCATCCAATTTTTTAATTATAAGCTTAATATTTTTCATGGATTCAAAAAATTTTATAATAGTACGAACATTATTTTTTATTATGTCTTATATAAACATTGATTTCTCAAGAGGTAAATTATTTCATAGCATATCTCATTCATCATTAACATTGTTCTTATATATTCTTTAAATTTACATAATTTAGATGAAATTCAGAAAGATAAAATAATCATAGTTTAAACCATATAATCATGGAAAATAATTTATAGCATACATAAATATTGATATAATGGTGTATATGTCTTCTTTGATCATGAATTATTTAAATTCATTGAAAATTATCATATGGGAAAAGTAAATAATATTACACTATATGATTGTAATATTTTCCATGTCAATTTAATTTCTTTGATAGATTCTATTACACTTAGAAATTAGTTTTTAATGATACAACATATAATATTAATATTAATATTACACCTGGAGCCTTAAATAATATTTGTTAATAATTTTTTTAATTATATTAATAAAAAAATTTTAAAATTAGTTATAATTTCCTTATGTAAATAAAATATAATGATAAAAAATAATTAATTTTATTTTAATTTCATTTTCATAAAAAAAAATTCTACAAAAAATAAATTACTGGATATTGTATTAAAATTGGACACATATGTTTTTTTATTCTTTTAGTAAAAAAAAATACAATCAATATTTTGAAATATATGAGTAATAATAATCATATAATGAATAATGATAATTTTTTAAATGTAAAATATTTATTGAATGGTGAAAAATGATATTATTTTTTTATAATTTTATTTTCATTTAGAAAATTTAGACAACATATATATCATTTTAGTATTGTTTATAATTTTATTTATTTGAATTATATTATGATAAATAAAATATTTGTAATTGTAAAATGTGTCATATTTACATTTAATGAAAATTCCTTTAATAATATTAATGATTTCATATTATGAAAATATTTTTATGATCACGTCTATTGGTTTAATTATAAATTCAAATTTTCTACATCATTGAATAAAATTAGGGAAAATAGATTCCCTATCATTATCATAATATTTATTAACGTAATAATTATTCAACATAATTTTTTACAATAATGAATAGTAAAACTGTGAAAATTAATGATTGCCGTTAATGTTAAAATGTTATCACTAAGGGATAAACAAAAAATGATATCAAGTAAAATGAACTATAAAAATATAAAAATCCCAATTTATTTAAATATATAAATCATAAATTATCTTATTCTTTCTATTACCAATTATGGATCCATATGTACTATATAAAACCTTGGTAACCATAAATCTTTTCTTAAATTACAATTGTTTCCTCTTCCCAACATATAAAAGGATTCACTTTTTCCAATCCAATTCATATAACCAAAAGATAATGTATCAAAATATAAATTAAAAAATCTATATCTCAATTACCTAACCTTATCATAAAGGATATAGTTTTATTTTTAACTGTTCATAAGTTAGTATAATGTATAATCATGTAGAGGTTCTCTAAAGAGGGTGAGAACTAATTGACCTTTCATATTGCTTTGTTTTTTCATTCACAACCAGAAAATATATATAAATTATGAGGATATTCATAAAACGTTATATCCCATGTATTTATATTTTTTATGTTAATTATATAACCTAAATCAGTATCCTCTTCCATAAAATGAGAAACAAAACTGTCAATCATGTGTATGGCGGACTACCACAGTGGTGATAGTCATTTTACAAAAACACCTCTCCTAGGTGGATATAATGATATATTTAATGTTTATATATATATATATATGAGATATTTATGATATTACTATACCTATTTGATTATATTATCACATCTACCTTATTAAACACTAACTTTTTGGAATGTAATATTATTGCTTGTGTGTACGACAGATTACAACCTCACAAACCAATGTTATATGTTTTTAATTTGTTTTAACTAAAAAGGTAATAGATAAAAAATAAATTAATATATAAAATATTTTATACATAATGTTACATCTATAATTATTAATTCACATACACATTCTTAAATTATATTCTACGGAGATATGATAACGTTGTTCATGTGTATGGAGAACAACCACCTTGCTAAACGGTGTGATTCTCTATTCAATAACAATTTATCTGGGATTTTAAAACAGAAATTTCTAACTAATATTTTATTTATATATGAAGGATAAATTATTTTTTACCAATATTATATTATTTTGTTATCTTTCATTTGATCTAACAAGAAAATAGAGTAATTTTACATTCACAAGTACGACACTTAATCTCCATGAACGATGTATTTTATTTTATATCCCTATCATTTTATGGATTATAATAAATTAATATATAATGAATATATATAATATTTATATTATGGTTAGAATACCTAAATATATTATACCATTAGCAGTGGAAAAATATAAAAAAACATGAAATAATAGCATACAAAAAAACAATGATATTTTTAGTAGAACGTGATTTTTACATAGAATTTTTACTGAAATAGAAATAAAATTTCGTAAATGAGACATATTGAACGTTATTATAATAAGTATGGATCTATAGTAGAGGAATAATACATTAATATATATTAAAATGGTGTTTTTAACATGAATAGAGTATATAAAGACATATGGTGATCAAATTTTTATCTCAATTTCTATTTCTGAAGATATATATTATGTTATAAACCTATCTTATTTTATAAACATTATATGTATCCAATCTAACATGAGAAATAATGAATTTACTTACAAAAATGATATTCTATTTTTTTATAATTTTATTCCCTGAATGAGATTCTGAAATAATGTTATAAATTACTAATGATTTTATGATAGAATCTCATCATTTATTGAGATTTTTTAGGTTTATTATTCAAATAAGGATATATAATGAACTATTTCTCAAGAAAATAATTAAATCTTCTCCTCATATAGATTTGTATTAATGAAAAAATTCATCACATTAATTTTTTTCTCTTTATGATCTGATTTTTCTATGTTCTTGTTTATAATTAAAACAAAATAATTTTTTCTTTTCATTCAAATTTTTTTCCATACAAATATTTTGTACATATTTATTAAAAATAATTTCAAACTATTATAATTATTTATTAATGAAATTATAAAATATTTTTTATTATAATTATTATTTAAAATTAACTCATCTAATAATTATCATAACCATTATAATTTGTTTTTTAAACAAAATGTTAATTAAATATTTCTTTTAAAAAGTATGAAATTAATATAAATTTATATAGTTTGGACCACTCAATTTTTTAAATAATTCATTATATGTTTATAATATATTTTTTAATCAAAATTATTTTGAAAATTTCATATTTTTTGAAGTGTAAATTTTAAATTTGAAAGATTTTTTTCCTCAATAAATGTTTTAAATCTTTTTAATGTTTCATTATATGTTTCTATTTTATATTCCAATGAAGAATATGTATAAATTTTTTAATGATTTATAATATATTTAATTAATTTGAATGAATATTTTCATCATGAAATAAATTTTATCATTTTTAGTGTATCCCTTATTTTTTCCAATTTTATTTCTAATGAAAAGTATTTTGAATTTTTTTTCGGTTTTAAAAGATGGTTTTAAATATGTAAAGGTTATATTCCTCATGATATATTTTTATTGTATTTTAAATATTCCACTTTATTTTTTTATTGTTATTTTCAAATAAAATTATTTAGAAAAAAATTAGGTTTTATTTGTTTTAAATGCGAAATTTCTATTGTCCTCATGAAATTTTGTTTTTTTGTTTTTAATGATTCATTTATATTATCCAATATTTATTTTCATGAAATAAGTATTTCTAAAATGTTTTTTTTTTGAAATTTTGGTTTTATCATTTGATTTTCAGAGAAATATTAGTTCTTTATGAAATATTACTGGGGACTTTTATGAAAACATTATATTTTTGGCAACATAGATTGATGATAATGACTCATTAATGTTAATAAAATCCAAATATACAATTCATAGTATTTATCTTGATGGTTTCAATTTATGATAAAAAAATGTTTATGAAACCCATTTTGTTACTATGGTTTATGGTATAAAGAAATTTTTATGAGATTCATATAAGATTATGGGTTATAATGTTATGATTATTTTATAAAGACAGTTTAATTTCATGATTTCTGAAATGATAGATGTTTTATGATATTGTGGAACACAAATTTATTCTCTATTTGTTATGTGGGACCTATATCTCCATCCAATCCATAGGTAAAATATTAAAATAATATGACTTAAAAGGGTATAATTGAGGTTAATTTGAGCCTAAAATAGGGTACAATGGGGGTTATCCCAGGCATAAAAGAGTGTATGTATGAGCTTATCACAACCCTGAAGATGTTATATAGCATGATAACACAACCCTATATTTTTACAAATGACTTACTGGATATAATTGCTAAAAGATTTACTATGCTTATGTGTGTCCCAATAATCAATATATTATGTGAATTTTATGTTCTCATTTATCTCAATCATTGATTCCATTATGATGCATTTCTTATTAAGTTACAAAATCTACTCCATGACTCATTTTAATGATATATGATATGTAGTGTATGGTTTTAAAATATTATTCTAATTTATCTTACATAAATGTCATTCTATATTGATGTCTTCATTTTTTTCTCATACAATTAATCTTATCAATCTATTCCTTCTTTTTTCCCTCCCGTCGATATAAATAATGGTATTATGTAAAATATGTTGAAAATGGGTGCTAGATATGAAGAATGTAGTGGAAGAAGGCATATCAAACTTATAGAACTATTTTATATATTCAAATTTATTAAAGGAACTAGATATAAATGATTCTAGGGTGAATCAAAATGTTACATAATGAATATTACATAGGATAAAATAATTAGGGATTAGATGATTGAGTTAATATCAGAGAATGCTAAAGTAAATATTTGTACACTAGGAAGAGAATACTTTACTGAGAACCATATGGATTTATCTCTCTCTCTCTATATATATAAATAAATATCATATTCCTTTGGAAATGTAATTATTGAGTAGTAGATGAGAAATTATATACCATATTAAATACAAAAAAGTGATATTTCTCTAGTGAGATTTTTCCTAGGTGTAACAACCCTGAAAAATAATGTTGGGATTCACTCAAGTATTGAATCTAACCTAAAAAATACAATAAAATTAAACATGTTTGAAACAAACTAGAAAAATAATTTAGAAATTCAATAATTCATTATGAACCATCATGAATTAATTGTATAGTGTACATGGGTAAGTATAAGGTGTCAATGATTGGGAATAGGGTGACCTAATGTATACATCATAAATGTATACATTCTTGATTATATGTTTACCCAGTAGCGTTATTATCACATTCATAATTAGTTTTAGTTTTAGTCATTAGATAGAACATAATGGAATTAAGTTAATCATGAGTGAATTATAATGTTTAATTTCATTCTTCTTGAGTAAAAAAAAAATATTATAACAGATATACTGAAAAATATGAGTAATTTTATCACACTATATTGTCAACTTATGAATCACACTCACATACCAAAAAAATAATAGAGGGAACAATGTCCTATTGAGTTCATCATGAGTATACATTCACTATTATTTAGTTAATCTGCTAATCTAGTAATTACAAAGAAATAAATATTTACAATTGAAATATAATTTTTTGTTATCAACTGTTTTGATAATATAAAAGCTATATTCACTAATTATCATTGGGATGGAGAAAAGGATTAGTGGTAGAATCTTATCAAGAAATAAATAAACTATATTATTTTTAATCCATATAAATATGTGAGTTTATGAAATTATATTTCAATATACACATCCCTCGTATTCTATTTTTTATAATTGAAAAGTAATTCTTTAAGATAATGTATATGAATAGAAACTATTGTGGTACTTATGAAGAAATATTACATGACAGGATAGATACAATTTTGGTATTATCATCCAACCATAACAGAATTATAATTTATTGTTTATTGGATTAAAACCATGTATTCAAAGGGTGTTATCCATAAGGGACTTTAGGGTCTATGAGAATTTTTTTTGTTCTATCATGTTAGAGATTGATATTTGGGTTACCCATCGATCACATAGTTTTGATAAGAATAAAAAATTTTAATTCTTGGGAAACTATAAACATAATGGATACAAGAATATGATGTGTCTTCTTTGATCAATGTGTTGATGGAATTCTGGAGGAAATTGTCTAATGGGGAATAGTAAATGCCTTAAACATGGAAAGGAAGGTCATAGTGTAGCTGAAAATTGATGTTTTGTGAAGAAGATATCTAATTATTGTAATAGAGACGAATCTTAAATAATTCACCACACACACACCAGAGTTTCAAATTAAATTTCTATGTTTTTTATTCATATAAATGCCATAATACATAGTTTAAATTGGATTATAAGTTATAATTATCTCTAATGGATAACTAAAAAGTGAAGAATGTTTTAGACATAATAGTTGATGTGAATCAAGGGAATTTGGAAACACTTATTCTCTACTCCATGGTTATTAATTTCAAGTTCATTGTAAATGATCCAAATTAATATAATATTACACATACATTCATTAATGTTGATGTGATTATATGATTTGATTGTGTTCCAACACATGGATTTGATATCAATGAAATAACATCTTATAATCTATCAATGATAGAATAAATATAATATTATGATAGAAATGTTTTGGTTTAATATAAGAGATTATTTATGTAATAAATGGTGATTTTTATTTTTCAATCATATATATTTTCATTTACGATTAACTAAAGAGTTACGGAAAACATAATGGGTTTTTGAGTTTAAGGATTCTATTATGTTCAATGTATTATACAACCCTTATGATGTTTTATGAATTTTTAATTTTACCATGATTATGCATATTTTTTGAGACATTTAGGGCAATACGAACATTTAGTTTTTTATATGTTATGATGTAAAATTTATTTTAGGGAAAATACACGAAATTTTGTCAAAATAAATTAAATCTTGTTGTATTTATTAGGGTTAAAATATCATTAATTGTAAGTTAAAATTGTATTATTGAGATTTGGGAATGTTATATAAACTATATTAATATGTTTTTGGAAAAAAGAATAACCTATTACACATCTGGAGGTCTATTACATATGGTTAAGCTATGGAGAATAAACCCCGAACTAATGGCTCAAAATAGTATAACAAAAATAAATGGTTTATTTGAAGGAGTATTTTTTGAGAAAAAAAATGGAGATGGATATTGTTCATTATGTGTCTTGATGATTAGTATGTAATCATGTTAAGGATAAAAAAAATATCTAGAAGGATTCTAATTCAATTATCCATACTAGAATATAAATGGGAATCCATTTCCATGTATTTTGACATTGGGCACCCTAAGCATTTTAAAGGGAATAATGATACATGTGGTTTATTAGATATCCTTATGAAGATAGAAAAATTCGTTTATAAAAAAAATAATTCTCTTTGAATAATATCACTAGGATATACAATAAGGTAGTGGTAATGATGTATGGAGTATAACATTCTATTATATCTAGTTAGGATCCAATGATTACCTAAATATTCTACTAATTCCTTATGAAGGAATAAGATATATTGGATTTTTTAATAATTTTTTAGGATCCTATGACATATATATTTTCTATATAAAAATTCAAGATATATAAGACACATAATGAAATTTTTATATGTATTTTAAGGGTGTTTGCAATCAAAAATTAAATTCCATCATTTTTTCTTAAAAAATACCTTTCAATTGATAATTCAAATGTTTACTTTTGATGACCTATTTTTAATGATTTGTTTGACAATGTTTTGTTGGGATGACGATTGAGAAAGGGATCTATTTGGAATTAAACAAGATGAAGAAATTAAGGACATGGTTACAATAATTAAGTTCCTTATAATTTGGTTACAATGTATAAAGAAAACTAATCATGATAGATGAAAAAGTGAACTGTTATTTAATGTTTATGAGGAGGTGGTTATATATATTTCTACAATGATAAAATATGGTTAATCAAATCCCTTGGTATATTGGTCAATTTCAAATTATTGATCTTCTAGGGAAATAATATTATATATTGGTGCTTCAACTAAACCAATCTAAAGTGCATGATGTGTTCAATATAACAATCCTATTAAAGTACATTATTTCTCTTTAAATTAACAAGAAATATTAATTCACACCATTGGAGAATTATTATTCATTTGATGAACAATGGTGGAGATTCTTGATCATAGGAGTTTGTTCTATAATACAAGACCACTGAAATGATCAATTTTTTTTAGCACAACCACCAGTATGAGGAAAGTACAAGGGAACTATATGATTTAATTATGTAAAATAATACACAATTTTTTATATTGGAGTGAAAAAATTGCCAAGTAAAAGTTATTTTAATAGGTGATAAAATGTGACACCCTGATATTTTGTGAAATGTTTTCAAATATAATTTAATTTAATTGATATCCTTTATCATATGTAACAATAAGTTTTTAATAAACCTTAATATATTATTAGTATTATAATTTGAAAAATAATTTTATATGATAACTAATAAACAATGAGTTATGAAGATAAATAAAAAAATTTAAATATTTTCTAAAAAATTTATTTAAAAAATTTATTATTAATCAATATATAATATTATATTAATTTTCATTAAAATATTATTTTCATGAAAACCAAATAGTAGTTAAGTTTATAAGAAACGAAAAAAGTAATTTTATCCAATATAAAAAATTTTATTTGATAAAATAATAATAAATTTTGAAATATACCTATTATGATTTTATAATTTTTAATTTTTATTAATATCAAATAAATATAAAAATATTATTGATGTGTGAAATTTTTTTATAGGAATTTTATTTTAATTTTAAAATTTGAAATATTTGAATGAAAATATAAATGGTTTTAAAAGTAAAATTCTTTCAATAAATTTTATATTAATTAATTTTTTTCTGTTGAAATCTAATTCCTTATGAATTTGGAAATGTAATCTTTTTAAACACATAAATACTTTTACATTGGAAAACCATTCATTTATCACATATATGGGTTTGATTTCAAAAAAAACTTTTACCACTTATATTATTGGATTTTTAATCAATGGATTTAATATTTGGAATCATAACGAATCATTTAATATTATTAAGTAATTTTTTTACCACTGTTGTTAGTAAAAATTTGAAAAATGTATTATTGTGGTTAATCATAAAATAGGTTTACGATGTGTTAAATAAAATTGTTACTTAAAAAATATCCTAAAATCAGGTCCTTCACCCATTTTATTGAAATATTTCATCTATATAATATATAAAATTCAGTAATGACACATATTAAATCCATTTTTCATTTTAAAAATGTTTTTACACTTAATTAATTTGAGAAATTCCAAGAGTGTCACCTCCCACGCTTATAAAAGACCACCCACCCACCTCTCCTATTCCCACAAAAGAATCCATTTTGGTTGATTTTTTAAAGAAAAATATCTTTTTTAATATACTACACTCATTCTAGTGGAAATTTATTGATTATAATGACCACTTAATAAGGATTTAGGTATAATAATAAATATGTTCTCCATAGAATTGGTAAAAGTCAAAACCCTATTTTTTTAATTTTTTCCCTCTACCTACATCAAAAGTATTAAATTATGCTAAAATAAAAAAACATGTTACTAACAAATAAATATATATAATTATAGTAGTTACATAATTTATATACATCTTCTATTCAATCACATGGAAGAGAAATTCATCGATTGTTTGTATATTGGACTTCCGACTCCGGAACAGGTATAATTCCTTTTGCATCACCACTTATCAAGAATATATGGAATTATATATTTAATATATATACATATATATAACATATTTTATTATTATACATCTATCCTAATAATACCATAGAAAAATTCATTCCATATAATCTATTTCAAAACAATAATGTCACTCTTGTGTGCAGAAAACAACCGCCACAAGAAATGATGTGATGTGTTTTTAATTTATATATTACATGGATGGTAATAAGTATAGATCAAATTAATTTATTTGATATCTTGAAAATATTTATAGTTTTTGAATTATGATATCAAATACACATTCTAATATTACATTAAATGAGTATATTATGAGGTTGTTGGTTTGTATGGAGGACTACAACCACTTGAAGTGGGGTGATTCATTTTTTAATAACATTATAAATTGATTATTATAAGGGTAACTTTAATTAATATAATTTATATCTACCCTACAACAATTTATTATATACACATCATTTATTTCATCATAAATACTAAATATATATTTTATTTATGTCATGTTTACAATTCTATATATGGGGGAACCATGTAGAAATTATGTTTACAAAAAAGAAAATTTTCAAAATATAGTTGAAGAACCAAGAAGTTGTTACTTGATAATGGATTTTAACGATGAATATGTAATAATAAAAGTGTATCAAAAAGTCATAAGTAAAATTATTATATTTTATGATATAAATAAGAATTATTAGGAAATATAATTATGATAAACATACAAAACATTTTTATGATGTTCGAACATGCATGGATGATGTCGATATTTATTGAATGTGTTTTTTCTCATTTTTTATTCATTGGGACATATATTATGTTATGTTCATTAATTTTATGTGATATTTATATATATCCTCATTAAATATTAATATCATAAATTTATTTATTATAAATGTATTTTATGTTTAATACATTATTATTGTTTCACGTGGCATACTATTGAATTTTACCATTATGGATAGGACATTAATATTCAATCGAACAGTTTATGGGGATTTTTATTTATTTATGAATTTGATGATTAAATATTATGAACCTTCTATCAATAAACACATGAATTTACTTCAACCTGGGTTATTTCTTGACAATACACTATATATTTGTTTTACCTCTCTTTATGTACTCAATATTCTAAAAATAATGTTATATATAATTCTACCATTATTTCAATTTTATTTGTAAAACTGATATTCCTCCATATAAATTTTTTAAAGGTTTTATAGAACATTTAACAATAATCCAAATAAATTTTCAAATACATTTATAGCCAATTTTAAATTTTTAAAAAAGAATTTAAAATTTATTCTATATATTATTTTCCAAATAAGGTCTATTTGGATATTACCAATAATTTTAATGGAATCGTTATATTTATATATAATGCATTAATATATATACTATATATCATTATGACGTGATATTTTACATAATAATTTATAATTTTAAAATATTATTTTAAATGAAAATTATTCTGAAAAGTTTATGTTTTCTAATAAGTTTTTTTTTCAAATTAGAAATGTTATTTTCCTAAAGAAATTATTAATATAGTTTTAATAGATCTGTTATTCCATGATTATTTACAAATAAATGCATATTGAAAATAAATTTTTTAAAATAATATTTATCAATGTGGAAAGGATATTTTCTTCACGAAATGTTATAAATACTTGTTCAATCTACCGTTATATTTTGCCTAGATTTTTTCCCAATTAAATATGTTTTGAAATTTTTTTAATATAATTTTTTTCATGGTGGAAATGATATTTTGATCAGAAAATATTTTAAGTGAAATTAAAATCATCTTTTTAAGTCCCTATGTTGATTTTAAAAGAAATGTATTTGGAAAATGTTTTATTTTTTTATATGTGTTTTCTGAAATTTAATTTATATTTCCATAATGATAATTTTTAATGACTTTTAATGATTCCCTTAAATTTTTTGATAGAATATTCCAAATGATATTAATTTTCAAAAGTATTTATAATGTTTTAGTTTCAAAATTTAAATTTCAATGATATATTATTTTTCTAAAAAAATGTTATGTATATTATTTAAATATAATTTTCGATCAATTATAACATCTAATGATGATAATAATTATTTACTGAGGATGTGATCCATTGATACATTTATTGGACTCTATATGATTTTTTATGTATACATTAACAATATTTTTATGAATATAATTTTGTTTACGTAGTTTCTTCTATTATTTAATTTGATTAATACGTAACTATTTTCAAGGGTTCAAATATGAATAATGGCTTACAAAACCAATTTTATTTCATAGAATATAAATTTCTATTTTTTATGAACATCTAGAACACAAATAAATATATTAGGTGATAGGTGGAACTTATATCTCCTTTTAACTAATTTTTAATGATTAATGTTATATAAGATAAAGGGGGTATATTATAAGG
This sequence comes from Viscum album, assembly GCA_963277665.1. Classification (NCBI taxonomy): domain Eukaryota; kingdom Viridiplantae; phylum Streptophyta; class Magnoliopsida; order Santalales; family Viscaceae; genus Viscum; species Viscum album. The sequence goes on along the minus strand of OY728142.1, from coordinate 387,678,224 downwards.
AATTAAAATCCCCTATGGATCTAAACTAGTGATTATCCCAATTATATTACAGAGAACATGTGATCTTAACCCAAAACACAAGAATCTAAACTAGTGTTTGTCCCAATGAAAATATTTTATAGATGTCTCGGTGAGAATCCATGACATAAGTTTTATATATTTAATTACCAGCCAAAAAGCAATTCCATATTGCATTTCTTATGTTTTCATGGATCATATTCTTAAACACAATAATAACTAGCATCATATAAACTTCCAAATTATATTCAATGAATCAAATTCATGGTTAAGGAAATGAAGGTTATGGTTCATAAATTATATTCTCATGTTCTCAAAATCATACGATCAACATATATTAAAGAATGCCGTATTTAAACTAACATACAATTTGAGGTCCCTCTTTTTTATGTTTTATTTCCCTATGATATGTATAAATGTATTATGTATTATTTTTATAATAAGGGTTACAGTTTTGAGAAAATTCATGAGAGATGATGTATATCACTTGTGGAACTATTGTTAATGAATTTGTGTTTCCAATGGAAATGGACCTATATTTTATAGATTGGATAATTATGTAAGAAAGTGAATATTATTTACTAACATGTAATATTTAGGTATGAGAAATTTGGGTCACTACATGATTACCCAAACATAAATATTGAGATTTTAAAACAAAGAGCATGACAAGGGTAAAGTCATCATGAAAAAAATAAAGATCTCGATTTTGTAAACCTACTATTTGTAGGTTTATTACACATAGATACATGTTTTCTATGACCACATCTACTTGTAGTCTATTGAAATGGATGTTTTTTCATTAACCCACAATCAATTCTTTTAGATAACATAGAGTTTTATACTAATACATGGTTTATCATAAGGGTTTTATGATGTTTTTTCCTATCCTTGTTTCAAATGGTATATAAACACTTATCTCGTACACAATATAAATTGAAAAATAATTAATACATAAATAGTACATCATAATTTTGGAATGTTAGTTATAAAACATTATGATCTATTATATAATCATAGTGGTCTCTTACTTATGGAAACAAGGATACAATAAAATATACTTTAATAAAATCCGATTACAATATTAAATAATTATCTTAAATTCATCTAAAGATTATGAAAACTTATAATACATATGACCCCGATATTTTAAAATAAAAACATATTGTTCGATATGGAATACACCAAGAAACACTGAGCATGAAATATATTATATAAATATGAATTTTATTGGCAAGCTGTTAAAATGTATGGTATGAATATGTCTAACTAAATTAGAAAATTTATATGATCATCCAATTTATTTAAAAATCAACAGTTATAAATAGGTTATAAATTAAAATTAAAATAAATTGATGGAAAATGAAATATTTCTTGTAAAAACTATTTTCATATGTATATTGATTTTTTGTTAACATATAAATAATTAAAATTTTTTATGAAATATTAAAATAATATTTATATATTATATATTAAATTAAAATTTTTATCATTCATATAATATTTTTATCTAATAATGAAATTTTAATTGACCCGATTGTATGCTTCAAAATAGTGTTTTTCTAAAATTTTGTTTCATCGCATTATTGTTACTAATTTTAGAAATAATATTTCAACACATTTGAAAAATATCTTTGAAAACAAAAATTCATTTTTTATATAATTATTCACATACTATCTTATAGTTAATTATTTATAATTTGTTAATATATTATTAGTGGATCAATAATGACAAAATATTAATTTATGTTGAAGTATAAATTTTCATAATAAGCATTTAAAATAATAAATTAATATTAAATTAAAATAAAACGTATAAATATATCAATGATATCATATTAAATCAAATTTATTCTTTTTTTGGAGATATTAGGGTTTTTATTTATATTGTAATGTTTTATAGTATTGAAAACATTTCCTTTGGAGAACTATTTTTTATCATATATGTAGGCTTCGTATAAATATAAGTTCTTCCACATATTAGGATTGAATATGAGAAAATGGATTAAATATTATAAATGATAATTATTAATATTACATAATTTTTATTATATCATTTTGTGTCATAAATAATAGTAAAAACAACTAAAATTCATTTGCATGATTTTGGTTAAAATGATATTATGTGGCATTAAACATAGGTATTAATAAAAATGACCTATAAACATGTGCAATTATATTTGGGTGGTCATATTTCGATAAAATATAATATATTTTATTCTATAAATAGAAATTTTAGTGGATTTTCTAGATTAAAAAATTCTCATTTAATTAACTATTATGAAAACACAATGGTTTCTCCTTCCCCCACTAATAAAAGATAACCATCGATTTTTTCAAATTAAAAAAATACAATTATTTGCGACAATAAATACCCAAATCCCTAATTTATATCTCTATGAATGACATAGTGTTTTTTTATAATTAAATATATATAGGAAAGATTTTGGTATAACCCAAATAGGTTATCCCAAGATGAAGTATTGTTCCTAACCATGCATTCAAATTTTGTTTCATCTATAGATTCCACTATATATATAAAAATTATGATAAAATTATAATAATGTTATATAACCAATAATTGGATGTTATTTTATTATTAGGTGACATATATCTATATCATATTTCAAAATATGGAAAGTAAAATTATTGATCTTGTATAAAGCGGACTACAACCTTGCGATATTTTTTATTATTCCCCAAAACCTACACTTGTGAATGGATATAATGATGGATTTATTGTAAATATATTATATTTATTAAATAATTAATGTTAATTAATTATAATATCACATAGAATCACTTTCCTTCACATCCATTGTAAAATATTAATGTCACTCATGTGTACCTATGGACTACTGCGTGAAAGAAAATATGTGATATGATTTTCATTTCATTTTGAAATTGTTTTTAATAATGAAATATTTAATTAATATCTATGATATATATGATATAATATTTATTTCAAATGATTACATTCAATTTTCCATTATTTTATTCCATCCCAATGAATAAATGAATGCACTACCCATATGTACATACGAACTACTCTATATAAGAATATTGAAACCCAATTTCCTATATAATTCAGTTTGGTCGATTATAAAACAATTTATACTAAATATATGTCAAGACCCATCCTCAGGGCCCATGACGTGACTACCCAAAGCCCACCTTCCATAGGCCAGGGGGTGGCAACTAGCACTAAAGGCATAAATCCCTAAGCTGGGAAGGCATTGCTAAATAAAAGTAAACAAACACAACAGGGTACGCAACAGGAAATAAACACTAAGTAAAACTGAACACAAAAGATTGTGCTGGAAAGTAAATAGGCCAGTATAAATACCCAACTGAAAAATGAGTACATGTATGATGGAAAAAATAGCTGAAAGTAAAGTGCTGCTCCTGGATCGTCTTCTGGGTTTCCTACCTGAAGGGTAGGTATAGATGGCCACCTCAGCACTAACGTATGTCAGTCACCTCTGTTTGCTGACTCGTCGTAATGTCCACCTCCAAGTACCATCCAGTCGTGGTGATCTCAGCCTTGATCCGCGATGTCCGTCATCTCCATCCAACACAACGAGGTGCGGGCATATCCCATGCATTGGTGAGTATAACAATACTCAGTAGGGACCCTGATACCCGCAAGGTCTCACAATACCCATTAAAGATAAACAGAAGTAGAAATATACAATCCCGAAGTATCATCCAAACCTACTTAGGTATATGCCCATACATATACCTAAGTTACCTATCTCTGACCGGATCCAACTCTTGTGCCCAATTACAAACCAAATCCACACAGGAATTAAAGTCAATCACAATGAGGATAATGGTTGAAATACTTGACTCAACTCACACAGGTATGCCACAATTGTAGAGATATATATATGATCAGATGTAGCCACTGGATCATCTAAGCTATCGAACCCACATAGGATACAAGACCATCTAATCTGTCGGACCCACACCGGATAAAGGCCAGCTATCTCATCTAAGCTATTGGACCCACACAAGATACAAGCCATCTATCTCGTCTAACTTGTCGGATGCAGACAGGATTCAAGCCAACTATTCAAGAGTAATATATATCATCAGATGTAGTCACTAATTCATCTAAACTATCAGACCCACATAGGATATAGGGCTAGCTACTCTGTAAAAACTGTTGATCCCACATAGGATTTCGGTACAGTCGTCATCGTCGTCGAACCCACAGAGGATTCTAGAACGGTAGTCATTGTCGCAGTCGCAGCTAGCTATAGGGTTCTCGAACACAGCACACTCAATTCTGGGAGGGTCCACTCCTCAAGCAAAGTGTTCTATAAATCAACTATCATGATGTTCTGAGTTGGTGTATTCCAAAGTTCCGTTTCATCAATTGATACCCAACGCGACAGACAGTGCGCCAATCTGATGCTCGGTCTGAGAGTTATTAGCTTTTCGGTTCAAGGGGCATGGTTGGATTCACAATCAATCCAAACCTGACCATTTTTTAATGTTGTCCAAAACACACATAGAGTATCACAAAAGAACCACCTCATCTCAAGTGTCCCAGTGTGATGACATGTCGATCGGACACGCGGTCTAGAATTTAATCACGTTTAAGAGAAACGGGCCAGGCTCGTCAAGCCCAGTTGGCTGGCGGGTCGGCCCGAACCGGTTCGGCTGGTCCAACCTGGAAGGAGGATCGGACTAGCCAGGTTTGGCGAGTCCAACCCGGCTGGGGGTTCGGCCTATCCCGGTGGGGCGCGACCCACCCGCAGACCCAGCCCGCAGAGGCCCAGTCCTGTTCGCCCGGCAGCGCCGCGCGGTGCCACCTCACCCTACCTGGCCGGTTTTGTCCAGCATGAGCGGCTCACATAGTGGGCCACTATCCATCCCATGCGGTGCCAACTGGCATGATGTGTCTTCATCCCAGCTGGCAGGTGGCCGGGCGGTTCACGGGTGAGGTTCATGTGCTTGCGGGTCACGGTTCCCCAGCCGCACGGCGCCTGCAGGCGCCGCGATTGTTCTGCCCGGCCGGCCGTAGTCAGCCGTTACATGCAGCCCAAACGGCTCGTGGTTGTAGGCCCCATCTCCTCCATGCGGCACCTGCGGGTGCCGCAGTCCAACAGCCAGACCAGTCTTAGCCAAACGATTCATCAGCTAGAGCAGCCCCTAGAGGAGGGTCGCGGTTTTCCTCCATTCGATCGGTGTGCGGCCTCCACCTCCGGTCGTCGCTGCCTCTGGTTGTTGTCGCCTCTTCCGACCACCATATCCCACATGGTCGTCGACTCCTTCATCTAGCACAGTTCGACGACACCACGCCCTACTGGCTCCACCTCAATTTTCAATGCAATCAAGAATCAACAGAGGGTCATCGAGTCATGTTCGTTCGGCCAGCACCCTCCTCCTTAGGGGATAACATAATGCCAAAGATAAACCGAATAATACATCAAGAATGAGGGTATAATTTTATTCATTAAAAATTATACAAAACCCCTACCTCGATTCGAAGTTTATTCGTTGATGATGGCATCAATTCGTTGACGTCGGGGAGCATCGGGGGAGGAAGTGTCGTTGTTGGTGACGTTCTTCAGAGGAAGCATCTTCTCCCTTGACAAAAAAAAGAGGAAGGATGATGGGTGTTTCTCATGGGCCTCGCCTAACATTAATTTCCTGGTTGAAGAAGGAATAAGGAATTCCTTGATGTTCATCGAGATGTGGAGCATTTTTCATTGGAGAATGGTGTTCTTCGTCGAGGGAATAATTTTACACAAAGAGTTTCTCCCAAATCCTTCTCAAAGTTCCACCACCCAACTTAAAAAAAATTATCTCCTATTATTTTAATGTTTACAAGCTTTACAAAATTAAAAATCTATAATTAATTCAATTAAATAAGTTCAATTCATAAATTAGTTGTTTGGCGCACTAAATGAGAGGGGGGAGGTGGAGAGTTCACCCTTTATAAATTAGGGGTGGTTGCTTCAGTAATTAAAATGGGAGTCCAAGAGTTTATTGGGGGTTCAAAGAGTTATAGGGGGTTAGGTGCTTGTGTGGGCCCCACCACACAATATCCTCCCATGGGAGGTTATGTGGGGTGTGGTCCCCACATCCAACTTCCCTTTGGTGGATTTAACCACCACCTATATAAAATTTATGTAACACATAAATATTATTTAATTTATTTAATTTGTTAAGAATCCCCAAAATTATCTTTCGCTCTTGGCCAAACACAGCTGTGGTAGAGGTCTCCTTAAGCAACTACCAGTGCAATGAGTTTATTTGTGTCATCATATTTCAATTCCGAGAACTGGTTCAAAAGATATAAAAACCCACAGGTACATTTACAGAACATAACTGAACAAAACATTAGAGATTGATTCTGGGCACACTGGGCCTCAAAATCAGGTGCCATTTGAAACTAAAGACTCCTAAAATTACAATGAATTTAAGAAAAAAAATCATGAAATTTCATGGTATTTACATTACACTAACTTTTTGGCTTTACATCCCCGTAAAGATACAACACACACTAGGGAAACAAAAGGGGGTATTGAGCACGAATTTGAGCCTCCCGCTCCCATGTGCTCTCCTTGAGGTTCTCGTGCTGCTAGGGAGGGCACACCAGAGGAATAAACTATCCATACAGGATCCGCTCTTATCGATCTTCAATATATACTAGAACCTCTGTGAAAGTCTCCCCTTCATCAATGTCCAGCTCCCCATGGTTGATGACGTGGGACTAGTCGTGCATGTATCTCCTCAGCTGACATACGTGGAAGACGTCGTGCACCCAGTGCAACTGAGGTGGAACAACCAAGTGGTAATCCACCTCGACTACTCTACTAAGGACTTGGAAAGGTCTGATGAATCGCGGATATAACTTTCCATCTCAGACAAATCTTCATAGACCACGTCGAGGTGACACCCGTAGTAAGACTTGGTCGCCATCCTCGAACTCCAGAGGTCTCCGTCTCCTCAATGTACTACAAAAGAAGATGTGTAGAACTCTATCAACACTACCTATTGATGTCACACTGGTACCATTGTACGTTCTCTGAAGAGGATGATGTGCTCCCCACCTTCAGAAAATCCATCAGCTGCCTGTCTTGTGGATACCTGAGAACATTGTGTCTCACAATTAGCATTCCCATGCTGCACCACCATGGCCTGCTGAAGAAGTGCAGGAGTGAATGTAAGATATTGAAGAAAGGCTGCTCCATCTCTATCCACAAAGGATATATGCAACGCAGCCATCTCCTTCGTCGCCTCTCCTAACAGCTGAATGCCTGATCTTCTCCTGGTAGCATCTTATATAACATTCTCTTTCCCGAGAGTATAGACTATCTTGATGTGATATTCCTGCAGGATCTCGAGCCATCATCGTTGTCTCAGGTTCCGGTCCTCATGAGAGAAGATATACCCAAGAATCTTGTGATCTATGTATATGGTAAACCATTTTCCCATATGATAGTGCTGCCACATCATCAAGGCTAAAACCACTGCTGTAAACTCCTTGTCATGGGTAGCATAGTTCTTCTCGTGCAGTCTCAACTGCCAAGAACCATATGCGATCACTGCACGCACCTACATCAGGACACACCAGAGTCTGGTCCCTGATGTGTCACAGTAAACTACATACCCAATTCTCTTCTTTGGTAGACTCAAGATGGAACACTATTCAACATCTACCTCAGCTCCTGAAATCTCTACTAGTATCTCTCTAACCATATGGAGGGTTTCCCCTTCTTCATCAAAGCTGATAGTGGTGCTGCAACTCTGGAGAAGTCTGGCACAAAGGATAGTCTGGCCAACTTCTGAGTGATCTACTACACCCTCTTATGCATGATTCCATCTTGTTCTACCTTGGTTTTCCTTTTCTCCAACCAAGGAAATCCCCATTCTAATTTTGTAGATAAACCACATCCTTTTTGCCCAATACAGTCAATATTTGTATGAATAATGGTTGCATAGTCCATACCCAAAATAACATCGTAAGGCCTCGATGCTGCCACCAAGAGGTTCCAACCAAAACTATCACCTCAAGGGCCATATCACACCATTGGCGTAAGTGTAATTTTCTAGTATCCTCCAAAAGGTATCTCCAGATGTGAGGGTCAAGTCAACGGCTTAACCAGAAACTCTAGGTCTGGGACAAGATTCATGGAAGGATGGAATGATTGGTACCTATTTCTATTAATAAGACAGCTAGTAGTAGACACAGACTGCACCTCAAATCATTTTTAGAGTCCTTGGGTCACACTCCTTGACCGCATGCAGATACTCTCTTCCCCTGTCCTCCAGCTCCATGAGCCTAGCAGGGACTACAAAGGTGGGTGGTGGTAACATGTCGAAACGTTCACCACAAAATGTTTCTCTCATAGATTTTCTTTAACATCTTCTACCCTACTGATTCATATATCCTTAACACTTACTCTTCCTGAAACATCTCACAATCCCAAGTCTCTGAGACTAATTCTAGTATTATGTTTTCCAACTGCTAACATTCACTGGCTCTATCCACTCAGACAATGAACATTCAACCTCAATGGTTCTCTCTAGAACCCTGACATAAGTAGAAATGCATAGTGGAAAAAGTGATGGCTCAGATATCCTTAATCACACATCGCTTAGAGGTCTGATCTCTAAAGCACTGATCGAATCATATTCATCGAGTACCAGGATGGATCGGTATGCCTCGTTGGATACTCAGCTTCTGACACGTCATCCTGCCGAAGCTGTGTAAGATCTAGAAAACTATCAGCCACCTCCTCAAGATAGTCCTCAACTGCCTATGGTTCGGGCTCGCCTTGAGACATGAGGGATATCTGGGGTTGAAACAAATGTAGGGCACTAATCTTACAAGTTTCCTCTATCGGTACTGCAAGTAGTGTATTCTTACCAACGGGAAGTGATATTTCTGGCACACTGACTGAAGGTACCATCTTGAAAAATGATCCAAGTACAAAAACCTCATCACTATGAGGACCATCCTCAGGGTCACTCACTGAAAAAGATTAGTATCTAAGATAAAAATATTCTCTACTAGTGTCTCAACTTGGAAGAAAACTCCAGTAATCACTTCCATCCAGTCCTCTACTGCCAGAGAATTTTCCTCGCCTCGAAACCTCGGAGGCCTCTACCACTAGAACTCATAAAATGAACTCAGTCAGTAGGCATCATATGCGAGTGTGGCTGGTGGTATCTGCTTCCCAATAGGTGGTGGTGCTGCAGGTACACCACCTGAAGGTGCCAACGTAGAAAGATGGCCCTAAAACAGAGCCTAGTTGCTCAGTGGGATTCATTGTGTAATATCTCGGAAAACCTAGATGGTTTTCTATGCAGCGACATCCTTATATAGAATAGGTTCAGCACAATCAATAAATTTTACCTAGTGAGATGACTCAAAGAGTTCATATAGAAGACTCTTTAAAACACAATCGCAATAAATGTTTCCATGCACTGAGTCAGAAATCAAAAGTCAGGTACTGTTGTATGGATAGGTCGGCCGCCGCACCAACATTGGACTCCCTAGACTGAAAACCGCACTCAATACTCTAAACACTATTTCTTACTAGTAAGATAGATCAGAGTCCTAGGTTCTGCATTAGAACTAACTCCTCTAATACCAATTTGTTATGACCAGTTCTCGGGGACCATGTCGTGACTACCCCATCCCCGCATTCCATAGGCCTGGGGCAGGATGGGCAGCACCCGAGAGGGCCAGTTTGGAGTGGCACGGGCCAGCCAGGGCCAGCATTTTTTGGCCAGGAACATCATTGCACCGCATGGGCGGTGTGGTTCTCGAAGGCCGTGAGAAGTGTGGCCTTCATCTTTGGCACCCCCGTTGCCTCGTTGTCGCTTCGTCACCATGCCGAATGAAACATCACAAAGTGATCGGCGAAGGGAGTTGAGTCATGTTAGTTTGGCCCACACCCTCGACGTTTAGGTATGATAACAATTGGTTCAAAAAAGATGAAGAATGTTCAACAACAATTGTTTACAATACATCACATTGATTCCTTTTAAATGAAGATGGTAAAAAGAAAGGAATAATAATCAATGTAAACCCCCTAACTTTTATTTCTCATTATTCGTTCATTGATGATGTCGCAGAAGGTAGAAGAAGAAGTTCATCGTTCATCACATCCGCCGCACACTTCTAATCCTCAGCTGCGTCAGCCTGTGGAAGACGCTCAATGTCAGTAGGTGTCTGAGGAAGGAGTCGAAGAAGGATCACCATAGGCATTCTTCGTTGGATGAACGTGTTCATTGTTGTTCGTTCTTTGTTGGAATAATTCTTATCCTCAAAAGATCTCCTCTCAAAACACCCATGGTTTCCATCATAATGAACCATTCTCACTAAAATAATAGTTATATTATTTTATGTGTTTGTACAAAATTCAAAAAAATTAAATAAATTAAATTTCCCTACACAATTAATTCATGAGGTTGGCACATTTAATTAAAAGTGTTACCTCAACAATTAAAGAGGAGGATTTGGCACATTAAATTAGGGAGTTGTGCCACCATTAAGGTGGAAGTGTCGAAGGAGTTTCTCACTATTTAAAGGGGAGTTGAGGAATCAAGAGGCTCCCCCTCATTAATGAGGGAGAGTTGAGAGGTTTTCCTCCCCTCTCAATAATAGGGGGTTTCAGGCCTGTGTGGTCCCAACCACATTAATCCACTCATGGGAGGTTGAATTCGGGTGGGCTACACCACCATAAACTCTCATGGGAGGCTAAGGTGCAGTGGCCCCACCTCCATCCTTGATGAGGAGGTTTTAATCTCCACACACAAAAAGTCATCTCTAATAAAATAAATTGTTACACACTTTATTTTATTAATTTTTTATGAAAACCAAAAAATTAACTTTTATTCTTGATCAACTGTCATCAAGGTGAATGTATTTTTAAGAGAATATCGGTGCTGTAGTTTCAACTGTGCCCTCATATTTCAATTCCGAGCACTAGTACAAAAGTTATAAAATCCCACTCATACGTTTGCTGAACGTACCCAAACAAAACATCAAAAATTGATTCTGGGAACACTGGGGCACAAAATCAAGAATCGTAAATTTTTGCATACTCGTAAAAATCCCATGTATTAAAGAAAGAAAAAAAATTCCATGGAATTTCTGAGTCATTGCATTATCCCCACCTCAGGGATTTACATCCTCGTAAGCTACAACTCGAATTATGGGAACAAATGGGGGTACTGATCACGCATCTGATCTTCCTACTCCCATGGGCTCTTTTGGAGGTTCTTGTGCTGCCAATGAACGCACACCAAAGGTATCGACCATCCATGTAGAATCCACTATTATTGATCCTCAATTTCCATTAGAACCTCGGTAAAAGTATCCCCATCATCGACTTCCATCTCCCCATGATCGATGATGTGAGAAGGGTCGTGCATGTATCTCCTCAGATGGGACACGTGGAAGACGTCATGCACCCGGTGCAACTGAGGTGGACGAGACAAGCGGTAAGCCACCTCACTTACTCTTCTAATGACCTGGAAAGGTCTGATTAATCTCGCAGATAACTTGCCACCTCGTCCAAATCATTGTATACCTCATCTAGGTGAGACAAGTAGAAAGACATGGTCACCATCCATGAACTCTATAGGTCTTCGTCTCCTGTCAACATATAACTTTTTCTTTCTATGTGCAGTCGTCATCCACTCCTAGATGATCTAAACCTTCTCTTTGGTAGCTCATACCATCTCTGGTCCCACTAGTGCTGACTCCCCTGGGTCTATCTAGCACAATGGCGATCTGCATGGTCGACCATACAAGGCCTTAAAAGGTTTACTCCCGATGGTGGATTGATAACTATTGTTTTTGGAAAACTCCATCAATGATAATTGATCCTCCAAACTACGACCGAAGCTGAGGACACAAGCACATAACATGTCCTTGAGGTTCTGAATGGTCTGCTCAGTCTAACCATCTATGTGAGGATGGAAGGTAATGCTCAGGTGATGTTGTGTCCCAAAAGCCAACTGCAACCCCTTCCATAGTTGGGATGTAAATCGTGCATCACTGTTGGAGAAAATAGTTGAAGGTATACCATGTAAACTCATAATATCCTGCACATAGATGCATTCAAATATCTATACTGAACCCTTCTCTCTGATCAGTAGGATGTGGGCCGACTTGGTGAGTCGATCAACGATCACCAAAATCTTGTCGTGACCCCTTGATGTACATGGAATACCCATCACGAAGTCCATGAATAACCCATAACACATCCACAATGGGACCTCTAAAGGCTTAACCAAGCCTGCTGGTACCCGATGCTCTGCCTTCACTTGCGGACAAGTGAGGAAATGAGAGACAAAATATACTACCACTTTATTCATTCATGGCCACCATTGTTGTAATCGAAGGTCATGGTACATCTTTTCCACTCCTATATATACCGTTAGAGGGGATGGGTGGAACTCCCACAACAATTCTTTATAAAGTGCCAATGGTACCAAGGTATGTCCTTTGACGAGAATGACTTGATCCCCACCTTCAGCAAATCCATCAGGTGCTTTCCCTGTAGATATCTGAGCACATAGTGTCTCATAGTTAGTGTCCCCATGATGAGCCTCCATGACTCGCAGAAGAAGTGGAGGAGTGACTATAAGAGACTTAAGGAAGGATGCACCATCTTTATCCACAAAAGATATATGTAATGTAGCTAGCAGATCTGTCACCTCTCCTAGATACTGTATACTAGACCTCCAAATGAGTTCATCTAAAACAACGTTCCCCTTACCCAGAGTGTAGACTATATCGAATTCATAATATTAGAGGAAATCAAGACATCATCATTGTCTCAGGTCGAGGTCCTTCTGAGAGAATATATAACTGAGACTCTTGTGATCACAGTACATGGTAAAACGTTTTCCTATCATATAGTGTGGCCACATCATCAAGGCGAAGACCACTGCAACTAATTTCAGGTCATTGGTAGCATAGTTCTGCTTGTGTTGTCTCAACTATTGGGAACCACATGCGATCACTTCTTGCTCCTGCATCAGGACACACCAGAGTCTGGTCCCTGATTCTTCACAGTGGACTACGTACCCTACGCCTTCCTCTGGAAGCCTCAAGATGGGGGCACTAATCACCCTCTTCCTAAACTCCTGAAAACACTTTTGGCATCTCTCTTACCATAGGCAGGGTTAACCCTTCTTTATCAAGGATGATAGTGGTGATGTAAATCTGGACAATTCTGGAATGGACCTCCTGTAGTATCCAGCCAAAGAAGACATCCCTCCCCCTTTGGGGGGTAATCTTGGAAACATCATTTGAAAAGATGTCCCCATGTTCTGTCAATCCTGTTTGGAACTGAAAATTGAATACTCATTCTACCAAGAGGGTAAGAATGTCCGATTTAAAAGTGATCGGCTACACCCTCCTAGGCATGAGTTTAACCTGTGCATCCTGGGCTTCTTTTCTCGCCGACTAAGGAGAACATCATGCCAACATTGTAGATAAACCACAACCTTTTTCCTAATACAATCAATCTGTGTATGAAATATGGTTGCCCAGTCCATACCCAAACTAACGTTGTAAGGCCTCGATGCTACCACCATGAGGTTCCAACCAAAACTCTCACCTCAAGGGTATGATCACACCATCAGTGTAATTTTGATTATTGAGTCTCCTCCCAAAGGTACCTCCAGACGTGAGGGTCAAGTTAATGGTCTAACCGGAAACAGTAGGTATGGGACAAGATTCGTGGAAGGAATGAATGATTGGTACCTATGTATATTGACAAAACAACTAGTAGTAGACACAAACCGTACTGTGAATCATTCCTAGATCTAATGGGTCACACTCCTTGACAGCATGCAGGTACTCTATTCTCCTTACAACCAGCTCCCTGAGCCTGGTAGGGACTACAAAGGCAGGTGGTTGTGACTTGTCGAAAAGTACACCACCCCATACTACTCTCCTAGCTCTGCATCCATGTCTACTGCCCTGCTGATTCATCTATCCCTGTCAATCCTCTTCTCAAAACTTCTTGCATGCCCAAGTCTCTGAGACTGGTTCCAGTTTCCAGTTTTCCCACTACTAACATTGACTGGTCGTATCCGCACAGCCAAGGAACATTCATCTGCAAAGGTTCTCCAGAGCATCTAGACAAAATGCGATAGATCAGATGTCTTAAATCACACCTCACTCGGTAGTCGAAGCCCCAAATCATTGATCGTATTGTATTCATCGAGTACCTGGAAAAATCGGTAGGCCTCGATGAATACAAATCTACTGACATGTCGTCTAAACGAAGTTTTACATGTTCTAGAGAACTCTCAGCCACCTCCTCAGGCTAGTCCTCAGCCGTCTGTGAGTTGGTATCACATCGGAACCTAAGGGGTATCTGATTCTAAAAAAGATGCAAGGCCCTAGGCCTATATGTGTCATCCACTGGTACCGCTAGTTGTAACTGTTGACCAACATGCAGTGATATAGCAGAAACAGTACCTGATGGAATAAACTCGGGCAACATTCTATGTACTGAAGCCTCATCACAATGCAGACCAACCTCATGGTCACTCACAGAAAAACATTAGTTTCTAAGATCACTATCTACTCTATAGGTGTCTCAACTAGGAGGATTACTCTAGCAATCACCTCCAGGCAGTCCTTTACTTCCTGGGAATCCGTCTCACCTCATATACACAAAGGCCTCTCCTACTGGAACTAGTGAAATGCACTCAATGAGCATGAATTGTCCTCCAGTGAATTTGGTGGAATCTACTACCCAATTGGTGGTGGTTCTACTGGTACACAACCTGAAGGTGTCAACATAGTAAGAGGGCATTGCACCAAAACCTCATCGCTTGGTGTGTCATCATTGTATACTCTCACAGAACTCTAACTGGATGTCTGTGTGGAGGCATCTGGAATTGGTGTGACACGGTCAAAAGTTATACCTATTGAGTTGACCCGGTTGAGCTGACATAAAGAAAACTTTTGAAAAAACAAACACAATCAGTGTTTTCGTCAACTGAGTCAGAGATCATTAGCCAGGGTCATGGTGTATGGATTCGTCAGTCGCCGCACCAACACTGGACTCCTTGAACAGAAAAACACACTTGATACCCTTAACACAATTGCATCATAAAAAATAATGAACAGAGTCCTATGTTTTGCATTAGACCCGACTTCCTATGATACCAATTTGTCACGAACCGTCCTCCGGACCTGTGATGTGACTACCCCAAGCCCTCCTTCCATAGGCCAGGGGCTGGCGACTAGCGCCAAAGGAATAAATCCCTAATAATTAGAAGGTATTGCCTTTATAAAATATAATCACACAAAACAGAGTATAAGAAAGAAGAAAACACTATGTAAAACTGTATACAAAAAAAAGTAATGAAATGTAATGGGGTTAGAAATACAAGCCCAACAATAAAGTACAAATACATCTGAAAAGGGACAAAAACAGGTGAAATGTGTAAGGAAGCTCTTGGATAGTCTGTCACGAATCATAGCTGAAAGGTAGGTACAGATAGCCTCCACTGCACTCCACGTCCCTCCGTCTCCTCTGTGTACTTTCACACTGTGTGGTCCACTTCAGGGTACCTTCTAGTCCTCATGCAGTCAGCCTCGGTTAGCGATGTTTATCATCTTTATCCAACACAATGAGGTGTGGGAATAGCCTATGTAGGGGTGAGTATAAAGATAATCATTAGGGACCTCGAGACCCTCAAGGTCTCACAAAATCCAACAAGGATAAACCAAAATGTTTCAAAATCAACATATAATCCCACTTTGGTATATTCCCATACATATACCCAATTTATCAAGTAATTTGTCTCAAACATGAGGTTAACTCAAATGTTACTGGCTCAACTCAAACCATAATTTTATTCCAGGAGTAGTATCAAGTAACAGCCTCGGTCACACTATTGGAACCTCAGCTGATGGATTACTCCTCCTCAATCAAGTATAGTGGGCATGGCGCGTCACACAAAGGTGCTTCCCACTATCCTTGGATTGCTGAGGTACTCCTCCTCTCGAGTATCGTGGGTCTGCCACGTCACATAGTGGCACTCCCCACCATGGGTCTACTATGTCACACAAAGGTGCTCCCCCTCGTAGACTGCGGAGGTACACTACGTGTCGAGTACCATGGGTTTTCCATGCTCACATAGAGGCTCTCCCCACTATGGGTCTTCTACAACACCATGGTGTTCCCCATTGGGCTAGTTGAATCACTCTGAGTCGAATCGGTCAGTTGTCGTCAAGTCTCAACCAGCTAATAGGTCTTTTCACTAAGCGTGCTCGTCTCCGGAAGGACCCACTCCAAAAACATCATTTAAATACTCAAATTTTCACGAAGTACCTTTTATAACTATCTCAAAGGTTCACCTCGTCATAGAGGACTCAATGCAACTGACGATTCGTCAATTGGATCCCCTGTCTATGAGTTATTAGCATTTTAGTCTCAGGGGCATGGTTGGATTCATGTATGATCCAACCTGACCATATCTCAACTTTACCCCAAACTACAATGGTGTATACTCATTGGAACGTTATGCTCCATGATTACCAACATCGCTGAGGGTTCATCAAACGGACATCTAGTGCCAAAGATATGGCCAAAGGATGTAGAGGGTCAGTAGTGGGATTGGGTCTGGTCTGACCTGGTCGAACGGACTTGGCCCAAACCAGTCTGGTTCGACCCATTTTGGGTTAACCCATTTAGCCCACATGGTTCAGCCCGGTCCGTTGGGCCCAGCCCAGCGGACTGTTTGGGCGGTTCGACTCAGAGGTCGTAGCGTTGGAGGCTCGACCCGGAGGTCGGGGCTGGTTCGCCCAGTGCTGCGAGGGGCACAACTCGGAGGCTTAGCCAGGAAGGTTGTAAGGGAATGGACCATGCAAAGGAAGGCCAAATAGGGCATGGGCATGCCAGCGGGGCGACGGGTAGGGCAGCGGTAGGTTGCGCGTGGCACATGCAGGCTGCGTGGGGTGAAAGCAGGCTGTGCAGGGCACATGCAGGCCACGTGGGGTGCATGGAAAGATGGAAGAGTGTTGGGCAGCGAGCGGTCAGGCCGACATACCACCAGGAAGCACGCGGGCCAGTCGGTGGGGCCCGTGGGATGCGTACGGGCTGACCACGGGCATGATGTGGGCCAGCGGCCGTTGGCAGCCCGGGAGGCCAGTTCGGCATAGCTCGAGCTGATGGTGTTCGACTAGGAACCCTGGTGCTTCTTAGGAGCGGTGCGGTTCACAAAGGCCACAGGTAGCACGACCATTATTTTCAGTGCCTTCATCGCCTCGTTTCCACTTCATTTCCATGCTAAAAGAAACATCATAAAGAGATTGATGGAGGGAGTCAGGCCATGTTGGTTTGGCCCACACCCTCCGCATTTAGGGACGATAACAATTGGTTCAACAAAGAAGAAGAAAGTTTAACAACAATTTTTTACAATACATCGCATCTATTCTTTTTATTGGATGATGTGAAAAAAGGAATAATACTCAATGTAAACCCCATACCTTTATTTTTCGTTCGTCATTTTTTGACAGAGTCGTGGAAGGTGGAAGAATAAGTTCGTTGTTCATCGTATCCACCAAAAGATTCCAATCTCGAGCTGCGTCAGCTCGTGGAAGACACTCCACGTCAGTAGGTGTCTGGGGAAGAATTCGAAGAAGGATCATCACCGGAGTTCATCATTGGAAGAACACGCTCTTCATTCTTCATTCTTCATTGGATGAATTTTAATCCTCCCATGATCTCCTCTCAAAATACCCAAGGATTCCACTATAATGAATAATGCCCACTAAAATAATAGTTCTATTATTTTAGGTGTTGGCACAAAATTCAAACGAAGTGAAATAAATTTATTATCCCCACCTAATTAATTCATGAGGTTAGTACATTTAATTAAAAGTGCTGGCTCAACAATTAAAGAGGAGGATTTGGCACAATTAATTTGGGGAGATAGTAGCACCATTAAGGTGGGGGTGGCAAATGAGTTTCTCCACATTTAATAAAGAGTTTAATAATCAAGAGGCTCTCCATCATTAATGAGGGATATTTTAAAAGATTTCTCCCCTCTCATTTATGGGGGGTTTAAGCCCCATGTGCCCCCACCACATTAATCCTCTCATGGATGGTTGAGTTCAGGTGGGGCCCACCTCTGTATCCTCACATGTGAGGCTAATGTGCGGTGGACCCACCTCTAACCTCCATGAAAAGGTTTTAACCTCCACACACCAGAAGGCAGATCAAATAAAATAAAGTGTTTGACACATTATTTTATTAATTTTTTTATGAAATTCAAAATACTAACTTTTATTCTCGACCAACTGTTGTAGAGTTGAGAGACTTATTAAGCGAATACTGGAAATGTGAGTTCAATGGTGCCCTCAGATTTCAATTCCGAGCACCCATTCAATGGTTAAAAAATCCCACTCGTACTTTTACTGAACGTACCCGAAAAAAACATAAAAAATTGATTCCGGGAACACTAGGCCTCAGAATCAAGCACTGAAAATTATCCGGGACTCGTAAAAATCCCATGTATTTATGAAAGAAAAAAAATTTCACAGAATTTCTGGGTCTTTACAATATCCCTTAATTTTGAGTATTTCTTCAGCACATAACATTTAGTGTGTTTGTGTGATATTTGGCGAGAAAATGAAGAAAGAGGGATGTGAATTGTCAGCACACAATTTGCACTAAACTTAAGCCCCAACCTATCAAAATGTGCAACTGTGGACATACATGTTTTCTTGGTTAATTAAAAGTTTGTTAAAACTTGTTTCATAAAAGATGAAAAAATTAACCACTATATGTTCTGAATGGTTAAGGCCCATTATTAGATAAAATTGTGTTCCCTGAGAAGTAAACAATGCATATGAGATTTTGATACCAAAATATTTATGAAAAATATTAATGATGCCTCATCTTATACACAGGAACACCCAAGATCACCCTAATATTTTTTAAATTATTCCAAAACCTCATATGTGGATTAAAAGGCCATTTGAAATCCCTTCAAGGTGATTTGAATCATGTATTGAATATCTTGAAAACTTTAATTATGTTATTTCTTCATAATTGATTTCTCATCTCCCTCTCATTCATTTTCCATTAATTTTAGGTAGATACCATATTTGTTGTTGGATATACATCTCAATTTTATGACTCTAGATATAGTATTGTTGGATCAAGATCTATATTTAAGATTATTATTAATCATGATATTACGTTCTAATTCTAAATTATGTTCTTCATCGAAATATTGATTAAACCACATCAAATTAGGCATTATCAATGGTCAAATAGTCAATAATGAATTGTGGTAGGAATTCAATGAGTAAAATATCATTTTTATTGTATCCATTATATGTATGTAACTACAAAATTTTTACGGTGTGATTAGTAATTGAATTTTCTGTTTATATCAGTTAATTGGTAGATTTAATTTATTAAGTGTCTCTAAACCATTAATAATTATTTTTTATTAATTACATGATAATGATATATATATAATGATATAATTAAATATTGAATTAATTTCCTATATATTGTGATAATGAAATTTTATAATTAATTATTGAACTACCTAATGGGACACATGTGATTTATTAATTGTTTAATAATTTAATAGAATTGATGTTATTAATTATTGTTTGTATTAATTAATACAATTTAATTTGATTAATTCATTGTGTAACTATATAATTGAATGATTAAAATATGAAATATATTCATTCGATTAATTAATTGGTGAATTAATTAATGTGTTGTTATGATACATATAACATTGTTATATTTGAGATATTGTTATATCCAGTATCTATAATAAATCCTGTACAAATTATCCTATTTTTAACTTAATATATATTATCCCATAATTATCTCCCTCTTCAACATCCCCACATTTCCTCAGGAATTCATCCCCCACACCTTCTACTTTAACAACATTTCTTTTATTACACATGAAAACATGATTTTTGACATAAACTCTTAACATGATACAACATGGTAGATCAATAGGTTTAGTGTCTTTGGGGTATAAGAACAGTACATAACAACATGAAACATGAAACACAACATTTTTACTGAAAAATTCCTTTACATGACCTCTACAGTCCCTTATACTTAGCATTCCATGGGATAACCTAAGGGCATGCCTAAAAAATGGTGATCTATAAAGCCTACTAAGGGAGTAAATAAGGTATAACATGAATAATAAAATACATGTTAGAAAATAGTAATATCAATGGATCATAAAAGAAACATGAACATAAAGGCAAGGTTTATCATGATTGTCATATCATGGAAATGTGGAAACAACACTTAACCTATATTTAGCATGAGCCAAGGCTAATTGCACAAGGAACATCAGTAAACCCTCATTTCACATGAAGCACTAGTAAAACCTTTTTTAACAAGAATTATAATGATTCAAAACTAATTTCACATGACATATAATGATACTATACATTACCCAATGCATTGGAGCGCTATCAGGGAGCACCCTTCTTAAACATTTAATTTCATGCATAAGTGTGCCACATAGATCACACTACTTGGAATCAATCATCATCATTTATTCCATGTTAAATGGATTTAGAATACATACATGAAGCATTAAAATAAAGAAGTAAATTTCCATAAAGGTGAATACCCTTTTTTGAGAAATGGGAATGGAATTCAATACACAATGACATTGTCTTGGAAAATCGTAGGGCAATTTTCGCAGTATAATAGAAAAAAATAAGAATACATAAAAATGGTTGATGAAAGTGAAATGGGGTTTCTCATAATATGTACATGAAATGAAGATTAATGGGGTCATATAGATACATTTCCAAACAATTTTAATTAAATTCAGATTCATGATACAAAATAATTTCTTGAATGAAAATGAGGGGAGAGAAATTACTTCTGGAATTTTGACATAGTAACAGGTGTACATGGGAGGAATTTAATGAGATGGAAATATGTATCACATCATTAAAACCTAAATAAGGAAGTATGGGGGAGGTTTGAAATCATACCCCAAAATTTATAATTGAAAATAAAAGACTCTAACACTATAAGGAAACTAGGACCTAAAAAAATGTGAGAATCCATTTCTTGGAAGTATGAACCCAAAGGCTTGGGTGGGGCATGAGAGGAATTTATTGGGAGATATGGTACCTTTGGAGGATTCTATTGATAATATGGAAAGGGTTGGATGAAATCGAAATAATTTTAGAGAAGAGGATGTGGAATCCTGGGTGGGTTTATATAATAAAGGAGAGGGATATAATTATTATGTAGGTTTGGGAAAACACAAATTAAACAAATAAAAACCACAAACCAGCCAATGTTTTTCCCCTTGATGAATCCAATGGGGAGTGGGATAAAATATTTTCTAATTCCAACATCCAAAGTTCATAAATTAATATAATTTCTTATGTGGAGTTGAGTCAAAGTCTCGTGGAAAACAATTAAAAAATAAAAAATGTTTTATAAACCTTGAAAGTTCCACTAAATCATTGTGAATTAAATAAATAAAACAAACACAAAAAAACATTATTTTGATGGTAAAATATATATTATAATAAGATCATGTTTATATTATTTTATTACATCACTATTGGGTCATTATAATGCATAAGATATGTTATATATTTAAACAGTATTTAATTTTTACCCCAAAATTCGACTGTCATTGAAAATTGTGAAAAATTCACAGTTGGATAATTTGGCTTCTATATTCCAAAAAATATTCATTTTATCTAAATAATTTTCTAGATATGTAAATTTTATCTTTTAAAATAAAAACTAACAATTATAAAAAATTCAAGTTTTTTTCCAAAAAGACTTTTGAAACGTTAATAGAAATTACAATTTGCATTAATCCAATTATATGATCTTTTATATTTAATAAAAATAAATTTAAAAGAATTAATATTTTAATAAAATATTATTTAATTCAAAATTCAATTAATTCATCAAAATAGATTTCTTAGTTGAATATTAACTAAAAATACTATTTTTTCTGTAAATAATATTTACAAAGTTACAATAATAAAATGAATGCACATTCTTTATACAAAAATAAAGTACATAGATATATGTATTGGGCCTTGTTAAATAACCCCGTATAACACCTTCATAATACTGAACGGTAAAGTGTGTGATGGTGACAGACTCTTGGTGTGTCTCGGATAACATCGCTCATGTGGTAATATATATTAACTTCCAATTCTCCCATTGTCGGTTCCTCTCAAGATTAACATGTTCAATATCATCTTGGGCTTGGTCAAGAAAAAATCCCAATAATGCTACCTTCTTTTTGAGCTCTATCAAATGGGCTTCAAATGGGGAAAGTCTACTAGATGAGGCCATCACTTCTATTGTCTGAGTAAATTGGATTTGTTAAAGCCCGATATTTATACAAATCATGTTATCACTGTTAAATGACTATATTTGCAATGGTCACAATTCTTAACAGTATTTTAAAATCCTGAATCATTAAACCAATATAGTTTAAATTTTATGTAACTATAATAAGACATTGAATTATATCAAGAGAAATTTTCCTCAATGAAATTTTTGGTTGTTACAATTTCCCCACATAAGAAATTTCACCCTCGAAATTTTCTTTTTCCCACACTAAAACTGATGTGGGTAACTCTGCTTTATCACTTCTTATGAATCAAACATTTATTAATCATAATTTTAGTTTCACTACAAAAACCTGATGAGAGGCATTGTTTTATTTCGTATAACTTTTTCTCTAAGATCTAAGGTTATCACTGGTTTCTCATCGTATGAGAGAACATCATCCAGTTGTATTACCATTGTAGAGAGTACATGTGAAGGTTCAGGTATGTACTTTCGTAGGAGGTATTCATTAACAACATCATATACTTTGGCCATGGAATTTAGAAGTACTATTTGATAGGCCACATTCCTAACTTGATTAAGAATCATGAAGGGGCCGAAGTTCATAGGACTATGATACCTTTTATTTCCAAACCTCATGAACTTATTCCATGGAGATATGTGTTGAAATACCTTGTCTCCAACATTAAACTCAACGTCTCATTGATGGTTATTTTGATTACTCTTCTGTCGACTTTGGGCTGCCTTGATATCTTGCTGAATGGTTTTCACCTTCCCAACCATTTCTTCGACCATTTCTGGTCCTAGCAGCTTACGCTCACCAACTTCATCCCAACATGTTGTTGTTATGTACCTCTTCCCATACAGGGCTTCATATGGTTCCATCCAGATGCTTGAGTGGAAAATATTATTATAAGAGAACTCAACCATACAAAGATGTTGATCCTATCCTCATTTATTGTCCATTGAGCATGCTCTCAACATGTCCTCATGATTTAGGACAATTTTCATGGATTGGTCCTCAGTTTAAGGATGATAATCTGTACTGGTGTTCCTATAAGTACCTATAGAATGTTGAAATAACCTCCAAAATTGAAATACATTTTTATGAAACATGGGCATGGGTGATAAATGTGTCATAGTAGATACTCAAATATAAACAACATCAAATAATAATGAGATTCTGAAATTAACACTTACATAAAACAATAGAAGATTTGTTTTTTAAAAAAATGGACTGAACATCAAAATAGTCATAAAATGATTTTTATAATGCTTTTGTATATATAAAAATATCTATTCAAAATAATAGCCATAATATTGAAATTCGGAAATGATTAATTATTTAAACATTTAAGTTTTCTCGTACCATATTGAACATTTAAATTATAGGTTTGAAATCTTCAAATGAATCATTAACTACCATTAATATAAATTTATTCATTATATGAAATATAGTATGGGAAGTACATATACCACACACAATAAATTGGTGGTGAACGTGTTTTACATCTAATGAAAAATAAATGTGAGATGGAAATTACCACACAAAGAATGTGTTATTAGAGTAAAGAAAAATTAGTGACATAATTATGTTTGAAAAATTCAAATCCAAAAAATAAAATTAGATATATACTATAAAAAATTTTGGATTCATTCACTCATATTCATGGTTGAACATAACAAATTATAACGATTTTTAACTCAATGAATGGAAATTGAGTTATGATTTCTCTTACCATAGGTCTGATAATATCTATAAATGTACAAAACTCTTGTATAATTTTTTAAAATATTATTATCTTCTAAAAAGAATAATTATAATATTCAGGAAAGAATATTTTACTCATTTTTTACATTATATTGTCTATTTATTAATAATTTTCGTGTTAGAGCAACAATCTGGGTAATAATTGCTTTTTTTATCATATATATATTTTACCATGATATTTTTAATATTATTTCATAGATCATTATTTACATACATAAATAATGAAAAAATTATTAATATTTTAAATATAATAATTATATCAATATATTTAATTGATAAAAAAATCAGTGGATTAGACCATTCAAGTTGGTGGTAGGTTTTACGTTCACATGAACGATGTTTCTGTATGCTTAGCATATTGAATATAAGTATGTAAATAACATATATTTAATTATATTATTCCAATATAATTATTATTTCATATATTTCATACATATTCAATATAAATGTCTTTATAACCATTCATGAATGGTCAATGGGGGTGATGCAACTCATTGTGTCGTGGAGACAGTAGACTGTATGTACGCATGAGAGATTATATCATTCTCTAATTGTAATTGGGTTAATGAAAGGGATGGTGTATTTATTATAAAGAATAATTATCAATTTATATTTTTTATTTATATAAATTATATTTATCATTATAACCATCTAAATAAAATATAGACGAACAGCAGTTTACACAATGGTGTGGAGATGGTAAGTCGTACATACACATATATGGTGACATTGTTTTTCATAATATGGGTAAAAGGATAAATATTTTTGACCCATAATAATAAATATACAATCATATAATATCTGAAAAATTTAATACTTTATTATAAAAAAATTGGAAAATGATGCAGAAGAAGAATATAACATTGAAAATGATGGTAAATCAATTACTTCTTCTTCGAGTGTCTCCTTTTAATTTTCACAAAATGACTACATAGGTTGGCCTTCTACACAACTTATGGCCTTTAGATCTAATTTATTGATGTTGGGATGAGGTTTTGGACGGATTTTCCAAAAAAAGTCTTTATTGATATAAATGAAAGAGAAGGATATGTGCCCTTTAGTAATATAGAAAAGGGGGTGCTTAGGAAACTCCAAAAATATAATTTTATTTTTATCTGAAATTTGATTATAAAGAACTCAATTGTTATATATATCTAGGTTATGATTAGTATGGGTTTGAATCCTTACAACTATTTAATTTTATACATATATAGATCACAAAATGATGATTATCTTTTGACATTCTGCCTTTGTTACACAATATAACTCTTACAATGTCTACATGTATTTTCACACGGTTGAGATAATATAATTGATGTAAAAGACCAAAAAACCTTAATTGAAACATTTATGACATATATAACATTATACTTTAAATTTTTCAGAAATGGTTATTTTTTTTGAATTTTATATCATTTATTTAAATACTATTTGTTTTTAAATCACATTTATTTTAATTTTGACACTATTTAATATTTTACTTTTATAAGATCATAACAAAATAACTTCTGTCTTACCAATAAATTAACTGATCCCCAATATTTCAATATCATCTAAAAAATTCATGGATAACATCAAATATTTGAAATGTTATTTATTCTATTATTATTAATATCATTTAATTAATTCTTCTATTAATAAATCAATTACTACATAATCATTGTGTAATAATTTTTTTAATTATTTATAGTCTCAAAATTATAAATATATTATAATGTGATAGACAAAAATTTTATATTTAAAATTAGTATATATACTCGAAATTATCTTTTATTTTTACATTTATTTAATATCATTTATTTGTTATAATTTTAATATGTTATTTTAAATAATTCCTGATATATATTATAATAAATGTTTTAATCCAACACAAGTGGTTTTAAAAGAATCAAATTTACAACCGATGGTTGATTTTGGTTGAAAAAAACTTTTCCAATTAAATTTGGACAAGCCTTAGTGTAATCTAATATAATTATAATATTACTTTTACAATTAAATGTGGTAAATGAAATTCAGATGTAACTATTTACCAAAAATACATTTCATCCTACTAGACCTCATATTTCATACTGATTACAACCCTGTATGGACCTTTTTTTTAAAAATTCATTAATAGAAGTAGTAAAACTACATTTTAATGTTAATCTAATAAATGAGGCTAGAAAAAGGGTATAAGAGACCTGAAAATGTTTAATATATTTTTATATCTAATTATATTATAAAAGTGAAAACAATAACCTAAATTTAAATAATATATGCATAACTTATCATTTGTGAGATTAAATCAATTTACTAAAATATAATCATGTTCAAGAAAAAGCCAAAATTTATAACAGTGCAGTATTTTTCACTATTCATAAAAAATTAAAATCATTTATAAAAATTAAATAAAATCATCCTAACCAAATTTTGATATTCAAAATTAAAAATGAACTACATTTTGAAAAAATAAAATTTATAAATTTTCTTATGTGGTCCATACTATTCCTAACTACTTTTTAAATTGTTATTTTGATATGTCAAGGGGAACACAAATTCAGTGGTTCTTGCAATGAAAGTTATTGATTTTATTTTTAAAAAATGTAATACAAAATATATTGTGGTTACATTTTAGCCACCATAATTATATTGCATCCTTGAAATATGAAATTATTCTCAATAGTCAAGAGTTTGATATTTGAACATAATATTGTTGATGAACTGAGATAATAAATAGGTATAATAAATCATATTCCATGTAAGATAGAAAAGGAAATCTGAAGATCACAATGAAATTAGGCTTTCTAATAAAATATTTTTAGTGGAATCCATAGATATGAACTTGCCATGAAATCCTAAATTTATTAAAGGGTCATTAAGGTCACAAATCACAAAAAAGCGAATGATCATTTTTAAATTAATGGTCTTAAATCCATAAATATTATATGATTTAAAATACCATCGCTTTAAAAAAAATTAAAATATATTTTCAGATTCTTTTCCTAGTGTTGAGGAATTCATTCAGTCTATAATAAGGTAAAGAAACATAATTACATCATATGTTTTAAAAAAACAATTTTATCTTTTATTGAATTCCAACTATGGAAATAGGATTAAAAAGATCCCCATTATAAAATAATGAATGGGAAGCACAATGGTCATACGATAGAACTCATTATAGTGTTCCATGTAAGTAATAATTGAAATGAATGAAAATGTAACCATTATGTTCAATGGAGAGTGATAGAAATCCAGATTAGGATAAATTTAACAATCCCAAAGCTATAAATCTATTATGATCCAAGGGACCATATCATTCTTAGAAAAAGAAATTACTAGGAAATTTTTTGGGTTTTATGATCTTTTCATAATAGTTTAATAATTAATTTACATAATCTATGATGAAAATAATGATACATACATATTTACATAACATGTAGAGTTTCTCCCATTAATCAATTTCCACCACATAATCATCTTTTCACCAAAAGATTAATGTTCAAGATAAACTTTTTCAAACTTGAGGAACTGGATTTCTATTTTAGGGAATTTCATAATCCAAAAAATTCTAACTATATTTTTCGTAAAATCATTATTCATTTCCTAAAAAATAAATGTTAGGACGTGATAAGATAATTCTAAAAAATAATCTCCAACATTTCTACTATAAAAGATCGACAGTCAACAAATATCATTTTTTCCATGACCCCTCCTCACAAGGTGTATGCCACCGGGGTCGACAATGTGAGAAGGGAGATAATTACCCCTTGTGTCTCGCATCCTATAGGCTATGGGTTGGTGAATTGCACCGTGGGTATAGTAGACACACAAAATGGGAGAAATTTCCCTCTAAGAGATCACATGGAAAAATAGAGAGACAAGACAAAAAATGAACTCCAACACATATTTAAATACAAAAGAAATACCATGTACACATATGTAATGTCATTCTATATATATTATAACTAAAAGGAAAAAATTCAAGTTCCAAAAGAAAATAAAAATAGTGGATACCATGATGCCCGAATAGCTTCTACAACCCAATGCTAGTAGTAACCAGCCTGATCTCCATAAATATCCAAGTGACCTAAAAATTAGTTTGTATATATGTAGGTTTTGTATGATAGTATACTTAGTATGATACTCCACAGAGACTCTTGTTCAAAATTAATTAAGTCATGCTAATGCACAGTTAACAACTATTGAAAAAAAAACTCATCACCTAAATAGATATACTAAGTTCCCATCCTCACCATGGATACTCCCACCAATAATCGAATACAATAGTATTTAATATAATAAATAATTTCAAGGGTATTCTACTACTACTTCCCCACTAGTTTTATGTTTTTCCCCAATGTCGCATGTCCAAAGCATCTCTCTCCAAAAAGGCATTCCCACAGACACTTGGGCGTAGTACCACGACATGCACCTTATTCAACAAAACCACCATGTTCACATAACCAATGTAAATAGGTAGTTTCATGGATCCCCCAAAGCTGGCATAACATGTGTTATACACCAGGTATTAATACCCAATCTATTAAATACCATATATTGTGTAAGGATATTCAAGCCATCATAGACTATAATTGTTACACATATAGTAGTCCATTGGAAAATATATTCATAATATATGTGTGCGAATAATGACAAGCTATTACAGCCCTCTATACACATATATGAGAAAAAATAACTGTTGTGCCTATAAGAACTAGTAACTATCAAGAGATGAGGTTGGGAAAGTGAGGGTAGTCAGCAAATTATCCACCCTCCAGAATGGTGCGGGAAAATAGACACTATGGTTCAGAATCCACAGGGTGTCAGTTTCCCTAACTGATTGGGTGGAGTAGAATATAGAAACCCAAAATTTATAGAATACACTATAGATCATGAACACACTATGGGAATAAACTAGGCATGGACTCCAATGTAGATATCCTATCTCGAAATCAGGGATGGAAATGCTAAGACATGGTATCCTATAAGCACAAAACCATTTTAAGATCATTTTTACATTAAGTCATTCTATTTTTAACAGTTTCAATATATGTTAATTAATTATTTAAACATTAATTAACTATTTAAAATTCCACATTATATTTCATTCTAATCTCACCAAATCTTCATGACCTCAATGAAAAACAAAACAAAGTCCACAACCTCTCAAGAATACTACGTCATCATTACTTCACAGAAAGCTCCATCACAATGGGTTAGAATCATTTATTAAATTATTTATAAACAGAATTATAAATTTCTTATATTCCCATGATGTCAAGAAAACAATTATTACCTACTAAAAGCAAGGGTGGATCTACCTATTGAGTAGATGAAATACCCATCATGTTATTAACACATATAGTTAGAGCGCATACCCATCCTCACATGAGAATATAAACACGTAACGTTGGTGGAATACGTTATGCTTCATAACACCTTTTGGAAAGTGGGAATGTAAGGCCAACTACCTTGGTCTGTGGGGAATATAAAGAATATATACACCCAACACGATTCAGAAAATATCCAATCATTCACATCCAACTCGTTCATCAGCTACGGTGTCCTCCTCGACACCCATATGCATAAAAGGATGCATCTCACCACTGTAGGTGTCAACTACTAAAACAACCAATGGGAATCCCTACCCCCAAATCACAAGAGCCATAAAGGCTCACATCACAATAAAATCTTCCAGAAACAATATCATATCAACAATTCTTTTTTGTCCTTAAACAAGCCATACAGCCTACATCATAATGAGAACTCACGGCTCCAAAGCACAAGGTACTCTAACTTTCAATCAAGATGGTAACTCTGAACAACACCATGAATTATCATTTATAAAAACTTATTTGATTAATACATCTTGAATTAATAAATTAATTATTTTTAGGTTCCACCTTTGGAAACATAAACACAAGCTATCATATCGATTAGAAATTAATTAATATTTCACAATTCATCAATTTGATTAACATCAAATTAGAAATACAAATACCAGATTCATTTTTATGCCTTCATATAATGGGAAAAAATTACAATAAAACCCATTAAATGTTATTTTCCAATTTGATTAAAAAATTACATGATAAACTAGGAAAACATAGGTACCACACTATTCAAGGAAACAACATGCAATAACATACAATCAAACCCAATTAATTTATTTGGTTTAAATATTTATTATTTTAATTCAATTATGTTCTAGTGGGATGAATATTTAAAACTCTATGATTTTACAGAAATGAATGGAGAATAATGAAATATAATACATTAAAAGGTTCTTGATTTTCTTTACACAAGAACAATCTACACAATGGATCATGATTGTCTTCCATGCAACAACTGCTTCCACCTGAGGATGTCGAGGCCCAAATGCATCCAAAAATACCAAAATAAACCCCCTTAGAACCATGTATATCAGGCATAAAATAATTTTAATGTGAAATGGAAGAACACAGATTGATAACTACCAATTACCATAGGTATATCATTTCTCATATTGAAGATGGATCAATGGAAATAGTGTGGAACTGATCTTTGATGAAGGAATCCACAAACATTTAAGAGGTAGGTATCTAGGTCATCTAGAGTCAAGGTATGTTGTGCTGAAGCTATCTGTATTGAAAAAACATAGCAGTTGGGTGTCATTAAAATACCTAGCGGTGGGGTAGTACATGATCTGTACCTCCCCATCACGTCGTATACCGCCTCGAGGCCTACTTACACTGAAAAATGTGTTTCCTCGGTACTCTATTTTATTTTTATGAATCACGAATGATACACGTCATTTCTCCCTTAGTCACATTGTGTATCCCACATATTTTTAGCTTCTCATGACCAAAATCAACCACACTCCCTCTGAGCCTTCCCTGATAACCTTGGTCTTCATATACATTCAAAGGGTCTAACAACCTAGATCCTGGACCTTTCAATATAAAAAATAACTACAATTCATATAAAATATTATAAAGTAAGACTTAAATCAAATATTATGATGTATTTTGACATATATTATTCCCATGAATTAGTATTAATTTCTCATTCCAAATTTAATTGTCTAAATATCATAATCTCAAAAAAATTCAATCCATCTCAAAAATAACATGAATTTCCATTTATTAAGAATAAAATTCATTTTGACTCGAAAATAAAATTCCATCATTATTAATTAAAATATTCTTTTAACCTAATTCATATAAGGGTTCAAGAATTTCTAATTATTCCTATAATAACATTAATAACATAATCCCCAAATAATTTTATCTAAATAAACACCCTTAAATTTATATAAACTTTTTTAATATGAAAATTTTTTTCTAACGAATAATTCATGTAGTCTAGCGGTAGGTGATGCACCCTTTTCACCCTTTGGTTTTGGGTTCAAGACCCACAACCTTGTTAGACACAATTGGTTGTCACCATTTCTGTGGGTTTTCCTTTTTATAAAACAATTTTAACTTCTCTTCATGAATAAAAATTATGAACATTATTTAAATGAATATATTCATTTGATCACTTTTGGACTATGGTTTCCAATTCAAATTAAATATTTTAAAAAGCATCAATTTATTTCTATATAAGACCTTATTATCTAATAGGATTTTCTACAGAAAGATAAATTCACTTAGGTAATTCCCAAGTCCTTAATATTTATTGAAAACAACGACTAATAAATTATTAGGATCAGTTTTATTTCTATCCTGCATGCTCTTAATTTTTCTATAGAAATTATTTTCTTAATGTCATTCTTTCCGTCACATAATGCTTTTATTTTTTTCAAATAGGCACTTTCCTAGGTGTCTTCTAAACATATCTAGCATGATATAAATTGAGATTTCATATCCCCATAGTCCCCACCTTAGGAGCACTTTTCATTCTCTACCTTTCTCTTATTTTGTGAATTCGATAGTTCGTTAAGGTATATGTTATCAATCCTATTTTTGGAAAAATGTATACTCATAAAAAAACGTCTTTCACTCCTTTCAAAATTCTATTTGATTGGTCCTCACCCCCACCATGTCCATATTTTCCATCATGTTCAATGTTAATATGATTTTTTGGGTTCCCAAAATTTACATAACCAGGAAATCATACCTTGAGTAGAAATATTCCTAAAATAATTTGAAGAATAAAATTAAAAAACATTTTCAATATAAAACAACTTATGTTTATACAAGGTTATTCATTAAAATATTTTATTTAAAATTATTTATATTGGTTTCTAAAAAATATGAATTCTTCTATGAAAACTCCCAGACTATATCAAACTAGGGGCATAGTATGGTCTGTTGTTGTGTATTAGGTTACCTTGAGTAAATCCTACAACACATTTTTGTCGGTTTCACCCCTAAGTACATCTGTTCCAGAACCACCCCCACATATATTGTAATGACCATGATATATTTTATAATAAAATCCACAAAATCTATAAGTTACCGAAATTATAGGAAGTTATTATTTTAAATATCCACATAGACTATCAATAGGTTATACTCCCTAATATAATTTTTAAAAACTACTTTGTATTGTTTCTATTAAACAACATTTGATACCAACTATAAGGCCCTGACCACAAAATCCCATAATTGGTTCTTTATTTTAGTACATTGGCATGATTATAAGGAATAAAATCTTAAAATACTTTTTAGTAATGAAAAGTTGGAAAATAGCTTTCATACCTGAAATATACATTACAATTGAAAGAATAATATGGAACAAACATAATCCATTCAGAAAGCCATTATGCTTCTAGATTAATCCTGCATATCAATCATAAAACACTACTCATCATCCTATGAAAATAAAATTTAAGAAAAGCGTGATATTATATGCTCGGTAAGGGTAAACCATACATAATACCTTTTATAAATAAGTAGAACAGTTTAAGGGATTGGATAAAACTGAAACACAGGACTTTAAAACATAATCTTTAGTATAACATGGAAAGAATAAAGAAAATAAATCCATTAAATCATTCCCATGGATATTATAATAGTGGAATAATTATATGTAATATCATTAAATAATCTCATAATGAGGGAATTCATAATGTCAGGCATCATAAGCATATCATTAAGGCCTTATGCTAGGACCATACATTAGCGGGTAAGACATTAGTTAAACCCACTAGCTAGTTTGTCTCATAAAAACTACTAAAGCATAGAGGTTATTTCATTAACCGGTCACTAATTGGTATGTGATTAATTTTATGGCACCAAAATAATCACATAGTATGTCCAATTCATTCCTCATATTAAAATAATGAATCATACCAAAAATAAAAATTCACATTACAAAAATACTAAAAGAAATTAATACATTTACCGTAAACAATAAATGGTATTAAAATAGAAAATATGTAATAATATACATCATAAACACAATAATACAATATGTAAGATTTTATTTTTATAAATCACCAACAATTAATCATTTATCCCAAAAAAAGATGTTGACATAGATTCAAATTTTAAAATAAAATCATAAAAACATTTTTGAGAAATATATATTTTTTCTTTGAAATCACTAAAAATTACTGAATTATATATTAAATCATTTATTTTAAAAATAAAACTATAGTCTTGTATGAGATACCTCAAACTGATAATTCGTCTTCATAGTGGAAATAACCAATACATCCATATATGGTAAAATCTATTTTCCTTAAGCTGTCGAAAGGTCATAATGTACCATGTTTGAAAAAAAGAAAGAAATATTCATTTCAAAATTTTTTATAAAAATTAGAACATGTGCAAAATATTATTTCAACAAATGTAGATGATATTTTTATACACATATTTATGAAAAATGGACATGAATGATAAATGGGTCCATGTAATTACTTATGTATAAACAACCCCATATAATAATGAGATAGTGAAATTAACCATTACTTAAAACAATACAAGATTCCTTTTTGAAAACATTTTAATGGAATAAAATATATAAATTAAATTTTGTTTATAATTATTATATATCCATATAAATAGTTTTTTAGTGTAATATTTAGAACATTGATATAGATAAGGGATTACTTTTAAATCATTCAAAGCATCCCAAAGGGCATTTAACATTTTGACCATTAGAATGATATATTTAAATGGATCTTTGAATATCATGATGGTGATTTTATTCTATATATGAAATATATTATGGTAAGAACATACACCAGATATATGAAATATGTGGGGATAATGGCTTGTATTTCTGAAAAATTAAATGTGATATGGAAATTATCTTACAATGATACTATCATTAATATTTGGGTAAATCAATTTCATAATTATGTGTTTAAAATATAAATCCAACCAATATAAGTTAACACTAATATAAAACAATAATGATTCATTCACACATATTCATGGATAAACATAACCAATGTCATATATGTTTATCTCAATGAGTGGAATTTGAGTTATGATTTCCCTTACCTACTATCTGATACACTCCATACTCGTCTGAATCACTTTTAAAATGAATTTAAACATAATATTATCTTCTACCAGAATGAAAGAAATATTTATGATATCATATATGATTCATTTATGACTATATATTACCTGTATATTCATAATATCCACATTAAAACAACATTATGTATAGTAATTGCATTGATTGTCATGTGTATTTTGACATGTTATTCATTATCTTTAAACCAAGAATATCCTTAATGTAAAACATGATACATATATATATATATATATATCAAATATATTAAGTATATGATTATATATAAAAGACAAATAGATGTAACATGACACACCCTTAAAAAAGATGATAGGTTGTTTGCACAGATGAATGGTAATTCTATTTTATTATCATTATACTCATAGAAATAAACTATTGATGAATAATAGTTTACACCACAATATGGAGATGGAAAGCCATACGTATGCAATCATGGTGAAACTATCTTTCCTATGATCGGTAAAAGGAGGAATATGGTAGCCCCATAATAAAAAAATTCATTATATTTTAAATTCTAGGGTAATAAAATTAGTATGTATAGAACTCTAGAAAATGAAGTAGAAGTAGAAAATTACATTGAATGAGTTGGTAACAAAATTACGTCTTCATCGAGTGTCTCCATTTTATTTTGACAAAAAGTCTCTATAGGATGGGTTTCTTTAAAATTTTTAGACTCTTGGATGATAAAGAAGATGATGAGAGGATAAATGGGTATGTTATGGCCAATCATAAAGGCTTTATATGTGTTAATAAAAAATATGGATATGTTCCCTTTTATAAGATAGGGTAGGGGAATTTTTGGAAACATAAAAACTATTAATTTATTATAAATTGATATTAGATTTCAATCAAATCCAATTTCATTTATTTCAAATAGAAGAAAAGGATGGTTAAAAATACTACCATCCAATTTTTTTAGAAATGTTTTGGTCTCAATATTTTCCTTATCTTATATATTTATCCCTTAGTTACACAATTTATCTCGTATAGAGAAAAATTTTATTTTTACACTATTTGGTAAATATAGATACTATAAAATTCCAAAATATGTCCAATTATAAAATTTATGAAATCTATAAAATCATATTAGTTATTTTGAAGAAATTAATATTTTATTAATTTTATATCATTTAATGAAATATTATTTCTTTTTAATCCCATTTAAGTAAAATTTTGTCACTATTTAAAAAATGACTTTTTATGAAATCATAACAACATGACTACTTCAAAAAAATGACATTCAATAATCCCTAAATTTTAAAATTATCCATAAATTCTATTATATCATAAAATAGGTTATATTTTATTAATTTTAATATTATTAATATAATTTAATTGATTCTGCCTTTTATATATCAATTACTAAATCATCAAGGTGTCACAATTAAATATAATTATTAAATGTCTAAAAATTAAAAATAAATTTTTATTTTGTATGTAAACATTTTATCATTATAATTACTATTTATAGTATAAATTATCTTTTATATTATTGTATATTTAAAATCAAAAAGTTATTATATTTTTAAAATGACATTTTTATCTCTTCTTTAAATAAATTTTCATAAATGTTCTAATCATACACATGATGAATTAAAAGGATCATATTTTCTTCATATGGAATACTTGGATTTAAAAAACATATCTAATTATACTACCATAAATTTTATGGAACATATTTGTTATAATAAAATATTTTTCCCTTTTTTACTTATTTATCATTAACTGTGGTAATTAAAATTCAAATGTTACTTTTCACCAACCATTATATTGATCCTTTTAAACCAGATTATTCATAATGATTACAACCACATATGTCTTTTTTTAAAAATATCATTCACAGAAGTAGTAAAATTATATTTAATGCTAATCCCTCAAATTTGGTTAAAAGGAAGTTAAAGGAGATATTCAAAACATAAATAATTTTCTATATCTAATTATATTATAAAGATGATTCCAATCATATAAATTGGATTAATATATAATTTATTTATAGATTTTTTACATTAAATTAAATTTACTTGAAGAAATATATTTAAATGAAAAAATATGCTTTTAACAACATTGTAGTAACTTTTTAGTTTTGATAAAAAAACCTTCCAAAAATTAAAGACAATTCACAATCAACAAATTTTAAAGTTTCAAATTAAAAAATGAGGTCTACTTTCAAAAATATATTTCAAAAATTACATAATGTGGTTAATACAATTCATAAGTTCTTTTTAAATGTCTAGTTTCATAGGTCATGGTACACTTAGATATGGTGTTTTACATTGATGATTTCATAATTTTTCAGATATCCTAGTGTTACTAATTTCTTGTATTAGATATATGGATTTTATTTAACAGAATAATGATTATATAATTTTTCTGCTGAAAGATTATCAACTAAATATATTCTTTTATTTAACTGTTATTTTTTAGAATTATCTTATAAGCATAATTACTCTACATTCCAAAAATATTAGAATTTTTGGATAACCATAAAATTTATTCTTATGTAGGAAAATTTTCGAAATCATTTTTTGAGTGAAAAATTCATTTTCCACTAAAATAAATATAAAACCATGTGTCTTTAATTTCCCAGATAGTGGGTTTTAATTTATACCTTTTAATTTTGAGTTTCAACAGTTGAACAAGTGATTGGTTGTTTTAATTATTCTTATCTATTATTTCTCAATTCCACATATATGTTTTAATAATTCATAGCATGCAGCACCATCTAGTTGACATTTTATGCCTTATCCATTAGGATGGTGACCCATATAGGCTTCACAATCACATTTTTCATCACTGGTTTTATTTATCCATTCTAATTCATCACCACAACAAGATAAGTCATCCCTTTCACATCATGAAACATTTTGTTAAATAATTTCAGCTTGAACACTGTATTGATTGTTTCCTCATCCACACCATCTAGTGATGCATATATATTGACTTTATCATTATATTCATCCCATATGAAAGATCCAATAGCCATGTAATTAATCTATGGGGTGTAAATAGACTTTTCAGCAGTTGGGATATAAA
Source organism: Viscum album (assembly GCA_963277665.1). Classification (NCBI taxonomy): domain Eukaryota; kingdom Viridiplantae; phylum Streptophyta; class Magnoliopsida; order Santalales; family Viscaceae; genus Viscum; species Viscum album. The sequence continues at coordinate 387,640,601 of OY728142.1, read as the reverse complement.
CTATAGGGCTGCATTTTTTTTGAAACATCATCTTTAGATAACCTCTCATGGTCATGGATTTTTAGTGATAAGCGGGAAACTATGTAAAACCTCTTTGAAATTATTTCCAGATATCGATCTTCCTCTTAATTTAGAAAATAATAAAACTACATGAACCCATACTCCATCTACAAAACAAACTTATTTTGTTACTTCTAGATGACTTAATATAGAGTCCCCCTATTTATGTTTGACATTGATATTTTATGCAAAAAAATAGTTGCAAATTTGAGTACTATTACTATTTTCCTCAAATATATTTAATTTTGCAGGACTAAATTATATAAATTCATGAAATTATTCTATGAAATGTTCTTTAGTGACTTTATGAAAGGGTTTATTTATATTTTCCGAGTTGCATGATTATATTTTAGGTAATACATCAATATCGTTATATATTATTGTATAGTTACAAGATTACACATCACTTATTATGAATACAACTATATGCATTTTTTATAGAATGCATCTACAAAATGAATAACACAATGAGAGATGGAATTTTGTTTTTCCCATAGATATATTCTAGATTAATTACATTATTCATAAGAGTTCACATTGAAATATGAAATATGTAGGTGTTTCAATATTATTTAATTTAAACATTATTTTACTATACAGTAATATGCATAATTTCACTGTACGAAAAAATTGAATGGAAATATTAAGTGAATATATATACAACTACAAATTTTTATGCTTATTATATAATAAAAATTCAGTATATAAGCTATAAAATTGTTTACTAAATATTAATTTTTGATGACATGTATGAATAAATTGTGTATTTAATCAGAATGTATTATATATTTTTAATAATTACATTCAAATTTCATACAAGACATCTATATTTATGTTGATATATTATATTATTAATATTATGTGTTCACATACCAATATAAAAAATATATAGGATTTTGTTTTATTAATTAAATAAAAAATTAATTAGATCCAAAATGTTTGGAAAGACTAAAAGATGTCCATGTAATTTTAAATAATGAAATTCAGCAGCAGAAGTTATTCCAATGCAATTGGAACTAAAACTGTAATAGAGATTTTTTTTGAAAAGACGAATTAATAATAATATTATATACTTTACTTTTTTTTAAAAATTATATTATTCAACTTATTAAAACCCATTATACTTATAAAAAGTCATTTTCTTATTCATTTTATTAATATTATTCACAATAAAACTTTTTTCAACTGCTACTGTATCTTCATATTTCCATTTTATTACTAATGTGGTTGTGGTGTAGCATTTTGGAGGTAGTGAATATTGATAAGGTTCTGGCCCATTGGTTTTAGGGGATTGAGGTTTATGTGTCAGTGTTGTGGCGGGTAGCCAAAAACTAGCTTTTTCGGCTTTAAAGGATGACTATCATTCGTGGGATCAACTTCCATGGAGTCACCATGAAATCTGTGGTTGAGCGCCGGTCAGTTGTGGTCTCGAGTTATTGTTTCGTGTCTCACATGTGTGCATTGGGTGGATATGTGGTCTTCTCACAAGATGGTGGAAATGAGTTTTTCCATGGTTCTTGTACGGCGGTATTCTACCTACATTGATTTGTTTTGATGGGGGATGGATGTATGGTTGGTTCACAACATTATCGTATTTTGTGTGGCTCTACTTGTCATTGGTCTTCCTCTTTCCATTTGTTGTTGTTTGTTTCTACAACATCTGTGTTTTTAGAGCATGTCATGGGTGTCGTGGAGTATTTTTCCTGTGATGGTTCATCAACTATGGTGCAGTAGTGTACCAGGATTAGGCTTAATCTAATAGTTTGTTCTCATATGTGATGGTTTTGAATCGTTGATGGTTTTGTGCAATTCTGCTCTTTTTTCTAACTGCAGAGATTGTTTATTGCTCTAATGGTCATTACACCATGGATGTGTTGGTCCTTCCATGGATTGTATTTTCATTTTTTGTTGAATATTATGAATTTGTGTATTACTTTTGGTCCTATGGTTGAAGGTAATTGAAACCAGACCTTCTACAGTATACGTTCATGTTTTGAATGGTGGAATATTCTTGGTTGTATGGTTATATCCTGAAGGTGGGATGTCAGTGCAGCTGTTCTAGACATCATGGAACATGGCCCAGAGGAGGATATAGAGATGAAGGTTAATTTTTTAAGATATTTAAGAATTTTTTTGATTGATATGGTATAGACTCAACCATTTGATCGAGCTTGTGCTTTGACACATGATGCTTGTTTTCTAAAATTCCATGAAATGGTGAGGTTCCTTATCATGATCTAATAATGGGGAGTGGTAAATCCATGTTTTTAGTATAGTTTTTCTCTTTTTTCCATAGAGTTTTATTTTTTCTATGACCGTCATGTCTATTTGGGTTCCCACCTTCCTTCTACAAAAGGGGGCTTTATCATAACAAAACATGTGAAGGAATATGGGTTGTTGGATGTATTATGTTTGTTGAATTTATTATCTTATAATTCATAATTTTTTATACAATATATATAATTTTATTATAATTTATACATTATATCACTTTATTATATATATCATTTCAAAAGTTATGTTATTCGAAATAATATTCTTATTCACATACATGGGTAGATGTACCTTTTTTTTCTTTATTAAATATTTCTTCTAAAATTTGTTTTTTAATGATTATATTGCACTAAACTAGAGAGATCTGTAATTTATAATAATAGGATCTATTCTCATTTATTCAAACCTCAACAATTATATAATTTAAAACTATCTAATATCATCTTATAAATGTTTATATCTAATATTCTACTGTTGATTTTTTTCTTTATCCTATGATGATTTTTTCTTTGGAATCAGATTTTAAAAGGTTCTAATAATGTTAATTTTTTCATGTTTAAACTCATATATATATATATATATATATATATATGCTTTCTATAGAACCATATGTTCAATTTTATTTTAATGTTCTTTTTAAAATATGTGACTTTAGATAATCTTATATGAATCTAAAACTATAATATTTATTTTTTTATTTACATAAATCAAGTGAGATCCTAATTTTTTTCATCAAATTCTATGTTTTAGTACCTCTTCACCATTTTCACAATCAATGAATTGTTTATAGAAATTTTATCATTAGATAGTTTTGGAATTTCCATGGCACACATTTTAGGAATCATAAAGTATGTATTTTAAATTTAAAATGTTTTATAACCACTGTTATATAGTATAAATCAAAACCATATGAATTTCTCTCTATTTTATTTTATTCAATGATTTTATGGTTGTTAATTTTTCTTATAAAAGTTGATGCAAGATTTTTTGTTATGTATTTTTCATTGTTAACTCTATCACTAATTTAAATTTTAATATATCAAATTTCAATATCATAACTCTATATTATGAGTTTATATGTAAAAATGTGTAATTAAATAATTATTTAATTACAAAATTCACTAGTTTATCACTTTAATGTGCGTCTGACAGAGATCGAGGCTCTAAAAGACCATATGTGTTAAATGTGTGTCAGATCGGGACAAAGCCTCCAAATACCTATATGTGATAAATGTGTTTGGGGTTGGGTGTGAAGTTCTGAATATCCATATGAGATTAAGAGTATACGAAAGTTATTGAGGCTCCAAATACCCTAGAATAAAAGGTATGGGAGAGGGACTAGGGAAACAAATAATATATGGGTGTTAGACACGATGTTATACACCAATGATTATGGAATTGTACTATAGTTAAAATTCCCCATTATATGATTTATAATGAAATTTTAAAAGATAAACATGTTATTGTTATGTGGCTCAGACTCGAAGAGGATCCGTATTATGTATAGTGGTTCATGAGTCCACAATAACCCTTATGTATATGTTTTTAAATAAATAATAATTGATAATGTGATAACCATTTACATATAAATTATACAAATTTAGTAATACATCTTATTACATTATTATTAACTAGTTATTGTTTTAGATTCCATTGGTGGTGGCCTACTCAGTTGTAAATTGACCCTATTAGGCTACCTAATTAGTACTCAAATATATAATTTGGTTGAAATACATGATAATGGAAAGTACCTATGTTGGATGGGTGAGTTGGGATTAATCATATATGAGTGAACCTTACATGGTTTGGGATACTTTTTGGGATATTTCAATGTCTATAATTTTTTAATTTATTTTGACACATGAAACATACGTTATAATGACATATCTATTGTATCAATTTGATATTGCATTTCCAGTTTTGGTTTTCTTATGATACTATTTATTTTCGTTATGGTAATTGTTATTCAGTTATCAATTCTTATTTTACACGTCTGTATTACATTTATTATTTATATTTTAGATTTCTCGTTATCTATATTACACCATTATTGATATTCAGAAGCCTCTAACTTACAAGGATATCACTTTAGTTCATGTAATTGACCTAATCAGTGCACCAATGTGTGGTACTCAGGTCGCAATGTTACAAAATTATGTTTGAAGAGTTTTATTTTATTTTTTATTTTAATTAATATTTGGGAATAGAATATAGGAGGCTAGGATGATTTAGTCCTTGGTTATGAGACTGGGCCTAGTAGTATCTCAACCATGTTTGGGGGAGTACCCATGTTACCTGGGTGGAATTATTATCATAATTATTTTATATTACATTTCAATGTTATTTCACCATAGGTGACACACATCTAGTTTTATGTGAGTTTAGTTTCTGAGTATTCAGTAACGGTCCAAAATGGATTGAGATTAGAGTTTCAAAACATCATTCTAGGATCCAAAGATCATTTTATGCCATGTATCATTTATTAAATGAACAAAAAAATTTGTTATTGGTATGATTTTTAATGTGTTCTATTTTAGTTTTCTTAAGAAATATACATAAAAAATGTGCCTGACATGAAATTGAGAAATAATGATAAATGATGAAAAAAAATTCATATACCAGTTTCTAATGAAATTTGAACAATGAAATTACTTGATTTTTTTTAACCATAACCTATTGGTAAAATAGTTAATGGTAGTCATAGATCCTTAGTTTAGACTCTGAGGATGTTTTTGGGGAAATAAATTTTGTTTGAATCATATGATTTTCCTTAAATGTTTTACAATTTTGAAATGGTTTCTAAACTGAGATTTTGGTACTGTAGAGTTATTATTACATGTTGATCGTTGATGAGAGGATGAATGGAGGATATTAAGACGTTTATCTTTTTGTAGTGAAAGATGAGTCACCCATAATGCCATGTGAGGAAGTTGGAGAGAAGATTAAAGATAACATTTCTCATTTTATAATTTATATGGAATGTGATACAAAGAATTTGGTGACGAGAATGTCTTTCATTATGATTGATTTCTAGTTGAAAACTCCTCAGATTTCAAATCGAGATGGTGGGCCTCTAGAAGATATGTTAAAGAGTGAGTTTATCCAGTCAATTCCTGACCATTTGGAGACTAATATAGAGAATATGTTCATGTTGGTGGATTATATGCTATTAGGATTAGTAATGATCTGATGGGACATTCATGCATGGAAATGACATAATGATGATATGTTATGGAAGGAATAATTGATGATGTTCATGGAAAACATTTATCCAGAGTCGTTGAGGTTGAAGAGAACATCAATGTTAATGAGGTTTACTCTGTGGATTATGTCCCTGAGGGACTATGTTATATATATTATGGACATGCAAGGATTTAGTCCATCATTGATATAGGATATGATATCTTCATCGGAATGTTTACTTGAGAGACATAAATTTGAGATTATATCCCAATTTAACATTTTTAATCTAAATATGTTTTCTATGGTGGTTGATCAGGTTCTCATTATTTAAGGGAACCTAAGAGATGATATATATTTAAGATAGATATTGGATGTTAAATAATCAGGTCATACGACATCGGAGGGTGGGAAATGTTTCTATGATAATGTTTTCTTGTGCATTGGAGAGAAGAGTTTCCATGGTTACGGTTCAGTTACTCATTATCTTACCCAAGATATTTTTCACTAATTTCAGAGTCCAATGAACAATTTTCAGCACTGTATATGACCACTAGTGGAGTTAGGATATTGAGGAATGATGTGACCTATACAAGGGTTCTGTTGGATCCCACGATACATGAGTAGTGTTGGAAGAATGAAACAGAACCAGGGTGCATGATATAGATCTTCTACACCATAAAAGTACGGATGATGGAGTTTGACTGGTTGTGGGGGTATAAGCAGTGGGTTTGGAGCTTTGGGGAAAGAGATCCATTATCACCAGAGTGGTTTAGATTTGGGATATTTTACTACACCCCCATGAAGAGGGGCATGATAGTTTCATTCAATTCATTGTAAACTTGATATGGAACATGGACTATCGACATTTAGAGGTGTTATTCTTATAGATTCTACCCTTTTTAGTTATTTATGGGATACTGATTCTTTCCATTCCATTATTTATTGAAACCATGATAATGGGTTGAGCGTGGTGGTGGAGTTTGTAGGAAGGGTGATGATGATATATACAATACTTGAAGTATGGTCTAAATAAACTTATTGTGCCATGGATATTCTCTCGAGTTTTGATAACAACATTTTCTAGGGAATATCTATATTGTTTTCATTTAAGTTTTCATCCAAACTATGTTTATATAGTGGTTAACTGTATACTAAGCTCACATATATTTTTACAGTATGATACTATGCTTTATCTCTCCTATGGGTGAAAAAAGTATTCATCGTGGAGAGTAGGATTTCCTGGCTGGATGAGCAAGAAAAATTACTCAGTAATTGGGGGAGATCCCATCCCATCTCTCTAGTCTTTTTTTAGATAGAAGTGGTGTTAAATGAGTTGTCTTTCTGCTGATGGTGGAAATGATTTAGAATGTTTTTCATGAAAACTTCTCAATGTTTCCTCATGAAAGAGATGTATAATTTACTATAGAAATCATTTCATAGAATTGATACAATTTTTATTCCACCAAATAGAATGGAACATACATAGAATCAAGAGCTCAAGTCTCGGCCGGTAGAGTTTTTGGTTTATGGGATTATCCATCAATGTATCTCTATGGGGTTATCCAAACTTATTTTTTTAAGAAGGCTAATATGATTATATTATATTTATTGATTACAGGAGGATAATCTGGAAGGCTATGTATAAATTATATTCCCTTATGAATATCAATGATTTGTTCGACAAGCTGATAGGATATTGGATTTTTGCCAATATTGAATTTAGATCATGATATCAATAGTTGAGATTTTCTTAGATTAATTGTAATAAGGACTATAATTTCAAGATGTTTTGTCCTATCGGTTTCATCGTAAAGTCATCTGGGATAATGAATGATCCAACTGTGATTATGGCATTGATTAATGGAGTCTGTCATCTTTACCTAGATCATTTGGTCGTATTATTGGTGGATGACATCTTAGAGTATGCCAAGACTCATGATGATTATTCGATCATCTTGAAATCATCTTGAGTACACTGTGATATAATTGTCTATATTCTATGCTATAAATGTTTAATTTTTGAATAGATCTGGTACATTTTTTCAGTCACATCATCCTCGAGTATGGTGGTTATTTTGGCCAAGATAGAGTTCCTAGTGTGGGTTTTTATCAACATCACATGTACATTATTTATATCCATATCTTTATGGGGTTACCTGGATATTATCGGAGATTCATCTAGGACATTTTTTGATTGATTATGATTATTTTAGGACTGATAAAAAGTGGATAATGTTGGAATGGTAAGATGCAAGTGATAATCCCTTTCATGAGATGATGAAACAATTGAAATTGACACCAATATTGATCCTAACTGAGCAGGGTGATGGGTAAACTATGTTTATTATTATTCCCACATAGTTCATGGAGATTTGTTGATACATGGAGATTTGGTTGTGGCATATGGGTCTCGATTATTGAGACCACATCAATGGAACTACCAGATTCATGACCTTGAGTTGGAAACATTGGATTATATTTTTAATTTTTGGTAACATTATCTATTGGAAAAAAATGTTTCTATGTAAACAGATGAAAAGAGTAGAAATTATATATTTTCATGGAGAGATTTTAGTCTTTGATCATGAATATTGGTTGATTATGTATTGTCAATTTATTTTGATATGGAATATATCCATGGGAAGGGGTGTAGTCTGGATAACTCATTGTGTAGGATATCATAGACTCAGGATTCTCAGGAACCTACTTCTGAGTGGAAAATGATGAAAAAGCATTATTTGGTTCATGAGAGTTTGGAGAAGTTTTCTCTTATATAATTTTCAGTGGATTCTACACATTTTGGAAGATATCATAGATATAAAATATAACAATCTAGAGTGTTTTACATTGGGGGAAACCCTTGATGATTGGGAGTCACCATCTGATTAGATTATAGAAGATGATGAGATCATCTATGTGCAAAATTATGTTTTTGTTTTTATGATCATTCAGGATTAGATGATGTGTGAATTTCCTGAAATGGAGTGGATGTACAAAAATATGTGAAAAAACTGTATCATGACCTATGCAAACATTTTTTTCATCATGAATGAAATAGGCGATTATTGGTTTTGTGACACGATACTGCATATGTTACTAGGTGAATGTTTAGAATCAATGAACTAGTGGGTTACTAATATTGTTTCCCATTAGGATATGGAATTGGGATTATGTTATTGTAGATATTGTGATGGGTCTCCTGAGGATAAAATAGAATTATGAATCTATCTATGTTGTGGTAGTGTGTTCTAAGAAATGTAGCACACTTCCTTCCCATACATGATACATTTTCATTACAGTAGATATAATATTTGTGTGTCTAGGATATATTATGTCTAAAATAATTTCTATATAATATTTATTATGTTTTTGAATAATGATTTACTACTAATTTCATTGAGGTCTAAGAGAATGCACTACATATGTAGGTTTTTTATAGCACAACATTCCAACCACAAACAAATGGGAAGATAAAGCATACTATATAGGTTCCTGAGGATATTATGTTTTCATATGTTCTTTATTTCACACACATATATATACATATTAGGGTTTTCAAGGTATAATTACATTAATCACACAAACACCACAAACCAAAATACTCAAGGGTAAGTCATAGCCCCTCAAGGGTTAACCCACCCATGAATACATTATTTATTGAAATCATGGATTGAAGGAAAATTTGTTATGAATACCATTACATTGCCCAATGTCCCACATTATGGCCTGAAGTCCTAGTGAAGCTTTATGGGTTCATCATGTATTTGACATCATCTACTTGAGTCCTACATTCGTCACCGCCTGCCCGCCTCATGCTTGCATTACTGCATGCCTGCAAAAATTATATCCCACCCATATTTGGTTGGTGTTGAGAAAAGCGTATGGAAGTAGTGGAGTTATACTAAAAAGGATGACAAAAATCTATAGATATGGTACCATAGAATGATCATTATTTTGGGCCATGATGATCACCTCTATGTGAATAGTGTTATGTGATTTAGAGTTATTGGGACTATGTATCATATATCATACATCATATTAGGTGCTACTAAATCATATGTGTATGTATGTGGAACATATAAGATAGTTGTTGTGGGTTGATAGACATGGATGAACCCAGGTGTTTACAGAGGGTGATAGTGTATTCCTTGTTGTGACACTTATATTAGGTCACTATATGATACATATACCAAGAAAGTTAGTTCCTAGCTTCTTTGGTCCATTTGAGGGTGTGGAGAAAAACATTCAGGTGGAATTCTAATTTGATATTCTATAGATGTTAAATTCTATGCATGGTTTTCTCTATGTCTCACAAATTTTCTGAAATCACCCAAACCATTCGCATGTGATCGATGTGGCTAATGTTGACATTGCACCTGATTGGTCTATTGACCAGAACCAGATATTTTTTTTGGATATCAGTGAAAACGTGTTTTAGGTACTGACTATGTCAATAGTTAATGTATTGGGGAAACGATGTCATCTTTAGGATGAATCATAGGAGATAGAATCAGATATAAGGCCTAAGTGGCCCAATATTTTGGACATGAAATTGTAGAGATGATTTAAAATATAGATCGAAAATAAGGTTTTATAAGGTTTTTAGATTTAAAAACAACTTACTTTTCTAGATATTTCATAGGCTCATTTAAGGATACATGTTATCTCAATGGCCGTATTTTTTACATGAAATAATGGAAGTCACATTTATTCATGCATTGAGAACATCATGGGATGATTCCATTGTTGGTATCATACCATGATAGTAGTACACCCAGAGTATAATATTTTCCATCTAACAATGGAGCCATCGATTAGGTGACATCGATTTCATCCACATGGGGGTTGCTTCCACAATTGATTAACGAGAATGAACATTGTATGAATAATAGATTGTCATAGATTAAGATGTTGTTAGTATTTGTATTCATATAGAAAACATGGAATCAAGTTATCAAATAATTTATTATTTTATGAAAAATATTCTCAATCATATATGAATGGATAACACAATTTTCCTCATTTTCCTGATCCATCCATTCTACTCATATTGACATATCAACGAAATAATGGACTTATAGTGACCCTGGATATAGAAGACCATTTATAATATCATTCCATTGTTACTATTTTTTGAATAGGGTATGAGAAAAAAACAAGCTCGAAGCATGATGATTATTTTTCATGACATATTATAGTCAGGAATGATTTTTGTTTTTGTTTTTTTATAGGGTAGAAAAATGTATTGGTGGAGTATAAATAATCATTTTTTTATTACATGGAATCTTGACAAGTTCACCATTTTTTCGTTAGGGTTTCAATTCATGGATGGGATCCATCTACCAGTGATATTACAGTAGATTTGTGTTGTTCTCAATAATATGTGCCTACTTTCTAGCATCATGGGGTCAACTTTATTATCACACTGAGTCATACTTGGGGAATCGCATTGGTTGTGAGGTCGGTATGTCAGGGTCAACACACCCTTTTTGGGGAATTATGATCATGTGTTAATTATCTATCATATGAAAATGCATGTGGTTTCATTAGTGAATCCCCATGAATGAACTTGAGGTTCCTCATTGTTCTCCCACAATGGAAGTCTTCTTTTTTATAAAGTCATATAACCATGTCACTCAGAATTCCCTACCACACAAGGATCTAATTAATATTCTTTGGATGTGAATGAGTCACTATGTGGAATCCTACGCATATTGGACCTGTGAAGTTTAAAATCTTGTAGAGTGGACAAATAAAGGTTCTCTAGGACAATTGATGTTCATGCTCAATTCTTGTAAGGTGGTCCTTTGTATCCCAGTCATGTCTAGAGTTAGAGTTGTCATAGTTCAGTTGGATGAAGATTATAATTTGAGGTTTCCTTTTTAATTTGATATATTTAAAATGTAAATGACTTTATTATTGTCTTTCCAGAGTCAAATGTGTTATATACTCAATATGACAATCAATGTATATAAAATGATCAATTTTTCATTGCTAATGGGATATACTTCCATGTTTGTACATCTATGAGATGATTTATTATTGAGAATAGGACTCATAGAGACATCCTATGTATCTTGGTTATTGATGGATCACAACCATTATATTAGTTTATTCTCAATCTATAGATGGATGAGGCAGAGTAATCAGCACACATGAATGGTTCGGTCTCGATGGTAGAAATGAAACAAACATAAAGACTATATTTAAATTGATTCTTGTTTGAGAATTATGAATTGTAAAGATTCATATGTATCCTTGTTATTAAATTAATTGGTGTTATAATAGTTCAATCATTCCCCTGGGTCTTTTGCCAAGATAGATGCCTTTTTTAAGCTAATGCGTCATGCCATTTGTTTGTTTTTTTATAAAACTATTTCCCTGGAATATGGAGACATGTGACCTAGTTTTTTTTATTAATGAAACTCCTTAATACCACATAATATATTCTCAGAATGAAAAATTAGGGATAAACAATTTCAATATTATTAATAATATAGGGAGGGGATTATATATTAGGATAGACTGGTAGACCTCAAAACTTGAATAAGTGGCCTAAATATCCTAAATATGGATGAAATTAGATTCATTATAGTTTTTCTTATTGGGGAATTCACACTGTGGTAATAGTATTATTTGTGAATGTTTATGGTAAAATTGATATGACCTATAAAACACTTAAAATTCATAGGATCCATGTTTTTTTGGATAAAAAAGGGATGTAAAGTTATCAATTTTATTTCTTATAGTGATGGTACATATATACTAGGATCTCCATGTGTGATTATTATTGAACTTGAACCATGAAAAGATGGCCTCTATATACTGAATAAGTAATGACTTAGAGTCATTATATTCCAATTGGTCAGAGATTATACTCTGATGTTTCTCAATTATTTTTGTATATATCATGTAATGTCATTTCTCAAGGCATAAACTCAGGGGTTTCCCTATCAATTCAGGTCTTCTTTACACATACTGAATATCCACATATCCTGATATTTATAATATTTTATTCATAGAATATCTAAAGAAAACTAAATCATAAATTTTGTATTTATAATGGATTACAAATAACATGGGTTTCATAATTTTAGTTAACTTAATGATCAAATATGACTTTCCAAAGGACATCGTATGATCTACGTGTTCTATCATGGAAACCATAACATGGAACTATTGAATTTTCTAGTGGTTGTCACATGATATAGATAAATTTTATTTTTTATTTTTCATTATCCAACTAGCTTTTCTATGTTCTTTTCGAAAGAGTGACACTGACACTTATGGAGGGTGTCACGATAGTAAATATGGCATGTCTTATGGGGATTCACATGTGTGAATCCCCGAAACTATTTCATGTGTAACGAAAATAATCTTATGGTTTTACTTCATCTAATTTTCATGACATCCAAACAATGATTTATTAATAAAAACAAGGAATGTTTTATTCAATTAAACAATGAAACAATTATATTGTGCAAATACCAAAAGATCATATCTAGAAAAATAAACTAATGTAAAATTTGAGTAGCTTCACTGGAAGTACTCCTAGAACCATGATGTGACAAGTATTTATCCCTCAACCTTTGGACCAATGGTGGTGAAGAATGTAATTGCTAGGATAAGGGCACATGTACTAAGAAATATAGGGAAGTAGAGGGCCATCTTTTTTTGTCTCTGTTATTGATGTTGGAACACCCTAATCATTTTGTTATATGGACTTATAATTAATTCAGAAATTACCTTCATTAATTTATTTTTGAATATATAACGGTTATAAATATGTATATCCATCGGTTATTCTTTTTATTTTATTTAATGAATTAATGTATATTAGGATGTATTAGTGTTTTATGTATGCATTAAAGCTATACTTTAAACATGATTAGAATTAACTCATATTCCAATCTTGAATGGAAAATGTGTAAATGTTTAGAATGGATTTGAAATAATAACCTTTTGTTTTAAATAAAATACAATGAAAAGAACACACTTTTTACTCATTTTTTGGTACAAATAAATATGTTTTTTAGTGTGAAATCATACATTGGGGAAATGAAATTGATGATTGCGGTTGAATATAGTATTTTATATATACTATTTGAATTAGGTATTGAAGTGTTTCAAATGTTTTTAAAATTTACCTTTATATGTTTTCATTCTTTTATGAAAAAAAATACTTTTTAATTTTATTTATGGATTTTAAATATAAGACTAGTATGAGATTTATTTTATGACAAATTAAATAATTATTTTAGATTTTGAACTTTGATTTTTATAAAATTACAATGATTATAAACAAATAAAAATATTGGTTTTTAAAATTTTGATTAACCATAATAGAGAATTTATATTCTCTATTTTTAAGACACCATTATATATATAAACCTATTATTATGTTTAATAAAAAATGAAAATTTTCTTTGAAAAAAATATAGTGAGTACCCCACCCAACCGAGAGCGACCTGGGAGGCCATTCCACTCATGGTTCGGTGGGCATCTCACTCTGAACCCCTAGGCCAAAGACCTAGGGTAGTGAATCCATGGTGAATGCTAATTACCACATTCAAGAAAGCATTGTAATGCCCTAATCTCACATAGGAATTTGTAAGGGGTTTTTCCATAGTGTCCCACTGTGAGGGGCGGTACGGTGGTATGGGTGGGCACATAAGTGTGCCGGAAGAGGCCAGTTTGGGGTGGCACTGGTAGGGTTGGAAGATTTATAAGTATATGTCTAGAGCTCCACACTAATAAATCCATTCTTGAATCTGTTATGTTTTGAAGTTGGATGGACTTTTTAACTGAAGATCATGTCTCAGCTGTCCGATCTCGCTACCTGGGATATAGACAGTCTAATCATTTTGGCCCTCGACTCCCAAACTCCGCTGTTTTCCTCAACATTTTTATTCATATATTCAATACTGTCACGATATAATCCTAGCCCTCCATATGTTTTTAAAATACCAATTCTTCTTGAGCCATCATATCTAGACATGGTTGAATCAAAGTCATCCTAACCTTTTAAAAAAATGTGGTCTCTCTACAGATGTTGGATCAATGCGCGGTTAATCCTGACTATCCATAATTTTCCACACCTCTCCTCCATCACCCTCTTCATCCTCCAACATCACACTACACCAGTAGCTTTCGCAACACCCTCTTTCTTCATTTCCAACTCTTGTGACAGCTAGTGTCCCCATCTCTTTATCATTTTCCACAAGACTGATGCACTTGGTCATTGTTTTAAACCAAACCAACTTGGATACCTTGAATGTTGCCTTAAAAAATAAGATATATAAATTTTTTTATATAAAAACATCTTTTACTGAGAACCCAATGGGTTTTCTACTTCCAGCACCTCCATCAACCTCTGATCGTCTTCTTCTTCTCATTAGAACTAGGTTAGGGTCCTAGGACTTTTATTGCTTTGAGTTTTATGGTTTGTTTATATATAAATGGATTTATATATATTTCAATTGTTCATAAAACCTACAGAAATTTTGGAAGGGTTTATAATAAGAAATTCTTTGTTTAAAAGGATGTTATTATCATGAAAATCATACATGGTTTTCTTGTTTCAATTACCTAAATTAGTTTCAATACATATGAAAAATATGAATATATATATTCTAAATAAAACCATACTTGTTTATTTTATTTAAGAAAGAAGATCATCATGTTTAATGAAATTCATAATGAGTTGGAACCATGCATGGTTTCATGGTGTTTTATGTTGATGAATTTATAAATATGTATATACTATTATAAATATATATGTTTCAATTTATAAAATAACCCTCGGTTTTACATTGTAACATTAAAAAATTTCACTTTGTCCTAAATTATGTCTTCAATAAATGTAAATTATGTATTGGTTTTTTTATGAAGAACCATTACATACATATAATATTATATATCTGTGTATGATTTGATCTGAATATTAATATGGGTTTTGAAAGGGTTATAATAAGATATAACAAGTGTGTTGAAGTGGGAAATGTCTTCAAGGTTCAATTTGGAATTTGTTTTAGTAATTCAAACCCTTTATAATCACTCTATGTATATATATATTACCCACTTATTTTCATAAGTTTAACTTGTATTGGTTTTGATAGTAAGTTGTGTGGTTGATTTTAATTCTATTCAATTTGAAAATTTGTTCTAAATAGTTTTACATACCCATGTTTAATGTTTATACACAAACATGTTTAGTGATGTGTGTTTAAGGAAATTATTCATTAAATACCTCACATGATTTTTTTACATTTTAACTAAATTTGTTTTCAATTAATGATGAATTTTTCACTATGTATGATTTTGTTTATTTATGTTTATTATTTAGTCCATTTGTATTTTCCATTTATTAGTGCATGATATTAGGATGAATAATATGTATTCTGAAGACATATAGATATATTATAATTCATGTAATAATTACTACCATGGAAGAAGGTTTTTTAAAGTTATTGTTTTTTGTAATAAATCAAACAATTTATTTTTAATTTTTTACTAATGATAATTTATGAAATAAGAATTTAATTATTCAAAGGGGTAAGGGACACATTGAATAATTGGCATAATATAATTATTTAAAGTATAATGGGACAGTCTGAATAAAAGTATGCATTTATGAAATCAATGTGGTATTTGAAACATGGTTTAATGCCAATTATACATATGAGGAATGCGTTGGGCGTAGTATGTGATTTGTGGGGCCCTCTATAGTCCCTTGATGCCTCGTTAGGTCTCATGAGACAACTAGACATGGACTTGGTTGAGGGCTTTCACAATTTTATATATGGTTTTGATCGAGGCCATAATAATTTTTAGATATCTTGGCCGACGCCTTGACAATATGTTTTAAAATTTTCGACACATGCACTTCCCTTATTATGATTAAATTATTTAACTAACCTAGTAAATATTCAACTCAAAAAATATACTTGGTTAATAGCCTTAGTTATGTGTACCAGAAGATGTAGATGCACATAGCGTAATGTTTATTCAGAACAAAAAAAAATTATCTGTCAAATTATCATTTATAATTTGTAATGAAATGATGTAATGTTATCTTTTTATATGTTACTCTGATCATCCACTTCTATTATTTATAAATTTTGTACTTTCACATTCACATTTCACAATTAGTATAGTTATAATAACAGTTGATTGACATGTTTCACACCATATATTTTGAATAATCATTCTTATAACTAAAACATGTATTGTTTTAGCACTATTAATGATCTTTAAAATGTACATTGAAAAATCCTGGAATATTGTTATGTTATATATTACCAATTTCAGTTTACTATAAAAAATGATTTATGAATAATTTTTTTAGTGTGAATTTATTAAAAATCATTGTTTCTAATATTATTCTATTTAAAAAAACTCTGCTTATTGTGAATTCTTAAGCTCACCCTACCTTTTAGTTTTTTTACAGGACTAGTAGATTTGAGTTACACTAATTAGTGGCAGCTTTATGGAGTATTTTTTGTACAAGGATTATAATATTTGTATCTGGTTTTCGATAACATAAACTAGAATGATCCCCTATATGAAACATGATCTGTAATTGATCAACATTTCTTTTTATATGAAAAACATTACACACCATGTTTATTAAACGCACCGACTTTGGAGTAGTCTGGAGCTGAATCATGATAGTTGGAATCCGAGGATAGGTTTAGAGAACCCTGAAAAATTAGAACACCATTACAAAAATGATAATGACTTCCTAAGTAGAATTCTTCATAAAATAATCAGATAGTAGATGAAACAAGCCTTATATCACTTCCAAAAGAAATACTAAATTCCATAGTTTCCAATTCCTATTTAGAAGGCTATGTGACTTTTGAAAACCATTTTTTTCATGTAAACTCTTCTTTCGTGTATCCAACTCTCCTCAGGGTACATCAACTCCACCGACGATCATGCCTTGACTACTTCCTTATGATACATGCCTAATGTTTTTTCTATGAACAAAAAGGAATGTATTTTTTGGGTTTATTAAATGATTTACCCTAGCCCGAAATGATTCGTCCCTATATGACATATGAGAGGATGGATAAGGTGGTAACCTCCAAGAAGCGTACCTTTGTAAAATATTGACTCACCATTTTTATGGTCATGTTTTGGACCTTGAGATCCTTGAGGATTAGTTTAACCTTTTACATTATAGAGGTCATGTTCGGGCTGATATCACCCATTTTCATACAAATCATGTTTTTATCCATTAGAACATTAAATATCCACACCCCATTTATCCAAGATTCTCGTGATGCATCTGGACCAAAGAAGAAAAAAGACTTTGTAACTGCATTAAGAATCCTCTTAACAGAGAAATGGGGAAATTTTCTACCATGGTGGAACCAAAAAAAGGGACATCATGGTGGATTTTTGGAAGTCATTTGTTGTATGATTGAGAGAGGGATCAAAGAATTATGTATCACCATGAGTTTCATTAACTTTTTTTTCAATGTATAATGTTATATTTTACAATTTAGTATTTAAATAATATTTAAGAAAAAAAATATCTATTTTAGTAATCTTTTTCCATACTAAGTAAAACATGTTCTTTACAATTTTTATATTTATGGCATGGGATTACTAAAAAACTTGTTATCATTCCCTACTGAATTACTATATTATGTAATTAGCAATTCATGTTGAAAATAAAACTACAATTTTGTGAATATATGACTATATTGAAAATTATTCTATAATGTGTATCTTAGGTTAAATTTAATTTTGGCCTATTAGGGAGACCATTATGTTTATCACCTCATGGAAACTACAAAATATTTGGAGTATAAGTAAAGAGGGAAGTCCACAAATGTCTCTTCCTTTGTTTCACCTGGTCCAAGAACTACCTAGATTTGGGAGTGTTTTCAGAATATTATTTAGGGGGTTATCTTCAAGAAACCTATATATTCAAATTACTATGTTTTTCTATTTATGGGATACTCTACGATATCAATGTTTTCAATTACGATGTATTTTGGGCAATTTATAAGGAACTAGTACACTCTGAAATTTCTAATCTCAACACAGGTCATGTCTCCCTCTGGAAACCTGAATGATTTATGTTTAGATGTAAACCTAACCGCTCATAGTGTATATAGAAAAAATAAGTTAAGGAACATTAAAATAATCTTGGAATACACCCATGGAAGACAACAGATCTTCCATGATTGTGGACATTGTGAAGGAACATGAGGAGCAATGTCTGACTGGTTTTGATTGTGTATGTGTACGAATTTTTTGGATTTGGAAGGGAAAAATTCATTGAAGGTGGGTATTATATGACTCCCCAAAACTATTTCATGTGTAATAATAATAATAATATTATTTCACATCGTATAATTTTAATTCTATCCAAAATATGATTTAAAAAAATGTCATGTTTTATTTAATTAAACACTTAAACTATAGCATTGAATCATTTCTAAAAGACCATATCAAGCATATGAAACTAATGGAAAATCTGATGAGTGCCTCAGGGAGACTTCCTATATTAACAATGATACCAAGTAGGTAGCCCTCATCCTTTGGACCAACCATAGTGATGAATGTAATCTCTAAGAGAAGAGAACACGTACAAAGAATCAAAGGAACTGTAAAGGGCTATCTTCTTTGTCTCTTTTTTTTGATGTTGGAGCCCCTAGTAATTTTTTTATAAGTCCTTAATTTTAATTTTAGATTTTAATAATTTAGGCGATGGCTATATTTATAATGGTTATTAGACTATATAATTTTTTGTTATTATAGTTATTTTATTTTAATAATGTAAGTTTATTGATATTTTTAAGTTTTTTATGTATGCATTAATGTTATATATTTATAAAGGTTTATAATTAAATTTTTTTATATTTTTAAATGTTAATTTTTAATGTTTAAAGTGGATTCTAAATCATAAACCTTTTTTAATGAAAATACCAAGAGAAGCACAAATATTTAACACCATAGTTTTACGTACAATGAAATATGTTGTTGAGTTGGAAATAATACTTTCATAAAATGAAATTAATTACTATGTTTGTATATATTATTATTATATATATATATATATGGTAAATTAGGTATTTAAGTGTTTCAAATATTTTAAAAATTGGGATTTAAAAATATTTTTTGGATTTGAAATATAATACTAGTAGGGGATTTCATTTATTACATATTAAAATTTGATTTTAGATATTTAACATTGATGTTTTTAAAATTCAAATGTTTATTTAATAATTAAAATAGTGGTTTTTATTAATTTACTTAACCATAAAAGAGAATATATATTCTCTGTTTTCAGACACATTTATATATATATCATCCTATTATTATGTATAATAAAAAATGAATTTTTTCATTGAAAAAAATTAATTGAGTACCCCGCCCAACCAAGGGTGACCTAGAAGTCCAAGCCTCTCATGGTCTAGTAGGAATCTTACTCAGAACCCATAAACCAATGACCTAGGGTCATGCATGCATGTTTCATGCTATTTCACATGCGTATGCGTGCATAGTTAGGCCCTAAGAACTCAGGGGCATGTGCAAGGGTTTTTTTCAGAGCGCACCATCATGCAGTGTGGCACGACGGTAGGTGTGGGAGTACAAGCGCACCTTCAGAGACTAGTATGGGGTAGTACCAGAAGGGGGAAGAGGATTTCTGAGCATAGGCTAGAAGATCCTGGATGATAAATTCAGTCTTTAACCTATTTTATTTGATGTGGAACAGACTTTTTAAATGGTGGTCTTGTCTTAATCATCTGATCTCTCCACATGGGGTCTGGACCATCTGATTAGTTCAGCCTCCGAATCCACACTGCCACGATTTTCCATTGCGTTTTTTAGCCGTTAGATCATGTCCCAATCTAATCCCATCCCTCCATCTATTTTTGAAATCCCTTTTTCATGGGCAATTATATATGGATGTTGTTGAATTGCAGTCGTCCAAACCTTTTAAAAACCCACAGTCTCTCTATAACCATTTGATCAAGGCATGGTTAATCCTATCCATCCATTATTTACCACAACTCTCCTCTATCACCCTTTTTACTCCTCCATCACATCATACCAGTAGCTTTTTCTACACCCACATTCATCATTTATGCACTCCCATGACAATAGTTGGCCCCTTCCCTTTCTCGTTTCCCACAGGACCAATGCACATGGTCTTAGTTTTAAACCAAAACTCCTAGAATCCATTTCTTGTTACCTTAAAATATATTCTATATACAATTTATATATAAATATAACTATCTTGCACCATAAATACTATAGGTTTTCTCCTTCCAGCATCTCCATCATTCTCAGCTTGACTTCTTCTTCTTCTTCCAACCAGGTGGGGTTCTAAGAATTTAACATTATTTGAATTGTATATAATATATATATATGGTTGGTCTAAAAACATACTGATTTTTCATTGATGGTTTTATAAACAAAAATTATCAGTTTTAAATGATGTTTATTTCATAAAAATCGTATGATGGTTTTATGTTTCTACTACCTAAATTAGTTTAACAAAAATTATAAAAATATGAATATATATGTTCTTAATTAAACCATTCTGCTTGAGATTATTTATGTAAGATGAACTTCTACATAAATGACAATCATAATTAATGTGATCCATTCTAGGATTCAGGGTGTTTTCCGTTGCTACAATTATAAATATTTATGTAACCTAACATAAATATATATATAGGTCTTTATTTATGAAAAAACCATCAGTTTTACATTAATACTTCCAAACATTGAACCATGGATTAAATGATTTCTGTATTATATGTAAATAATGTATTTTATTCTAATTATTTCACAAAGAAACCTTATGTACATACGGTTATATATATATATATATTTATATTCCTTGATCTGGATGTTAATATTGGTTCTCAAAGGGATATAAAAAGATATAACTAGTGTTTTGATGTGTGGAAGGATTTCAAGGATAAATTTGGAATTTGTTTTAGTAATAAATATCCTTTATAATCACTCTATGTATATATGGATTGGACACTTATTTTCACATGTTTCAATTGTATTGGTTATATTAGTAATTTGTGTGGTTGATTTTCATGCTCTTCAATTTATAAAGTTGGGTTAAGTAGTTTTATGTACCATTGTGTAATTTTTATACCAAAAAATGAATCAAGAAGTCTGTTTAGAAAATTATGAATTCAATACCTCGCATGAAATAATTTTTATTACATTTAAAATGATTATGTTTCAATCCATGATGAATTTTCCACTTTGAATTATTTTTTTATTTATGTCTTTGATATTGTCCATTTGTCAGTTCCATTTATTTTTACATGATTTGAGCATGAATAATATCTATTTTGAAGTCATAAACAAGTTTTTTAAGGCATTTAATGTTTACCACAGTGGATGATGTGTTTTTAAAGTTATTATTTTATGTCATAAATCAATAAATTTATTATTTATTTAACACTTATGATAGTTTATGAAATAATCATTTAATGATTCCAAGTGGTATGAGACACATTGAGTAAGAGATAGAATTTAAGTATTCAAAATTTAATATAAAAAATTGAATAAAATACATAATTTAATAAATAAATGTGGTATGGGACAATTTCATTTAAAGACATTTATACATACGAAGAATGAATTGGAATTAGTATGAAATTTGAGTAGACCTTGATAACCCCTCGATGCATCGGTAGATCTCATGAGACAACTAGACATGGACATCATCGAGGCCTTTCCAAATTTGATATAAGGTTTTTTCTTAGGCCTTAATCATTTTTAGATGTATTGGTTGAGGACATGACAATATGTTTCAAAATGTTCAGTATATGCACTTCCATCAATATGATTATATTATTTAGTTAACTAAGTGAAAATTCAACTTGTAGAATACACTTTGTCAAAATCTTTTCTTATGTGTATCGGAATACATAGATGCCCATATCATAATGTTTATTCAATAATCATAAATTTATCTTCCAATTTATGATTTAAATTTTGTTAAGAAATAATGTGATGATATCAATTTATGTGTAATTATAATCATGTACTTCTATCATTAGAAAATTATTTACGTTCACATTTCATGTATCACATAGTATAGTTAAAAAACTCATTATTTACATGATGCAAAGCATATATTTTTTATAATAATGATTAGGATTGGAACATGTATTATTGTATCCTGGTTAATGTTATATAAAATTTTCACTGAATACTCTAGGAAAAATGTTATGTTATTCTTCATGAATTGTATTTTTCTTTAAGAAAATGTTTTGTTAATATTTTTTTAATGATATGTTTATAAAATGTTTTATTTGAAATATTTTCCTTTTAAAAACCCCATTATGGGAATTATTATGCTCATCCTATTTTTTATTTCACTTTACAGTTTTAGTAGATTTGAGTTACACTGATTGGTAGCAACTATGTGGAGTCTTTTCTGTATATGGATTTTATTATCTATATCTAGTCTTCCAGAACCTAAATTTCAAAGATCTCCTATATGAAACATAATGTGTAATTTATTAGAATTCATTTTTATAAAAAAAAACTACACACCATGTTTATTAAACGCATTGTCTCTAGGGCAGTTTGGGGCTGGGGAGTGACAACATGTCTTGGATAACCTCCATACATGCCATTGTAAGACCTATATGTCATTTCAAGTGCGACTCGCTTGTATCAGTTGACATTCCCAGACATTTGTGTGAGGTATTAAGTTTCATGAGTGGATTCTTCACGGAGACTCAAAAATGATGGTTGTGTTCCACTATACAATTCAGGTAATATATCTAAAAAAATTATTAATTCTTGTGTGGTGATCCCAAGGGGTCACATAACAATAAAGTGGTGTGCTTGATAGGAACTACATGACTCTCTCTAACATTCCATGTAATATTTTTCAAGACCAAAATAGAATTTTTATATGGTGTTTTGAGATCTTGAAAACATGTCTCGGTGATGTCTAATGTATTGGATGGTCCACATAAAGTGAATTAATTTCAACAAACTTTTTTTCACATAAATATTACACTATTAGTATTGTTTCTATCCCATATGTCATAAATTAATTTATTTATTAATAATCATTTATTTTGTGTCTATCATGATCAGGATGATGTGTGGAAGGTTCTTTGAATATAATTCAACATTTCTTTCACATGATCTTGGAATGTGTATGAGTATTTATTTATTCATTGAATATGATCACTCTTGTAGTATGTCTGTTTATTACCTAAAAATGACATTTTGATTATAATATCATCAGCTCCGAGAAATCTTCTCTGATATATGGTTTTGGTGATGTTTATATATGTGAAAACATTCTACCATTTCTTTTACAATGTGGGATTTATTGGTATCACTAGCCCCACTGTTCTTCGGTTTGTAGGGTGTATCTTACACAAATACATGCTAGATTCAGCAATGGTGTTTGGTGTACATGTCTCTGTGAGTCTTTTCTATTGATTTATCTTAGGGAGTCTCCATAATTTTAGCAACCATGAGACAATCTCAAATATTCCTCTCTTATTATATTATTTCTAATTAATTGGAAATTTTTGATGCATGAGTATATGGAGAATAGAATCTACATTTTCAATTTGACACATCCAAGGGCCTTCTTGGGATCAACGTTCCTATTGAAAGTCCATCACAAGGTGCTTAGTTACATTCATAGGACATTTTTTTAAGGATGGTTGGTTTTATCAGTTCCTCTACGTGATTAGGATGTCCTATCTTGGAGTCTTATAGGATCTCTCAATGTAATTCATTAGCATATAATTTATTTTTCTCTACCAGAAATGCTCCGTCCCCTTTGGATTTTTTATTCATTTTGTTTGAAAAAGGGAATGGATTATGTAATTTGGTATAAGCATTATTAAGTGAAAATTATATCTATTTTTTATGATAATTAACGTTACCGATAATTGTCCAATGGGGGTGAAAAACAATTTTAGTGATAGGCCTATCGATTTGTCCTTATGGATAAAAAGGGTAGTGTAAGGTTTCTCGGACATAACCAAGTCCTTCCTCACAAAGTGGATGACATGAAGATTGTGTTTTTTGAATTTACAAGGGCATGTTGCATGACGTTCACTGACCATGATAGGCTTCCATCTCTTATCCTTTATTTCCCTATCTTTATTCTATAACGGCTCAGTGGTCTTGTGAGTTTGTTCTGATGCTGTAAAGAATATTCCCCTTCCCATCAGTGATGCATCATATTATCCTTAGACACATAATAATCTTCCTCTATTAAGAAATTATCTTCACTATACCCAGTGGATTTACAAGTTTTATTGTCAGCAACATGAAGGTAACAAATCTCATGGCGTTGGGGAGAATATCTTGATGACTTTATGTGGCCACTGGTTGTTCAGATTGCCTTTCCAAGAGAAGGATGGATTGTTTAATGAGGTTCCACAGGATCCAATATAGGTTATGCACTTGATGTGGAGTCTTCGTGTGACAATTTATGGTCCCATGATCCTGAGAAATTTGAAGGCTCACACAATCTGTAGGTCTTAGAACCTTTCTTTTTTTACTATACATTTGTAGTTAAAACAATAACCTTATTCTAGTATCTCAACCGTTGTGAAATTTTCAAGTCTTATTTGGCAAGAACTAGGAAATGTATAATTATTCTGCATTGTAATTAATTAATAAATCCCCCTAGAAAATAATTTTCTATGAATGTATTAATTACACAAACACACACATATATATATATGTGGTTGTTTTTGTGTGTGTGAATTTAAAATTATATATCTATTTTTAACAATAAAACTGTCTATATAAAATCATCTTATTATTACAAAATATGTTTCTTGAAAAAACATTTTTCCAAACTCTATATTGGTTTATTGTTAAATTATATGATTCCAATGGTATTATTTTATTTTGGAAAAATGGATTCAATATTTTTAATCATAAAAATATATATTATATAATATGATAATCTTAATTTATGGTATTATTGAATAGAAAAAATATTAAAAACTGTATACCATAATTAAGTTAAATTTAATTTAATTAGTGTTTAAACTAAAATAACAATTGTTTAAACGAAATAAAAACGTCTCAAAAATATATATAATGTCAAATTAATACCATATATCATAAAAAAATCTATAATAGTCCATTTTGTATCCTTTCTGCATTTATGAAACATGGGTATCACCTTTTATTTCTATAATTACATGTTTTTCCTCTCCCCCACGTATAGAAGGCTAACCCCTCTCATCATGACATTGCTCCTAAAAATCCTATTGGTTCTGAAAATATATTAAATAATACATTCATTAATTATCTACCCACATACTATAAGAAATGGGTTGATTATAAAATCAATCTAGGTACACTTTTTGTATAAACCATAATAGTTTGTATGAAGAAGATATATCATTTTTTATATATCATTTTTTTCTTCTTCCACAACCCCCAAATGATAGCCAACTACAATTAAATAATAACATCTTATTATCCAATATAATGTTATTAAATAATATAAATTTCATAAAAATTGAATGTCTTTTCTTTAATGATGTGAGGAATAGGACAGTCATTCGTTTGTACAATATACTACTACTTCACGAACCAATGTAATTAATTTTATATCACCTACCCAGAGAGATGGTTGTAGGAATGAAGTTAAATGATATATATATATATATATATATAATATTTTTAACATAATAATACTTATTTCATTTTGATATCACATATGCCTTCTTATTATAATTTATGTGGGAGATAAGATAATGCTTCGAGGGTGTACGACATGATACTGCGTTACAATGTGATGTGATTCATTCTTAACTAACACATCACATGGAAGCTAATAAGGATAATTGTAATGAATATATGTCATATAAATGTGAGATAATTTTTATATATTTCAAAAACATATAATTATTAAAATATTATACATAATTTTATATCTTTCTATTACACTCATTATGAAATGTTAAAGTCATCCATGTGTATATGTATAGTATTGCCCCCATAAATTGATATAATTAATATATAATCACAAAATAAAACCATATATATATAAGTATATATAAATGATTAATATATTATTTTTTATTTGATCATAACAATGGAGAGATAAAATATCACCTTCCTTCTTTCTGTGATGATTGTTGAAAAATGAAATCATTTCTCATGTGTGCATACGTCCTAACTACTAAATGACTGAAACATAGTTCATTTTATAAAATCAGAATTACTAATTTGTTTTAAAAATAAATTATATCTATTAAAGTGATAATTATTTCCCGGTTATTATTATATATATTATGTTATAATGTTCTCTTTTACCATAACCATCCTATTGAATTCATTGTCGACATAAAAGTTGAATAATTTCAACTCTTTTCAACTCAACATAAGGGTTTAACTAATATTTTGTAACATGGTAGAAAGTAAAGTAAATGGAATAATTAATATTATAAAGGATCCTTTAAATGTAAATAATTAGCATATGATTACATTATTGGAAAATAAATTTCATAGGTGATGATTCAGACTCTAGGTAAGACTATTTGCTTCCCAAATACTCATTTATACTACACATACAACAATTTTTCTTCCAATTCAACAGTTTTAAATATTATTTCTTAAATTTACATATATATATAAAATATTTTTTATAAAATTATTTTTTTCATTTCTTTAATGGTTTTAATAATGATAAATTTCTACACAACATTAGGAATTGTTAAAAAAATATAAAAGGATTATTTTATTTTAACAAATATAGTTTAATAATCTTTTCCCACAACCAAAACCATTATTTTAATTTTATTGTAAAATAATATATTTCACTTTCTTCTTTAAATCCCACAGTTTCCATTTTTAAGTATTTTGGCATGAATATTTTTTTTTATAAAATAATTGAGTAATTCAATTCATAAAATGTCTTCTTTTGGGTGCAAAGAATATTATATGCGTGTGATATATACAATTGAATGATTTCCTTTTTTTATGTCATGGATGTTATTTACAATGATATTTTGTTGTTATAAATAAAGGATGGTTGGTTACACGGGGAACCATATGTGGTTGTTTACATTATAAAGAAATGATAGGCGGTTAAGTTTTAATCTAAGGATGGTTTGGTTTTCCGAATTCATCCAATGCATTAGGAATGAAAGTTGACTGTATAGTTATTCCATTTTTAAGAGTGATATGGATAATGATGTCCCTAGATAATAATTTCCCTTATCAATTCAATAATTTTTACAGAAATATATTTATTTCAAAAAAAGAATGGAATTATTTTATTCTCAAAATAAAATAATTTCTACTTCTTAGTGGTAAAAATTATATCTTACAGAAAAAATTTCATGAATTTATTATACGTTAAAATTCATCATAATGAGTTATATCTTTACTATAAATTTCATAATGTAATGTTTTAGGAAATTATTTTACCAGATACGGTGGTTTTTTTGTATATAAGATATATATATTTAGCCCAAATCATACATTGAAAAATAATTTTTTGAGTAATCGTAGACAACAGTGTTTTCTTGTTTTGTTTAATTTCCATACTATGATTTTTTATCTCCTAAAAAATTTTATAATATCTTTCCAATGGTTAAAGGATGTTTATGAATGAATAATAACTCAAACCAAAAGCCTCTGTTATTTATCTCCAAAATAAATATAGTTTTATTTTAAAAGATATACATTATGTGGAAAACATATAATGAATCTAAGTGTCCACGTTGTAATGATTCGTTTTCTTATGAAATAGATATTTTTTTAATTCTATAAATCTCTAAATCTAAAAAAATATAATATAATTTTACATATAATATAAGAATAGTATAATATTTAATTATCTATTTTGGGTCTTTAAATTTGGTATTACAGGAAAGGATTGTATAATGTTATCAGGTTAGATACATTTAATAAAATTAAGATGAATTATTTTAATTTATTATTAATTTTAAATGATATATAATTTCATGATTACCAGATTTTTTTCTCTAGGGCCTTTTTCAAAATGGGTATCCAATGTGGAAACAAACTACCTGGTGTTGGAAGCCACTTATAGAAAAAAATATACTTTAAAAATAGCATCATTAGTTTGAAGGAATTAGGTGTTAGAGGTTTGTTGTCATGATGTATTATTTTACATATGTTATAATTGTGTGAAATCATATATACCATAAAGGAAGGTTTAGCTTACAGATTATTAATCTGAAAAAATCCTCACTTATTTAGTGGATAATCTAACCCATTTCTAGTTGAAAGACATATTGGTTCCACAGAAAAGATATTTTATGTCATGTGTTAGAAAGATCAGTAAAAGAAAACATTTCTCATTTATCACTTTATAGGTCAATTCATTAATTAGTGTTCAATGATCATGATAGTTGTGTAATGTGAGGTTATGGGTTCCATTGAATTGGGATGAATATAAGACAATTTTCTTCAAAAAAAACTATTTCCCTATGGTGTATTGAATTATTATGGAAAAATCATTGAACCAAAATAGTTTAAATATAGTGTGGCATCATATTATGAAAATGTTACCCAACTAAAATGGAATGTCAAAAATTTTATCGAGGATCATGATTTTAAAACTATTCGGGTTCAATCATTATTGAAGCCAATATATCCAAAGTCATTATATTTCAGTCAATTAAAATGATATAAGAATCTTGGTCATTGTTCTTAGAAGGAATAAATTGAGTTTTATGATGAGTATTTATTCTTTAACAACAACTATAAAAATGGATATAGCTTGAAGAAAAATGGTAGGAATGGATGAATGATGTATATTGAATATAAAATAATGTTCCCATCCTCCGTTATGTGTTGTAAAAAGAAACATAGGTAATGTATTATAAAATATGGTAACATCATCTAATGTGGTAACATGGGTCATATGGATCATGATATCATAGAATAAAATCCTAGAATGAATTTAAATCAATTGGAAGTATGTTATAAATTGAATGAGTTGGTGAATTATTCCATTCTGGATTTGAATATGTTTACTTTAGGTGGAAATCGTCATGCAAAAAAAGGGTTGGAAAAATATTTTTCTATTTCGTTGGTTGGTTTTGTGATACAAAAAAATAGGGATAAGTATGATTCTAATTATTTTGACTTAGTCCAATACATTTTGTAACTGTTATCATTAAATTCGATTATTTATATGAATTTATTTACAAAAATGTGAAATTCATCTCATGAACTGAAATATGTTTTTTCCAAACCATTGAGAGAAAATAACAATGAAATATAGATTAATGGGGCATACCAATTGTTATTAATAGGATGCTATTCAATAAAAATCTAGTTTAACTACAAAAAGTAAATTTTGATGTTATTATTTAGGTCAATCAGAATTTAGTTTATCATGAAATGATTGAATGAATATTCTTGAATGATTTATTCAATTATTTCATAAATAGTATAACCTACCAGGAATCCGAAAAACTGGTTAACGATGGTAGATTAAGTTAAGAAGAAAATTATTTTGGAGTGAATGATACTCTTAAAACATGTGATGTTCCTATATTGAATGAATACATTTTTTCCCTTGTGATTTAAGTATTATTATTCATGATTTGGAGGTTGATTTTATTATTTCCTCTGTACTTATTATAAATCAAATTTCAATAACAACATATTCAATGTATGAAGTAGAACTTGTGTAATTTAAAAAATAAGTTTCATTAATTTATTTATCACTATTCCCTTCAAACATCAAAATTACCAACGGGTTATCATATTGTGGTCTAAAAATTAATTATGGTTCAATGAATAATTATAATAGTAATAGATAATTTAATTACATCACTATTGAAAAACATATATCCTTTTAATTATATCAACTATTTTTTTGATATACTGTTGGGGGATTAGTGTTCTAGGATGGATGATCAACGGTCGGGGTACCATCATCTTAAGGTGATGTTTGGTAACATTATTAAGATATCATTTTGAACTACCTATGATAATTATGAGTTTTCTATTACTCCCTAGGGATATCAATGGAACTAGTAGTATTTTATGGATCTTGTTAATAAATTGTTCTAATACTATTTAGATGTATTTTAGTTGTGATTATTAGTGATATATTGGTATATTATATAATACCTAAGGATTATTATTTTCTCCAAATGATTATTATGCAACCTACAAAATAAAAGAAACTGTATGATAAATTTAGTAAGTGTAAATATTATTTGCAACAAATTTATTCCCATGATGTCATTATTTTTAAATTTGGAAAAACAATAGGCCCTAGTAAGAAATTTCATTGATTAGAATAAAAAATAAATTCAAATTTCATCAATATAAATTATAATTTTGGAATAATAGCTTACTATATGGTTCTTGTTGAAAACATTTCTTGATTACGTAGCCCAATAACTAATCTAACTCGAAAATGAGTTAAATTGAACTTGTCAATTATATGTGGTTTTTTTTCAAAAAAGTAAAATATGATTGGTGAACATTTCCAATTTTCAATACCCTCTATAAATATTTATCTTTTCATATGTGGTAGTATCATATTAAACTGAATTGGTTTGAAACTAACTTATAATGATCATGTAATTATTTATTCTTCATGTAAGCTAAATTCTCATTAGTTTTATTTACATATACAATATATCAAATTAGATACAGTGATTTCTAATTTAATTATTTGTAGGAATTATTTTTATGGATTAAAATGTGAAATATATAACAATAATTAAATTTGTGTAATATATTCTATAAAAAATAATGGAATATGATAGGGAGAATATGGTTGAAACTAATCAAGTATTATTATTACATGATTCACAACCAAATTTAAAACCCAAAAAAGAATTTCATTCTTTCAGTCAGCAAATTAATACTACATTAATCATGATATTTTCAACAAGGCTCATAAGTTGATGAACTGAAAAAAATCCAATAATTTTTTGTTGTTGGTATATCCAATTTGTTATTATAGAGTTATTTTTCAAAATTAATTAGGAAATATGAGAATGTGGGACATGCATTTATAGGATGAGGAATAATTCATTAAGAATGGTATACTACCAATGTTCAATGTTGATGAGTAGGGTATTATTAGAGTTGGAAAAATATTATGGTTTTCTTTTGATTTACAGTTGAATAGAGTTTTTTTGAGTGAATTTCATAGTTCTATGATTTCATTTCATTCTAGATGAAATAAGATGTACCGAAATAATTATGTTGTGTATTTCTACCAATTATCTCAACCATAATCTAATATTTAATTCTAATTTATTGAATATACCATAGAAATTTTTGGTGTTTAAATTTAATTTTGAAACAAATATTCATTTTTCAAACCATTGGTTAGTCAATGAATACTATTTGGACCCTGGAAGATATGATATATTCCTGTTCAATGTATTAGAAGTTAATTTTTAATAATCTTCTTTCCTTGGATGTGTTTTAATATAATAATAATTTTCAATCCAATATACATATGTCACCATATTATGAATTATATATAATGTATTGTAATATTCCCGCTCTTTGGGAAGATGTATGAGAAAGAAATTTAAGGTACCAAATTTAGTATATGAAAAGAATAATTTGGTGTAGTTGATTCAACCACATATGATAATGTCTTCGGGAAGATTATTGGTAATATAGATAACCATTGAAATGATATTTATTTTTGTGGTAGGTGATATTGTTTTTAATAGAGTATCTACATGAAAACGTGTTGTTAATTTTTTAAAATAGGGTATTTTTAATACATAATTCATTAGAATATATATAATCATCTAAATGATTTTAAATTTTTAATACCTAGTGTATATCACTCCAAATTTTAACTAGGCAACCAATGTCATTCAAGTTTTAAGAAAAAAATATGTCCCACATTCATCTAATGTTTTGTGAACTAAATTAGATCATTTTGGATAAAATATTTCTTATATCAAAAAACTAATTAATATTCATTAACATTGATAGAATTATCTTCATAATATTTTTATTGACTGGGTTATGGATTTTGGAAAATGATATGGTTCATGAATAAATATGGGAAATTTAAAAATTATATAATAAAATGATATCCCTACCTGTTTGATAAGTGAATAAATTTGTGAGGATGCAATTTGCATACCTTGAGAATTATTTAATAACCAATTTATTGATAAAATTAATCATTTTAATTTTTTATAATTTTAATTATATTTTTTGATTCATTATGAAAAAATTAACTACTTTATAAATCATAAATAAAATAGTTTTAACTAGATTGTTTTATTATTAAAATTACATTTAATAAAATAATTTATATTTTATATAATTCAATTTTACTGAATGTATTTGATTTTTATAAATCACCATATCAAAATTAACATATTTTTCAATTAAGATATCTTTTCATAAATATTATTTTTTCATGGAATAGTGAAAATTATTATTTTTATAAAACTATCATTTATTATCATTAAATTATGTAATGTAATATTATAATTATAATTATAATTTTATTTTAAACATAATAAGTATTAATTACATATATTTATTAAAATTAATTATTATTTTTTTCAAATTTTATGTTTTATTATATAAATTTTCTGTTTTTAAAAATGCATTTTTTATAAAAACAATTTTAAATTGGATAAAGATCCCACATTTTAATTACACTAATCATGCATTAATATAAACTATTTTTAAAACAATTATATATTATACATATATATATATTTCAATTTTTATTCATGTAAATAATATTTATAGTAATAGAGATAATATAATGTCACTTTATTTTAAAAAAAATATCCATGCAAACTACCTTTTTTGTTGTGTCTATGGGTTTAATTTTTAATTAAAACATCCAAATCAAAGGAATTAAATCTTCAAAAAATGAGTCAATATTTGGAATCAGAATAAATTATATAATTTAATATAGTGAAAATAATTTTTTTTCATATTCATTTTTGAAAATAGTAAAAATATTTCACTGTGATTAAAATAAAAACTGATTTACATGGGTATGAAACTAATAATATAATGTTCGAAATATCCTAATGTGTAACTAAATTCCATTTTATTTAAAATTTTATACCTTATCACATAAATTAATTGAAAATGTTATATTTTTTATTGTTGTGGAATATAGAAAATGTGTTTATAATTTTTTACAAACAATCTATATATGTCCTCTCCCTCGCTTATAAAATTCCACACCACATCCAATACTCTCTACACATCCAAAGATTCTTGTTTCAGCTTATAACTACCAAAATACAATCCAAGAATTATTACCCACATCCAAAAAAAATATTTTGATTATAAAAACAACAAATTAATTATTATTCTACAATCATTATCAAGTTGTCAAAAGATGAGGTATCTATCTTATCTTGGCATTTTTGTTATATTTATTATTCGGGCAGATCTCAAAAATTCTCAAACCATGACATAAAATTAACTAAAAAATATACAATATAATAACCTTTTATTATTTCATTGTAATATCCTATGTGTATCTTCTCATTTATATAGTGTTAAATGAAACTATTGATCCTCTGTACAGTGGAATATCACCTCATAATCAAATCTAATTAATTTTCCATCACCTCCCCTTTTGTGTGGTAATAATAATATACATAAATTTTAAATATCATATTTGTGACATTGGTATAATAATTGAATTATTATATCACTTACACCATTATTACAATACATTACTGTGGCATATGATCATGTTTCTCGTGTGTAAAGCTGAAAAAAACCTCCCAAAGAGATGTTATTTCTTTTTTTAGTAACTCATTTCATTGAAGTTAGTAATAACAATTTTATTTAATATATGTGTTATATATTTCCTAATAATGATATTAATGAAATATTTATCATTATTTTAAATATAATATATCTTTTCTATTATTTAATTCTCTTCCACTAAAAAATGATATCTTTATTTGTGCATATGCGTGGACAATCGCCACTATGAAGCGATGTGATTATTTTTACACCACCACATCAAATGGATGATATATATATGTATATTGATTATATAATATTTTATTCAGTATATGAATAATTTTATTAATATATAATTTTAATTAACAAAATTTTATATTTTGGGACGATAAGGAATATATGTGATCTGTTAGACTCAATGTAATGGACTTTATTTTTAAAAACCACATTTATTGTTTCCCATCCATCACTTTTTATTTAATTTGAATTATTTCAAAATTATTTTATGAATGATATTTTGTTGACATTAATGTTTTATAATGTATTTTTTTTATTATTTCAATGGATATTAAAATGTAATCATATTACTGAATGTTTGACTTTAATTTTAAAAGAATAAAATAAATGTTCTATTTTAACCAATATAGTGATAATGACATTTTCACCCACCCAAAATATTAATAGTTTTTTATTAGATTAAAATATTCTATTTTAGTAAAGATATATCCACACAATCTATTTACCTGTTATTTTAGTATTTAGAGTATTTATTTGAATCGAGTAGATATTGCAATACCCATAAATTTTTTCTTATTTATATAACTAATATTTTATTTGTGTAATGTTGATAATCAAAAAAATTATTAATATTTTATGGTTCATGAACATAATTTATGACGATATTTATTTTTAATAATCAACCAATTATTTTTTCTTCTATGATAAACCATGTCCGGGTGGTTAGATTATAAACCAATGAGATCTAGTTACATTATAAATAAACTACAAGCCTTGTGATCTATTTTCAATACATATGGTATGAAAATAAACAATATGGTTATTCTAATTTTAAGAGATATATATATATTTTTCATAATACCCATATATAATTTATATAATATTTATATGGGTTGTGGTATAATCTTATTATTTCTAAAATAATTTTCAATGCGATTATCTTGATAAAAATGTATTTTTTACTTGTAAGTGGTAAGAATATAACATCTCAAATATTAATCATGAATATATAAGGTTTGAAATTTTAAATAACTGGAAATTTCAAGGAATTGTTTTCCTAAAATTCATTGTAATTTTACGAGTCTGCAGTTTCTGACAGCGCTTGATTCTGAGGCCCGGTGTGCCCAGAATCAATTTATGATGTTTTGTTTAGGTATGTTCAGTGAGTATACGTTCAGAATTTTATAAATTTTAAACCGGTGCCCGGAATTGAAATCTGAGGGCACCGATAATTTTGGAATGTAGGTAATTGCTTAGTGAGACCTTCACCGCAGTTTCATTCTGGCGTGGATAGAAGATAGTTTTCGGGGTTTTTATTTTCTTTAAATAAAAATAATGTGTTAACTTTATTTTTTATTGGTGGTGGTTAAAACCACCAAGTCGTGGTTGGTGGTGGGGACACCACACCATAACCTCCCATGAGAGGTTATGGTGGTGGGGTCCACCCACACATAACCTCCCTTGGGAGGATAATTATGGCAGGGACCACCCCTGTATAACCTCTCCATTAAATTGTAGGGTTGGGGACCACCCGACCCCTATTAAAGGAGGATGATAAAAACATCCTCAACTCCCCATTAAATGGGGAGAAACTCCTCAACTCTTCCACTTATTGTTTTCCAGACATTTATGGGTAGCCTCTTGACTTCCTCCCCAATTAATGTGACGCCAAACAAGAATTAAATTGGTGGAGCCAGGTTTTAATTATCTCATTTTATTTTTTGTGCCAACATTAAAATAATAAGAAACTCTTATTATTTCATTGGCATAATTTCTCTTTGGGGGGATTTTCTTTTGTGGATAGCTAAAGAGAGGAAAATATCCAAATTAAGAACTATTCTTCCAGCGAAGAACATGAATAATACTCCTTCCATCGAAGATCGAATCCAGCTTATTCTTTCTTCAGTCGAGGCAAAGGAAGGGGAGACACCACCATTGAAGAACATAGCCAATGACAACGTCACCTCCTACCGACGTTGACAAAGTGACGCCACCATCCCATGACTTCGTCAAACGACACTGATTACATGGTTGGGGATTTCCTTGTGTTATTTTATTTATGAGGATAAACCCTCCTTATTCGTCTATTAGGTTATGGTATGAATCGCCATTTTCTATCACTATAATGAGAGAGGGTTCAGGCCGCACTAACACAGTCCGACCCTCCCCTTGTGTGTTATTGTTTGGTGACGGTGAAGGCGGTACACACAGAGACAACGACGAAGGCGGTGAATAAAGATCGAGCTACCTGCAGCCTCCATGAACTTCATCGCCCGCACGGCGCCCCGGTGCACTAACCTCACCCCATGCCCCAGCGCTTCCCATGCCTCACCTAGCACATTGTCAGCCTTCCCGCTCCCCCTGGCGCGCTGTCTGGCATGCACTGGAGCCCCCCACGGCTCCCTGCCCGCACTGTCGGTGCCCCACAACGTCCTTCTCGTGATGCCCGGTGCATCCCGGCGCCCCCCACAGTGCCCTTTCCTCACTATCAGCGCCCTGCGGTGCCCTGCCCATGCTTCCCTGTGCAGCCCGGCACACCTTACGGTGCCCTGCCGCCCAGCCCGGCTCCCCCCGGTGCTCTACTGCACTACCTGACGTGCCCCAGCGCACTTTCCGGCACCCCCGTCTCCCTACGACGCTGCTCGGGGCACCCCCGTCCACTTCCCGGCATCCGGAACCCTACTCTGCACCCACACACCCTGCCCAGTGCACCCGCGCCCTGCCGGGTGCACCCATGCTCTGCCGGGTGCACCCAAGTCTTGCCCGGAGCCCAGCCGACCTGCCCGCGCCCCACCCGGCCTGCCCGCTGGCCTCCCGGCCACCAGCTTGATGAACCGACCCGCAACGCCCCCGTTGTGTCGCTTGTCGAACTGACCTAGTCTCTTGAGTTGAACAGCCCTCACGGTCCACTGGCCCGAGCCCAGCAGACCAGGTCAAAACAATGTTGCCTGACCCGCCAAATGGGTCGGGTCATACCCAACAATTTTGGCCGAGTTGACCCAGACTGGGTTAGCCCAGGCTAGGTTGGGCCGAGTTGGTCTAACCAGGTCAGACCAGACCCAGACCCATTAATGACTCCTTTACCTCTTTGGGTCATATCTTTAGCACCAGACATCCATTTTATGAACATTCATCATCGCCGGTATTCTTGGAGCTTAGTTGTCCCGTTGATTATACCCCACAAGTGTTCAGGGTATCGTTGAGATATGGTCAGGTTGGTTCATAAATGAAACCAACTGGGGCCCGAGACTAAAGACTAATAACTCACAGTTCGTGCATCCGATTGACTCGCCGTCTATTTTTTTGAGACCCTTATGATGTGACAGTCCCTTGAGATACTTGAACGTGAGACTTTGTGACACTTGTTGGATCAACCATTCGCTCATGGAGCAGATCCTCCCGGAGACGAGCGTGCGGAGTGCAGAGACCTAATAGCTGTAGATCTGATGACTGCTTGACCGATTCGACTCGGAGTGATTCAACTAGCCCAGTGGATGGAGTGCCCGGTTTGGTGGGAGACCCATGGAAGATGGAGCTCCTAGCTTTGGAGTAGACCCGCAGTACTCGACAGGAGGAGTACCTCTGACGGCTATTAGGGGGA
This sequence comes from Viscum album, assembly GCA_963277665.1. NCBI lineage: Eukaryota > Viridiplantae > Streptophyta > Magnoliopsida > Santalales > Viscaceae > Viscum > Viscum album. The sequence continues at coordinate 387,602,539 of OY728142.1, read as the reverse complement.
GCACCTGGTTTGGCGGCAGACCCACAACGGACGGAGCACTGGGATTGGAAGCAGACCCACGGTACTCGACAGGAGGAGTACCTCAGTAGTCTATGGTTTGTGAGTAGCGCCTCAGAGTCATGACAGGGCCACTGTACTCAACAGAGGAGGAGTTCTCCAGCAGCTATGGTTTTGATAATAAATATCCTTCTTGGAGTTGAGTCAATGACCTTTGTGTATTCCTCATGATTGAGATGGGTTACTTGAGAACTTAGGTATATGTATGGGCATATACCTATGTAATTTTTATCCATAGAAATCATACATTGTGGTTGATCCTTGTTGGATTTTTGAGACCTAGAGGGTCTCAGGGTCCCTATTGGGTATCGTTATACTCACCCATGCATCGGATATGCCCACAACTCGTTGTGTTGGATTCAGACAATAGATAGCACTAACTGAGGCAGAGTGTACGAGGCTACATGTTACCCAATTGCAGACCTCACGACCTGATGATACCTGGAGGATACGGACGGGTGTGGAGCACGGAGGAGGCTTTCGGTACCTACCCTTCATGTAGGATCCATGGTGTACAATCTAGGATCTACTAGACACCTTCCGGAAATTTTTTTTAGATGTACCTATTTTTCCGTTCCTTGTACTTTACTATTGGGATTGTATTTCTAGCCCTATTTACATTCAACATACTTTTTGTTCAGTTTTTACTTAGTGTTTTCTTCCTCTTGTACTTTTTTGTGTGTGTTAATGATTTATAAAGGTAATTCCTTCTTTGTTTTAGGGAATTACGACTTTGGTTCTAGTCGCCAACCCCTGGCCTTTAGAAGGCAGGCTTGGGGTAGTAATGATGCGGGGCCCAGGGGATGAGTCGTGAAAAATTTGTACTAGAGGACGTCAGTTCTACTGTAGAACATATGACTCTGATATTTATTTTCTTTGAAGTAATAGTGTTACAGGTACTAAGTGTGTTTTTTAGTTCAGGGAGTCCAGTGTTTGTGCGGGCGGCCGACGTATCCATACACCAGGACCCTAACTTCTGATTTCCGACTCAGTGCACGAGAACACTGATTGTGTGTGCGTTTTAAAATTTTTTCATTAAGTCAGCTCAAACGAGGTCGGCTCACCAGGTATAGTCTTTTGACCGTGTTGCATCTATTTATTTCAGGATGCCTCTCCGCAGATGACCAACTAGAGCCTCAAGAGCTGTACGTTCTGACAGCCTACTGAGAGGTGATGCCTCAGTCTAGGGACCCTTTCTAGCAGAGGCACCCATGGTACCACCACCCATTGGGCCACCGATGAAACCAGAGACAACAACAGATGATGCATGATGCTTGAGCGCATTGCTTGAGTTCCATTACAAGAGGCCACCCAGGTTCTTGGGAGAGACGAACCAACAGGTGGATGAGGATTGGCTAGAAGTTGTGGTGACAATCTTTAGACTGGAAGGGATGCCAGCTGAATTTATGGTGATCCTTTCCATGAGACTCTTTTAGGCAGCAGCAGCTAGTTGGTGGAGCCTATTGATCAGGATTCATGATGAGGCGTCACTTCTATGGGATGAATTTGAGAGCCTCTTCATTGAGGAGTTTGTTCCAGCCACCCTTAGAGCAGTGCAAATACAAGAGCTACTTCATCTACAGTAGGGTATAATGATGGTGGCGCAGTACTCCGCGAGGCTCACCAACCTCTCATGCTACTCCAATAATATGGTATGGGACCCGTTCTTCATGCCCCAGTCCTTTAAGCAGGGACTCAAGAGATTGACTGGAGTTTCAGTTATCTCTCACAGAATCCAAACGTAGACAGGGGTGTTGGAGCGAGCCCTCCTAGTGGAGAGTTTCCTTGGTGAGCAGTCTCCAACAGCGAGACCCGACACTAGCAGACATGTAGCATATTCTTCTACAGCTGTCACCAGACATATGATGTAGAGGTCTAAGAGGACAATACCTATAGGTGGTTGACCGCCTGACTTAGGACTTGTTGTATGAGGAACCCAGAGTAGAGACAGAGTTAGGCGTACCAGGGGTGGATAGTGTTACTATTGTAGTGGGAATGGTCCGATGGATCATGACTATCTGACCCACCTTACAGACGATCAATAGTCAGTTGAGGGACCTCCCAGGGAGAGGTAGAGGTTCGATCAAGGTGGTTCGCAGGGCAGAGGTGGACGTGGAAGAGGAGATGGACGTGTGGCTGGCAGTGGATGACGTTATGAGATTTTTCCACTACCACCACTGAGAGGTCCACCCTGAACACATGGAGCAGGTGGATAGGGCAGAGAAAAAAAATCCAAGAGCTGAGGTAGAGGCTGACTAGTGCCCCCATTTTGAGGCTTCCAGAGTAAGGCGTAGGGTACGTAGTATACTACGATGAATCAGGGACAGGTCTCGGGTGTGTCTTGTTGCAGGATTGAGCTTGATTGTGTATGGTTATCAGAAGTTGAGACAACATGAGCAGAACTACACTACCCATGACCAGGAATTAATAGCAGTGGTCTTCTCCTTGAAGATGTGGCATAATTATTTTATGGGTGAAAGTTTTGTCTTGTACTCTGATCATAGGAGTCTCAAGTTTATCTTCTCTCAGAAGGACCTTAACCAGAGACATGGGTGATGGCTTGAGTTCCTCTAATACTATGAATTCGAGATAGTCTATACTCTTGTGAAGGGGAATGTAAAAGCAGATGCACTCAGCATGAGATCAGGCATTCAGCTACTAGGTGAGGTGACAGAGTAGCTTGACACATTGGGGATATCCTGTGTGGATAGGGATGGATCGACCTATATATAGACTCTTACATTCACTCCCCCACTTCTTCAACAAATTAGGGAGGTGCATCTTTGGGATGCTGACTGCGAGATAAGACTTGCTCAGATATCCATATGGCAGGCACCTGATAGATTTTATGATTGTGGGGAGCACGTCATCCTATTTAGAGGACGTACAATGGAACCTGTTGCACTTCAAGAGGAGGTGTTGAGGGAGTTCCACACTTCTCCTTTAGAGGTATATCCAGGTGTGGCGAAGATATACTAGTACCGTCGACGACAACATTGGTTGCTAGGTATGAAGAAGGTGGTAGCAGAGTTCATCTCACGGTGCCTCACTTGTTAGAAAGTGACGGCAGAGCACCAGGTACCACCAGGATTGGTTCAACCCATAGAGGTCCTGGATTGGAAGTGGGATGCAGTATCCATGGAATTCGTGATAGGTCTTCCACGTACATCCAGTGGTCACAACTCTATTTGGGTGATCGTCGACAGACTCACCAAGTCGAACCACTTCCTACAGATTATAGAGAAGGGATCAGTTGTGATCTTGGGATGATTCTATGTGCAGGAGATTGTGAGTTTTCATTGAGTACCATCTTCTATTGTATCTGACCGTGATGCACGCTTTACTTACCGGCTATGGAAGGGGTTGTTGGAAGCATTCGAGATACATCTTCTCTTGAGCACTGCATTCCCTCCTTCGACTGATGAACAGACCCAGAAGACCATCCAGACCCTCGATGACATGCTCCGTGCGTGTATCCTCAACTTCGGTCACAGCTGGGATGATCACTTAACTTTGGTGGAGTTTTCTTACAACAACAGTTATCAATACACCATAGGTATGACACCTTTTGAGGCCTTGTATGGCCGACCATGCATATCACCACTGTTCTAGATAGACCTAGGGGAGTCACCACTAGTGGGACCAGCGATTGTGCGAGCAACCACGGTGAAGGTGCAAATCATCTAGTAGCAGATGAAGACTACACAGAGTAGACAAAAGTCATATGCAGACAAGAGACAAAGACCTATTGTAACACCACAAGTAAATAAAGAATATGACATTTTTATATTTATCCATATTTGTGAATAAAATGTTAATATTAATTTAAAAGGGAACAATATTCTCGATGGCGTACCATATACGCAACAACGAGTTTCTTGGAAATCGTACGTTGCACTCTAATAGTAAAATAATAATATTTTATATGTTAGTTAATGCCTAGCTATTGTAATGGTGGGAAAGAATTGAACTAACTACAAAATGATTATATATGTTTGTCAGATATTTTTACTTTTATCCAATAAATGTTGGTGGCTTAAAATGTGAATGAATCTAATTTTAAGTGTAAATATTTTAATATTCTTTACAAGGTCAATTAACAACATTTTAATGGAAAATCCTTTTTAAATCCACATGTTGAAAATTTTATAAGTTATACTGGACCAAATAAAATCCTTCTTTAGAATCGGGATATCAAAATTTACTTTGCGTAGGTTTTTGTTATTTTTTTATAATGTCCATTTTTAATGAATAAGTGAAAAATTTTGTTTTTTAATTCAAAACCTCTTTTTAATCAAATTTATTTATATGATTAGATCATCTTTAGAAAAGATTCAAAGTGCAGTTAGAATATATTTTTACTATTTAATCCCATGATGGTCATTGGAATTAATTTCACATTAAAATTGGATTTAAATTAGTGTCAATCTTTTAATAGATATTGTTTCTTAAAAACACATTATTTGTTTAGACATTAGGAAATAATTAATAAATTAATTAATGCAACATATATGTTTTGAATTTTGTAAAGTATAAATCATTTTTTAATTCATAATATTAAATATAGCTTAGGGTGAAGTTTTGTAATTTTTCTGAAAAACTTAAATTTTTTATGAATAGTGAAACCACTAAGTGGTAGTTAAAAAACTGATTTTTATTTTAAATGAAACTTTACCAGTTCTGCAATTTTAATTTAAAAAATCTGACATACATGGTTTTCATTATGATGTAAAATGGTTTTCAATGGGATTAAAATATTTTTCTAGTGTATAGTAACTTTTATGTTTTATTAATCGCGATTAAAGGTAATTAGTGTAATTTAAGGTGAAGATAATGTTATAATAACATTAAATGACTTTGACACATGTCATACCATTTGGAAGAGTCATGGACGACCAATTATATCCATGGTTCAACTTGGGGACCCCATGGAGCCACTTTGGTAGGAAAATGTCATGAATAACATTTTATTTAAAGTTAAAATAAAAATGTCAGAAGCATGCATTGTTTTACTAAAACAATTTTCACATGGGGTTATACAAGTCATATTTTTGACAATAAATATTAATTGGATAGATAAAAATATTTCCTACATCATAGTAATTTTTTATAAGTTTTATACATTAAATAAATTAATTTATATAGGACACCATGATGATGCAGTGATTACCTCATTAATGAATGATTTAAATAAAATGTGAAGATAAGGTAAAATATAAGACATAAACTTGTAAAAAACCTATTGGATGGATTGATTTAGAACCCTTATCACCTTATTCTAGAAATATATAATTTTGGTACCTTTAATATCTTATAATCATTTTATAATAAAGAATCTTTGAAGACATTCCAAGAGTGCCCCTCAACCCTCTTATAAAAGGCCCCCACCTCTAACCCCTTTCCCACACCTCTAAAGCCTTTGGATCGACCAAAATCTGCTCAGTTTATCTCTACACATCCCTATCTTCATCCTAGAAGCCTTACCTTAGGCATAGAGCTCTTCACGAAACCCTTTTGGTTCAAACGAAAGGGAGTTATCCGATTTAAAGGTAATGTACTCCCTTATGTTCTTTTGTTTTATTTTGCTTCTCCAACACCCTAAAATATTATTATTCCTTTATTTTTTTTACAAAACCAGTATCCTAAATATACTAGGTTGTTTTTATGAGAAGTATTTGATATAAACTTACACACACCTCCGTCTAATGGTTAAAGAACACACTATTTATATGGATGGTGAATTACTACCTCACGAAACAATGATTGTTCTATCTTCTCCTACCACCTCTAATGGTGGCCGTTATGATGGAACTATATTTATTTATGATATATATTATATATATTTCCTCTCAATTATTCTGTATTTTAAATTTAAAACATACCTTTATTCTTTGAATGTTGTGAAAATATGATAATTTCATTTGAGGATGTGTGGACTACCGCCCCCTCAAGTGATCTGACTCGTTCAAGCAATACATGGAATGTTTAAAGAATAAAATTAATGAAATTATGTGAAATATATAACATATATTTTATAATGAAATTATAATATATATATATATATATATATATCTCATTTAGTTTTAATTTCAATAAATACAAAATAGAAATTAAAGTAGCGTTCATGCGTACATACGACTTACTGTCTCCATGAACGGTGCATTTCCTTTATTACCACTAAATGTTATGTAATATTATAAATGAAAGTATTTACAGGATATATATTATATATATGATATCTACATAATTAATATAATTCTGGATATAATGGATATTTTACCAAATGAACAACTTGTAATTATAAGAAGTTTATTTTTTGACTCAAGTACCAATTATCAACAAAACAACCGTTATTAACATAAATAATTACATAATGTTGATAAAATGGTAATAAATGATATAAAAGGAATAATGAACATAAAAAAGGTTCTTAAGCAAGCATAAATTAAATCTAGTTTATTATTCAAGAGATTAAAGAAGGATCGAGTCAAGTCGGACATGAGGTAAGGGATCCTACCTCTCCCTTCTTTTTAAGTACTATATTTTATGTTATTTTTTTAAGCTCAAATTTCTTATGTTTGGGATCGTTATTTTATATTCCTCATTTTGTATATTTTATATTCATATTATGAGAGACCCCATTTGATCTCAGAAATCCATTTTTGGAAGTTTTATGTCGCGTCATTCGGCTGCCGATTTTTTGTAAGGGATTTTTCGTCTCACTTTTATTCTCGTGTGATTTATGCTACATTTTCCACCATTTCCTTTTAGTGTTGTATGTAAATACCATTATTCTACTCTTTTTGTAAAATAAATTCGTTTATGAGTATTTACAACAATGTTTTATAGTCCTTCATTCATGGGGTGTAAGTTTCGAAGGATACCCAAGTCGGTAAGGGAACGTTTCACCCTCCTCTTTTTAAAAAATAATTCTTTCAGTTAGGTCTTTTAATTCACATCTTCTTATGTTGAGATATGTTCATATATATCCTTATTTATGTAAATTTAAGTTACAAGAGATGAGATACCATTTTCTCTCTCATAAACTCATTTTATATATTTTAATGTGACACCGTTAGGCTGTCGAATTCTTACAAGGGAACTTCTTAACCCAATTTCAATTATTTAGGTTAAACCTCTACTACTTGATTATGTCATGCAATAAATATGTGTGGATGACATCTGACTGTTTTACACTGAGTATCCACTTATATTTGGTGTATTTATATTTTCCTCACATAATAATTTCATTTCATTATCCTTGCTCTAATGGCATGATCATGGATTGGGATTACATCTCAATTTCTTCTCATTGAGACATTTTTTAATGATATGCTCTTATATTCTGTTATAAAGTATATATATATCCCCTTTGACACTGAATATCCATATTATTTCTATACTAAAGTCATATAAATGTTTTTAAAATGGTCTACTTCCTTGTGGCTGATAATTTAAATGTTCAAAATGGAAAAGGACTCTTTTATTAAAACATTATTTTAAATGGTTTTAGGGATTTATTCTTTTAAAAATTTATCATCCATGTCCATGTTTTGAAAATGGTTTTAAGTATTTATTTAAATGGACATAAATGTTTTAAAACCCTCTCAAAAGTTTCGATGTGGTATGGGACACTTTGATTCTAAAATCTATTTTAAATGTCATCATTTAATATTTTCAAAGTATAAAGGGATTTTTCTCTCATAGAGTTTAAATGATTTTGTTAGATATTTTTATTTATGATAATATCATGGTGTTATCTATTGTGATTGAAATGTGGAAATTTTATGTTTCTTTTAAGCATGTTTTCTGTGTTATGATTATGTTATGGTTCTTAGGCAATGTTTATGAAATTGGGTGGTTCTTTGATAAACTAAGGGCTAGTGAGCCCAATATAGCTCTCCAATGCATTGGTTAACATGAAGGAGTTAAATAGTAAGGTTTTTATGAACAGATTTAGGGAATATACAGTGATGGGTATTTCAAATGTAACCATGAGGGTTACTCCCTACGTAATAATGTTATTTATGCCTCAAGTTACCTTTAAGTATTATGATTTCTATGAGTTATTCATAAATATTATGATTCCATGAGGTATGTTAAAGTGATTATGTTTTTTGAGTAATGTGTGTTTTCATTGATTCGTATGTATACATTGACTAATTTTTTCTTTCCGTATTGTTATAACCCTTACGGAGATTTTTATTCTCATACCATGTTTTTGAAATGTTTTCCACAGGACTTAAAATGGAATAAGGTCCAGGATGAGATCAAGGAAATTTCATGATGTCTAAAACATGGAACTAGACATGAATCTTTTTTTCAAGAGTTTAATTTTTTTTGAAGAAAACTGAAAACTTAGTAGATGTGTCTACCTTGTAATCTTTGAGATGTAATAGTTATGTCCTAATTCTCAAAAACACTAAACCTGAAAACATCCTCAATGTGAATTAGTAATTTAATTCAAGAACATGTAATGTAATAAAGTTGGGTCCTTATAGTTTGTATCATGGGTTGGTTTAGATAACTTTAGAGGTTAGAGTGTGGTTTAAGCATAAGTGACAGGTTGTGTATAACCACAATGGTTATTATATTAGATATAGTCATTGTTATTTATGAAAGTTGGAATGAGTTTGAGATAACTTGGAAAATTATATATTAGTGTTTATATTCCTCTTTAGTACATGAAAATTTTGTTGATATACTCACATTGACATTTTTCATTTTAGAAAATGAATGGATCTAGCAGGCACCAATGTGACAATATGATGAAGGAAACCTTGGTGGTTCTATGAATAAGAGACTAGATGAAATGAGGGATTCAATGAGGAATCTTGTGGTTATTCTAAACCAACTATCAAGGAGTCATGCTTAACCACTTGAACCTTGGTGAGTTCTCTGATGCATCATTTATGCGAGAACCAACTCTATGTGGAAGTTCAAGTAATAACTATAATAGTAACTATTAGGGTTTATATGATCCTTACTTTTGAGTTAATAATGGGTTACTATATGTTATGATGGAAAATGAAAGGCATGAGATAAAATTGAGGTTAAATAATGTTATGGATATTTTTGATGATTTTATTTATTTTTGTGGAATTTTTTAAGAATTATATAGTTTTGGAAAAAGGACAACATGTAGACCGTGTGACAATCCGTCATGTTAGAAAAAGGTGTGGGAATCAAACCCACAACCAAAGTGCGACTGGTATTTATCCCCTACCACTGGACTACATGATGTCCCATGTTATTATGACAAATTATTTTTAGTTAGATGATTTTATGAATCATGAATAAGATTATTTTGGGTTATCTAGTAAATTATTGACCTATCATAGAGGATATATGATTAAGTTAATTACGTTTCAATATGAGACTTTAAGAGAAACTGATTTTATTTGGAGATAATTGTTAATATTCACCTTGGAAGTCTATGTTATTAAATCCTTCAAAGAATTTTGTTTCAATTTTAGTTCGGTTTACTTTGAAAAATTTTATGGACAATTTTTTATTAAATGGTCTTTGTTGAACTTTGGGTATTGTTTGCCAAATTTCGGAGATTATGAATAGTTTTTTTATAAAGGATTATCTTTTTTGGGGTATTATCTAATCTTGTACTAATATTTTTGGTTTTGGTTTTGGTTATGCTCTAAAGACATGTGAAATATATTGTTCTCTTTTTTGATTAGGTGATTCTCACGATGTTGGTCACAATACTCTTAATGTGAAGAAGTCTTCCTAAATACTCGTCTTTTGGAGAAAATATGAGTTTGTGTAATAAATCTAGTAAATGTTGAAAGTCAACATGACATGTAAATATGTTTCCGTAGGATTTAGTTAAGCTCATAAATAAATTAATCAATGAAAAGTAACTTAAAACTAAAATTTTGTCTGTTAACTTTTCCTACTGGGGAATCAAATACCGTTTAACCCATCACAAGTTTGTGATTTTCTGGTGGTTAATTTTCTCATAAACATGTTTTCTATCACTCTCCATCAAAACATGACCCTTTTTTTCTTCCATATCCATGTTTTCTTGGAATCCTAGTATGGGATAACCCTTGTTACCTTTTTTACGTAACTTTATTTATTATAAAGTGATAGTTTTACTGAACCTTGTTCCGATGTGGGACTTTCAAGCAAGTTTCCGAGCCCAATTTTAAAATTGTGAGGAAACAATTACCAAAAGGGGGTACAGATGTAACACACCAGGTAAATAAAGAATATTACATTTTTATATTTATCCATATTTTTCAATAAAATGTTAATATTAATTTAAAAGGAAACGTTATGCTTGATGGCGTACCCAATACACAACAACGAGTTCCTTGGAAATCTTACGTTGCACTATAATAATAAAATAATATTATTTTAAATAGTAGTTAACGTCAAGACGTTGTAATGGAAGGAATGAACAGAACTAACTAAAAAATCATTATATATGTTTGTCAAATATTTTTACCTTTTTCCAATAAATGTTAGATGCATAAATTGTGAATGAATCTAATTTTAAGCGTAAATATTCTAATATTCCTTATAAGGGCGATTAACCGCCTTTTGATGGAAAACCGTTTTTAAATAATCTTTTTGACAATTTTATATATTATATTTGACCAAATAAAATACTTCTTTAGAATTGGGATATCAAAATTTACTTTGTGAAGGTTTTTGTTAGTTTTTTGATCAAGTTTACTTTTAATGAATAAGTGAAAAATGTTGTATTTTAATTCAAAACCTCTATTTAATATAATTTATTTACATGATTATATAATCATTTAAATTTGTTTCAAAGTGTAATTAGAATATATTTTTAATGTTTAATCCAATGGTGGTCATTAGAATTAATTTCACTTTGAAAGTGGACTTAAACTAGTGTCAATCTTTTAATAGATAATGTTTCTTAAAATCACGCTATTTGTTTAGTCGGTGGGAAATAATTATTAAATTGATTAATTCAACTTATATGTTTTGAATTTTTAAAATAGACATCATTTTTGAATTCAGAATATCAAATATATCTTGGGGTGAATTTTTGGTATTTTTCTGAAAAACTTCAATTTTTGATAAATAGTGAAACCTTTAAGTGGTAGTTAAAAAACTGAGTTTTCATTTAAATGATACATTACAACTTATGTGATTTGAATTTCAAAAATACGACATACATGGTTGTCATTAGGATGTAAAATGTGGTCCATTGGGATTAAAATAAATTTTTCGTGAATAGTAACTTTTAAGTTTTATTAACCGCGATTAAAGGAAATTAGTGTAATTTAAAGTAAAGATAATGTTATAATAATATTAAATGACCTTGAAACATGTCCTACCCTTATTGGATGAGTCATGTCCAACCACTAATATCCATGGGTCAACTTTGGGACCCCATGGAGACACTTTAGTATGGAAATGACATTAATAACTTTTTATTTAAAGATAAAATAAAAATGTCACAAACATGTATTTTTTTAATAAAACAATTTTTAAATTGGGTTATACAAGTCATATTTTTGACTATAAATATTAATTTGAAATCTATAAATATTTCCTACATCATAGTATTTTTTTAAAATTTTATACCGTAAATAAGTAAATTTATTAATGACACCATGATGATGCAGTGATTACCTAATTAATGAACGATTTAAATTAAATGAGAAGATAAGGTAAAATATACGACTTACACTTGTCAAAAACCTTTTGGATGGGTGGATTTAGAACCCTTATCACCTTATCCTCAAAATATATAATTATGGGACCTTTATTATCCAAAAATAATTTTATAAAAAACTATCTTTTAAAGACATTCCAAGAGTGCCCCTCCTCCCTCTTATAAAAGGCCCCCACCTCAACCCCTTTACCCTCACCTCTCAAACCTTTGGCTCGACCAAAATCTGGTCATTTTATCTCTCCACATCCCTATCTTCATCCTATAAGCCTTACCTTAGGCAGAATGCTCTTCAAGAAACCCTTTTGGTTCAAACCAAAGGGAGTTACCCGATTTAAAGGTAATGTTATCTCTTCTGTTATTTTGTTTTATTTTTCTTCTCCAACCCCATAAAATCTTTTTATTCATTTCCTTTGTAACAAAAAAAGTATATTAAATATACTAGGATTATTTTATGGGAATGATTAGAGCTAAACTTACCCACACATCCGTCTAATGGTTAAAAAACATACTGTTTCTATGGATGGCGAATTACTTCCTCACGGAACGATGATTATTCTATCTTTTCCTACCACCTCTCATGGTGGCCGTTATGATGGAACTATATTTATTTATGATATATATTATATTTATTTCTTCTCTAAGATTCTTTATTTTACATTTAAGACATACCTTTATTCTTTTCATGTTGTGCAAATACGATAATTCGATTTGGGAAAGTGTGGACTACTGCCCCCTCAATTGATGTGACTTGTTCATACAATACATGGAATGTATAAAGAATGAAATTAATGAAATTATTTGAACTATATAACATATATATTATAATGTAATTATAATATATATATATATATATATCTCATTTAGTTTTAATTTCATTAAATACGAAATAGAAATGAAACTAGCGTTCATGCATACGTACGGCTTACCGTCTCCATGAACGGTGCATTTCATTTCTTACCTCTAAATGTTATGTAATATTATATATGAAATTATTTACTGGATATATATGATATATATGATATCTACATCATGAATATAAATCGGGATATAATGGATATTTTACAACTTGAACAACTTGTAATTATAAGAAGTTTATTTTTGACTCAAGTACCAATGATCGACAAAATGACCGTTATTAACTTAAATAATTACATAATGTTCATATAATGGTAATAAATGATATAAAAGGAATAATGAATATAAAAAACGTTCTTAATCAAGTATAAATTAACTCTACTTTTTCATTCAGGAGATTAAAGAACGATCGAGTCATGTCAGACACAAGGGAAGGGATCCTACCTCTCTCTTCATTTTAAGTACTCTATTTTATATCATTTCATTTAAGCTCATGTTTCCTATGTTTGGGGATGTTCTTATATATTACTCATTCTGTACTTTTTATGTTCATATTATTAAAGACCCTATTTTATATCATTAATCCATTTTTGGAATTTTTATGTGGCAACGTTAGGCTGCCGAGTTTTTGTAAGGGAATTTTCATCTCACCTTTATTCCTGTGAGATTTACGCTACATTTTCCACAATTTCCATTGATTTGTGTATGTAATTCCAATTATTATAATATTTGTGTAAAATAATTTCATTTATGAGTATTTACACCAATTTTTTATAGTCCTACATTCATAGGGTGTACGTTTCGAAAGATACCCAAGTCGGTAAGGGAACCTTTCACCCTCCTCTTTTTAAAAAAGACTTCTTTTTGTTATGTCTTTTAATATAAATCTTCATATGTTGGGATATGTTATTCTATATCCTTATTGATGTAAATTTTATGTACAAGTGATGAGGTACCATTTTCTCTCTCATCAACTCATTTTATGAATTTTAAAGTGACGTCGTTAGGCTGTCGAATTCTTGCAAGGGAACTTCTTAACCCAATTTCAATTCATTAGGTTAAACCTCTACTACTTGAATATGTAATGATACGAATACGTGTGGATGACATATGATTGTTTTACACTGAATATCCACTTTTATTTTGTGTGTTTATATTTTCCACACATAATTATGTCATTTATTTTTATTTTCTCCATTGGCACGATCCTAGATTGGGATTACATCTCAATTTTTTCTCATTGAGACCTTTCTTAATGATATGCACTTTTACTCTTTTATAAAGTATATATACAACCCCTTTTACTTCCATATCCATATTATGTCTATACTAAAGTCATTTAAATCTTTTTAAAATGGTCGACTTTCCTGTGGCTTATAATTTATATGTTCAAAATGGAAAAGGACCCTTTTATTAAAACATTGTTTTAAATGGTTTTAATGATTTATTATTTTAAACATTTATCATCCGTGTCCATGTTTTAAAAATGGTTTTAATCACTTATTTATATTTCCATAAATGTTATAAAACCCATTCAAATGTTTCTAAGTGGTATGAGACACTTTGATTCTATAATCTCTTTTAAATGTCTTCTTTTAATATTTTAAAATTATAAAAGAATTTTTCTCGCATAGAGTTTTAATGATTTTATTAGAGTTTTTTATTTATGATAATATCATGGTGTGATCTCTTTTGATTGAAATGTGGAAATTTTATGTTTATTTTATGCATGTTTTAAGTGTTATGATTATGTTATGGTTCTTGGGACATGTTTATGAAATCGGGTTGTTCCGTGATATACTAAGGGCGGGCGAGCCCGATATAGCTATACAATGCATTGGGTAACGCGAAGGAGTTAAAAGGTAAGGTTTTTCTGAAGATATTTATGGAATATATTGTGATGGGTATTCCAAATGTTACCATGAGGGTTACTTCCTACATAAGAATGTTATGTATGCCTCAAGTTACCTTTACGTCTTATGATTTCTATGAGTTTTTCATAAATCTTATGATTTCATGAGGTATGTTAAAGTGCTTATGTTTTATGAGTAAAGTGTATTTTTATTGATTCATATGTATACATAGAGTAATGTTTTCTTTCCTTATTGTTAAAACCCTTACTGAGCTATTTATGCTCATCCCATGTTTTTGAAATACTTTCCACATGACATAATGTGGAATACGGTCAAGGATGTGATCATGGAAATGTCATGATGTCTAAAACATGGAACTAGACATGACTCTTTTTTTCAAGAATTTTTTTGAAATAAAATGGAAACTGAGTAGATGTGTCTACCTTGTAATATTTGAGATGTAATAGTTATTTCCTAATTCTCTAAAACTATAAACCTGAAAAGATCCTCAATGTGAATTATTCATTTAATTCAAGAATATGTAATGTTATAAGGCCGGGTCCTTATAGTTAGTATCAGAGGTTGGTCAAGATAACTTCAGAGGTTAGATTATTATTTAAGCATAAGTGACAGGTTGTGTATAACCACAATGGTTATTATATTAGATAGAATCATTGTTATTTATGAAAGATGGAATGAGTTTGAGATATCTTGGATAATTATATCTTAGTGTTTATCTTCATCTTTAGTACATGATAATTTTGTTGATATACTCACACTGACATTTTTGGTTTTAGTTAATGGATGGATCTAGCAGGCACCAAAGTGACAATGGGTTGAAGGAAACTATGGTGGTTTTCTTGATTAAGAGACTGGATGAAAAGGTGGATTCAATGAGGAATCTTGTGGTTATTCTAAACCAACTATCAAGAAGTCATGATCAACCACTTGAACCATGGTGAGTTCTCTGATGCATCATGTACGAGAGAACCAACTCTATGTGAATGTTCAGGTAACAACTATAATAGTAACCATTATGGTTTATATGATCCTTACTTTTGAGATAATTATGGGTTACTATATGTTATGATGGAAAATTAAAGGCATGAGATAAACATGAGGTTAAATTATGTTATGGTTATTTTTGATGATTTTATCTCTTTTTGGGGAATGTTTTAAGAATTATATAGTTTTGGAAAAAGGAAAAAACGTAGACCGTGTAACAACTCATCGTGTCGGACAAAGCTGTGTGAATCAAACCCACAACCAAAGTGCGACTGGTATTTATCACCTACCACTGGACTACACGATTTCCCTGGTTAGTATAAAAAATTCTTTTTAGATATATGATTTTATAAATCAAGAATAAGTTGATTTTGGGTTATATAGGAAATTATTCACCTATCATGTAGGATATATGATTAGGTTAATTACTTTTCAATATGAGACATTAAAAGCAACTGATGTTATTTGGAGATAAATGTTAATATTTACCTTGGAAGATTATGTGATTAAATCCTTCAAAGAATTGGGTTTCAATATTATTTCAGTTTACTTTGAAGAATTTTATGGACAATTGTTTATTGAATGGTCTTTGTTGAACTCTGGGTATTTTTTGATAAATTTTAGAGATTAAGAATAGATTTTTTTATATAATGGATTATCCATTTTGTGGTATTATCTGATCTTGTACTAACCTTTTTCATTTTGGTTTTGGTTAAGGTATAAGGACATGGGAAATACATAGTTCTCTTTTTTGGATTAGGTGATTCTCAAGAAGTTTAATACAGTACTCTTAATGTGAACAAGTCTTCCTAAATACTCGTCTTTTGGAGAAAATATGAGTTTGTGTAAGAAATCTAGAAAATGATGAAAGTCAAGGTGACATGTAAGTGTGTTTCCTTATGATTTAGTTAAGCTCATAAATAAATTTATCAATGAAAATTAACATTAAATTAAAATGTTGTCTGTTAACTATTCCTACTGCGAAATCAAATACCGTTTAACCCATCACAAGTTTGTGATTTTCTGGTTGTTAATTTTCTCCTAAAAATGTTTTATATCTCTCTCCATCGGAACATGACCCTTTTTTTCTTCCATATACATGTTTTCATGGAATCCTAGTATGGGTTAACTTGTGTGATCTTTGTACTTCTCTTTCTTATTTTAAAGTGATAGTTTTACTGACTGTTGTTCCGATGTTGGACATTTAAGGAAGTTTCCGAGCCCAATTTTAAAATTGTGAGGACACAATTCCCAAATGGGGGGAAGGATGTTACACCATATGTAAATAAAGAATATGAAATTTTTTTATTTATCCATATTTTTGAATAAAATGATAATATTAATTTAAAAGGGAACGCTATGCTCTATGGCGTAAACAATACACAACAACGAGTTTCATGGAAATCTTACGTTGCACTCTAATAATAAAATAATATTATTTTAAATGGTAGTTAACGCCTAGCCATTTTAATGGCGAAAATGAACCGAACTAACTACAAAATGAATATATTTTTTTGTGAAATATTTTTACTTTTATCTAATTAATTTTAGAGGCTTAAAATGTGAATGAATCTTATTTTAAACGTAAATATTCTAATATTCATTAAAAGTTCTATTAACCGCCTTTTGATGGTGAACCCTTTTTAAATCAACTTGTTGAAAATTTAAAAATTTATATTGGACCAAATAAAATCCTTCTTTATAATTAGGATATCAAAATTTACTTTCTGTAGGTTTTTGTTATTGTGATAAAGTCCATTTTTAATAAATAAGTGAAAAATGTTGTATTTTAATTAAAACCCACTATTTAATCTAATTTATTTATATGAGTATATCATCTTTTGAATTTTTTTCAAAGTTTAATTAGAATATATTTTTACCATTTAATCCAATAGTGGTCATTGGAATTAATTTCACTTTTAAATTGGACTTAAACTAGTGTCAATCTTTTAATAGATATTGTTTCTTAAAAACATGCTATTTGTTTAGACAACGGTAATTATTTATTAAATTTATTAATACTACTTATATGTATTGATTTTTGTAAAATAGAAATCATTTTTTAATTCTGAATATCAAATATATCTTAGGGTGAATTTTGGTTATTTTTCTGAAAAACATCAATTTTTTATGAATAGTGAAACCACTAAGTGGTAGGTAAAAAACTGATTTTTCTTTTAAATGAAACTTTACAACTTCTGTGATTTGAATTTAAAAAATCCGACATACACGGTTGTCATTAGGATGTAAAATGTGGTTAAATGGGATTAAAATAATTTTTTTGGTGAATAGTAAGTTGTATGTCTTATTAATCGTGATTATAGGTAATTAGTGTAATTTATGGTAAAGATAATGTTATAATAATATTAAATGACCATGACACATGTTCTACCATTATTTGATGAGTCATTGCCGACCATGAAAATCCATGGGTCAACTTGGGGACCCCATGGAGCCTCTTTGGTATGATAATGACATTAATAACTTTTTATTTAAAGTTAAAATAAAAATGTCACAAACATGTATTGTTTTACTAAAACACTTTTTACATGGGTATATACAAGTCATATTTTTTACTATAAATATTCATTTGAAATATAATATTATTTACTACATCATAGTATTTTTTCATAATTTTTAGACATTAAATAAATAAATTTATTTATAACACCATGATGATGCGGTGATTACCTCATTAATGAATGATTTAAATGAAATGAGAAGATATGGTAAACTCTAAGACTTACATTTGTCAAAAGCCTATTGGATGGGTGTATTTAGAACCCTTATAACCATATCTTTGAAATATATAATTTTGGGACATTTAATATCCTAAAATCATTTTATTATAAAGTAACTTTTAAAGACATTCCAAGAGTGCCCCTCCTCCCTCTTATAAAAGGTCCCCACCTGTACCCCCTTACCCACACCTCTCATGCCTTTGAAAAGACCCAAATTTGATAATTTTTTCTCTCCAAATCCCTATCTTTATCCTAGAATCCTTACCTTATGCAGAAAGCACTTCAAGAAACCGTTTCGGTTCAAACCAAAGGGAGTTACCCGATTTAATGGTAATGCCCTCTCTTATGTTCTTTTGTTTTATTTTTCTTTTCCAACCCCATAAACTCTTTTTATTAATATCTTTTTAAAAAAACAGTATCTTAAATATACTAGGATATGTTTATGAGAATTATTGGAACTACACTAACACACTCCATCATCTA
The DNA here is from genome assembly GCA_963277665.1 of Viscum album. Classification (NCBI taxonomy): domain Eukaryota; kingdom Viridiplantae; phylum Streptophyta; class Magnoliopsida; order Santalales; family Viscaceae; genus Viscum; species Viscum album. Next base: position 387,583,877 of record OY728142.1, on the reverse strand, counting down.
ATGGTTAAAGAACATATAATTTTTGTGGATGGCGAATTACTACCTCACGAAATGATGATTGTTCTATCTTCTCCTACCACCTCTCATGGTGGCCATTATTATAGAACTATATTTATTTATGATATATATTATATTTATTTACTCTCTATGCATCTGTATTATACATTTAAAACATACCTTTATTCTTTGCATGTTGAGCAAATGTGATAATTTCATTTCAGGAAGTGTTGACTACCGCCCCATCAAGTAGTGTGACTCGTTCATGCAATACATGGAATGTATATAGAATGAAATTAATGAACTTATGTGACCTATATAACATATATATTATACGATAATTATAATATATATATATATATATCTCATTTAGTTTTAATTTCATTAAATACGAAATAGAAATGAAAGTAGTGTTCATGCGTACGTACGGCTTACCGTCTCTATGAACGGTGCATTTAATTTATTACCTCTAAATGTTATGTAATATTATAAATGCACGTATTTACTGGATATATATATGATATATATGATATCTACATCATGAATATAATTCTGGATATAATGAATATTTGACCACATGAACAACATGTAATTACAAGAAGTTTATTTTTGACTCAAGTACCAATGATCAACAAAACGACCGTTATTAACTTAAATAATTATATAATGTTCATAAAATGGTAATAAATTATATAAAAAGAATAATTAACATAAAAAAGGTTCTTAATAAATAATAAATTAACTCTAGTTCATTATTCAGGATATTAAAGAACTATCGAGTCATGTCGGACACGAGATAAGGGATCCTACCTCTCTATTCTTTTTAAGTACTCTCTTTTATGTCATTTATTTTAAGCTCATATTTCTTATGTTTGGGGATGTTCTTTTATATTCTTCATTTTGTAATTTTTATGTTCATATTATTAGAGACCCTATTTGATCTCATAAATCCATTTTTGAATGTTTTATGTGGCGCTGTTAGGCTGCTGAGTTTTTGTAAGGGATTTTTCATCTAACTTTTATTCCTGTGAGATTTATGATACATTTTCCATTATTTCCTTTGAGTGGTGTATGCACTTCCCATTATTCTAATCCTTGTGTAAAATATTTTCGTTAATGGGTATTTACACCAATTTTTTATAGTCCTTTATTCATGGGGTGTACATTTCGAAAGATATTCAAGTCGGTAAGGGAACCTTTCACCCTCTTCTTTTTAAAAAAAACTTCTCAATGTAATGTCTTTTAATTTAGATCTTTTCATGTTGGGATATGTTCTTATATATAATTATTGAAGTAAATTTTATGTACATGTGATGAGATACCATTTTCTCTCTCACCAACTCATTTTATGAATGTTAAAGTGATGTCATTAGGCTGTCGAACTTTTGCAAGGGAACTTCTTAACCCAATTTCAATTCTTTCGGTTAAACCTCTTCTACTTGATTATGTCATGATATGAATATGTGTGGGTGGCATATTATTATTTTACACTGAGTATCCACTTATATTTGTTGTATTTATATTTTCCATGCATAATTATGTCATTTCTTTATCCTTACTCTAATGGCTTGATCCTGGATTGGGATTACATCTCAATTTCTTCTGATTGAGACATTTCTTAAGGAGATGCAATTTTATTCTCTTATAATGTATATATACAGCCCCATTTACATTCCATATCCATATTATGTCTATAATAAAGTCATTTAAATGTTCAGAAATTGGTCTATTTTCTCGTGGCTTATAATTTAAATGTTCAGAATGGAAAAGGACTAATTTATTAAAACATTGTTTTAAATGGTTTTAACGATTTATTATTTTAAACAATTATCATCCATGTCCATGTTTTGAAATTGTTTTTAAGGATTTATTTATATGGACATAAATGTTTTAAAACCATTTTAAAAGTTTCAAAGTGGTATGGGAGACTTTGATTCTAAAATCTCTTTTAAATTCCTTCTTTTAATATTTTCGAAGTATAAAGGGATTTTTCTCTCATAGAGTTTTAATGATTTTATTAGTTATTTATATTTATGATAATATCATGGTGTGATCTGTTATGATTGAAATGTGGAAATTTTATGTTTATTCTATTCATGTTTTAAGTGTTAGGATTATTTTATGGTTCTTGGGAAATGATTAAGAAATCGGGTGGTTCCATGATAAACTAATGGCGGGTGAGCCCGATATAGCTCTCCAATGCATTAGGTAACACAAAGGAGTTAAACGGTATGGTTTCTCCGAAAAGATTTAGGGAATATACTATGATGGGTATTCCAAATGTAACCACGAGGGTTACTCCCTACGTAACAATGTTATGTATGCCTCAAGTTACCTTTACGTCTTATGATTTCTATGAGTTATTCATAAATCTTATGATTTCATGAGGTATGTTAAAGAGCTTATGTTTTGTGAGTAAAGTGTGTTTTCATTAATTCGTATGTATACATAGACTAATGTTTTATTTCTGTATTATTATAACCCTTTCTGATCTTTTTATGCTCATCCCATGTTTTTGAAATGTTTTCCACAGAACTAAAAGAGGAATACGGTCAAGGATGGGATCAAAGAAATGTCATGATGTCTAAAACATAGAACTAGACATGAATCTTTTGATCAATAGTTTATTTTTTTTGAAAAAAATGGAAACTGAGTATATGTGTCTACTTTATAATCATTGAGATGTAATAGTTATGTTCTAATTCTCTAAAACTCTAAACCTAAAAAGATCCTCAATGTGAATTATTCATTTAATTCAAGAATATGTAATGTAATAAGGTCGGGTCATTATACCCACAGAGTTCGAGGATGGGGATAACGTCTTCTTAAGGGTCTCACCTTGAAGAGGTCTACGAAGATTTGGCAGAGGCGACATGTTGTCTCCATTTTTCATCAGACCCTTCTAGTTCCTAAGCAGAGTAGGCGAGGTGACTTATCGCTTGGCTCTTCCACCTCAGTTGCATCGGGTGCATGACATCATCCACGTATCTCAGCTGAGGAGATATTTTCATGACCCGTACCACATCATCGACCACGGGGAGTTGCACATAAATGACAGGGTGACTATCACGGAGGTTCTAGTGGAGATTGAGGATCGACAGGAGTGAGTCCTGCATGGACGGTCGATTCCTCTCGTATGAGTTCGTTGGCAGCATGGGAACCTCTATGACAGCACATGGGAGCGGGAGGCTCAGATGCGTGCTCAGTACCTCCATTTGTTCCCCTAGTGTGTGTTATAGCTTTATAGGGATGTAAATCCCTGAGGTGGGTGTTATTTAAGGACCTAAAAATTTAAAGATATATTTTTTAAATTATTTTCATAAATTCTTTGAAATTTTACGAGTCTTCAGTTTCTGACGGCGATTGATTCCGTGACTCGGTGTGCCCGAAATCAATTTCTGATCTTTTCTTCGGGTACATTCAGTTAGTGTAAGTTCGGAATTTCATAACTTTTGAAACGACTCCTGGAATTGAAATCTGAGGGCACTAATGAGTTCACAACGTCATCAATAGCTTAGTGAGACTTTCATTGCAGTTGCGTTCCGATGTGGATGGAAGATAGTTTTCGAGGTTTTTTATTTAGTTGGATAAAAATAAAGTGTTAACTTTATTTTTTAGTGGTGGTGGTTATAACCACCAAGTGGTGGTTGGTGGTGGTGTCCACTACACCATAACATCCCATGATAGGTTATGGTGGTGGGTCTCACCTGCACATAACCTCCCTTGGGAGGATAATTGTTACGGGGACCACCCATGCATAACCTCTCCATTAAATTGTAGGGTTGGGGACCACCCAACCCCTATTAATGGAGGAGGATAAAAACCTCCTAAACTCCCCATTAAATGGGGATAAACTCCTCAACTCCTCCACATAAAGATTGCTAATCATTTATGGGGAGAAGAAAAGCTCCCAACGAAGAACCGTTCTTCCAGTGAAGAAAGCGAAGAACTCTCCTTCCACCGAAGATCGGAGCAAGATTTTTCTTTCTTCAACCGAGGCAAAGGAAGGGGAGGTGCCGCCCACAAAGAACATCACCAACAAAAACATCACCTCCTCCCGACATTGATGAAGTGATGCCACCATCCTGCTACTTCGTCAAACAACACCGATTATAAGGAAGGGGATTTCCTTGTGTTATTTTATTTATGAGGATAATCCTTCCTTCAACACCTATCAAGTTATGGTATAAATCACCATTTTCTATCACCGTAATGAGGAGGTCTCGGGAGACAATAACACAGTCTAACACTCCCCTTGTATATTCTTGTTTGGTGACGACAAAGGAGGTACACGCGACAATGACGATGAAGGTGGTGAACATTGGCCGCGCTACCAGCGACCTCTGTGAACTACACCGCCCTCACGACGCCCCGATGCGCTACTCGCACCCCCACGCCCTTGCGCTTCCCGTTCCTTTCCTGGTGCGCTGTCGGCCTACACGCGCCCCCAGGCACGCCACCCGGCCTACCCCGTGCCCCCCGACGCCCCATGTGGTGCCCTGTCCATGCTACCGGCGCCCCGCGGGGCCCTGTCTGCGCTACCCGGCGCACCCCGACGACATCCCCAGGGGCGCCCTACCTCCACTGTCTGCGCCCCGTGATGCCATGCTCATGCTACCCGGTGAAACCCGTGACACCCTGTTGCCCTTCCCGATGCCCCTAGTGCCCTGACGCGGAGCCCTGTATGCCCCAGCGCGCTGCCCGGTGCTTGAAACCCTTCCCAGCACCACGCGGTTCCCTGCAGCCCTACCCAGAGCCCCCTGGCGCCCTGCCGCGCTGCCCAGCACGCCCCTCCGCATGGCATGGCATTCCCCTGTGTGGTGCCCGTCATTCGGCACCCTGCCGGGAACCCACGTACCACGCCCAGTGCACCCGTGCCCTACCGGGTGTACCCACGGCCTGTCCGAAGCCCAGCATGCCCGCCCGCACCCCGCATATCCTGCCCACTGGCCTCCCTTACACTGGCTTGCGATGCACCCACTATGTCTCTAGTCGAACCGACCCAGTCTCCAAGGCTGAGTTACTAAGCCAGTTATGTGGAGACTATCGGTCTGAACCGCCCTCGGGGTCCGATGGGTCAGTCCCAGCGGACCAAGTCATAACATAGCTGGCTGACCTGCCCACTGGGTTGGGTCAGACCCAGCAAGTTTGAACGGGTCGACCCAGACCAGGTCGGCCCAGGCGAGGTTGGGTCCAGTCGGTCCGACCGAGTCAGACTAGACCTGGACCCATTAATGACCCCTTCACCTCTTTGGGCCGTATCTTTGGCATTGGGCGTCCGTTTGACGAACCGTCATCATCGCTGGTATTCTTGGAGCATAGCAGTCCCTTTGAGTATACCCCACAAGAGTTCGGGGTACAATTGAGATATGGTCAGGTTGGTTCGTACAAGAAACCAATCGGGGCCCCGAGACTAAAAGGCTAATAACTCATAGTCTAGGCGTCTGATTGACGCACCGTCTATTTGGTTGAGACCCCTTTAATGTGGATGTCCATTGAGATACATCCATTTTAGAATTCATGAAACATGGAGTATCAACCATTATCTCATGTAGAAGATCCTCTTGGAGAATGAATGTGGAGTGCGGAGACCTAATAGCACTAGATCTGATGACTGGTTGATCGATTCGACTAGGAGTGATTCAACTAGCATAGTGGACGGAGAGCCCGGTTTGGCAGTAGACCCATTGCAGATGGAGGGACTGGCATGGTGTAGACCCATGGTACTCAACAGGAGAAGTACCTCTGATGACTATTATGGGGACTGACCAGCTTGGTGGAAAACCCACAATGGACGGAGCGTCGGGATTGGCCATAGACCTGCGGTACTTGACAGGAGGAGTACCCCCACAGTCTAAGGTTAGTGAGTAGTTCCTCAGAGTCACGACATGGCCACTATACTCGACAGAGGAAGAGTTCTCCAGCAGCCATGGTTTCGATAATAATAATTCTAGTTGGAGATGAGTCAATGACCAGTGTGTTTTCCTCATGATTAAGATTGGTTACTTGATAAGTTAGGTATATATATGGGAATATACCTAATTAATGGTTATCCATTGAAATCATACGTTGTGGTTGATCCTTTTTAGATTTTTTGAGACCTGGAGGGTCTGAGGGTCCCTACTAATCATTGTTTTACTCACCCCTGCATGGGCTATGCCCGCACATCGTTGTGTTGGATGCAGACGACGGACAACGCTGAACGAGGCAGAGTGTGCGAGGACTAGACGGTACCCAGTGGTGGACCTCACAACGTGACGATACCCTGAGGAGATAGACATGCATAGGGAACATAGGATGCTTTAAATACCTACCATTCAGGTAGGATCCATGGTGGATGAACCAGGAGCTTCTAGACACCATCCAACTGTTTCTCTTTTAGATGTACATGTTTTTCCTCTCCTGGTACTTTACTGTTGGGTTTGTGTTTGCAGCCCCCTGTACTATCAGCATAATTTTTGTTCAGTTTTTACTTAGTTTTTACTTCCCCTTGTACTCTGTTTGTGTGTGTTTATGATTTATAAAGGTAATTCCATCTCAGTTTTCGGGAATTACGCCTTTGGTGCTAGTCGCCATCCCCTGACCTATAGAAGGCGGGCTTGGGGTAGTCACGATGCGGGCCCCGTGGGATGGGTCGTGACATCAATGAAAAAATTATATGATTAATTTTCCCTTTATGTTCTATTATGTATTCTTTTAAGAAAAATATTTTGGAACATATATTGACTCTTTAGGTTAGAAAATGATTCTATAAACCCAAATTGTACTTCTAAAAAGAAATATTTTTGAACAATATATGGATTGAAGAGATTTTTTACTTTTTTTATGATTTTTTTGCATTATTTTTATCATCCAAAAATTTATAAAAATTAATAGGGATTCATGATGGTAATGAAAAAATAACAATTAAAGATGAATGTCTTCACTAAATGACCTGAAAATAATATGTGTATTATTTTAAATGTTTTACCGTAATAGAAAAATTGGTATTCATTAAAGTTGTCCAAACTGTAATATATGTTAGCTTATGTAAGAGTTATTTCATAACTATAAAAAAATATCCTAATTTATCGTAGATTAAATAATATAAATTCTCTTCTAAAGACACTACAATATGTAGATTTTATGATCAGGCATTACACAATAAAATATATTTATTTACATTTTTCTACATAAAATAGATGATATGTAACATTAATACCAAATTAAACATATTACAGGAACATTAAATTAGTTGATTTAAATAACAGTACATTTGGTTCTAAGAAATCATTATTTTTAACATTTCATTGAAAAATAAACCATTTTTGAAAAATCAAAATAATTTACCTTTGGATAATTTAGATATAATTATTTAATAATTTTTATTCTTTTATTCAAATAACAATTAATAATGATTAGAATTTTTTTTATTATTTCATTAGAAAAATTAATAAATTATATCTTTTAGGGAGAAGTGTTTTTATTGAATAAGATGAATATAATAAAAAAGGGAGTACATAGTTATCAATATGTTTTATTTATCCAAAACCATTATACATATTATATAAAAAACATATAATTCTGATTTAATATAAAACTTTTATTGGATTTGTGAAAAATTCACATAATATTATTGATTAGTAAGATATTTATTTATGTACGATATAGTATTGGAAAAATAAATTTTTCAAAGATAAATTGTAGTAATATTTCATATGGTTATATGATTAGTATTTTATGGTTTCATTACGTCCTAACACTTTTGAGGTAGATGTTTCTACTAATTTTCATTATTTCACAGACCAATTGATTCATACAGTATTATAAAAACCTTGTAATTTAATATACCATGTGTCTGAATATATTAATAATTTTTTTAAATAATAATTACTAATCGGATAGATGTGAATATAATTTCTATTGGGTTTTGATGTTTAAGAAATTTTAGTTAATGTATATGTATTATATTCATCTTCTAAAATTCCTATGAATACTTTCAAAATAATTTTGTTTTTTTTTTGTTTTATGATTTTATTACGTTCATCATGTATGGTTATTATATAGAATTTTTAACCTTTTAGTGTTTTTCTATTTTATGGTTTTGTTCAGTTTGTAACGATTTTATTTTAATTTTACGGGTGATGTGAAATGTGTTTCTTTTTTTACCCTTCAAACATCCTATAATTATAAATATATACATTTATATATTATGTGATTCTATTTTCAATGATTATATTTTCACATAATTTCATAAATTTATTTATTCCAAAAAAAATACATTTTTTAATATATGGCATAAAAAATTATTTTACTGTAGTGGGAAAATGGAATAACATTTTATTTCTTATCTAAATTTTATTAAAATACATTACATTTATGATAGAAAATTATAACTAGTTTTAAATTCTATAACCATGTTCTTTCATAAAAATGTTTTTCAATGAATATTTTTGTTCCCCCATAGATGAAATATCCTCCCAGTTATGATGATATAATTTCCCTAGGTTTTAAAGAAGACATTTTGATTGTGGTTTGTATGGGATTTGGATGTGTATATTTTATTGTATTATGTTCATTGTTGATTGATGTGTTTTTGAGAATCTATTTCACAACAAACTATTATTTTAAAAAAAATTATCCTCTAAATCTTAGTGATTAAGAAAAAGGGAAACTATAATTCCTAAATATGATAGAATAGATCATTTATTATAAATAATTCCCACAATTTTTTTTCTATTGAGTCTTATTGTGAGATAAGGGTTTTATGTAAATATAGAAATGTATCAGTATGCCTAAAGATATCTATGATATATGTACATCAATGGTCTCCTCCTGAAATATTACGAATTTTCCCATGATATCATATCTTTTATTAATTCTTGAATTCTACACAATGTTATTTTCTTTCATGCAATGTTATTTAATTTTTTACTTATCAAGAATTATATAGTTTTAAAAAATAATTTTATAGATCAATTTATAATTTTAAAATACTAATTTTATATATTCTTGATTTACATGTTATATTGTTACTATGAAGAAATAATAATTGATGATTTTATAATAGATATTTAAATTAAAAAATAAAATTAAAAATTCTTCAGGAATTTTTTTTCAGTAAAAAAATATATTTATTAAATCATAAAACATTGTTTTAGAATAATATAAAACACCATTTTTACACATATATTTTCAAAATAAAATGTTTAGGTTTTTATAGTAAATATAATTCAAGGATTTTATTATTCATACCTTTTGAGATCAAACGGTATCACATCCAACCTGATGAAAATTGATTATTTGGACTCAAAAAGATTTGAATGACCCAGTTAACATTGGGATATCTCATGAAATGGGTTTTTTTACTATATGGACATAGAACATCATGTCCCATGGATGACAACAACTATGTTTTGGTATATTTAAGTTTATTTTACGAATTATCAACGAAATATTCATACATTTTTTTGGATCCTATATTTATTACTATTAATTCAGTATTTATTATGAATTTATAATGGTTATATTTTTATTCGAGGTTTAATTTTGATTATATTTATTTGCATATTTATAATATTCTAATGTAAAGGATTAAAATTATTGAATGTGACACACTATAATATTTAATGATATATGGTCATTGTTATTGTTTAATTATATGTACATTTCATTCCCATGAAATATAATGTGATTCAATTGAACTTTTTCTAATAAATGGTGACCAATAAAAAATCTCAAGGATATCACAAGCTAGTTTGGACATATGGTTTAGGCATAGACATCAGCTAGTTTTTCAAAAAAAAATATAAAAGCCTATATTCATAATATTCCCATTACTTAGGTGATTCATTAATTGTTTGTGGTGACTAACATATTGGATATATATATAAGATAGAATTTGAGTGTAAGGAGCTTGAATAGTCTTTATTTTCTTCTATCAGTATGATCCTCATGTTTCCTTGAATGTATGGTTTTCAGTCTTGAATAATGTGTTTTATAAATAATTCAATGCAATATTTTATTTATATTTATGATATAATCAATATATTATTGGATTCACATGTCTGAATAAAATGAATGGGTATTCTATTATATCATGTCATATTCTACCACAACCTAAATATCAATGTGTATCCTAAGATAACTTTTCACTATGTCATCCATTTAAAGTATGATGACTTGAATGATTCTCATTTAATGATCAGCCTATTACATTCTCAACAACTAGTCCATCATTGTTTTATTTTTGACTGATGTTGTTGATTGTCTTTTGGTTAGTTTTTTGTAATAAAAATTTGTTTTATAAAATAAAAATTATTTTTTAATTGGTAATATCTAAAATATGTGTTTGTAATGTGAGTCATAAATATTTCAAAAGTGGTTTACAAAAAGAAATTAAAAATATATTTTTGATTAAAATTCATATAATTATATAAATAAAATAAAATATGGAATTTATAAATGGTTTAATGTGACATAAAAAAATTAATTGGATGTGGGAAATTATATTTTTGTTCTAAAATTTTATTTTCATATTAATCATTTTTTAGTTCATTAAATTTTGATGTAATTCCTTCTATAGGATTAGTGTTTGAGGTTGAATTATATATATATATATATATGAGAGTAATTTAATATAGTATAGTTACTAATTTATTTTTGTGGTTTTATATAATATTTAAAATAATTATCCTAGGAATGTATATAGTGTTTATATATTTAAAATATCATCCATAATGGGATTTCATTCGATTGAAAATAAGGGATGTTTCTTGATAGGTGGGTTTCTATAGTTTTAAAACCAATTTTTCTTTCACAAATTATGATGGAGGGAGGTTATAAATGTATCATATTACATGTTTGGGAATTATATATTTTATGTCTATTTACGATGGTGGTGAATTTTAGCATATCCACATTTTCCATTTGAAGAAATTGAGTGTATTTATTAAAGGACTAATATAAATATTGATCCAATTATGATTATTCATTAACTAGTGTACGTATAATTATGTTTTCTTCAATAATAGTGGTATTTTATGAATATGGTCCTTGGATAACCTTTATTTATTAAACATAACTATAGATACATTTTTGTATTTATAATGATCTACGATTATGACTCTATGCATTATTTATTGGTGGGATGATGAACGGGTAATGCATATTGGTCATTATCATGGAAGTTTATTTACAGTATTATTATGATGATTGGATTTCAATATGAATTATCAATCACTAATAATAATTTGAAGAATAAATTTCTATTTTTAGAGATTTTAAATCCATGTTTCATTTAATTTTTTCCTTTATTTTTTATAGTTAATGGTTCATTTCTGTTCTGGTGGCCCTTTTTGAATGATTTTTCCATGTTATTCTAGTATTATAATAACTAAATTTTTAGACCACTGAACCTATCAATCCATTTCATATTAAATTTATCTATTAATTCATGTTTTAATTTTTAATTAAAGATACAATTAGATATTATGGTTTTTTTTCATTTCTAGTGGGACTTGTAGGTTTATATATGATTTCTATATTCAAATTCAGTTGGAGATCATGTCTTATTTATCCCTTTTACTTAGGAAACCTATTTTAGTTTACATTTTATAGAGTGAAATTTTGAGTGCATAATGAGTCATTATTTAGAGAAAATTTGTGTGCCATAATATAATAAAATAAGGTCATAGTGGTTAAATTTCAATTAAAAACATAAATCAAATGTAATAGAAATGGTAAATTAAAATTTTAATTATAACTAATGAATAAAGTGATAAACAGACCTGATCAGTTGATCAGTTAATGATAATTTTTATCTGAGGTACAAAGTTTTTATCGATGTTCATAATGTTATTATTGGTTTCAATCACGATAAAATTTAATGTATGAATTTATGTTTTCTAGTAATTATTATTGAAATGTGTTAAAATGGAGAGTGAGAGAACATAGTTTATAAGAGGTATCAAAATATCTCAATGTGCTACCTTACAAATCATCCCCTAAAATTGAATGATAATATTATTAAACCCTTAATCATAGAAATTATCAAGAAACACATCCCTAATAATGAAAATTTTTGAGAACCTTGTTTTTCTTCATCTGTATACAATAAACTCTTCCAAAAATTGTTTTGGAGTGAAATACCATTCGAGAAAGTTATCAAAAGAGATATAATTTCCTTTTCAAAAACCCATTAAAAAATAAATAACAAAGTCTATTGTTTAGATTATTATAATACGCGATTGGATATTACTGATATATTATAATACTATTGGTGATTATGGTAAATTTAAAAAAATCATGAAAGACGTTAGAGATTCTACTTCAATTTATTTGTATAACATTTGTTTATAAGTAAGGTGATATTAAATTATTATAATAAGAACCATTTTTTCCTCTATAAAGTATAACTATTTTCAAGAATTAATTAAAATTAATGATGTTGAGGTAGAATAAAATAATGGATAATTTGACCGTATAAAATAATATTTCAAAATAGAATATTCCTTGTAACTAGTTACATAGTGCGCATTATCAACTAGTTTATGGATCACATGTAGTTGGGAGAAAATTAAGGTATACTAATATCATGATAGTGTAATTCCATCACCTAGACAGTGGTATTATTATTGGTGATTATAGATGTCTCATCAAAGCGAGTCGGCTGGTGGCAATATACTAACTGAATAATGGGTCTTTTTTAAACCCTTTGTTCGACCACTATGTATGCAACTAAAATATGTTTCCAACAAAGCATCCTAAAATTATTTCTAACTTGCATCAATTTTTCAAAAATACCTTTCAACTTAATTTCCATATATCTTCCAATGAAATATGAAATCATGAGAATCATCAAAGATAACCAAAACCATTTAAAAAACTAACCTTTTAAAAATCATTCCATTTACTTTATATGAAATATAATTAATGGAACTCTCTAAAATGATGTTTTGATAAATATTATTCAGTGTATGTGAGAATGAAAACACCATGATAAGTAGTGACACAATTATATCATTCTTTTCTAGGATTTCAAATGCATGAAATTAATGAAAAATTAATTTTAAATCATGTCTAGAATGATATTGTGTTGTAATTCAAGATGTTAGAATGATTTCCAGTTATTTCAATAACCAAATACTTCATGAAAGATATTAAAAGGATAAATAAATATAATATTTATTTCCAATATTTATTTAATTTTTATGTAAACAATAAATAGAAAAAAAGTGAAAACATTTCCTCATAAAAACCAATACCCCAATTTTTTGAAAAAAATTATTTGTTTTCGAGAAACATCTCCTAACATGATAAATTTATTTTATCATCATCCAAATTTTTTTTATGAATAATAATAAATCAATAAGAAGAAATAATAATAATTTTTTTTTCCAAAATATCAATCACCATTTTTAAAAATAAATTATTTATTTTTAAAAATTTCGAGGGAAATTTTATTTTTAAAATAAAGAAGACAAAAACTTGTAAGACATCTATTAACATACAAATACCAATTTTTATACAATTATTTGAGAGATATTGGGGAAATGGAAAATAAAAATATCGTGTTAATTAAAAAATAATTATAGAGAAATAGAATATTTCAAATATGATATAAATAGTTAATTAAATAATTAAAAAGAAAAGACAATGAAGAAAATGAAATATGTATAAACCTTTTCCAAGTCACAAATTTCCTCATTGAATGGTTCTTCATACATTTATTGTTTTTTATTTGAATATCATAAATAAGAATTTTATACATATATAATATATACATCTAAATAATTTTTAGAATATTTTTTAATAATATTCATTTTTAGAGTAAAAATATTAATATGTGTCTATATAAAATATTTTTAATCCTATGTATTCATCCTCCAATATATTTAAAAAATAAATTTTGATAAAAAAAATTATATTATTTTATTTGTTATCATAATAAAATATTAAACTTTAATACAACTTATAATTTCATAAAAGAATAAAATATTATATAAAATTGATATAAAAAATTCGAAATTTCCTTAAATATAGAAATCATTTTAAATAGAAACAATAAATTCTGAAAATATATCTATATTATAGAATGTTTTGGAAAAATAATGTCTTATGTCTTGTCCTCACCTAATATCATTAGTTGGATTAAGGGATCATATCAAATAATATTATAAAAATATTTATATTATTTCGCATTCTATATATATTTTAATCATAGATCAGGATTTTAATAATATTTTTGAAATGGAAGAAAAATATTTCTATATTGAATTAGAAACAATCTAGTGAACGTGTTTTTTAATAATATCAATATGTTTGTAGTTTTTTCTTTAAAACATCTTATAATATATAAATTTTTTGTAAAATTCAATTAATAAATGTTCCCCAATTTTAATAATTATTGTTTTAGGGTTATTAATTTTTTATTGGAAATTTTAATACCTATAGTGGGATCATACATAATATTTACATGTTCAAATGTAATTCCAATGTCAAATATAGTTTTTATCATCCGTGTTATTTTGACAGAAAAAATACTGAATGTTATTTATTATTCATTTGTTATTGAAAATGAAACTATGATCATTATATTACAACTAAGTAAAATTATTGATTATATAATTTAATAGAATTTTTCAATTGTACATTTCATATCAAATTTATGTCCTAAAAAATAATGATCTTAAAAAAAATAAATAAAAAAAAATATTCCTTTTAGATAAAATCTGCTAATATTTTAGTTCCACTTAAATATTAATGAAATACTTTTATATAATTGAAATGAGAATATTTTGGATTTTATTGATAACGTTCCAAACTAAAAATACTGCATGAAATACTTGGATTTTTGTTTGTAAGGTAATGTAGACTACGGATCATACTTTTATAAACAGTGTTTTAAAACGACCTACTATATTCATCCAATGAATGCAAAAAAAAATTACATATGGGAGGTTTTATTTCCTTACCATCATCCAAGTAAAATCCTTTTAAAAGTTCGTTTGTGTATTTTTATTGTATTCTAAATAACCATTAATTCATAATGAATATTGAAAACTAAGAATTAATTTTAGTTCACCCATAAAGCACATTAGAAAATAATTTTATACTATGTCATAATATTGAAACAAAATAGAGTCATTAGTTGAGTCAGACATCCCATCATCAACATATATTTAATATAGAAGTAAATGAATTAAAATATTTCTCCAAAAGAATTTATTTATTAATTTACTTTTTAAAAAATATTTTATAGATAAAAAATATTAATCACATTCGTAATAAAAATAATTGAAATATTTTATACCATAAAAAGTTTTATTTAAATTTTATACCAAATTAAAGGGAATAATTATTTTCAAAAAAAGTATGGTGTTCAAAAAAATAATTAATAATCCCACTTAAAAAGAACACAGTTTTCCATTTGATAGATTTGGAAAACATTTTTTTAATGATATTATAACAAGTAACTAATGGATTCTGACATAGTAACTGGTGGAAATGTGTCACCATAGTTGACTCATTATTCTTAGTTATTAAAAATAGTATTTAGAAATGCATCATTTCAACTGATATTACATGACACATTTAAATTATTACAAAAACCTATTTAGATCCTATAAGAGGGTGATAATTAGGTCCTTCCATGAGAGAAAAAAATAATTTTGAGTAATTTGGTTTCATGTCTAATAAATTTTAAGTACCAATTTTTCATCATTAAGGGAATCATTATATTTTTAGAGTTTTATGTCCTTGAAAAGGGATTGATGTTAAACTTCATATTTGGAAAATCAACAAGTATATATTAATATTGTTCAAAATAATACTACATTTTCTAGGGGATGATTGTCATGTTTCTGAAAATATGTATGCAATTAATTATAGTTAATTTTGTGTTCTTCTTTAACAAAATAAATTTCAAGTAGTTCATTTTAAACATAATTTTAATGAAACAAATTAAAAATATGTTTCAGAAATATCTCTTCAAAATAATATACATTTTTTTCATCGACTATTTTATTTCATTTTTTAATGACTCTAAATTCACTTAAGGATTTAGAGTACCCAAGAAGGTTATATTAATCATATTTAGATTCAAATTTTCCAATATTGTTTTTATGTTTAAGGTAAATAATTTGAAACAAAAAAAACAACATAAAATAGAACATTATATTTTATACTACTCAAATTATGATAATACCTTCTTCAAGAAATTTGTTTTAAAAAACTAAATTAATTATATAAAATTATTTATTCATATCCATATCCGGAAACATATTTATAAATTATAGTTACTAAAAATATTGATAGTGATTTTTTAGATTGTTAGATTTCACCTCCCTAATAATTCATATTATTAAGGAGTCTAAGGAGTTGATAATGAATTATGGGATTATCCTAAAGAACAAAAATAGTCAAATAATTTATTATGAAATTATACACCATGATCACATTCAATTGAAATAAATTAAAAACACTTTTAAATATTAATGTTTTTAGACAATATGAAAAGAAATTATAAATATTCAATTTTTTAGGATATTTAAAAAATATAAATGAATCCTTTAATATCATGAGAAATTAATTTTTTTAGTATTTAACTAAAATATATTGAATTTTAGAAAGAAAAAATAAATCGGGATGAATTAATTCAAGATCATTAAATAAAATAAATTATTTTTTATGTTTAGAAAAAGATTTGTGTTTCTATCCATCTTTCCATGTTTCAAAAACCATATAATACATAAAATAGTATTTGGTTATATATCATAATAGCTGATAACGATTTAATTTAACACGTGAGCATGATTCAAATGACCATGGTGTCTTTTCCAATGTAATAACACGATAAATTATTCACTTAATCATATATAATTTTCACCACCAAATGATTTCAAATTAGCTGTATAAATTTTGAAATCAAGAATATGCAAATAATGGAATTCTATTTTATTGGAAACTATTTAAAAAAATTCCAATGAAATTTCAATTTTTGTTTACATAATTGATAAACTATTTTCTAATTTGGAATCATTTCATTGACAAAAAGTATTACAAATTAAATTGAACCTCTAAGAACTAATAGTACCAACATAGATTATCTTCCCATTAGATTGATTATAACAACCAGGGATAATAAAAAGTGTAAAATCATGTTTGATAGTTTATATGAAATGAGACACCAATATTAGGATGGAATGTAATATCCTTATAATTAAATATATAACTATTTTCAAATAAAATCAATATGATATATATCTTGAAATACATGCATCACTGAGTTTGAAAAACAAGATACTATATTAAAATAATATTATTTAAATACTAATATTTTAAAAATAATGTAAATTTAGAGGGCATGATTTTGGTTTCGTAAAATATGAAAATTAAATGATTTAATTTTTTTTTAAATTACAAAATTTGTAATAAATTTAAAATATATAAAATTAGAATCATTTGAAAGGAAAAGGATTATTTAATAATACAATATTATTCTAAAATAAGTTCTAGACACACCTTATAAACATAATTTAAAAATTATTTTTTCAAAAATATTTAATTTTTAAAACATATATATATATATATATTTGAAATATATATGAATGAATTAAATTTTTGAAATTTCTTAAAATTTTATGATATATTAAATTTTTTGATAAATAGTTTAAAATTACACATTTCAATTAAAGTTAACATTTATGTTTAAATAATTAATAAAAATAATTATTTTATAAATTTATTTTAATGTAAAATTATATAAATTATATATCTACTAATATTATTTAGGTCGTTATAATCATTAAAATATTTAATATTGACATAAAAACACTGTAAATTATGGAATATTTTCTCTTTAAAACTTAAATTTTTGATCTCATTATTGGGATTTTTTTTAAATAAATTCATAATATTAATAAAATAAATTTTTTAAGAAATTATTAAATTATTGAAGTCATAATAATAATAATTATTTATTAGTTTTATCAAACTTTTTAGCGTAATTAATAAATAAAAAAAATAATTATTAGTGTTTAGGTAAAATGCGATTTATCGAAGGTTACAATAAGAAGATAAAGAAAAAAAGAGAAAAAACATGTCCAAAACCATTTTAATGAAAACACATCAACTTTATAATATATAATTGTTGATTAAACTTCATTTTTATTTTTGGGGAATGAATAATGTTGTTACAAAATTTTACTTTTAAAAATTGCAAGTAATCCACTCATCACAATTACAAAAGGTCACCCACTCTCTACACTTTTTGCACAATAAAACCATTTTTTATCTGGAATTAACTAACAATATCATGTCCATAAATTCAATATCCAAATCTTATAATCATTATTTTTTTATAAATCCTATAATGAAATCTATAGTTATAACCCATGAGGGGTGGTTTAGGAATTGGAAAAAATCCTAACAATGCATATTTAGATTTCATTCTTCTGAAACCACCTCAAATATACATAATATAATTTTATATAATAAAAAAGGAATTTCCAAAATAATTATATGTTATTAATTTAAATTAATTAAAAATATACATTTAATCCAGTCTAAAATTATAAATGATTTTATTGCCCATGTGAACGGTGAACTACCACCTTCCAAACTACTGTAACACCTTCTGAAACAACAAATTTCATAGTTACACATGATGATTAATTTAAATCATATATATGATATTATTAACATAGTTATACCTATTTATTAATTATTTCTTATATATAATCAATATTTACATTCTGTTGTGGAGATGAAATCATTTCTAATGTGTACGGCTAAATACCACGTCATAGAGGGTTGTGATTCGTCGTTCATTAACACTTTTAATGAAATTTAAATAGAGTAATTTAATTTAATATAATTGATATAAATTAAATATTTAAAAAATTAATGACATATTTATAAGTAATATAAGATAATATATCATCATATTTGTTATCATTTCAGTCACTGAATGATTAGATTGTCATTTCTGTACACGTGGACTGTAATCATCACAAACTGATTTTACTTTCCTTTCATGAAAACACAACATGTATGATATATACAATAATTTTAAAAGAAAAAAATATGGTATTTATGTTTTAATGAAAAATATGTAATGATAAAATACGTCTTACCACCTTTCCATTATGATCATTGAAAATTGGATAGATTACTCATGGAAACGTACAACCTACCATCTCTATGATTGTAATGGATAACATTTCTCAAAATCTGCCTTTCAGGTTTGGTTACAAAATAATAATGGGTGTATAAATATCATAATTATTTTATGAATTTTAGTCATGATATTTTCAAATAATATCCTCATTGAACAATAGTCAAACGTCCTCATTTATATTTGACACATTAGTCAAATTTCATGAATCAACCAACACAAAAAAATTTAATATAATTATATAAAAATGGTAATAATTGTAGTAAAATAGATAATAAAAATAAAAATATTATTAAATAAATAAATATTTCATAAAATTATATTTAGAATGAAGAAAAATAATATATGTGAAGAGTTAAACTCAAGATAAGAGTTTTTTTTCTAACTTTTACTTCAATGAATGATATGCAATACTAACCACTTATTTTATTTTTTTGGTGTTTATATTACCCATTTATATGTTTGGTCATGAATAATTTTTTATTAATTGTATTTAAATATATATTATTATTAATTTCATTAATATTTATTATATTTTATATATTACCAAATTTCTATGTATTTCATTAACAATATTAATGTTATTCGAGATTGATTTTATTTATGTCCCCCATGGATGAATTTTTGATGGTTTTTTATTAAATTATATTTATTTTATTTAGTTTGAATTATTTATGAAAATTTTCATGTAATTGTACCATTTTTCACATTATGGTATGCAAAATAGTTGAACTTATATTTTAAATAAAATCAATCATTATTTCTCTGTTCGATCAGAAATCCATTTTCATCCTATAACATGTTCTCTAAAATTGTTTTCAATATTTTTTTAAAACATTTAAAAATGATTTAATAAATTAATTTTTATCAATTTATACTTCATGAAATGAAAATATAATGGGAATTTTAATGTCATTTTTAAAACCAATCGGATTGGTATTTTACAGATAATGTGAAAGAAATATTTGATATAATGTTTATGGGATGAATTAAACCTCATGCACTTGTTACCAATCCTTATTTTAAAAAATTTTTAAAAATGAAATATTTATATATTGAAATAGAATTATTATCAATCAATTTACTGAATATTTATTTCAAAAATGAAATATTCAAAATAAAAAGTATTTTTTCCAGGAAAAATATTTTATAGATATTTTAATGGTATTTGTATTAATAAACAATATAAACCATTTATTTTACATATGAACCACTAGGTGTATATTATAATGATCACATCCTTGTTTTTGATCTAGATGTTTATGATTAGTTTGAATATAGACATACCTTATTTATTTCATTCATATTTCTCTAAATGGTTTCTGATTGTGTCTATTAATTTGAGTAATTGGCAACATTTTTTATAAACAAAATTCATTACAAATTTTTAAGATGATTACGTATCACTACTGTGATATGATGAATTCAATGGATAATGTATGGGACAGGTGTGTCCCAATTATTTATATCACATCGATACATTACTGGGAACCATTAGACAAATTAGATAGGGATTCAATGGATGTTTTATCCATTAATATATATTTTATGTCCCATGTCCACGACAAAATGATTATGATATATCTTATTACTAATTTCATAATTATTAATTCAGTTATTGTTATTCTATGTGTTTATCAGATTTGGTAGAATATCCATTGTATTTTATTATTGATAATTTTATTATTAATATATTATTATTTTATCATCATTAATTTCTGCCATATTTTTCTCTAGTTATTATTAAATGAAATGAGTTTCAGTTATTTTGGTTTTCATATTGATTGTTGATATTCTTATGGAATTCAAAGGTTAGTTTTATTTTAATAACTTATTATTTATTAAATTTTTTATATTTAAGAAAAACAAAACTATAATTATGTATGTTTTTAATAATTTTATATTTGGTATATAAATTAATATAACATATAAAATAATACATTTACTTTAATGAAATAATATTATTATAGTATAAAGAGAATATATTGATTTATATTTTTATGATTTAATTATAATCATTTTCTTTAAATTACAATAAAAAATTAATCACGTGAAGAAAAATTTATTTCATGGTCCCATGTTTTAATATCATATAACATAACTATAAATTTATTACGAGGAAAAACTATTTTAAGGAATTTTATATGTAGAATATTTTTTTTTCTTATAGAAATAATATTTTATAATTTTAAATTTTTATAGATCATAAAGAATATTAGTTATCTATTTTATTTCATTCGAGTGGTAGACTAATCATATATTATCTTCATAGTATATGTGATATGATTAAAGAGTAATAATATATAATTCTTATAACACATATTGTAAAATTTTTATTTCCATTATTTTTAAATGACATGATCAATTTGAATATATTTTTTAATAATTAATTCAATTTCAAGTTGAAGATATAAAAATATGAACATTTGAAATTTATTATTTCATCTCATATGAGTATATAATATTTTCTCATGTTTTATAATAAAATTACTCAACCCCTCTAAGCCAACAAGGGTATCCCTCAGTAAATTATGGGACCATGTAGGTCGACAATGTGGAGTGGTATACCATTCTTAAGCTATGAATGGCAGCAAAGGTCCACCTCCTATGTGGTATAGGAGGTGAATTGGATTCATCCTATGGGCCCATGTGAGGATAGTATAAGAGAGCCAATGTCTGGTGTGTGCATGGATTAGGATATATCGTTCGTGTTGGCCTATGTTTAATATCAATATTATGTTTGTCTTCTTGAATTTCATCGATTAGTTCATAAGTTAGTGGAAAATATACTTCTATTTTCATATGTGATTACATTTTAAAATGTCAGTTATATTATGGATATTGAATTAACTAACCACCGTTATATGATCATATACTCACATTATCTTTTTACCCTGAATAGAATTCATCACATTTCAATATCTAGTTGAACCATTCATTTTCCATCCCTTCTTGATCATTTTAGATAAGATTCCACATCCATTTTCCATGTTGAGTCACATTCCTTCTTATTCTACTTCATCTACAAGGAATAGATACCTGAATGAAGTAAAATAATTGTCATACTCCACCACATTTCCCATAGTAATTCAACCATATATCCATATATCTCCCCATAGTAGTTATTTCTATTATCTTACCCCACAAGAAGTAAGAAATTATTGAGAATATTGATTACGGGTCATCACCTTAAATTATTTAATCTTCTCCTAGAATCAGACACTACAATATGAATATTTATATTATGGTATAATAAGGGAATACACCTCATTGAACAACCATGACATTATTAATCCATCTCTTATTTTTTGAAATTTTTTTCTCATTCATCTTTAGAAAAGAATATTCCACTTTCCACCATTTATATATGGACACCCTATTTGGGAAGAAGTAGTACCAACTGTTTTCTCAGTAAACAAGTAATGGGATCTATTTATATATATTTATTATATTGAGGTTAAATATTTTGAAATTCACATCAATATATTAATTTCTGTTCAATTTCATGGATTTTTTACATTATGACATCCATTGTTATAACTATTTTCATTCATATGATTATGAATTGGTGTATATAAATATAAATAAAATTATTTTCAAATTACCAGCATTTATACATATACTATTTTGAAAGGTAAAATAATTTGTTTTATATAAAAAATGGTTTTTATTTTATAATTATATGAGTGGAATTCAATTTTTAAAATAACATCCTTTATATACATAAGTATTTCAAAATCAATGTTTTATATATATGTAATATTTTCCAAAACATGACATATGTGATTTAAATTCTTGATATATATATATATATAATTTCAATTTTATGATTTTAATTCTTATAAATATATTTTATTTTCAAACAATTTTTTTACATCCAGTTATATATGTATTTTAATAAAAATACTAATGTATGTTATACTATATAAATTAATTTATTGTTTGAATTTTCATGTTTTTGAAACATATATAATTATGAATATATTATTTTAAAAATTCTTCATTTTAATATTTTTAAAATTAAACACATGTTAAGGGATTTTTTATATCAAGTATTTTAAAGACCCATTTATATTTTATGTGGTAAATAAATTATTGTCCAAATTATAATCTTTTTACATATATGGAATTCATTTTTTTGTCGACCCACACACATATGTCTATATACATTTATCTATTATTTCATGATTTGAGTGAAGAAGCATCTAATTTCAAATCTCGATCTTTCTAAATTTCATGTTTTTTAGAAAATTGAGATTATTTTTTTCAAATGTTACTTATTCTATTTTTTTTGGAATTATTTAATTTATTTTTATTATGATTAATTTAAAAATGAAATAATATATATCTCTCATTTTACATGAATAGTAATTTAAATTTCCTATTATTTTATGTGAAGGGTTCACACCATTACACCATTATTTTATATATAAATCCATTTAATTAATAATTAATAATATGAAATTCAAATTTTATTATTTATGTAAGAATTTTAAAAGATAAAGCTTTATATTTTATATCATTTTCCCATAAATGTTTTTATTGACTTTGTTGTTGAAATATTAAATACATGGATGTTAATAAAAATCCCATTATTTTATTCAATGTCTAAATGACTAGATATTTGGTTATACTAAATTAAACAAGTAATTTCCCCTTAAATTTAATATATATTTTGATTAATTTATGTGTAAAAATAAAATAATGTGAAGTTAGGGTTTTAATGAAAAAAATCTTGTTAAAAATTACATATTATGGGTAGTATCAAAAATAATTTCATTAAATATGGGATTTTGAACTATGTAATCATGAAATGGTAGTTGGAATGGAAACCAACCCTATGGAAAGTTGGTAGGCCAAGACATAAATCAATGTTTCTTATTCCGCAAGGTTTAGTTTTCCAAAGATTTCTTAATATATTAGGAAAATTAAAGTATTATTTTAAATAATCATAGAATAATAAGTATTTTGAAAATATATTATAGTATTCCCAAGACAATTTTATTATTTTAAAATGTATTATATTTTTTTAGAAGTATTTATTTATTTTTAAATGATATTTAATGGTTTTAAATGTATATTTATTTTCAGATGAATTTTAAAAGTATTTTTCTCAAAGGATTTTCAAAATATTTTTTCCAAAATTATTTTCAAAAAGGTATTTTACAATGTTAATTTCAAAAAATAATTTACAAATAGGTTTCTATATTTATCATTAAAAACCACTTACAAGGATATTATGCACACCATATGTACTATAAAATTGTTTCTCGATCATTTATATGTTTAATGATGTTTAGATTCAGTTTGGATCAAGTGCAAGGAAATATCTATCATTTAAATTTTATTTTATGAAATTTTTTAAGATTGGTCCTATTACTAAAATCTTATACCGAAAGGCATCCTCATTATTAAATTAATGGATATAATTTAGATACATTTTATAAAAAAATATAATGAATATTTTGTACTATATCTGGAAGTGATGGTCTTAATGACTTGTAGTTGGTATATAATAAAAATTTTATTCACATTTGGATATTTTTATGTTTGGTTACAAGTTTGATATGTTATCAAATTGTATTCTTTTTGTAATACCACTTTTTGTAACCTTTCAGTTTTAGGAAAAATCAATGTGTTAAAAATCTTGTATTCAACTCCTATGAAATTACATAACATTTATAAAATATATTTATAGTGATTATGGATTACCATATTATCAAAATTGAATATCAAAATTTCAATTCAAAATGAAAAACTAATTACAATGATGATATTCAGTTTCATGGGGGTTGAGTTTAACACCCAATAAATTATAAGAGTATTTTTATTTTAATAAATTTTACATTTGAAATTATATTTTATTTAAGAAAAACAAATGTATAATTTTTATATTTCGTTAACTGTTTTATATTTTGTTGATAAATTTAGGATGAAATATAAAATAATACATTCATTTTAATGAAATAATAATATATATAATATATAGATATAATATTAGTTTCTATTATTTTTATTTACTAAATGAATTTTCAAGGAATTAAAAAATAAAATTATTTAAATGAATAAACTATTATTTCAAGTGGTCTTATTTGATATATAATATGTGTTTAATGTACTATTATTTTTTAAGAATGTTTTTAATATAATTTTTATATGAATATTTTTCATTTTTTATAAAAGTATCTTATGATAACATCTTATATAATTATATGTCATAGAGAATATTAATTAAAATATTTTTTTAGTAACATACAAAAAATTTTATTGCTTCTTTATAGATGTAAAATTATTATTATAGAATTCATATATTATTGTTAAATATATTTTTTGTAAAATGATGCATTAATAAATTTCCTAAAAAATGATCAATTTGACGTTTTTTAAAAATAATTAAATAATTTAAAAGTTGATAATAAAAATGTTTGAATAATAATAATTTTTCATTTAAACTCATTTGAGTATCTACATAGTTATTACTGTTTATAGAAATTTATTAAAATGCTCCAGTAATCCAACATGGGGACCCCTCAACACACGGTGGGACCCAAGTTGTCTTACAACTAGGAGATTTATACCCCTAATAATCATAGAATAATAGTAAATGGTCATGATGAATGATGATAAGGAAGAGTGTTTACATCATCCTATGGGACATTTTGTGCATCGTTTACCTGGGTCAGGGCAAAGTTCATGTGTGAGTTAGGAAAGATCACTTGAGTAGGCCCCTGTATAAGGCTTATTTTGATTTCAGATACTTGAATAACACAACCTATATTATATGGGATCACAGAACCATATTATATTTCAATATGGGATTAATTATCACAATATCATTTATATCGTAGATATTGGATTAACACACAACCTATATGCCATCATGTACACTATCATTATTCATCCGAGATCCAAATCCATCACTTTTTTTGATCTATATGCTCCATTTTTTGTTTATCTATTCAAAGGAATTATATACTAGATATCATCATTATATTTCTTCATAAAGCACGTCCACTACTCATCTCTATCCTTTGCATGAAATCAAAAGATCGAATGACCAAAAAAATTGTTATACTCCAATTTTGTTTCAACATAAATAGAAATGTATATCTTATTATATTCCAAATGTTGATAACAACCATCAATAAAAACCACAAAAAGATAAAAATCATGAGACCACTATTTTCATTTTATAATATTCAATTATTTCAGTTTATCTTGGAAGATAATGTTTACATATGAACCTGTATATATTGGAGGATAAAGTTAACTCTCCCCCGTTATACATCCTTTCTATGCATAATAACACCCTTTTTTATTTGGTTCAATCTCTCTGTTCATACAAGTTAGAATCCACCGCCTCAATCTAGTACCAGACTCCCCATTTGGGAAATTTTTCCCATTATTTTCCAGATATAAATTAACTATACCTATTTATTTAAAACTAATATGTGTTTGTAATTTATATTTACATTCATATCTATTTTTTATATCTGTTCTAAATAAAATCATTTTTACTTCATGTGTTTGGTTACTATCTATATTGTCATACTTATGTTCATTTGATGGTGTACATACTTTTGTATAAATATTATTTACAAATTTAAATTTTATATACATATTTTATTTCCAAATTACAATATATTTATTCTATTTAATACATTTACTTTAAGTTATAATTATGTTTGGGGGATACACTTTCAAAAATAAAAAGCTATTAAATACATATATATATATATATATATATTCCATGTTTAATATGTAAATAATATTTTCAAAAATAGAAATATTAGGATTCCAAGTCATTATTTATATAAATGTATATAATTTCAGGTTTTTGTTTCTCAAAAAGATATATATGTATTTTTTTCAATCTCCAGGATTATTTACATAATGTAAAATATTTATTTTTATACTGGTACTTATGTAAGGATATTCTATACTAATTCATCTGTCATTTCAAATTTCATGTTTTCAATAATATTAGAATATGGATGTATTATTTTAAAATTCCAAATGTTAATATTTTTTATATTATAATTCTTGGTATGGGATATATTATATATTTTATTTTCAATCCCCTTTTATATTTTATATACTAAAGGATATTATTCTAAAAATTATATATATATTTTTTCATTTGGAATATGTTTTCCTTTATACACACAATATAATGTATAAATACATTTATATATTTTTTCATTATTTGAATGATTATGAAATTCATTGAAAATCATGGGATCACTCAATTTGATTTTTTATAATATTTTAATGAAAAAATGTTAGATTGATAAATTTTATACGTTTTAATTGTTTTGATAATATAAATATTTCTCTCATGATTATTTTAATAATTGAAATATATATATATATATATATTATTTCATGTGAATCATAATTTACAATTACTATTATTTTATGTGAAATGTTCCTATCATCTCACATTTAATTAAGATTGAAAATAAACAAATTAAAAATTATATAAGTGGATATACAATTGTATTATTCAATTATGAGTATTAATAGAGTATGTTTAGTAGTTTATGTCCTTCTCTAATAAAATATATTTTAATATTTTTTAAATAAATTTTCTAATGCATCAATATTTATTGAAATTCCATGAATTTTTTTAAAGTCTAAACTTCATAATATTTTGTTATCCCAAATTTTACAAGTAACAACCCATTAAATATTTTACATAGTTCTATAAATAAAATTGTTAATCTATAATAATTTACTATAACGTATTTAATGAATTTGGTTTCGTGAAAAATATAAATATGTATGAGAAGCTCAAAAATAATTTTATAGTTAAATAGAACATGGACATTGTAAGAAGAAAAGGGGATAAAAGAGTGAACCCAATCCTATGTAAAGTCTATATTCCTAAATAACCATTAATGTTTTAAGCATCCCAAAGGTTTTGATTTTCAAATTATTTTTATATTTTATAAAAAATAAAAATATTATATAAAATAATTTCTAAAGAATAAATATTTTCAATAAGTACTATATAATTTTCAAATGTATGTAATTATCTTAAAATGTATTATAATTTTTTCAACGTATGTAATATATTTCATTA
The DNA here is from genome assembly GCA_963277665.1 of Viscum album. Classification (NCBI taxonomy): domain Eukaryota; kingdom Viridiplantae; phylum Streptophyta; class Magnoliopsida; order Santalales; family Viscaceae; genus Viscum; species Viscum album. Next base: position 387,555,639 of record OY728142.1, on the reverse strand, counting down.
GAAATAAAATGTATTCAGTGGAATAATTATTTTCCAGAGAATTTTAAAAATCTTGTTTCCAAACAAATCACAAAATGGTTTTCAAGAACATATTATATTTTAAATATTGCATGAAAATTAATTTATAATATTTATATATATATTCAAATGATTTATTGAAGTGTTTTTTAAAAACTATTTTCAAATATTTTTAAAAAGGTATTTTCTAATTGTATTTTAATAAATAATATTATGAAGTGGGTTTCACAAGATTTAAAAGAAACTATTCATAAAAAATTATTCTCAATGCATATTTTATTAATTACTTTTATGATCATTTAGAGGATTCAATGAGTTTAGCTTTGATAATCAGGTAGTGTAAAAAATGATCAATCACTACATTTTTTTTATAATTTGAATTATTTTTCCTTTTCCTTCCAATCCTAGACTGGAAAATGATCATCAGTTGTAAATGACTATATATTTTTTGAATTATATTTCCTAAAATAAATTAAAATGAAATATGTACTAGATACTGAATAGGTGGTCTAGATCCAATACAAATATTCATTATTTATTTATATCATTTGTTTTATGAATACCCTTAAGGAGAATTTAATATCACCCCATTATTTTGTTTTACATTCTCTATGAAAATAAGATGTGTTTTGTGATTGATACATAGGGATTCATTATGATAAATAATGGTGTTATAAAATAAAATACATTATTTATTTTACTTTTTCAATTATAATAATAATTTCATATTAGAATTTTATTTACCATAACTAATAAACAATTTTATATTTTAGGATGTGATTCATTGTATATAATGAAATATTAATGAAGTATTCATTAGATAAGGGCTTCAAAGAAATGGTCTATATAGTAGATATTATAGTAACCATTTTAGAAACCGGAGAGCTGTATTTATAGAAACATTGATTAGAGAACATAACAATATGATTGAATTGAAATGTAGAAATGTTTTTGTAGTGAATATATTATTAAGTTATTAATATAAAATTCATATATATATATGGACACAATATGTAGATATTGTTCTAGAATATATATACCTAGGTTTAATGACACTATAAATGGTGCATTGGGATAGACATAATCATTAAGTAGAGAATATTATGGAGCCTTAATGTCCACATAGTTTGAAACTTCTATGGGTTATGTAGAGGGTAAATCTTATTTTTTTAAGACCCTTATGTTGGAGTTCAAAATAAATACAACCCCAAAGAATCAATGATTATTATTATTATATACTCTAAGAATATTTATTTAATTTATGTATCTCAAAATATTATGGATTATACATTATGTTTAAATATTTTATTATTCGAATGTTTCAAATTTTTTATAGATGGAAGGTAATATATGGAATGGGAACAATATCAATGAATGTACCCCATATAGGGATTGCATCTCTGTGAATTATATTGATGTTGGATTTGTTTATAGAGCTGGAACTGATCAAATTGTTACCATATTGGGGATGATGGGGCCAACAATGAGTAATAAAATTTCCCTAACAGAGCTTTCTATTGATCCTCTATGGGGTGTAATTTTTCAGACAACAATGTGCATCAATAACCTCAATACGTCATTGGGATTAAAAGTCATGTTTTTATCAAGGAGATATATACGCTCTTTTGTAATGATATTTTACAGTATAAGAATCAGGGAAATGGGGATGTTTTTAGGAAATATTATCATATCACTATATATGTGGATTGATAATGATTATTAATTCCAAAGAGTAATAATGAGGCTGAAATATAAATAATGGAATGTAAGTATTTTAATATACTCTTCTTGGAAAAAAAATTTCATCATTAGAAAATATTGGATATAGTAAAACAATTATTATGTCTAAGATTATAGTTATAGTTAAATATTTATACTATAAATACAATGAAATAAGAATATATGACTTATTAATTTGAATGGAAAATTATAATAAGATGGTTTTAGATAATTATATGTGTAATAGAAAGAATAATATGAAGTAATTTTAAACATATAATATTTTTTGAAGGAAAAATGTTACTAAATACTCAAATGGAAAAGTAATTTTTATCAATTGTGGATTAAAATACCACCATGATTGTGAATTCAATGGAAAGATATAATATGATAATTTGAAATGATAAAAATATAATTAAATGGGGAAATTTCTAAATAATACACTAATATGCAAGGGAATATACCTCAAAAGGCGTTATGTGGTCATGGTCAAGATTATACTATTTCTACATGGGAATGTCAATGAACATTGTTCTTTGATTTAGATATAGAAATAATGTTCCTGTATTAATTAAATAAATGTAATTCTTGTTAATAGAATAATGAATTTTATATGTCTAATACTGGAGTACTATTTTTAAAGTATTTTAGGGATTTTTTTGAATGCTACCATGGACTAAAAAATGATTTTATGACTAGCTGGTCCTCTGGGAAAATAAATTATTTAGTTGGTATAAAATTTAATATTTTCTTGATATTGTAATAATAATGAGATTTATATGGAATTGTTTTAGTGGCCACAATATTTTGATGTGGTTTGATGAATTTTTTAATAATTGGAGGATTTTAGCACATTTATTTTTTTTGTAATATATCCGATGACATGTTGTCTTACATTTGGAATCATGCATGTATTAAATAAGGTTTTATATTGATCATGTTATTCACATATTTTCATTGTGAAAATTAGAGTGAAATTATATTATGTAGGGGATATAATGTCTATTTAGGGACCATCATTCAAAAAATTACTTTTAATATAGAAATATAATTTAATGATGCGTGTTTTGGTAAACTATTTACTAAATTGATTTCATTAACGATTAGTTTTATTTGAAATAAATTTATAACATTTTTTCTGTAAAAATGTCTAGAAAATTGAAAAATAGTATTTCATTATTTTATTAATCTAATCCTATATTAATCGATAAACTTAATTCTTCATTCATAAAATATTAATCTTGGATATTCATTTTATATAGTAAATAATGATGTTGAAAATGATCAAATACCAAAAAAAGATGAAATCGTTATAATGAAAATGAATGATATCAAGTAATAATATTTCTATATATATATTGTCTAAATTTAAAAGGGATTTATCAACTCTAGTAAACCTATATAGAAAATAAATTTTATCCTAATACCTTAATTAATATTAAATTATTTTTATAATGAATCATTATAGATTTTTAGTGTTGAGGTCCTAAACATTATGTTGGTTATTCATTTTATTCTGATCATTTACCTCAATCACCATATAATTATTTGTTATATTATCTCATATACATATCTAATCTTAATGAAAATATCATCCTACTTAGAAAACAATTTATGTCTTGTTTTATATGTTGTTCTTACATCACATTATGTTTTACAAAGATGATTTTTTATCAATCTTTATCAATAATATGTTATTTCTGTAAATGTATTTTCAAATTTCAAAGCTTTGATTATCATGATCAAGATTTAATCATGAAGATATAATTTCATTAAAGGGGGAAAATGTAAAACCCCCTGATTTAAAAAGTGGAACCAAAATGTTTGATATAATATATGAAAAACAACACCAATATTAGAAGACAATGAGACACCAAGAATAATTATAATATATTAATTTATAATGAAATTGAATCTCATAGATATCACATAATAAACAAAACATTTGGTTTAAACAAAACACAATACAATTTTAAAATATTACTATTTAATCATTAATATTATAACCACAACATTAAGTTGGCGGGTTGCAAAAGTAGAAAATTAATTATAAAAATTATATGGGTTAAAAATGAATATAATAATTTGAATGAATATGTATTAATTAAAAATAAAATAAAAAACATATGATAGATAATAACTTTTTTTCTACAAAATAATACTATTTAAAAGCTGGCATACTTTCAAATTGCACAAATTTATTAAAAAATTATTCCTAATTATTTTTTAAAATCTATTTGATAAAATTTTGTTCATTTTTTAAATCTCAAAATAATTTTTTTCACTCTATCAGTTATTAGGAATTGTTTTTAAGGATTAATTTTATTAATTAAAAGTGGAAAATATTTAATTTTTATTAAGAAATTTATTTTCAGTAAAATAATTTACATTGTCAAATAATAATTTTAATTATTTTCAAATTATATTTACTTAATTAATATTTCTATTTGATAGTTTTAGTTCATTAAAATCAATTTGATATTGTTTTTTATAATAAAAGAATATATACATATGAGTATTTTTCTATAGAAACCCACATTTTCATCACATATGGAATTACAATTTAAAAATGAATTATTACACTTATATTTTTTGAATTGGGAAATTGTAATCTATATATTGAAAAAATTATTTATATTCTCAAACAATGGAATTTTAATTTTTTTCCAATTTGAATAGTAAAAATAGTAAAAAATAATAAATGTGGTTTAAGGTAATAATGGTTTTACTACAGAGTTACGATAGAAAAATAAGGGTACAAATGACCATAAAACTGGTATAAAATTTATTTTTTTGAAATATATCAACTATATCACACAAATTGATCTATAATACTCTATTATGGACACATTTATTATGTGAACATCATAGTAACACAATTGTATTTTATGAAATTAAATGTCATCATCTAACTTCACTTTTGAAGGGACACCCTCTCTTATCATCAACAAAATTAATTTTTTCATCCATTCCCTGAAAAAATAAAACCACATGAATTCAATAAACTCGTCTTATATTTTAATTTTGGTCATAATTTCATTCTATAGATGTATTTGGTATAATTATAAATATGTAGTTCATGAAGTAGTATAAATCCTAATCTTGAGTTTTTTATTCTATACTCTCCCTCTTATTTCTTATCATTTTCAATTATGATTATAATATAACACAATTATATCCATATAATTATATTTCTTAATATTAATTTAATGAATTATATCTATATCCTTTCATCTAAAATGTTAAGAGATAATATCACTTGGTTCTATACTAGACTACCTCCTTGTGATCCCATGTAACATGTTTTCAATCAATTCCTGATTTGGTTATGATTATGGATCTAATATATATATATATATATATATATATATTATTTTAGGAAAATATATACACTTATGATATATTTATAACATATATACCAATTTATGTTCCTCTCGATATGATATATGATTGTGTTTCTTATGTTTAAAGAGGACTACCGCCTCGCCAAGAGGTGTGTTTCATTTATTAATAACAAATTAACTAGAATATAATAAAGTTAAATTATATTATTATGTGTTATTTAAATGACATATAACGATATATATGAATTACTAAAAATTTTGAAGTTTTAATATTATTTTTCATACATACATTTTCATTCACTAAAAGATGATATTCTCATTTGTGTACATGTTGACTACCGTCTTCATAATGAAATGTTTTCCCCTTATTTTACAACACCACATAGATGATATTTACAATTATATTTAGAGAAATAATATTTTATTTTGGATATTTTTATAAATCCATAATGGTAAAATATTTCTTACCTTATTTTTTTATTGATATATAAAAAATAGAAACATTACTCATTTGTACATATAACCTACGATATCCATTTTATTAATATACATAGTTTCTCAATAATATAATTTATTATTGTTCTTAAGAGTAAAATTTATTTATAATTATGAAAATAATAAAATAATTATTACTATTGATATATTGAAATAATGTCATCTTATATCAATTGCCATCATAATGATGCAATTTCGTACATATAATTAAAATATCATCGAAACACAAGAAAAAAACATTACGGTGTTCATAAATTAATATAAAAAATTAAAAAGAGAAATAAAAGTAATCATAACATATGAAAAGTTTCTAATGAATTCATATAATTTTCATTAGATTACTATTTAGAAAGATAAGTAATGTATGGGATGTGTCAAACTCAAGGTAATATTTTCTTATCCCGATTTTACTATCATGATACATATTTCATATTATCAACTTATTTTGTTTGGTATACATACTAACCCATTGATATTTTATATAAATAATATATTTAAATTCAGGGTATTTAATATTAAATTTTAGGTCACTTATATTATGGGGATTATGATTCAGAAGATATAAATTAAGTAACGGTTTATATCAAAATGACATCATTATGTAGGTTAGATTATATTTTCATATCCATGGGGAGATTATTTTATATTTTATTCAAAAAAATAAAATATTTTAATCTACAATGGTTACTAATAATAAAATTTCTTACTATAGTGAGAATTTTTAATTCATTTTTTTTCAAATTATTAGGATACTATTTTTCTAAAATCAACCTTTTTCCCTCATTTGCTAGAAATCCTTTTTTACTAATACATGTGATTTTTTAAAATAGTTTTCAAAAATAATTTTAAATTATTAAAATAACATGTGAAATAAACTATAACCCATTTTTAAATTTTATATTTTTTTAAAGGATTATTCATTTATTTTTCTTAATATATCATGTTCAGTTTTCATTGTTAATTTAATTGGAGTCATTGTTTTGACATTAATGGAATGAATTCCATTTTTTCTGTCATTAAAAAACAATACTCTAAAAAATAATTTATAAGAATAAAATTTTATTTCCAAATAACATTTTTTCCAAAAACATGTGTGAGAATATGTTTTTTTGACTTATAAAATTGAATTTTTCTTTTCTATGGGATTTTTAGGGGATATTTTATTATTTTAATATTCAAAAATGGAATTGATCCTATTGTGTTATGATCTACTAGGTATATTTTTTAATGTTATTATATCAATTATTACTCTAGATGGATTATCATCAGTTTAGATGTTTATACACTGGTTTGGTAAAATTTATTACTATTTTTTATTATGTTTATTAGTTGGTGAACTTTTTTACATTTTTTCAATATTTTCAATATAAATTCATATATGGATTATGTTTTACCACGTTAGTATGGGTAATGAATTATAAATAATACATTATGGGTGGGTACCCATTATAGATAGCTCCAAGATTTATTAGTATGTCGTATGAGACCAATTATATTGGGTTTTGACCTAAAACATAACCATTTATTTAGATATCATGGAACATGGCCTTGATGATATGTTTTAAATTTCTAAAATTATTTATTTAATACTTATAATGTAAATTATAGATATTTAGTGTGATTATTTAATTAGTTAGAATATTCATTGATATATTTATAAAATGTGATTCTTAACAGGACATGATTAGATAATCATTTATTTTTGGCATATTATGAAAATATTAATCATTAAATAGTGTGTAATATTGATTTACCTTACCATGTTGATTATTAATTATTTTTTCATAGCTTCAAAAATATTATTAACCTCTCTAATCATCTATAGTAATAGATTTGACTATTTTATTCTTCCTTGGATACATGAAATAATTGTTTATTGAAATGCACAGATATAAATAGACAAATAAAGGAAATTTAAAAAAAAAACATTTTCTATCTTATGATTCCAAAAGTAAAATGAATTTCATGTGTGTATATTTTTTTCATGACTAATAAAATATTTATTACATTGGTTGTGATTAATTATGTCTTATTACAATATTAAATTGTAGAAACTCGCTTAGGACTAATGTCGATTTTTTCGCAACTATTATTACCGAATGTGGAAGACGTCCTTATAGTTTATAGATTTGTTTGATTTTGTAGATTCTGTGACACATTTTTCTTCCAAACACGCTATCTATATAATATATTGTTTTTTGGATTTCTCTCAAAAAATAATAATTTCAATTTAAAATAAAATTAATAATTGTTTTTATAGCCCTATAATATATAGTCTAATTATTATACCCATTAATTATTTGGAATGAATATTGTTTTTGTATAATATTTATTTATGAAAAACATAATGAAATACTAATTAATAACAATCTCATATATACATTTTTTTTAAAATAATTCATAAAATATATTTGTAATTTTCTAATAATAAATAAATAATTCTATAATAATCCATCCTTTTAGAGACGTATATTTCGATGGAATTTTAGGGGTTTGGGAATGATTGTAGAAATAAATACGAACACATTTTTAACAATTTGAAAGATATAAATTAAATATGGAATATATTAACCAAGTTATAATTGGGAAGTAAAAATTAATCTCTCGTAAATATTGGGTTTGAGATTATAAATATGTATTTTATTATTAACAGTAACAGATATATATTCTTTTACCATGAAGTGAATATCCTTATCTTTGTTAGTATTATATTTTTCATTAACCACTTGACAATGTTTCTTTTCATATTTATTATAAAAATTTATTAAATTTTTTTATATTGATCAAGAGTGTGTTTTATATAATCATATTTAATATATCTATCGGGAAATGAAAATTTGAGATGGGGATTAATGAGGGGTAGAGGAGGAGTAAAAATAAATTGGAAGGGGGTTACTAGTATCAATGACTTCATCGAAATTTTACACGGGGAAATTAATTATTTTTTCACAAGAAGTGGTTAAGGATATTGAATCAATAAATTCATAACATGCACTCAATATAATGATTCAAAATTCTATCTTGATATTTTTATTTTCCATACACATAATTTTCTTATATGGGTTACAATAGTTACATTTTTTTTCTTTTGTCTTTCTTTTGGGTAATGTCACTTAAAGTTTTGCATTTTGATTTTCCATCATGGATCAATTCTTTTAAATGAGTAATTATTTTTATTATCATGGTTAGTTCAGAAAGGTCTTAAACATAACCTTTTTTTGTATTGTCATTTTAGTCTCAGATTTATATTTTTTATTTTCATAATTATATTCATTTCCCACATTATCCTCTAGACAATTCATTGTAATTTGAATTCTACAAGAGATTTTGTGCATTCATCACACACCATTTTCTCGGAAAAAATTATTCTTTGAGGTGTGCAACATTGGTTATCCAATTTTTTTCAATAACATCTAATTTTTTTGTTCAAATTAATAATGATCTTTATATCCTTCTTAAAATGTATCAATGATCATTATCGAATTAAGATATGTTATATAAATATTATTATTTATATGTGACAATTATAAAATAGAAATTGATGAAGATATATGAATACGAGTAAATGGATTATGAAATATTTATCTATGTATAATGGTACAAACTAATACTTATTTATTTATTACTTATTAGAAAATAATCACACAATTATAGTAAAGCCATTTTATGTTTAAAATGACATTTTAGATGGAAAGAAATCATATTACATTTTTCCTATGAAAATTATCACTAACTTCTAGGACATTTAAAAATATTATATAAAAAAATAAAAACATAAATTTTAAATCATCATATAAATTTTCATTTTGGGTGAGATTATTGTTTTTTTGAAATATATGATATTTTAGTGAATAGTGAAACTAATGATTTATAAAATACTATCAGTTATTTTTATTAGAAAACAATTTTCACAATTTCATTTATATTATGGATTTGGTCTTAATGTTTCATATGATCCATGTAAATAATTATTATTTAATTACTTAAACTCTAACATTCATTAATTTTAATATATATATATGTCAAATGTTATACTTCAAACACATTTTTTCTAAAAAAATTATTGTTCGGTTTTATAAATTTATAATTAAATTTATTTATGTAGTATCTGGAGAATAAATATTTTCAAAACTCACAAAATATTAAGAATTATGGTGTTCAAATTTTATGAATAGGACACCTATATTTCATTCAACACTAAATGTTATAGTTATAAATATTTATCAAATCTATAATTGTAAAATGATAAAACATTGATATATTATTAATAAAAGGTCTCTAAATAAATCAAAAAAATCCCTTATTTCATTGTATTGAGAAAAGACCATATAAAATAAATTATTATAAAAATATTACTTTTAAAATAATTTGGTCGAATGGCCCTATTACATGAATTTTTAAGATAAAAGTATTTTTTAACAGATTATTTAAATGATGATATTAACATTCAATATTTACCTTTTGGTATCAAAATTTAATTTAAATGGCTAGTATAAAGAATTTAATTAATGATATTTTATGAAAAATTTAATTACATTTAATTAAATAAAAAAGTAAAAATGAATAAAGAGGAAAATAATTATAAGAAATGGTTTTAAATTTAATTAATTTTCATTTTTTGAAATAATCATCAACTTATATGAAATTCTATTATCTTTAAAAAATTTATTTTGCAAATTTAATGTTAAAATTTATTAATGAATGAGTCAAAAAAACAATATAATGTCTGAAATTTCACCAAAAAGCTTTCTAAATTTCAATTGATGATGATATTTTAACCATATCACTATATTGATTATATTTTTGGGAATATTGAATCATTTTTCTGGATTTATAATTAATTATAATTTAATATTATAAAAAATTACATGTTTTCTCCTTCCCTCTCTTATTAAAGGACACCCCTTTTCTCTTTTCATTAAACTATATTGATGGATCTAGAAAGGCCAATCACATAAGATGTTTCTTATAAGATAAACTATAAAATATTTATAGGTTATAGTATTCATAAAATACAATTCCAATGATCAATTATAATGAATCTAATGGTGTCCTACCAATGAAGAGGTAATCATCTTGCCTAATCAATTTAAATTTACTTCTACGCATACATACATTAAACCACTGGTATTCATTAATTAATTAAAACATAAATAACCTAAATACATTAAAATGATAGTATTTTTTCACTTCTATTTCCCACCCTCTATTACATTATATTAGATGTGAATCTGGCTCTCTTTAATAATTGTGGACTACCACCTCTATGGAGAGATATAATTTATTTTATATCACCATCATTCATGGATGGATATTATGATGGTTATGATTTATATATATGATATTTATAAAAACATTATGATTCTATATTTAAAATTTCCAACCTATACTCTTACATTCCAAGTGATTTGAAAAATAAAATGGCACGCATATGTATGTATGGACTACATCATCGAAGAGGCGGTGTGTTTTTTCATATATGATATACATAAATAGTAATTATATATAAAATGAATAATAAATACGATATATATGATATTAAAATTATTATATATCTGTTAATTATTTTCAACTTTTCATTCTTTTCATCTATAATGAATTAAAGAAAACATTCATGAGAATATATGATCTCTTGTTTCTAATAACTATGTAATTAATATTTCTATATCATCCTCTTATAAATGAAATTGAATATATATATATTGCGAATATATTTGATATTTATATCATGTACAACATTATGGATATGATGGTTACATGATCCATGTGTGAGAACGATATGTTCGAACATAACTACTCATGATAAATGAAATATTGATCTTTTAAAAATGATGATTTTAATAAGGAGTGATTAATAAATTGGACTAAAAATGTTATAATTAGATAGTATATGATTATATGACAATTTCAATGAATATTTTATAGAATTATAAAAAATTAAAATTTATTAAAACAGTGGTTAATGTTCTTTTTAATAAATTCTTACCAATGATATGAGTTTCTCATCTACATTTTTTTTGTATGAGTAATTTTCCACATTCATCATGTTTTTATATATTTTAATTATATTATGACAACAAACAGACAATATGATGATTTTTAATTTAATTTGGAATTAAAATACATATATGTTTCTTTGTATATTGATGTTTTTATTCATATAATTCCATATCGTTCAACATCATTTTACCGAGATTATATTATTCAAACCATTTATTATGTTATGATCCTATATTTGTTTATAAGGTCTATAAAACACCATATATAACTATTATAGCATGAATAACATTATGATCTTGATATTGAAATATTTATTCGAATTTTTTCTTTTTTGTGGATTTTGATTTTACTTTTATCAGATTGGAAATGGATTCAGATTTTAATCTTATTTTAATAAGAATTATTTATAAATTAATTTTCCTAAAAATAATTTATATTATCAATTAATAATAATCTCCACTCATTTTATTATAATTTTTTTTATTTTTTGATAATAGATATATTCATTTAATTTTACTCACTTGTCCTATCCAAGAGTATAGATGTATTTTTTATATAAAAATGAGAATTCGTATATTTTCGGTCTAAAATTATTTTTTCTTCCCTTTCTAAATTTTATAACAATTTTTCTAAAATTATTTTAATATTTTCTTATGATTTAAAATGTCATCTTAACCATTATATTATTTTTTAATTTTTTTAAATGAATAATTGTATAGTTTTCTAACTGAAAACCATTTGAATTTTTACACTACATGTGAAGGGCATCAATATTTTTACATACATTGGTTAAATGGAACTTCCTACCATCCTGAACACTCGATGTTTTGATGATTACTTGACACATTTTTAATGTTATATTAAAATAATATGTTTTCCAAAACATCTGGTAATGTTTTATATTTTAATAAGACATTTTCATATTATTAATTTATTTTCTTCATATATAATATAACAATCATTTAAATTTACTTTTCTTCACTAAAAACATTATTTTTTATTACATATTATTTACAATGTATATGATACAATTAAATTATACTTAATTTTTATCGAAATTTTTTATTGTTATGATGATGAAATATTAACAAAACCCATTTTCTATTCCATGGGTTATGTTATTAAAAATGTTTTTATATTCTATTTGAATACATTTAAGTTGTTCAAGTTTTTTGTAATAGGTGGAATGAGAATTATATCGATGTCCCTTCAATTAGGTAGTGAATAATTTTCAATTATTTAAATGGGTATAGGTATACTATTTGAAGCCTAAAAGTGGTTATATAGAAGTTTATCCAAATCTAAAGAAATGGTACATGGATGTTTATCCATTTCTAGAATGATAGTACATATAAAGATATTTCAAGAACAAAATATTGTACAAAATGTTAATCTCACTCCCAAAGTAATAAAATGAGTAGTTTTCACAACTCTACCATGCAATTAATGACTTAATGAATTTCCATGACATTAAATTTTAATGATTATGAGTATAAAAAAGATTCCCTGACACATTTATGACATTATATTATGATAATTTCCTATTATTTTGCATTATGATATTTGATCCCTTACATATAATATCTTCTAAATTGATATTTTTTATTCCATGAATTTTGATTATTTCCTTTGAGATGTTGGGTATGTTTTTTAACCTTTAATATCATGTTCATATTCCCATTAGGATAATTTTATATAAAGAACATAACCGTGATATACCAGAGTCACATCCTTACTTTATTACATTTGCATACATTTAATAGGTTGAATCCCAAAGGACTGAACTATTTAAATGTTTTGGATTACTAAATTACATACATGATACACATTTACATGGGGAATATAAAATGATAAATTGAAGAAGAAGTAAACTATATGTTTGAAAATCATTCCAAGAATTCATATTCATTCCATATGGAAGGAAAATATTATAGGGTGTCCTAAAATTCTCAGTAAGGGTTATGTAAAACAGAATGTATCAACAATTAAAGAAGAAAAATAAATATATGATGGTAAAGAACTGAACAATGGTTCTATTTAAAAATAATTACATCATGAATGGATAAGTAATAATCAATATATATTTGTAAATAACAAGAACTTTATTTTAATTTAATAAAATTTCATTACTATTATAGCCTAATAATGAATAATAAATATTGAATGGTAAATAACTATGAACTCATTATATATAATAAACTAATTTAGAATTAAAAGAATCCATAAATAATATCATATTTAATATAACTAAGGTAATAATAACTAAAAAAATCATGGGTGGGATGCATAATTATAGGAATTCATATATTAGGAACATGAAACCTCTACTATTAATATCTATCCATTAGATAGTTTAAATCTTCATGTAAAAACCAATTTAATTGGGGAAACTGATTTTCCTCATGAGACTTACTAATTCATTGAGGGTATTTACAATGTCATGCCCCACTAAACACATTAGGTTAGAAAAATCCTTTATGTATTTAATAGTTTTTTTATTCATTAATCAATAAGCATTATAAAAAAATATATGTGTTGATTAAAATATATATATTTTTCAATATTTCTCACTTAATAAAAAATATTCAATGTATATTCCGTATGTAATCATTTGCATACATTTTATAAAAAATTTCATATAAATTATTAATTAATATAAATATTTAAGGTAAATATATGTTCTAGTGATAAATGATTATAGTAATGTTATCAGTTAATGGAAATGATAACAAACAAAAAATAATTTTCAGTTTTTAATAACTTATATACCTTCTGAATTTTCAATTCACATCTCATTGGATGAAATACCTCAATGTGATATATGAAATATAATGAAGTATTCATGAATCATGATTTTGGATTTCAACAATATATATATTCCCCCAAAAATTGATATGGTGGATAACAAAAAAATCCATATCAATGGAATGTTAATTGAGATGAAATCACTTCCCACACAGATATCATTAGCTGAAACCCCTTTTCCCACATTTATAGTTATATTAAACATGTTGTTATCTTATGCACAAAAATAAATTTTTATAATATTTAATATGATCTTTTTAAGACATATTATTTTTGGTTCATTAAAATATTTCACAATTTCCATCAATTCAAGTGTTAATTATCATGATTTCTCAATCATGTTTCATTTGACGGATTCGATTCTTTCACATATTATAGATATTAATCACTTTGAGATAATTATCCCAAAATAATTTATATATAAATTTTTAAATTATAATCATACATCATCAATTTAGAGTGGTTATGAAAAGAGAGTCACGTTTCACTATGGATACGTTAGTCAACAAGTTCTTGAATAATGTTATCCTCTTCACATTAGTGAATATAAATAAATAAAAATGATATATATAATAACGTTCTAGAATTATAAATATTTCTTGAATATAATAAATAATTCATATATATCACATATAATAATTATTATTATCTTCCCAACCATCCATATAAAGAATTAGTTAAAGTCAATTCACATAGCTTCGTAAGGCGGTAGTCCACCGTACTCACGATTGACATTATAAAATCACATAATTAATGGAAGTTAATAATTTAAATATGATATAGTGACTCAAAAAGAATAGTTATTAATGTATATAATATATAATTATGTTCAATTATCCTAACCAACCATGAGAGGTGTTAATGGAAATTTGAATGACACGGGTTGATGAGGCGGTAGTATATCGTACTTATAAATGATAAACTTACAATTCATATGATGGAAGTGGGTGAGGTTTTATGTCATAAAAATATAATAAAAACATAATAAAAACATCTCATTATATATAAGATACCGAGGATATTATGTCATTGTGGTTTTAATGTAATTCATCTATGTGGATCGTATCTTCGTTAGATTTTAACTAAATCCATTAAAGGATGGATTTCTGCACAAACTAATGCTTTTAGGATAAGAGAAGGAAATTTTGGATGTTATTTGTGTTGGTCTTGGATGAAAAAACATAGTTTTAATTTTTGACGAATATAGGATACGATGTGGCATTTTAAAATTGGGGTAGATGAAACACTTATTATTTTCACAAATAATTTAGTGATACCACTTTTTTAGATTAAAAAAGTGTCCAAATTGACCTTTCTAGAATCCTATAGGGGTAATGGTCAAAAAATGTCATTAAAATAGTTTTTTGAAAACATTATTGATAAAAATAACCGCTAACTTTTTATTTTAACCTTATTGAAACCCTTTTTATATTAACCAATATAATTAATATTTAATATTATTATTTTTCATTTTGATAAAATATAATTCCTTATTTATTTAAAAATATAAATAATGTTGTTACCAAATATATAATCCTATTTTTCATATTAAATTTACAGTATTAGAAAATTTTGACTAAAAATTAATCCCGGAATGCTAAGAGAATGCGTTTTTTAAATAGAATAACATTAAAAAGATTTACAAGTATATATATCAATTTAAATAAAAAAAATATATTCCAAATATCTAAATTTTATTAATGAATATAAAATTTATTGTAAATTTTTTATAGAAATATTAAAAAAAATAAAAAATTGTTTAAATGAAATTTTAGATTATAATATAAATTAAGAAAATCACTATTTTCTATAATATTATACCTTTATGAAAAATTTGTAAAATAAATCGTAGGATAATTATTATCTATGTATTTCAAAAAAATAATGGTATAGTTTCAAATATATTAACTAATATTGTATAAAATAATTTTCTATTAAGTGTGAAAAGCATTACTAAATAGTGTTTTGTTTAAACCCTATGTACGTCACAAGATATCGAGGAAGTCAATATTATTTTAAAAGATATATATTTAAATTATTTATTCTAATAAGTTATATACTACTATATATATATATCACCCACAAATTTTTTTGGATATTACTATCTAAATAGATCTGGTTTGTTCTTCTTCATAGTATACTATGATTCACATGATTCCTCCTAAAATTTGTAATTTTTGCAATGTTATTATTCCTGATTAATTATCGGATTCCTTAATACTTTATCTCAAGTATCAAGAATATTCAAGGCTTCCTTGAAACAATATATATCAGGTTTCACTCCATTACATCATAGGTGAGTACATGGATTGGTTCTTGCATGTACATTCTTATTAATGGAATATGGAACACATAATGAGCTTTTAAGAGATTTGGCAGAATTCCAAAATGATAAAAAACAAGTTCAACTCCTTCAATAATTTAAAATGGTTCGATGAATATGGGTCCTGATATATCTTCATTCCAAAACCAAATACCACCTTTCAATGAAGATATTGTATGAAAAACGTGCCCTCTCACATGGAATTCCAAACTATTCCTCTGAATGTGAGTAAAAATATTTTCCCAAAATTTTGATTTTGTAATGTCTTCTAAGATAGGTGTTACATGAGTTTTGTTTTATTTAATGAGTTCTAGGCACATGAGTTTCCTTTCACCAACGTCATCCCAATAATTTATTTTATATCATCTATTTCTATATAATTCCTATTACAGAAACATTTGAATACATTAATGTAATCTATAGAAATAAAAATACTATTTCAAAGACAATTATTGATCCAATATATTCGGGAATTCATGTGATAATTACAAAAACATGCCCTTTATTAATTGAATTTTATTTTTTTATTGTCCGTTAGATAGATGATGTTAAGTGATTATCAATTTAAGAAAAGAATCAAATGACTTCGAATGTCTTTTCCATAATTTTTATATAGGTTGTATATATAAATTAGACAAAACTGATATATTTTTGACAGTAAGTATCAAATCATCATTAAAATAAATCCTTTATATATTATTAATAATTAAATAATCTCTTATTGAATGTATCTTTACATATTTGTTTTGGAAATCAATTACAACATGTATTTACTCATCTTTATATGAGTTTTTGGGGGGCTTCAAAAAATCCTTTATATTGTCATTCCATTTCCACATGTAAATAATAAAATATTTCATGATTTTAATAGGTTTTTATCTCAAAGATTTCACTTGCTAAAAAACCAAACATCTGAAGCCATAATAAGTAATTTCTAGCTCCATGTTAGCATACAGAAAAAATAAACTCAAATATCTATAAATCATTTTCCTACCTATGTTTGTTGAGAAATTTTAGCAATGGTTAATTTCCAAAAATTCACTTTTTATCATAGGTATAAATGGGACATGAAATATATTAAAAAATGATAATGTGAAGACATTTAAACCATTATTTTTATTTTTTAAGCATTATCATCATTTTATTTTGAAAATATTCCATTCTCTAAAAAATATGATCATTCAGTCAGTTGAAAAATCAATGTTGTCTCCCTATCCATAGTAATTCTGATATCCTTATTTACAAGATTAATGAACATTGGATCCCTATCAATCCACATTTGGATCACAACTCCATGATATTTCCCACTCAATTTATATGCTACCATATTTTCATTCCCTAGATGGTAGTACATTGAGAAATCATAATACAAGATTAGATAAATTCATCTTCTTTGTCTCAAATATTTATACTTCTATAAAAAAATTTATTTAAGGATTTTATTATTCATGTACATCTCAGATCGTTCCCTGAAAATATTATATCTTTATATCATGAAAGAAAATATTATAACATCCAACCCAATATCATGGTTTGGATTGTTTTGTTCACCGGTATTCAATTACCATTATTAATATGAACATTTTTTCATTTTTCATTAGAACACAACCATGTAAATTATCTTATAGATCACTATATATATCAAACCATTCACATTAATATTTTAGATTCAAAATCATTTAATTAACTAATATCTAGTTTGCTTCAACAGACCATTATTCACATCTCTTTCGCCAAAACAAACATAACCCATTTACATGTATGTTTGGTCAATGAGTTATCCAATTAGGAAAATTTCTAAAGGAAACTAACTTATTAACATTATAAGATAATTAAATAGCTTACCTCAGTTATGATCATTGGTATCAAACATTTTATGTTGGGATTTTTCATTATGTGATCAAGGGATATTCCATCAAATGATACAATATGTCTATGAAAAGAAATTTTTTGTGGCCATAATTCATATATAATTAATTTATAATATAAGAAATTCTTTATAAGCATATCAATAATGATCATTAATTGATTCTAATGGTCTTAATAGTATTAATAATATACCTGAATATCGTCGATGTATACAACATTAGTACGATCCAGAAATTCATTGGATACAATGTTAATTATAACCTTGAATACAGATGATTCATCAATCAAACTAATTTTAATTATTTTCTGACTTGTAATTTCCATAACTATTTTTAAAACAAATCTTTAAAATGTATTCTTTATTTAAAATGAATTATATATACGCTAATTGAATATCAATCATTGAAAAATATTGGGCTCCTTGATGTTGATAAGTTATGTTGTCAATGCGATGACGGGGATACATTTTCATTATAATAATATCATTGATTTCACAATAATTAATGTTGAGGGTCATGGATGAATAATTATTCTTAAAAAAGAGAACATGTGTAACCTTGGTAAAATAAAATAATATATATCCATTATCAACAATCTCTTCTACTATTTTTTTCAATTCCACTGATTCATCCATATCCATTCAATGGGGATTCACATATTTTGGTTTTTAATTAGGGATAAAATCAAGTAAAATAAAAAATCATTCCATTGGGATGTCTATTTAATTACTAAGTAAATAAGTCAAAGTATACTTGTACAATTGGTACATCCATAATACTAATATTATCTTCACCATCAATATGTATTTTTTCAATCTTTATTCCCATGATTCTCATTCTTTATAACTGTATTTGGTAGATATAGATAGGAATTAGATGATGAAGTATAATCCATTATGATAAGAAATTATAAAAATTGATCTTAAATTGTAATTTCAGTCTTCATGAAATATATTTGTTCATTAAAATCTGAAATACAATCCCAAACAACTATTATAATGAAGTCATCTATAGGTATGATAAAAATATCAGCACATAAATAACATTTGTGTTTAATGTTGGGGACATCCTCACACAAAATTATTTAAATGATACATCCATTATATGGTTTTCCTAACAACTCAATTATTCTGAAAAAAGGAATATTTCTAGTTTTTTAGATATATGCATAGATATCAAAGACTAAGAGTATCCAAAATCAAATGAATCATTGGATAAGTTTGAAGACATGACGAGTGTAAATTTCACCACATCATTAGGATCTTCTACCATGGATATATTGACTTAAAAATCTTTATCATCATATCTTTAACCCATAATTGAATGAAACCATTTATTTTTGGAACATTGGTGTGAATAATGCCCCATTTCTCTATAGATGGAGCACTAGAGTAAATTAATTTTTTTTCATCCCAATACATTCCTGAGGTTCACTCCCATTATCACCACCCTTGTAAGATACTCCCATTCCATGCATCAATTTTCCATGTTTTCATTTTCATAAATTTCACATGGTGGATATAAATTCATCCTCATCGACTTCATTGATGATATCCCTTACACTTTGTGATTAGTTAACATCTTTTTAGCTTGGTTTCCTATAAAAATTACTGATTTAAAGAATCCATTCTCTTTTATAATGGGGCATAAAAATATTTTATCATATGATGAAAAATATTTAGAGCCCAATGAAATTAATAGAATTAGATTAATACACTATGAATTATTATCATCTTCAATTTGTTTTGTGTATATAATCCATAACAGAACTATATAACCCATAATGATATCATCGAAACATGTGATAGTTCTTTTATACCTTTTCATTTTGATATGGAAAATTATCTTCATCCTATTTTGTTTCTCAAAATTGATATATTCATCAATGAATGTCTCAAAAATGATTCACATTCCATGAGTTTTATTTACTCTGCGTCGCTAGTATTCTAGATCAATAACCATAATTTATCTTCATCGCCTTGGATATAATACACCACAAGTCTAACATTTTCATTTTCACCGCATTCTAATTCCATATATATCCTCTCCTCATAAATAATACATTCCATAAATATAATTTTATTAGTAGTCCCACTATAATATCTGAGATTTTTTCATGTAATGAGATTTAGTATAGGATATTATCTCTTTAGAATAGGTTTACAAATTCTATAATTGTTTTTTTTCCTCACCTAATTATGCTTCCTCAATAATGCAATAATTTCTATAGTTCCAATTCCCATGGTATTGGATTTATCAATAGGGAAACCTCTATATAAACCACAAGTATTTATAACCATTTCCCCCCTAGGAACCATTTATAAACATAAATATATACAATATAATCTCATAATAATATGAAATTTCAATCATAAGGTATATTTCAAAATATGGTGTCAATATTAACATAGATTCAAAATTTGTCCATTTCCTTAGAGTCATACACATTGGTTTATTTGTGGATGTATATTTGCCCTCCATAGATGTTTGTAATTAAAATGTGAATTTTCCTATGTATATCCATATAAATTGTAAAATCATGTGTTCTATAATGACCATTGTCAAGTACAAGGTAACATATGAGTCATTATAAACATTAAATTTATGTTTTATTACCCCATGGTACCTTTATGTTCGAACCAAAACCAATTATAGAATATATACAGTGATGTAATTCTATGAATACCCACATAATACCTTCTTTTCCAAAATGTTACAATGTTCTTCGATCCTTATTCTCAGAGTTTATCATGCATTTATATTCCCTAATCTATGTTTTATTAAATATAGTTCCCAATATTTATACTAATTTATCTCTAAAAACAACAGTGATGACTCTGAACCTAGTATTCCTTATCTAGTGCATTAATTTATTTCATTTTCATATATAAAATGCGTCAAATCTTAAAGACCAAATATTTTAGCATATTTGGATAACTATATAACACACATGGTATTCATTTATATTCGGTATAAAAAATTAATACATAATAATTGAAAATAAATTTCATCCATAAAAGTAATTACATGACTTCAACATCATATAATGGGAAATAAAAATAGAAAATTTTGATCTTAAAATCCCAATAAGTGTTATGTAATGCATAATGTATCATAAATCAAAAAACATAATATATATGGAAAGGAAAATAACTAATAACATATTCCATTTAATTATCGTTACTCTATGAAGAGATAAAGAATAATCTATATTATGATTAACATAGTTAAAAATTCATGACATTTATTCAATATTATTACTATAAATATTTGACATGGGATAATCATTATATCTTGTACAATAACTGTAAAATCAATCCATAAAAACAAAATTAATAACGAAATGTGGCCTAAGATTATATAATAGTGAAAATATGCTATGAAATTAAAATTTAATTATTCATGAAGGAAATGGTTAATTGTTGGACATAATTTCTCAAACACATGAAAACCACTACTGTAAAGATCTATCCCCGATGGTGTTTAATCACGTATTTAATACATTTTTTACTATTGGACAATGAATTTTTCTCATGATACCTACCAATTCATTGTCATGTAATATAATTTTAGGGCACAACCATAACATCATTTTAAAAACATGCTTCATATGTCAAATAGTCAACATAATTTTGTATTAAATATGCCTTATCATCAGATATATGTGTTTATTAAAAGATACATATTTATTAATATTAAAAAGTTAATAAAATAACATCCAAATAAAAATATGTATGTAAAAACAAATTTTTGGAACATAAAATAATATTAGACATCATGAATGAAAATGGATATTTATAATAAATTTAATTTAAAATGAATAATTATAACATGAAATATTTTTTATATGAAATTGTTTAAAAAAAGTGATATTGTACAATTACAATTACAAGTTGCTAATTTTCATGTAACATACACTATAAATAATTGATTCAAATTTTAAAATTAAATATAATGAATTATCATTATTTCATGATATTACGTGTCAAATGGGTACTTTAAAGACCACATAAAAGATAATTAGTGGTTAAAAATAAATAACTATCAGTAGAATGTAAATTTATATGAAATACCATACCTAACATTGTCCAATAGTTTAGTGTTATTCATACATGATCATAGTTGTTTTAAACATGTAATTAACTTATTTAATAACAATATTAATATTGATTATATTATATCTTATCTTTTTATAAAATGATATTTCCCATTAATTAATAATATTTCACAAATTTCATTTGTTAATTTCTATGTATTCTCATGCAGGTCTCATTTTGAATGACTTTGTTGTTGAACATATTACAGAGTATCATCATCAAAATAATAATAATAATTAAATAATAAAAATATTAATTATTTAATTATAATTATACATAACATATTTTATGTGTTGTTGAATATAGAGTCACATCGCTTTGTGAATACAGTAGTAAACACATACGTGAACAATGTTTTCAAATCAACTTGAAGCAAAAAGAATGAAAGAATGATATATATATATGAATATATATTTTTATTAAATAATTATAAATAATTAATGAAAATAAAATTTATTTCATTTACAAAAAATATATTAAATATAATTATCTTTATCACCTTCCATGGAACGTTTTAGTGAATTATGAACCACGTCGATTCGCAAGGAAGTTGACTTCTACACAGAAAAGTGATGTTATCATATCTCTTACATAACAGATGATAAAAAAATATATAGTAAAATGTGAAACCAAATATATAATTATGTTTTAAAGTCATATATATATATATATTATATACATCGTCATATACAACATTTATAGGTTTTATTGGAAAAATGATTGACAAAGGTTCGTGAGACAATAGTGTGTCGTAAATTAAATGAAGGTTTATTAACCAATTTTTTGAATTTAATGTTGATTTAGGGGATAGATTAAACATATATAAACATTATTTTATGTAATATAATTATGTTATTGTGAAAAAATGTTTTTAAAATAATTTTACGGGTGAATAAAGAAGAAAAATAAATATTCTCATTGAAGAACAACACAACATATTGTGTTTTCTTTATTAGGGTAGCAATAAAGACCTAAAAAGTCATATTTCAATACAAAAAAAGTATTCTAGGATGTTGGGAGAAAATTTATTAATTTATTTGATAAATGGTTTTCTAAAAAATGGATTTGTAGGTGTGATGTTGAGGGGAGAGTGGATGTCCTTTTATAAATGGCATAGAGGACTCATTTGCAATTTTTAAAATGAATTTGGTAATCCCACATTAATCAGCTTTTACATGTGTCCCGATTGCACTATTCTATAACCATAATAGAATATTGGTCAAAATATTTCAATGAAATAGTTTTTTAAAAAATTTATGTGTAATATTAATTCTTACCTTTTTAGTTTAACACCTAATAAAACCATTTTTTCCGTAACTATAATAGTTTCTCAACTATTTTAACTATTCATTTTAGTGAAAAAAAATTAATTTTTAGTTATTATATATATTGATGTTTAAAAATATGGAAGCCATTATTCCAAATTAAATTTACAATATTGGAGAACTTTGATTTAATTTTAAACCCACAAATTTTATGAGAATGTGGGGTCCTAAAGGGAAAATGTTTAATGTTTACCATGTTTTTATATTCAAAATTAATTTAAAATTTTTTCCAAATAATAAATTTTAAATATTAATATAAAATTTTAAACAAAATAAAAACAGAGATTAAAATATTATATTCCATTATAAACAATTTTAATGATATTTTTTATATAATTAAAATTAGGACTTTTTTGGTATTCATAAAAATTTAATCTTTTTCAAAAAATTATAGAATGTTCACCTTCATATACACTTGATATTATAAGAGAAAATTATGTTTACATTATTTTAATTAAGTTTATAATGGTGTTATAATGTTATTTTAAATTATGTGTGTAAATGGTGACTATACAATGTTTTGTTTAAAACCATAGTGCAATATAGGTTATCGAGGAATTTATATTAATTTTTAATGAAATATATGGTAATATATAGTAGTTCTACATTACTCCCTACAACAAAATTTCTTTATCGAAATTTCAAGTATATTACACAACAAATTTTTTATGGTTGTTTTTCTTTATAATATCCTCTAGTTATCATGTTTCTTCCACAATTTTTTTGATTTTCCCAAATAACCTTTTCTAGGCACCCCATTAAATCCCACAATACATTCACTACATCATTAAAAATAATGATGGGTTCCTCATATTATGATATATCTTGTTTCAACTCTATTTCATCATAGTTGAGTACATGTTTTAGGTATTTAATGTTCTTTCATATCATTGATATATGGAAAACATTATGTGATATTGAGATATTCTCTGTCATTTCAAAATGATAAGAAACAACATCAACTCATTCAAGAATATAAAATTGTCAGATGTATATGGGACATGTTTTCACTTTATTAATAAACCATACAATATCCTTCCATGTAGATTATTGAAGAAAACAATATCTCCTACTAGGAATTAGAAATCATTCCACTGATTATTTCCATTTCCCTTTTTCTTGCATTGGGATGCATTAATGTGATCATTAATCGATTTTAAATATTTTGTTGTCTCTTCAAATATGTTGGGTATTTTGAGCTTTCTCTCACCAAATTCATCCAAAAAAGATATAGTATAACTTCTCCCACCATAAAAGCATCATATGATACAATTTGAATACATTAATGGGAGCTATTCATATCATAAAAATCTACCAATGGTAATTGTTGATTGGACATACATTGAAAATGTAGTTGGAATTAACCCAATATGTCATTCATTCTTATATTAGTTCTTTTATAAGTTCCATTCTTTTAAGGATAGTATCAAATTCTCACATAAAGTATACTAAAAAAATTCATCTGAATAAATAACCAGAATTTTTATACAAAATTTGGACATCACTAAGACACAATCGAATGAGGTGGACCATGAAGTATGAGACAAAAGTTAATATATAAAATTGTGAAGATATCAAGAGTTAAATATTATCTTATATGAACTAAATGTGCATTTTTAGGTGATCAATGATAACCCATGTGGGATCATTCATTCCATAAGTATTATTTTGACCAATGATCAAATCAATTGTAACACCTTCCCATTTCGACATTGGAATTGGAAGAGGATGCATGACTCCCATAGGTTGTTATCCTACAAATTTCTCTATTTGAAAATTCATACCACATGACACATAATCATCAATTTATCATTTATTGTTATCCCAAAAAAATACTACTTAAAATTCATATACGTCATTGTTATACAATGGTGTATAAATAATATTGAGTTGAGTATTATCCAACCCTTACTTTTTTATATTAGGTATATATAAAAATCATAGTTTGTTAGAAAAATTCAAAAAAGAATAAATAATGATGTCCTCTAATTTCCCATCGTTCATATTTGTAAGTCATTAGTGTCATGATTTTAGGATGTTACAAGAGAACAATACAATGATGTAAATCACACCCAAGGCCTTGGGTTATATAAACAACTAAATCTAGAATGTACCTCAATGTATATGAATGATGTCCACATTGTGTTGGTCATGAATATTACTAGAACTCCTCATAATAAATGACTATTATAAAAGATAGCACTCTTGACCTCACTAAAGAATTTAAAAAAATCTATCCCTGAAGTCCTCAGAGAGGGATTGGTATCATCAGTTTTGGATATGATTTCATACTAACCCTTAATGAATTGATATCGGTAATTCTTTCTAATGAAAAATGTCTAATCTGATGTGATAAATGGATTAATTTCTTCTCAAAACAACTATGTGGTGTGTACTAATCATTCATTTCATGTACCTTTGGCATGCAGTCATGCTTCTGTATCTTTTAATGTTTTCATGTCCCAATATAATGTCCAAGATTTTTTATTTTGGGTCATTTCCATGTACATTGCTATCCCCATAAACATATCAAATGGACATATTTTTATTAGAGTACACATTGAATCCATTACTGTGTACTCCTAAACTTGCCTATGATACCTATGAGGAACACCCTGAGCATCCGGGACGAGTCACATTCCATGTGATGGGGTCACACATTATGTGATTATTTACTTCAACAAATAAACCCAAGGTACATCAAAAATGTCTCCATACACCATGTAAAAAATTATACAACATTTTATTTCTCTTTTATCCCTCAAATCAAATATCAAATGAAACCCTAGTAATGAATGAATATAGAACAAATAGAGAAAACCCTAATACCTGAGAAATAGGAATGAAGCTCAGCTATTTTTAATTGGCCTCAATCCAATATTTTTATAATGATGAATGAAGAAAAATACTAATGTAAGAAATTATCATTCTAAATACATGCTAAAAAAATTCCTCAATATAAATATTCCATGAGTATATCTGTTATTTACTTATTCATTTTTGTCTTATAAATAAATAATTTGGAAATAATCCAAAAAAATAATGCTACATGGATTTGGATCGATAACCATTTAAGAAATAACATATATCAATACAGTTATACAGGTCATTAGATTTTGAGGAATACCAGTAATCAATGTCTTACCCTATTTTCATTCTCAAATGAATCCTTATACAATGGATCCTCTATATCTCCTCTATATTTCATGATAATGCATTTAACCCTAATATTTCTCCAGAATCCAATATTTATAGAATAATTATTATGCCATTTATTTTAATTAAATAAATTTATTAATTTAAATCATTTTGAAAATCTTCTCATGATCGTGAATTTATGGGAATTCCAAATTTATTTCAAGCATATATAATTTCTAGGGTAAAACAAAATATCTAAACTCAACGTTGGCCTCCGATTTCAAATCCGAGCCTCTATTTCAAGACTCTTAATATTTTTTCCTGAAATCATTGCCCATGTGAATTTAGTATATATAATATATTAAAACATTTTTTTTGTGTGAACTAGGGATCATAAAAAAAATTCCTTATTAGATAATATTATAATAAATGTACCCTATGATATCAAAAAAACAATATACTGAAAATTTGATTCACTACATTATCCCCACCTATGGGATTTACATCCAAAAAATATATAATAAATGTCTAATCAAATAGATTAGGGTGTGGGTCATTAATCTACGTCTCTCACATATATTTTATCTCATTATGATTTTTATGATTCAATATGAGACACACTAAAAGATTAAATCACCCATGAAGTATCCTCTCCTAAAAATATTCTATTGGTACGGGGTACTCAACAAGGGTATCCCCATCCATGACTTCCAGAATTGCATTATTGAAAATGTGTGAAGGATGGGGCATATAAATCGTCATCTATGAAAAAATGGAAGACATCCTCTACCTGATCTGACTATAGTTATAGAGATCAGTATTTTTAATCATCGCCAACTATGCACAATTTCTATAAATGGACAATGAATATTTTAGGTATTTATTGTCTGACCAAATCTTATTATTCCATGTCAAAGATAAGCCCATATGAACACATAGAATACAAACTAGAAATCCAAAGGCCTCTATTTGTAGACTTTATTGGAATTATTCTTTCTCTCTACAACCCACATTAGCTACTGGATGATCTTCACCTTTTCAATAGTGGTAGCACCAACTCCAGACACCTATGTTCTAACTATCCTGAACTAGTCCAATAATGTGGTGATCTACATGGTCACCCATACAAGGCCTCAAATGGATCACCCCATATTTTGGTAGAGAAGAATTTATAATGAAATCAGTAAAATGGGTAGGTGATGCTCTCAATAGTTTTTAAAGTATAAAATGAAATCCCACAACATGTCCTCAATAACCTAAATGGACTGCTCAGTTGGATGGTCTGGTAGTGAAAATCAAGAACAAAAACAAATGAATAATATAAACCTTGTAAATCCATCCATTAATAAGATATGACATGAAAATCAATGATAAAAATGATCATTTTTTGTTGACCATGGATTCATATGATCTCTTGTATGTAGATCACTCACATTCTATCTATTGAAATTTGTTGTTGAATAGTTAGGATTTTGGTTGAATTTTTTGTTCAGTATATGATCACCTTTATGGAATTTCCTCCCATAGAAATTTGTGATATACCCGTCCTGAATTCAATGGATATCACATCCATCATCCACTATAGAACCTCATGGGGTTGACTTAAACCCGATGAGTATGGTGCCATGCCTCTGACTTCTAACAAGTAAGTATTCGATAGAAAAAGTTTGTCAATCCATTCATCAGCCCTAGCTACAAAATATAATGTCAATGATCCAAGTACATGTTTTAAACACATTTTTGTACCTCTAATGGATATTTAATAAAATATTTTATAACCACTTATTTCAAGGTCATTGGTACAATATTCCATCCTCTGAATAGAACCACATCCTTATCACCTTTTAAAAATCTATCGACCACATTTCAAATGATATATGAGTATGTAGGGTCGCATATTCGGCAACACCAAATTGTACCTCCCCAAATAGCTAAAAATTTAGTTGGGTAATATCCAATGATTGGAGGTATGATAATCCATATCCATCCATAAAAGACTATTTTAGTAAGGTCAACTACACTAATTGGTCATTCAAAAATTGCGAACACAATCACTTAATAAGAGTATATGCTACCACATTAGACTTCCAAATAGTATATAAAACATCAATGAAATAATCATAGGTGAAATATATCCATTATCTATATATAATTTTATGATTTTTTAAATAAGTGATATAAATGAGACTCTTGTGGTGAGAATAGATTATAAATATCTCAACCCTTAGGTCAAATAACTATGTATTCATTTCAAAGACCATCTCTTTTTAATAACGATGGTGGGATACATTGTCCTCCTCATGTGGTCTCAATTGACTAGAACCATAGGTAATCACTGACTACCTCTTCATCAAAACACAACCATTCTTGGTTCCTAGTCCACCGCATAACACTATATACTAGAAACCCTCCTCTGGAAATCTCAATATGGGTGCACCAGTAAATCTCTTCCTCAAATTTGAAAAAGAATATTTTCACTGATATGTTCAGGTGAAATTATTCCTCTTCCATTCAAATTATTTCATGGGATCCAATATATTAGAAATTTTTTGTATGAATCTATGATAATGTGTTTACAACAAAAATAATATCTACATGTATTTAATTCTCTTGGGTTCATCCCATGATCGGATCACCTCAACAATTGTAGACTCTAATGCCACACCGTCTATTGAGTTAATGTGTATCACAATGTTGGATTTCTAAATCATGAACTGGAACATCATGAGTATCTCATACGTTTATCTCTATTATAGTACATCCAAAACCATCCAGATGTGCCTCCCTTCCGCCCCCTTACATTTTGAGTACACTAGGATATCATTGATGAAGACTAATAGAGAATGTTCTGAGAATAGATGAAAAATCTAGTTCATGAGTTCCATGAAAACTAATATAGATTTATTCATTCAAAATTTATTCACCATGTTCACCTAGTTACTATGGAACTATATAAATGAATTCTTAGATATATCCTCATCATATAATCTCAACTATTGATATCAGTAACACCCCAGGTAAATAAAGAATATGACATTTTTATATTTATCCCTATTTGTGAATAAAATGATAATATTAATATAAAGGGAACACTATGCTTGATGGCTTACCCAATACACAACAACGAGTTCCTTTGAAATCTTACATTGCACTCTAATAATAAAATAATATTATTTTAAATTGTAGTTAATGCCTAGTCATTGTAATGGCGGGAATGAACAGAACTAACTACAAAATGATTATATATGTTTTTCAAATATTTCTACATTTTACAATAAATGTTAGAGGATTAAAAATTCCAATGAATCCAATTTTAAGCGTAGACATTCTAATATTCTTTCAAAGGTCGATTAACCACCCTTTGAAAGCAAACCTCTTTTAAATCAACATTTTGACAATTTTATGTGTTATATTTGACAAAATAA
This sequence comes from Viscum album, assembly GCA_963277665.1. Taxonomy (NCBI): domain Eukaryota; kingdom Viridiplantae; phylum Streptophyta; class Magnoliopsida; order Santalales; family Viscaceae; genus Viscum; species Viscum album. Next base: position 387,525,082 of record OY728142.1, on the reverse strand, counting down.
AATTCTTATTTAGAATCGAGACATCAAAATTTAATTTGTGAAAATTTTTGGTATCTTTCCGATAAAGTTCATTTTTAATGAATAGTGAAAAATGTTTTATTTTAATTCAAAACCTTTTTTAATATAATTTATTTATATGATTAGATTATCTTCTGAATTGTTTTTAAAGTAAAATTAGAATATATTTTTACCATTTAATCTAATATTGGTCATTGGAATTAATTTCATCTTGAAATTGGACTTAAACTAGTGTCAATCTTTTGATACTTATTGTTTCATAAAAACATGCTATTTGCTCTGACAACAGAAATTAATTATTAAATTAATTAATGTAACATATATGTTTTGAATTTTTTAAAATAGACATCATTTTTGAATTTGGAATATCAAATATATCCTAGGGTGAATTTTTGGTAATTTTTTGAAAAACATCAATTTTTGATGAATAGTGAAACCACTAAGAGGTAGTTAATGAAAATGATTTTTCATTTAAATGAAACTATACCACATCTGTGATTTGAATATAAAAAATCATACATACATTTTTGTAATTAAGAATTAAAATTTGGTTCAATGGGATTAAAATAATTTTTTGGTGAATAGTAACTTTTAAGTTTATTAATCGTGATTATAGGTAATTAGTGCAACTTAAGGCAAAAATGATATTATAATAAAATAAAGATACATAGACACATGTCCTACCATTATTGGATGTGTCATGGCAGACCAAGACAAGAAATGGGTCATGTTGGGGACCCCATGGAGCCACTTTGGTAGGGAAATGACATAAATAACTTTTTATTTAATATTAAAGTTAAAATGACACAAACCTGAGATGTTTTACTAAAACAATTTTTACAATGGGTTATACAAGTCTGATTTCTTACTATAAATATTCATTAGATATATAATAGGATTTCATACATCATAATATATTTTTTATAGTTTTTAGACATTAAATAAATTAAATTATTTATGACATCATGATGATGCAGCGATGACCTCATTATTTAACAATTTAAATAATGTGGAAAGATAATGTAAAATATAAGACCTAAAAATGTCCAAAACCTATTGGATTGGGTTGATTTCTAACCCTTATCACCTTATACTCTAAACACGTCAATGTGGGGCCATTAATATTCAAAACTCGTTCTAAAATAATTTAACATTTCCTTACTTTCCAAGAGTGCCCATCCTCTCCTCTTATAAAATGCCCTCACCTCTACCTCCTTACCCACACTTCCAAAGCCTTTGGCTCGGACAACCCCTGACCATGTGGTCTCTCCAAATCCCTATCTAACTCCTTGATGCATCACTTTGGGCATATGTCTTACCAAGAAAGCCTTTAAACTCAAACCAAAGGGAGTTACCCGATTTTAAGGCAATGTCTTCACTTGAGTCCTTTTGTTTTATTTTTCTTCTCCAACCCCCTAAACTATTTTTATTAATTTCTTTTGTAACAAATACAGTATATTAAATATAATAGGATGTTTTTATAAGAATTATTCGAGCTACACTCACACACCTTCGTCTAATGGTTAAATAACATACTGCTTCTGTGGTTGGCGATTTTCTGCCTCACGAAACGATGATTGTCAATATTTTTTTAAAACCTTTAAAGGTGGCCATTATGATGTCACTGTATTTTATATATGATATATATGGTTTTTATGTTTACTATATGCTTCTGTATTTTATATTTGAAACATACCATTATTCTTTTCATGTTGTGTAAATGCGATAATTTCATATGAGGAAGTGTGGACTACCTCCCCCTCAAGTGATGTTACTCGTACATGCAATACATGGAATGCATAAAGAATTAAATTAATGAACATATTTCACCTATATAACATATATATTATACTGTAATTATAATATATATATATATATCATTTATTTTTAATTCCATTAATATGACAAAGAAAAAATGAATGTAGCTTTCATGCGTACGTACGGCCTACCGTCTCCATGAACGGTGCTTTTCGTTTTTTATCTCCAAATGATATGGAATAGTATAAAATGAATATGTAATGGATATATATGATATTTTAATCATTAATACTATTCTGGAAGATATTTACTTATAACTACTTGGGAAATCATTTTTCAAACAAGTTAATTTTTGACTCATGTACCAAAAAATCGGGAAAAACGTCTGATATGAACTAAGATTATTAAACAATTATTATAACATGTGATATCAACTGAATAATAATATATAAATGAGGTCGTTACCCAATTATAAATTGACCAAAGTTTATTATTCAGGAATATAAAGAAACAAACAAGACAAGTCGGACCCGAGGTAAGGGATCATACCCCTCTCTTTCTTTTTAAGTACACTCTTTTATGTCATTCCTTTTAAAGCTCATCTTTCTTGTTATTGGGATATTTTTTTATATTAATCTAACGGTAATTTTTATGTTCATATGATGAGAGACCCTATTCTCTCTCATCAATCCATTTTGGATGTTTTGAGTGCCGCCGTTAGGCTGGCGAATATTCGTAACAGATCTAAACTCTCTCTTTCTTTTTATGTACTCTTCTATATGTCACTTCTTTTAATCTCCTCTTTGTTATGTTGGGGGATGTTCTTTTATATTCCTCTTTCTGTAAACATTATTTTAATATGATGAGAGACCCTATTTTCTCTCATCAATCCATTTTGGAAGTTTTAAGTGGCGCCGTTAGGCTAACGAGTTTTTGTAAGGGATTTTTCATCTCACTTTTATTCCCATGAGATTTATGATACATTTGCCACAATTTCCTTTGATTGGTGTATGTACTACCGATTATTATAATCATTTTGTAATATACATTCATTTATGATTATTAACATCAATTTTCTATTGTCTTTCTTTCACGGGGTGCATGTCTCGAAAGATACCCATGTCGGTAAGGGAACCTTCACCCTCCTCTTTTTAAAAAGACTTATTTTGTTATGTCTTTAATTCACATAATATTATGTTGTGATATGTTCTTATTTATCATTATTGATGTAAATTTTATGACCAAGTGATGAGATACTCTTTTTATTTATCATCAACTCATTTTCTGAATTTTGAAGTGACTCCGTTAGGCTGTCGAATTTTTGGAAGGGAACTTCTTAACTCAATTTTGATTCATTGGGATAAACTTTTACTCCTTGAATATGTTGTTCTCTGAATATGTGTGAATAACCTCTTATTTTTTTACACTTAATATCCACTTATATTTGGTGTATTCGTTTGTCACACATAATTATATAATTGATTTATCCTTAATCCAAGGATACCATCTTTGTATGGGACTTCGTCTCAATCTCCTTTCATTTAGGCATATTTGGTTTTATACACAACCTTCTTTTATATGGTGTATAAACCCCTTTTAATTTTACATTTATCCAAAAGGAATCTTTTTTATACGAAGCGTTTTACTAAATGACAAAAGGGAATGTTTTTGTCTTACGTATGCGGCGATAATGACTTCTCCACCGCCATGACCATTATTTGAGTTTCGGCTTCCTCTATAATCCATACCTTCTTTTTAAAAGAAAAATAAATACCATGTTTTATTTTTCTTTTGTGTTGGTATTTAAAATGGTTTTCATAATGTTTTCATATCAATGTGTTGTATTTATATCTAGTGATTGAAAGGTAGAAATGTTAGGTTTCCTTTATGCATGTTTTATGTGATACGATTATGTTGTGGTTCTTGGGCATCGTTATGAAGATGGGTGGTTCTGTGATAAACTTTGGGTGGGTGAGCCCGATATAGCTCTCCAATGCATTGGGTAATGCGAAGGAGTGAAACATTATGGTTTCTCTGAAGAGATTTAGGGAATATACTGTGGTGGGTATCCCAAACTTAATCAAGAGGGTTACTCCCTATGTAAGAATGTTATGAATGACTCAAGTTACCTTTATGTAATATTATTTCTATGATTTATTCATGATTTGATGAGGTATGTTAAAGTGCTTATATTTTATGACTAATGTATGATTTCATTGATTCTTATGTGTACATGTACTCATGTTTCCTTTCCATATATTTTTATATCCCTTACTGAGATTTTTATGCTCATCCCAAGTTTTTGAAATGTTTTTCACAGGTCAAGGGAAAGGTACATGATATAATGATAGTGTCAAGGAAGTGTCAACAAAGAATCAATGTTTTATTTTAAATATGTTTCCGTTGATGGGATAAAATGAATACTATCTCTTATGTAACCACTTTGTTTAAATGTGGAATGTAATGCAATTTTATGATATAATTTTATAAACCTCTAAACCTGAAATGATCCTCAATGTGTAATCTTGTATTAACTAAAGATTAAGTAAGGTTTAAGGCTGGTGCCTTATAGTTGGTATCAGAGGTCGGTTTAGATAACTTTAGAAGTTAGGGTATTCTCTATGCATAAGTGACAGTACCATAAAGGAAAAGATTTCAAAAAGAGTCCAAGTTTTAGATAAAGTGAATGACTAATTATATCTTAGTGTTTACCTTACTCGTTTGTACATGATGGTTTTGTTGATATACTCACACTGACAATTCTGTTTTTAGGGAATGGTTGGATCTAGCAGGCACCAAAGAGACAACAGGTTTGAAGGAAACTGTGGTGGTTCTCTGATTAGGATACTAGATAAAATGGGGGATTCAATGAGGAAACTTGTGGTTGTTCTAAACCAACTATCAAGGAGTCATGATAAACCACTTGAACCTTGGTATGTTCTGCAATGCATCATGTACGAGATGAACAATCGATGTGGAAGTTCAGGTAATAATTATAATGGTAACCATTAGAGTTTATATGATCCTTACTTTTGAGGTAATTATGGGTTTATATATATTTTGAAGGAAAATGAAAGGCATGAGATAAACTTGAGTTTAAAATTTGTTATGATTATTTTTTATGATTTTATCTTATTTTGGGGAATGTTTTTAGAATTATATAGTTTTGGAAAAAGGAAAACACGCAGACCGTGCGACAACTCGTCATGTTGGACAAAGTTACGAGAATCGAACCCACAACCAAAGGGCGACTGGTATTTATCGCCAACACTGGACTAGGTGATGTCCCTGGTTAGTTTGACTGATTCTTTTAAGTTAGAGGATTTTATGAATTAATAGTAAGTTGATTTTGGGTTATCTATGGAAATTTATTAACCTATCATGGAGGATATGTGATTAGGTTAATTACTTTTCAATACGAGACTTTAAGAGCAACTGATATTGTTTGGAGATAAATGTTATGATTTAACTTGGAAGACTATGTGACTAAATCCTTCAAATATTTGGGTTTCAATATTATTTTGGTTTACTTTGAAGGGATCTATGGAGAAATTGTTTACCGAATGGTCCTCTTTGAACGTTGGGTTTTGTTGGACAAATTTTGGAGATTAAGAATAGATTTTCTTTTTATAAAGGGTTATCCTTTTCTGGATTATCTGATCTTGTACTAACATTTTTGGTTTTGGTTTTGGTTAAAGTCTAAAGATATGGGAAGTATATAGTTCTCTTTTGTGGATTAGGTGATTCTAAAGAAGTTGATTATAGTACTCTTAATGCGAACAAGTCTTCCGAAAAACTCATCTTTTGGAGAAAATATGAGTTTGATTAAGGAATATAATAAAAGTTGAAAGTCAAAATGATAAGTGATTATGTTTCCTTATGAATAAATTCCTCAATAAAAAGTAACTTAAAACAAATTTTTTTTCTATTAACTTTTCATACTGGGGAATCAAATACTGTTTAACCCATCACAAGTTTGGGATTTTCTTATGGTTAACTTTCTCCTAGACATGTTTTCAATCACTCTCCATCAGAACATGACCCTATGTTTTCTCCTCCATGTCCATGTTTTCCTACATGGAATCCTGGTATGGGTTAACTAGGGTGACCTTTGTAATTCTCTTTCTTTCATTTAAAGTGATTGTTTTACCAACTCTTGTTTCGATGCGGGACATTCAATGATGTTTCTATGCCCAGTTTTAAAATTGTGAGGATGCAATTCCCAAAAGGGGGGAAGGATGTAACACCCCAGGTAAATATAGAATATAATATTTTTATATTTATTCCTATTTGTGAATAAAATGTTAATATTAATATAAAGGGAACGCTATGCTCGATGGCTTACCCAATACGCAACAATGAGTTCCTTTGAAATCTTACGTTGAAATCGAATAATAAAATAATATTATTTTAAATGGTAGTTAATTCCTAGCCATTTTAATGGCGGGAATGAACAGAACTAACTAAAAAATTATTATATATGTTTGTCAAATATTTCTACTTTTTACAATAAATGTTAGAGGAATAAAAATGCGAATGAATCCAATTTTATGCATAGACATTCTAATATTCTTTAAAAGGTCAATTAACCGCATTTTGAAGGCAAACCTCTATTACATCCACTTTTTGAAAATTTCATGTGTTATATTTGACAAAATAAAATTCTTATTTAGAATCGGGACATCAAAATTTACTTTGAGTAAATTTTTGGTATCTTTCCGATAAAGTTCATTTTTAATGAATAATGAAAAATGTTGTATTTTAATTCAAAACCTCTTTTTAATCTAATTTATTTATACGACTAGATTATATTTTTAATTGTTTTTAAGTAGAATTAGAATATATTTTTACCATTTAATCCAATAGTGGTCGTTGGAATTAATTTCATCTTGAAATTGCACTTAAACTAGTGTCAATCTTTTGATACTTATTGTTTCATAAAAACACGCTATTTGCTCTGAAAGTGGGAATTAATTATTAACTTAATTAATTTAACTTATATGTTTTGAATTTTGTAAAATATACATCATTTTTTAATTCGGAATATCAAATATATCCTAGGTTGATTTTTTGGTAATTTTCTGAAAAAACATCATTTTTTGATGAATAGTGAAACCACTAAGTGGTAGTTAAAGAAACTGCTTTTTTGTTTAAATGAAACTTTACCACTTCTGTGATTTGAATTTAAAAAAATCCTAAATACATGTTTTTCATTAAGAAGTAAAATGTGGTTCAATGGGATTAAAATAATTTTTTGGTGAATAGTAACTTTTAAGTTTATTAATCGTGATTAGAGGTAATTAGTGCAATTTAAGGAAAAAAATTATATTATAATAAAATTAAAATACCTAGAAACATGTCCTATCCTTATTGTATGTGTCATGGAAGACCAGGAAAATCCATGGGTCAACTTGGGGACCCCATGGAGCCCCTTTGGTTGGGAAATGACATAAATAACGTTTTATTTAATGTTAAAGTAAAAATGACACAAACATGAGATGTTTTACTAAAAAAAATTTTACAAGGGGTTATACAAGTACGATTTTTTACTATAAATATTCATTAGAAATATAAGAGTATTTCCTACATCATAGTATTTTTTTTATAATTTTTACACATTAAATAAATTAAATTATTTATGATATCATGATGATGCAGCGATGACCTCATTATTTAACGATTTAAAGAAAATAGAAAGATAATGTAAAATATAACACCTACACATGTCCAAAACCTATTGTATTGGGTGAATTTCGAACCCTTATCACCTTATCCTAGAAATAAATCAATTTGGGACCATTAATATCCGAAAATCATTCTACAATAATGTAACATTTCCTTACTTTTCAAGATTTCCCCTCCTCTCCTCTTATAAATGTCCCCCACCTATACCTCCTTAACCACACTTCCAAAGTCTTTGGATCGGCCAAACCCTTCCTATTTTGTCTCTCCACATCCCTCTATAACTCTGTGAAGCCTCACTTTGGGCAGAAGTCTTCCCGAGGAAGCCTTTGAGCTCAAATCAAAGGGAGTTACTCGATGTTAAGGTAATGTCTTCACTTGAGTCCTTTTGTTTTATTTTGCTTCTCCAACCCCCTAAACTATTTTTATTCATTTATTTTGTAACAAATACAGTATCTTAAATATACTAGAATGTAGTTACAAGAAGTATTCGAGATACACTTACACAGACCTTCGTCTAATGGATAAAGAACATACTGTTTCTGTGGTTGGCGATTTTCTGCCTCACGAAAAAATGATTATTCAATATTCTTTTAACACATTTAAAGGTGGCCATTATGATGTAACTGTATTTTTTATATGATATATATGGTATTTATTTTTAATATATGATTTTGTATTTTATATTTAAAACATACCTTTATTCTTTTCATGTTGTGAAAATGGGATAATTTCATATGAGGAAGTGTGGACTACCGCCCCTCAAGTGGTGTGACTTGTACATGCAATTCATGGAATGTATAAAGAATGAAATTAATGAACATGTGTGACATATATAACATATATATTATACTGAATTTATAATATATATATATATATCATTTATTTTTAATTCCATTAATATGAAAAAGAAAAAATGAAAGTAGCGTTCATGCGTACGTACGGCCTACCGTCTCCATGAACAGTGCTTTTTGTTTTTTATCTCCAAATGATATGGAATAGTATAAAATGAATATTTACTGGATATATATGATATTTTAGCAATTAATACTATTCTGGATGTTATTTAATTATAACTACATGGGCAATCATTTTTCAAACAAGTTCATTTTTTGACTCATGTACCAAACATCGTCAAAAACGTCTGATATGAACTATCATTATTAAACAATTATTATAACATGTGATATGAACTGAATATTAATATATAAAGGAGGTCCTTAGGCAATTATAAATTGAACAATGTTTATTATTCAGGAATATATAGAAACGAACAAGACAAGTCGGACCCGAGGTAAGGGATCATACCCCTCTCTTTATTATTAAGTACACTCTTTTATGTCATTCCTTTTAAATCTCATCTTTCGTGTTATTGGTATATTTTTTTATATTAATATTATGGTAATTTTTATGTTAATATTATGAGAAGACCTATTCTCTCTCATCAATCTATTTTGTAAGTTTTTAGTGGTGCCGTTAGGCTGCCGAATTTTCGTAAGAGATCTAAACTCTCTCTTTCTTTTTAAGTACTCTTCATTATGTCACTTCTTTTAAGCTCCACTTTGTTATGTTGGGGGATGTTCTTTTATATAACTCTTTTTGTAAACTTTATTTTAATATTATGAGAGACCCTATTTTCTCTCATCAATCCATTTTGGAAGTTTTAAGTGACGTCGTTAGGCTGCCGAGTTTTCTTAAGGGATTTTTCATCTCACTTTTATTCCAGTGAGATTTATGCTACATTTGCCACAATTTCCTTTGAGTGGTGTATGTACTACCAATTATTTTACTCATTGTGTAATATACATTCATTTATTAGTATTTACATCAATTTTTTATTGTCTTTCTTTCATGGGGTGCATGTCTCAAAAGATACCCATGTTGGTAAGGGAACCTTTCACCCTCCTCTTTTTAAAAAGCCTTATTTTGTTATGTCTTTAATTAACATACTATTATGTTGGGATATGTTCTTATATATCCTTATTGATGTAAATTTTATGACCAAGTGATGAGATACCCTTTTTATCTCTCATCAACTCATTTTTTGAATTTTGAAGTGACTCCGTTAGGCTGTCGAATTTTTGGAAGGAAAATTCTTAAACCAATTTTGATTCTTGGGGATAAACTTGTACTCCTTGAATATGTCGTTATCCGAATATGTGTGAATAACCTCTGATTGTTTTACACTTAATATCTATTTATATTTGGTGTATTCTTTTGTCACACATAATTATGTAATTGATTTATCCTTAATCCAAGGATACCATCTTTGTATGGGACTTCGTCTCAATCTCCATTCATTGAGGCATATTTGGTTTTATACACAAACTACTTTTATATGGTGTATAAACCCATTTGAATTTTACGTTTATCCAAAAGGAATCTTTTTTATACGAAGCATTTTACTAAACGACAAAGGGGAATGTTTTTTTCATACGTATGCGGAGACAACAACCTCTCCGCCACCGTGACCATTATTTGAGTTTCGGCTTCCTCTAGAAGCCATACCTTCTTTTTAAAAGAAAAATAAATACCATGTTTTTCTTTTCTTATATTTTGATATTGAAAATGGTTTTCATAATTTTTTTATATCAATGTTTTGTATTGATATCTTGTGATTGAAATGTGGAAATGTTATGTTTCCTTTATGCATGTTTTATGTGATAAGATTATGTTGTGGTTCTTGGGAATTGTTATGAAGACGGGTGGTTCCGTGATAAACTAAGGGTAGGTGAGCCCGATATAGCTCTCCAATGCATTGGGTAATGCAAAGGAGTTGAACTTTATGGTTTCTCTGAAGAGATTTAGGGAATATACTGTGGTGGGTATTCCAAACGTAACCAAGAGGGTTACTCCCTACGTAAGAATGTTATGAATGCCAGAAGTTACCTTTATGTATTATGATTTCTATGATTTATTCATGATTTGATGAGTTATGATAAAGTGCATATGTTTTATGAGTAAAGTATGATTTCATTGATTCTTATGTGTACATGTACTCATGTTTCCCTTCCATATATTTTTATATCCCTTACTGATCTTTTTATGCTCATCCCATGTTTTCGAAATGTTTTTCACAGGTCAAGGGAATGGTAAATGATATGATGATTGTGTCAAGGATGTTTCAAGAAAGAATCCATGTTCTATTTTAAATATTTTTCCGTTGATGGGAAAAAATGAATACTATCTTTTATGTAACCACTTTGTTTAAATGTGGAATGTAATGCATGTTTATGATCTAATTCTCTAAAACTCTAAACCTGAAAAGATCCTCAATGTGTAACCTTGTATTAACTCAATATTAAGTATGGTTTTAGGATGGGGCCTTATAATATCTTTATCTGAGATCCATCATATTGAACCGCCATTCCCTACTAAACTAATCAAATTTATCATCAATCCTGGATGATGTATAAATTTTCATTACATTCACTAAGTTTAAGAAATGGTAGATTATATATACCATCAAGATCCCTTCCACCATCTTGGAATACAAAAATGTTGAATCCCAGGGTGGATCATTTGGTCTAACAATGCTCTTCATCTCCAAGTCCTCCAACAATAGCCATAGAATTTGATGTCCTAAGAGAAACTTATGATACAATGGTAAAGATAATATAGTGATACTAGTTTTTATATCAATATTGAATTATATCTCTTAGAGGGAATGTATATATATAGCATTATCTAGAAAGACAAACTCATTCACCACTACCACTAAAAGGAATTGGAAACTCATAATATTTACTGAACCATGGACATGGAATCCAAATAATCTATAATCATTTGCAGCCTCTTATTCATTGGTTCATCTATCAATTACCGGAATTCCTTTTTAACCATCATAGAAAATGTATATTGATCATTGTTAAAAAACCATATAATTATATTAAAGTAGTCAATCTGGTCATGAATGGTAGAGAACAATTCCATATCTAATATTACTTTGTTAGGAGTCATTGTTTCTACAAGTAGATCCCAATAGAAACTCTCACCTCCATACTTCAGGTCAAACTGTCGGTATAAGACTATGATTTCTGAGTAACTTCTTATTGGTGTCTACAGGTGCAATGTCCATTCCATGGGCTAAACCGAAAACTATATGAATAAAACAAGTTATGTTAAATTTTAATAATTACAATAAAATCATTCTTTCTATACTAAATAAAATTTAGAAAAGGCAGATATCTTATCACATATAATCCTTGGAGCCTCTGGGTCATTAGCCTTGGATCCCGGTAGCTACCCCCCATTAATTCATCTCTATGAGCTTGACATGGACCACCTGGTGGTGGTGGTGGTATCATGTCGATGAATATACTACCTCTAGATACACTCCAATATCATATATGGTGATTTACACCTTATAGACATATCATCTAATACAAAACCCATTTTTTACACTGTCTATCCACTATCTCTCTATCTGTCATAATATGGGTTGGAAGATATCATGCATGATGTCTCCTAAAATTACAAGAGTAACAATACCCGCCCATGGATGACTAGACCCATATTATTATCCTTGAATCGTTTTCCATCTATCAAAGAACCTATTTCTGATACATCTCCCACATCTATGTCCCTGATACAATCATCGACTCTTAGTTTCCAATGTCTCCAATATTGTATGCCCACTGTCCTCTACAACTATATGCGCCTAACAAATAGGGAAACACCCGACCGCCAAAGAAACATCTATCACACTATCATATTTCTTAATTCAACCAGTTATAATGATATATTACAAATGTCATTGTAGTCCTCACTTGAATTCCAAATCATAGAAGAACAGGTCAACAATCAGATCCCTCGAGTACCTGTAGGGGTTGGTGAACCTCAATGAATACTCAACCACCATCACATTTACCTTCCTAATATATAATACATCATAAATGTATAGACCACTAAATTTAGTTTGGATGAAATTCTCACTAAAATTATTCTAAAATAATAACCCTATAACAGTCACCTCCTCATTTTATTGGGTAACTAAACTGCACTATCATTCTATAGAGCTGTATAGATAAACGCTTCCAGAACAACTATCTAATCTGCTAGTGATATGAATAGAAAAAAACCTCTATATAAACATCATGATATAATGCATATCCATGTGGGATTTTCTCACCTCAGATCATGTGGACACATTACAACTATAACATGTGAAATTTTTCCAAAATTATAACTCGTCAATCGTTAAAATTAGTACCATAGGTTGCTTGGTAAATGGAAGTATAAATGCTATAACAACTAGATGTATTTTCTCTAGACCATGCCCATATATCAGTGATCCATTTCTATGGGGATATTCCTCCTAATCATACATCTCAATCCTAGAAGGAATAAATTTTTGGGGAATCATGGAATAGAAATGACATACCATTGCAAATGTGTATATATACAAACCTAAATGAATAAAGACATATAAATAAATACAAATTATTATATGATTTTTGAAATGTTTTTTTTCAAAAAAAAAATTCCACATGTACCAATATAAAAGATAGATGATTGGATTACTGTTGCATGAAAAAATCATTCTCTGCACAAATTCAATGGTCACCTACCTAAAATCCAAAATAAAAATAGTAAACATTATTTCCCAAACCAATCTCAAAAACTCTAGTTCTATTTTTTAATCAAATTATGTGGTATGTCATTATCATGACCCATCCCATATGTTACCATTATAATAAATCCAATTCCCACCTCTAATAAGACAAGGGGTTAGTTACTAATGTCAAATAATAGAATCACTAAAATTGGATATAATAACATAAAGTACCTTTTTAGATGATTGCATTTACAAAACCCTAAAAAGTTAATATTTAGAAGATAATAATGACATAAATGTATACATTTAAATCCCACATCATTTTATGAGAAAAACTAATGGAATTTAAATAGGTCTAAGTACAAATCCCACACAATGAGTTTGAAAACAATTCTAATCTAAAAGTAAAGATGTTGACCCCTTTAAAAATATGCATATGAACACTCCTCGACCTTCCGGTAATAGTAATAAACTCTTTGTAATTTTCCATCCAGGCCACTCTAAAATGTTAGATGATATATAAATGAAAAGGGAAATCCTTGATAGAAAACATATGATTCAGTGATAAAACACATTAGGACACTGAAATATCACAAAGCATATAACATAAGGAATAATTTTCAGATATATATAATTATATGTCTCAAAATAATATTAAAAAAATATCCTCATATATAAAACAAAGAAATATAGTCATATATTAAAGTGAAATCCATAATGAATGTCTATGAATCAAATTCAACAGTTCGACAAAGCACTAATCTTGGAGAATGTACAATACGAGTCACAAAGAACTGATCGGGCCTATATGAGGTGTCTCTATCATTTGATATGACCATAATAAGTCCATGTTGAATGTATAATGATATAAATATAATTATTAGAATCACACACAGGGACATGGGAAATACTATCATCTATATATAGAATGAACCACTATGTAATGGAATGACACACACACATAGTGTTGTTTACGATGTAACCTAGGACCGAATCTATGGAATGATGATCATAGGGGACCTCACTATAAACCCCATGAATGGGTTTAAACAATTTTATCCATTATTTCCCAATGAGGAAACCATTATATAGAGTGTTGGATTTGATTCCATACTAACCCACAAGTATGTTAGAGAAGGATTGCACTCTCACAATGATTATAAACCATTAATAGAAAAAAGGATAAACAAATTTTTTAATGGATAGAACTGCATGTACTATAATTACATGTCATGTACCTTCAGATATGATTCCTTCTGTTCCCTTACATATTCTAATTTCCAAGTACAAGACATGCCCTAGCAATTGTACTCTTTACCGAGTCCATGTACATCGCTCTAAACATATAGCACTAAAATGCCCATGTGTATATCAGAGTAAATGATGTGAATGATACTTGTACTACAAGACATGTATGTGAAAACTCAGAAGAAAATTTTCATATTATAAGTTGATTCACATACCATGTTGAAAGGTAGCTTGTCACGTGATATTTAACTTCATGGTTTAAACCCTAGACTCTATATCAATAGTCCCACACACCATGTAATCTCAGACTACATGCTAGGAATTGGGGATTTTCTTGAAACATACATCTATTTCATGAAACTCCTCACATTCCACCTATAAAAAATTCAACAATTCCACCATGATAAGAATCAAGGAATATAATCAGATGATCTTTGACATCATTGATCACAATGTTTTTTCCTCTGAATCTTGTTTGGAAATTTTCCCACTTTTTTCTCCATCATTGACTAAAAAAGAAAACGTATATAGGATATCACCAAATATATCTTATATTATATTTATTCTGTCACTATACAATATTCATATCATAGAGAGTGATGGTCTACATTATTAAACCATTGTAACCAGAATCGGGTGCACAAAATTCAATATCTCATGTATCCATCAAATCACTGGTTAAACTAAATATCATTTAAAAAAAAAAGTATATTAATGGTAGAAAACAAATATAAATGAAAAATGGAATTATTTTAATCCAGGTTCATTATACTTGGATCCATTGATGTTAGAATTATGAACTATGTTCAATAAAAACCAAACAATTCTCCAAATAAATTCCCACATATAAACGCATCCCTCAATATGAAAAGTATGAAAATAAATACATTTTAGGCATGATTTGGGTTCATCATTGAAATAATTAACTATGAAAGAATCTAGAAAAAGCCAAATTCATACTTTAATTTGGAGATATATGTGAAGAAAAATAGATTTTCTTTGTTATTGTTGTTGAGATATTTGGATTTTCTTTCTCATATGTCATGGATCATCCATTGGAATTTCGTTCTCTAGTGAATCCTCCTCCAATGACTCTCAAATAGGGCCTCAAATCTTAAGGGTTTTGTAGATAACCCTAAAATTTTTTCTTAACCATATATTTATTGAATTGTGATTATCTCAGGTTATTAAAATGAATTATTTCTTTAAAAGGGTTATTTTAATCATATTCCCAAGATCATGCCACATAATGAACTCCTGATGACTTTCAATACTATATCACAACTGTAAGAAAACCACACATCAAACATAATAGTATATTTTTATTATTGATCTAAACCCCCATTTATAAAATTTTCCAATTTTTCTGAAACAATATGCACAAATGAATTTAATATATTTAATATACTTAATATATTTCAATCTTTTATCCAAATTCCACCATTCTGTAAAACCATGTTTCGTCTCAGTTCCCAATCATGAAAATATTTCATACAATATAATAACATAATAGAATGAAAATTTGAGTCACTACATATGGAATTATGTTTTTAAAAATGTTTACAACAAGAGTATATTAATCTCTAACTATTATTTAATGAACAAAATATCTATGATTATAATTTTAATAAATTCTATTCAATGAAATATTTTTTTTGATTATCTAAATAAGGCATATTTTATATATTAAATAATGTGTAAAAGAAGTATGTATATTTCAATACATGAGAAAGAATGGAATTTCCCACCAAGATGACCACCCAATTCATTTATGATTCCATTATAAAAAATCAAATGTTATTTTGAAAGGAAATATGATTTATAATATTCAAGAAATTTTTAGATGTCACATATGATTTAGAAA
Organism: Viscum album; assembly: GCA_963277665.1. Taxonomy (NCBI): domain Eukaryota; kingdom Viridiplantae; phylum Streptophyta; class Magnoliopsida; order Santalales; family Viscaceae; genus Viscum; species Viscum album. Next base: position 387,508,955 of record OY728142.1, on the reverse strand, counting down.
CAAATATATAGAAATTTTCCTAAAAAAGAGGACACGTGACCTCTTAATGAAGATTATCATCTGTGATAAATCCATTGATATTTCTTGTTCTTTAGTAGGGTTATGATCAAATGATTCAATATTTAATATTTATCTATATAGTTTATATTTATTATGCTAAAATATCAAGGAAACCTATTTTCGTCCCCACATGAAATGTTATGATTAATTTTTGTAATGATCATGTACTAGACAAATAAATTTATTAATTATTACATATTTGGTGGGCATGGTAATATTTTGACATATCATTATTTTGTTGATGATTAATGTTCTCTAGGATCAAATGGTACATGATAGAATCTCTAAATCCTGATAGAGGATATGTTTTAGGGCATCCCATGCCTGAAATAGGGTATATTAGTTGTTACGGTAATCCTGAAAGAGGGTACATTAGTTTTATTCCCAATCCCAAAAGAGGGTACATATGGGGTTATCTAATGTCCAAAGTGGTTACAAAGAATGTTTTCCCACACCCAACATCTCATAAATGCCATAGTGGGGTTACATATACATTATATTTTATTGATTACGATTATTCCAGAAAATCTATCCCTATTTTATGATAAGATATTATGTAAATTTTATATTCTAATGGATCATGTTAATTTATCCATCTTTGATTCATATGTTATGAACAACCATGATTTAAACGATGATTCATGGATACGATCTATAAATCACTGGATATGATTTTCAAGGGATAATGTCAGGTTCTCATACACATTTTGCTCCTAAAAACTTATAATGATCATATATATCTTTTTTTTAAACTTACTATGTGTCATATATTATCAATTATTATATATAATTTTTCGTAGGATATTAATAAAATAATTATGTAAGAGTTGTATTGTAATGGTTCATGTTTTGAAGAGCTATTTGGGATATGATGTAGATATTTTTTAAACATGTTGTATATATATCAAAATTTTCATAGGCACTAATCCATTACGATTTTGGTTGGTGTCATAGTGTTATGTATTAAATATTAATCCACTAATATCTTTTATTTATTTATCAAATTTATGGGAAATTATAGCTATAACTAAATTATAATCTTTAAAATGGGTTTTTAGATAAATTGTTACTGATAAACCTTTTAAAATTTGAATAATAGATTATGTGCAAAAAAAATCTATTAATATATTCATTAGGAAGCTATGGTAATGAATAAAAATAATATCCACACATATATAATAATATTTCATTATCCTTATTGGTAATTTCATGGTTAAAATTTAATAATTACCATATTTTATAAGTCTTTTTTAACATAGATACCTGATTGAAGTCATTATGATCTAGACCACAATTTTAGGTGTTAATAGAATAGATGTTATGTTTAATGTTCTCTCTATCATCAAAAAAACTATTGTTTTTTACTTTTAAAAAATATTAATTTTTTCCCATTTTCAATAAGTATAAAATAACTCTACCATGAATTTATGACATTAAATTATTCTAATATGAATAATTAGTACCAAGTAAACTAAATAATGTGAATAAGATTTAGATATTATAAAAAATGATAATTTTTCGAAATTAGTTAATATTCAAAAAAACAAAATATTTATACATACAAATAATTTTGAAAAAATTAATACCCAATGATAACATTCGATATAAATTGATGGTCGGGTAATATGAGAGTGGGTAAAATTGATTTCACACAAAAATATTAATAAAAAAAGAAATATAATTCAAATATAAATTTTAATTAAATATTAATGAGATAATTTGATTAGTTATGTTGATAAAAAGATTATTAATTTCAACTGAGATATATTGTTTCAATCATTAAAAAATAAGCGATTTTTCATAATGTGTGTGATAAAATTTATTTTACAATAGTATGCGAAATGATGAATAAAAATGAATTACTATAAAATAATTTTAGATAAATCAAAATTGCATATATATTTTCAATATATTTAAATAAACCCATATATATAATCCATGAAGAGATACAAACCCATCAAGAAGGGTGACGGGTTAGAGAGATGGTAGACCATCTCTCTCTAAAATCGCGAGCCGCCTAGGGTTTCATCCTGTGATCTCTTGATCCTCACTCGAATGGCGGATTTTCTTTTTCCCGGCCGATTTCAATCTCACCATTATGATGATTCTCAGATGATCCAAGGTCACTTACCTCTCCCTGTTGCAAAGATTTGCAACGACGATGATCCTCGGGATTGTGTTCGTAGCCACGAGATCTCTGGTCGATCCCAAGCGATCTCTTTCCTTGACGCGCTGAAGTCTACTGATCATAACGATACCCTGACGAAGACCTCGCTGGTAAAGAAGCTTGACGACGGTGGATTTCTGGTCGAAGCGGATCCAGAAGCGCTTCAGCAGTGCACACATTTATGCAGGTTCTCCATCTTGGCCCGAATCTCCTAACTCAAAGGTAATCGCCCTTGGTCAATTTCTGATCTGCATGACCGTATTTCACAATGCTGGAATTCTGTGAACTGGAAACTTATACCAATCGGCAAAGGGTACTTTCATATTTTGTTAAAATCTCAAGATGAATATGATCGAGTCTGGAAATTAGGAAATCTAAATCTTCAACCTGGTATGCTACGGCTATCTAATTGGGAATCCAATTTCAACCCACACACTCATCGAAACACATTGGCGCAGGTTTGGATTAAACTGCATGGCCTTAATTGGTTTTTTTGGCACCCAAAAATATTGAATGACATCGCTTCATGCATAGGCACCCCTCTCAAAATTGATCAAAGAACTTTGAATGCTGATTTAGGAATCTTTGCTAGAGTCATGGTGGAAATTAATCTGGAATCAAAACCTCCCAATACTATTAACTTCACTGCAAAAGACTACAAAATGGAAATCAGCATTGAGTATGAGAGGATACCCCCTTTTTGTGATCATTGCAAGTTCATTGGTCACAACATTTATAATTGTAGACTGATTAAGAAACAGTCAAACCAACCGATTGAAAATGATTGGAAAGAAATAAGAAGATTTCGGAAGGAAAAAGCACCCTTGGTTAGTGCTACTGAACCAGTTAGAACTGCAACCTGGGTGAAAAAACCCCTCTAATTCATCTCACTTAGGAGAGTCCTCGGGTACCAAATGGTCTGACCTCTTTGAAGAGGAAGAAACCATTAAAGAGCACTCCCTAAAACTGGAACCTGCAGTTTTAGACACTCTTAAACAGGATCATAGGCCTAATGCCACTTCCTGTAATGCTGAACAGATTCAAGTCTCCCCCACGGCCCACATTTCTTCTTACAATCCAATATCCACGGCTGTGCAACCTGATTCTCTAGATACCTTGAATTTTATTTCTCATGAGTCTTTTTCTTTGGCAAAAGACCACACTCACATGCAGGATTCTCATCCTGGAATGTGGCACAATGAGGTACCTGCCTCCCATGATGGAGGCATGCTACTTTCTCCCTTACAGCAGGCCCAAGAGATTTCTATTCCGGTTGTAGAGCTCTCAGATAAGCAACGGTCTGTAGATACTGCTGCTACTCACCCTGGTTCGGACGCCATACCAGGTACATGCACTGTTCAGCCGGAACTTGATGCTCCTCATTCTGTTTTGGACGACTTACCAGGTACCTGTAAGCTCTCAGTCCAGCATGATAATTTACATGTTTAATGTGTTAATGATGATAATAAAAATGCTCTAACTACTTTGCCGCCACCTAATCTTAATAGCATACAAGTCCCGGCTTTGACGGCACCTATTCCGTTAGATGATTCTTCTATCATCTCTGATCCTTCCAAAGGAAAGACAGTCCCTGCCTTAAGCCCAAATTTGTCAAAAAATGTCCTAAGATCTAATAGGCATAAAGGCTCAGATGGTAAAAAAAGGGAGTTCTAACTCCAAACGTAGATTTAAATGAAGATTCTCTTCTGGATCTGCCAAGGTATTGCAAACCTTGACACCTTTAGTATTTTAAAAAGAATGGTTAACATTCATAAGCCTTTAATTTTTGCCATTTCTGAACATAAAATAATGTTTTCCACTGATTTAGCTCACTTTTGTCATTTTGGATACACCTTCATCGGTGCATGTCAAAACACCAATAGCTTTAATACTCTTTGGACCTTTTCCCATCCCTCCCTATCTAATGTTAATGTTTTTCATATTTCTGATCAAAGTTTCACTTGTGACTTTATCATTGATAATGCTCATATCTTTTGTTCCTTTATCTATGCCAAGAATAAATATCAAGATAGGAGGTCTCTCTAAAGGGACCTCTCCTCTCTAAATTCAAAAATTCATTCCCCCTGGATCGTTGCGGGTGATTTTAATGCTATTATTTATGCTGATGAAAAAATTGGTCCTCTTCACCTAAGTATTTCTATAAGGGATTATAAGGCTGCTATTGAAAACTCCAATCTCACTGAGATCACTCTAAGTGGTTCCAAATACACGTGGTACAGGAATCATTACAATACAATGGTTGCGAGCAAACTGGACAGAGCCTTTTCTAATGACCATGCTTTAGATTCTTGGGATTCCATCTCTAGTACCACCCTTCCAAAACTTCATTTTGACCATAATTCTATTTTGGTCACCATCTCCCTCAACATTCGGAAACCCTCTTTCCCCTTTAGATTCAACAATGCTTGGTTCTCTGACCATGACTGTTGTAATCTCATCAATCATTTTTGGTCATCTCTGAATCATTCCGATGAGGATTTTTCTTGTCCTCTTAAATTAAAATATCTCAAACGCAAGCTCAAATCTTGGTGCAGCACTAAAGCAATTCAAATTTACAATGATATCCTCTCTCTTGAGAATGAGATGCATCAAATTCAAAACAACAACACTCACTTAGACTTCGCCTCTGATCACAATCAAGAAGCCCAAATTACTATGAACCTAAATATGCTTCTTGACTTCAAAGACAACATCCGCAAGCATACTTTTAGAATCAAATGGCTCACTGATGGTGATCGTAACACCAAGTTCTACAACTCTTTACATAGAATTCGGAAAGCTAGTAGGCCTCTTGCCTCCCTTAAAGATGGCGATAACCTTTTGGATAAAGAATAAGACATTGTTCAGCATGTTGTTTCTTACTTTGAATCATTATTCAATGGGCCTTGTATGAACAAGGACCTCATCAATGACGTCATTCCAACACTTGTTTCTGATGTTGATAACAGTTTTCTCCTTGGTGTTCCTCTTGATCATGAAATTAGAGACACTGTCTTTGGTTTGAACCCTGACAGTGCCCCAGGACCTGATGGATTCACTAATGGTTTCTATCAAAAGTATTGGGATATCATCCATGTTGATGTTTGCAAGCTCGTTAAATCTTTCTTTGCTAAGGGTTTCTTACCTCATGGCTTAAATTCCCAATTCCTTGCTTTGATCCCCAAAGTTGATAATGCCGCTGAAATCCATCCTTTTCTCCCTATAGCTCTGATCAGCACCCTCTATAAAATTATTACCAAGCTCATAGCTAACAGACTCAACACTATTACTGACAAAACTATCTCCTGCAATCAATTTGGTTTTATCAAGGGGCGATCAATCCAAGACTGCATTTGTCTTGCTTTGGAATGCACTAACATGTTAAATAATAAAAATAGATGCGGAAACATCGCCATTTAACTAGACATTCGTAAAGCTTTTGACACTATGGACTGGAATTTCATTTTCAATGTTCTTCATGGTTTTGGCTTCAATGATAACTTCATATCTAGAATTAAAATCCTCTTTCACTCTACTCATGTTTCCATTTTGTCCAATGGATCACCTAGAGGGTTTTTCAAATGTTCTAAAGGAGTCAAACAAGGAGATCCCTTCTCTGCTATTCTTTTTTCCATTGCAGAAGACTATTTTAGTCGTCTGCTCACCCATATGGTTGACCATAACAAGATCAAACCAATTCAGGATTACAGAAATGTGAATGCCCCCACTCACCTCCTTTATGCGGATGACATAATTATTTTTCTAAAGGGTGATCTTAAAAACATCAGAACTCTTAAAGCTGCTATCAACCATTACGAGGAGGTCTCAGGTCAAGTCATTGGTTGGACTAAATATTTCATTTACTTTGGAAAAAACTCCCCTTCTGCTAGAAAAAATAGTATTATCAATGAGCTTAACATCAAAGAAGGTACTATCCCTTTCAAGTACCTTGGGGTTCCCATCTTCTGGGGTAGACCCAAAGCCTTCTACTTTTCAGGCATTGTTGACCAGGTTCTTCATCAACTTTCCTCTTGGAAAGGAAAATCCCTCTCCATGGCGGGGAGAGTTTGCCTTGTAAAGTCTGTTATTGTTTCCAAACTTTTCTACTCGATGATGGTATATAAATGGCCTACTAGTCTCATTAAAAAACTAAATGTTCAAATTAAAAACTTTGTCTGGTCTGGAAGCACTTTGGACAGAAAACTTGTGACTATTCCTTGGGCTAAGTGTTGTAAGCCTATAGCCATGGGTGGTCTTGGTATTAAAAACATTAAGTTCTTCAATGAAGCTCTTCAAGCCAGATTAACGTGGAACCTGATTCACAATGACACCCCTCCTACTGCTTTTATCAAAAACAGGTTCACTGATAGATTGAAAAGATCTAATAGAAGTTTCATGACCTCTTCTATTTGGCCCTCTGTTAGAGACACATATGACAATATTATGCATAGTGCTAGATGGATGTTTCAAGAAACTCTTCCATGAGATTCTGGTTGGACAATTGGACTGGTGCTCCTCTTATCCCTGTGACTCCCCTTGACCATATCCCTGTTGACAACAACTCCACTGTCAATAATGTGATTAATTCTCACATTGATTCCATTCCCGAAAACATTACTCAAATTATTGATTCATACCATTTTTCTACCTTGTGTGATTTCTTGATTTGGGAGCCTTCTCATAATGGGATCCTTAATTCCAAAAACATTTATAATCACTCCTTACACAACGCTGATAATGATATGAATTGGATAAAATCTTTTGACAAACCTTGGATCAAACCTTCTAGATTCACTCTTTTTTGGCGTCTCGCCCACAATAGGGTTCCCACTGATGTTTGTCTTCAATGTTTTGGTATCCAACTTTGTTCAAAATTTCGCCTTTGCAATCAGCATAGAGAAGATTCTAACCACTTATTTCTATCTTGTGCTACTGCCACCGCTCTTTGGAACTATATTTTGGACACTTTTGAATGCATATGGATGGTTCAGAACTCAATTGGTGAGCAGCTTAAGCGTTGTGTTGCTAAGAATAACTCTCAACAAATCAGAAACTTGTTCCTTGCTGGGGTCTCAGAGCTGATACATGTGATATGGTATGATAGAAACTCGATTCTTCACAATAATTGCTCACACAACATTAATGTAGGTAAAACGCGAATTCTCATTGCTATTCGGGAAGCTGCGCTGATTCAGAATGGTTCCTGCAACAATTCGGTGGATGATTTTATGATCCTTAGACGTGTTCGAGTTGAGGCCATTTTCTCGAAACCGTTTCGCACTTTTGAGGTTTTATGGAGACCTCCTTTCCAGGATGGATTAAAATCAATGTGGATGGAGCCTCTAAAGGAAATCCAGGTCCTGCGGGTTATGGAGCCGTCTTCAGAAATCATCATGGTAATATTATGGGGTTCTTTCTTGGAGGCTGCGGTACTACAACCTCTCTGGAAGCGGAGATTCTAAGTGTTATTCATGCCACTGCTTTTGCTCTTCAACATGGGTGGAACATCTTATGGATTGAAAGTGATTCTACTACTGTTGTTCAATCCATTTGGAAGGGAGATATTCATCTTGCCTGGCCGATTACTACGCGCTGGATGAATTGTCTTCAATCTCTCCAGGACGTCAGTTTCATTGCAACACATACTTACCGCGAAGCTAATATGGTTGCGGATGCTCTCGCTAATAAAGGCATTGATCAGACTTTAACATGGCTGGAGGACCTCCCAGATAATTTGATGCCTTTGCAACTTAAAGATTGTAATTTGATCCCGTCTTTTAGACTCTTGTAATCCTTTTTTTCTTTTGCTAAAAAATTTTCTTTGGTCCTTTGACCAAAAAAATGAATTATATATTTAATATTATTAATAAATTGATTTTTTCAATGATCAAGAAACACATTCCTCATAATTTATGTTTTCACCCACCATAATTATCATCCTCGACAACCAAGTAACCCATACCCCACTTTTACGGGGAGAGAACCCATTGGAATAAGGTGTTGAGTAGAGAGTATATTATTTTTTAAGACCCATTATAATGTCTCTTATAAATCATATATAATGATATTAAAATATGGAAATCGGTAAATTCAAGAAAATACATGATTATTTCTGTGATTTGTTAATTAATACGTGGTTATAGATAGGTTTTATAGATTCTTTTACAATTTATTTAGAGAATGTTAGTGGTAGTAATTTTGATCCAACATGATTTTAAGGGAAAATATTTTTTCCATAAAAAAATAAAAATCATATAGAATTTGAAGGGTGTAAAAATGTTTTCAAAGACCTCCAAACAAGAAAATTTGACGCCCATTAAGTGATATCTTAGAAAGAAGCTATAATTACCCATGAATTTAATATAAAAATATCACAACTTTTTATATTAATATTAAATTAAAATCATAAATTCCTCATTAATGAATATTATAGTATAGTGCATTTAGATACTAGAAACCCAATCATCTTGTTTCATTAATAATATTCAATATCTCCCACAATGATCTACTCAATGTGTCCCTCTTATGCATAACCTACCATTACCTTACTTCAAATCCTAGGCCTTGAATTATAAGAATGGGTGATTTTATATTCACAATAAGGGTAAACATTTGATATATCAATTTTTGATCATATAAAATATTAATATAAAAATAATTATATATTATTACGAATTAAACATAAAAAGTTCATAATAACCCTTGCATAGATAAAAAGCATATGTCATGGAACAAAAAATTATCAATTCCAAAAAACAATTTCTAGGTGTGATAAATCATCATAAATAAATCATACACTACATGATCATGTCATAATAGTGAAGTTCAGTCATAAATATGGAAATCTATAGCATATGATAAGGATTAAAATGAATACCTTCAATATTGTGTACCAAGACTCGTCATCAGTTTCCCATAATGGATAAAGACACACATATTTCATATTATTGGTTATCATGAAATAGTTTCCCGTCATTGTTTTTGAAACACCTATTTCCATTACTTTTTCATCCACATATACATGGTTCTTATTTTTTTTACAATAATACATCTATCATATAGTAATAAATTTGATCAAGATATATGTCCCACCCAACAAATAATTAAAATAATACATATGTTTTCCACAATATCATTAAACATTAAATATGTTACAATCCTTGATATTAAATGGGCTTCATAAACATATCATCATAACATATTCAGGGGAAAACAAAATAATAATCATAATCACTTTATCATTTCATCAAATCAGAAACTAGGAAAAAGAAGAGGGTTTTATTATAATTTTATCATTTAATAACTCATAGAAGATAAATGGTTTTTATTAAAATAGTTACATTGTAAAAATAACCAATTAATAGATTTAATAAAATTGGTATCCTTTAATCATATCCACAATAATAAAAACATTACATAAAAGGATTTGATATTAGATGGAAGACGACTTTAAATATTCACATGGAACATATCTTGAAGAATATAAGATTAAATTGGGGAATAATTTTTATAACTAAATATCTATATAAAAATTGGAAATAATTATCAAAGTAAATAACAATGAAAAAATTTTAAGAAATATTTGAGATAAAATAATTGTCAGGATGAATTATTTTTTTTCTTTCCATGAGTGTAAAAAATTGGTTCCTTTTACATTATTCATTTAAGACACTGAAATATTTCGTTGAAAACAAAATAATGATTCCATAAAACATTATAAAAAATTAAAACATGGGTATGAATTTATTTTGAATTTTAATTGAATAATTTTATAAAAAAATTATTTTTTAAGAAACATGGTATAAATGAAATTAGGTTTTTGTTCGAAGAGATAAATATATATTGTTTTTTGTAAAAAACATTATTTTGAACACTTGAATACCAAAAAAGAGTAAAATGAATGGATGAAATGTATTTTCATGACATTACTATACTAGAATATTAATGTTTTGTTACATAAGAGATTCATCATAATATATCATTTTTATAATCACATCAATAAACAATCAAGGAAAACAATGAGTTTTTAACATAAAAATGTCACCATATTAAGATTATTTAATTTTGATCCCAGAGAAAGATAACATTAATTAAGGCCTATAGTGTCCTGAAAATAATTATATTGGTGATATATACTGAAATAATGGTAGTATATAGACCTCATAAAAGAATATGGGAATATAAAATTATATAGGACCCCAAGAAGAAGATTTGAGAATAAATCCCATACATCTTTTGTAACTTATGAACCATAAAACCCATGAAATATGGATCCTAAAATTTATATGTAAATAGGAATAATTTTATGTCAAATAAGAATAAAATACGTTAATTTTTAGTATATACACCACATAAAACAATCAACTGGTGAATATGGAATGTGTCACAAAACAAATAAAAGTGTGATGAAAATACCTTACCTGAAGTCTTGACATACATTTTACATGTTCAAACATAATTTATAATAAATAAAATATAATTAAAAATATATTACAAAACCATAATAATATTTACCATACCATAAATTATTTACTAATGGATTTTTATTACCATTTTATCAAAAATTATTCGTTAAAATCATATTTCAGATAACAGATACATGGATTTTTTAAAATGTTTTGATTTTTTTTATAATTGGCCATCATATTTTTATCATGTATTCATCATCTAAATAATAATATCTATGATATCAATTTCAAAAATATTCCTTATATATTTAATTATTGTAATCCATATATTTGGTAAATAGAAAATGAAGTACAATAATAATGCAGATGATATGTCATATTCATGAACAAGTGATGTTTCCATATTCACAACTAATTGAAAAGAATTTATTTAAATTGTATATTGTTGATATCTTATGGTTATTATTTCATATATTTCAATAATTATTTTTAAAATCTTTCATGTTACCTTCAATTTAATCCACGAATGAATCACATTGCTTTCAGAGCTAGTAGTTCACCATACAAATGCGAAATATTTTCATATTCCCACTATGTTTTTATTAAAAATGTATATGGGATATAATAAATCTGAAATATAATAATAACATTATTATAATTTAAAAAATTTAATTTATATTCATATCAATCCATGATAGGTTGTTATTAGAAATGATAAACATCGATTTGTGAAGAATTGAAGTATAGTTACTGATCATAACCATGTATGTATGTTCTTGGAGATTCAAATCACAGAAGTAGAAAAAAAATTAGCAGCTAGGTTATAACTATCTTCTATAAAAAGTGTATTTTTTCTTGGGGATTTTGGTTTCATGCATTAAATATAAATTTGTTTTTAAAACCTTGGGGTGCTAAATTCTCCAGCTTAAAAAATTTCATCCTTGAAATGACCAGAATGTTACCTCTTTTAAATATTTGGATATCTCCTCTTCAAAAGTTCCTTATAACCCCACATTGCCTCCAAAATTTTATGATTTTTTTAAAGTACCTTTACCTACTGAGTCATTTGATTCCTCAACACATATTCATTAGTGTCCATAATCTTGATAGGATCTTCACAATATGATAGATCAACTTAATATTCAATTCCATTAGAAGTGAGTACATGTGTTTGGTCTAGAAATTATATTCACAGAAATGAGACATGGAGAATATTTTTTACCTAAAAAAGGATAGGCGGCATTTCTAAATGATAATCCATAGCTCCAATTATTTATATAATTTCAAAGGGACCAATGAACCTGTGGCTTATTTTACCTTTATTCCCAAATCTTATCACACCCATCATGAGAGATACATTTAATAAAACATGATCTCTCGCTGGAAATTAAAAAAAAATTACTTCAATTATTATCATATCTATTTTTCCTTTATTGAGATTCATTAATATGGTATTGAATAGTCTTTAACTTCTTTGTTTCATCCTCTACAAGCTCCGGTCCCACAAGCTTCCTTTCAATAACATCATCCCAACACATTGGCATACGAAATCTACTTATATACAATTCTTCATATGGTTCCATTTCAATAAATGAAATGAAACTATTATTGTAGGAAACTCACCAAACATAAATAATGATACCACATACCTTGAAAATCATGTGAGCATGATATCATCATCTCCCTATAATTTTTGATAATCTTTAATGATTACCCATCAGTTTGGGGCTTATTAGTAGTACTCAATCGAAGATCAGTTTCCATATATGTTTAATGACATTTCGAAATATTTATTGTGAACTGAGGATCATGATCACAAACAAGTGAGAGAGGTTTTCCACAGTGTCTTGCAACATCATTGATATAGAGTTGTACAAGTTTCTCCATTTTCAAATCCTCCCTTATTGTGAGGAAATTTCCAATTTTTCTATCTCTAGGATCAATTACCCACATTGCGTCATTAATTAATGGTGTTTTGGGTAATACAAATTCAAAATTAATGGTGATTTAATCCCATTAGAATGTACTAATATCTATAGGTTTCATGAATCATCTTGGATGTTTCCCTTCATCCTCTACTTATTGACATACTAAACATATTAATACATAATCAGCAGTTTCAGACTTCATGATGTCCAACTTGAAATGATCCTTCAAATATATATAAATTTTATTGCTATAGATACTGGTATATAAATTAAGGCTACGTGCATCATCCAATAACTCTCTTTTTATCTCAGGAATATGGGGAAAATAGCCTCTTCCCAAAAATTTTAAAATTACATCTTAATAAATAATATCAGCCATCATCCAATCATTAAAATAATTATTGTTCTTTTCAATATTATAAACATCATACTAGGAAATTTCAATTCATTCCAATAATTATGGTTTGCAATACAAGTTGAATAATTGATGATGTCTCTACCTACATTATAAATTCCAAACCCATATTTATTAGATCCATGAATACAAGATCCCTTTCAATCCTAATTTTGTTTTAAACTCCATGATCATTAATACTCAATGAATCAACTACCATATTCTCCTTTTCTATGTGGTTGTGTATAGAAAAATTCTAATCATTTAGTAGCTCAGGTCATCTAGTTTACCTCATGATGAGTTCAATATGTGTGATGATATATTTGATTCTCTTTTGATCCATATATATCTCCCTTCAATATCTATAAATATAGTGTATTCTTATCATCAAAGATATGATTACAGCTGATGACTCATGATTTTGAGTTTGATAGTTCTTTTCGTGGTTTTTTATCCACTCTGATGCATAGATAATAACTCTATCATTTTGTATAAGGAGACTTCCATGTCAATTAATTGATACATCACTATAGATCATAAATCCACAATTTCTAGATGAGAGGTTAGGGATCAGATAATTCACTTATCTACTCATCAATATTTCAAAACATTGTACACATTATTTTGCCTCTACGAACATATCCCATTAAAGAGAAATCATGGTATATGGGTTGGCTAAATGGTGAAGTTTTGGAAGAAACAAAGATAATAACATTCTAAACCTGTAAAACTACTTACCACATTTATGTATGTTGGAGTAGGTCATTCCGGGACAACCTTTGTCATTGTAAGATCAACTATGATTCTACACTTATAGAAAATATGACCCATAAATGAAACCTACTAATTCAAATATATAAACTTGATAAACATCCAATATAATTCATTTATTATATGTGTCTTTATAATTATGATCACCTGATTCTCATGATATTTATAACTTTTGGATTATACATGGATATCATCAATATATACCACATATAATGCATCATGATATTACTAGAAAATTTTATTTATTATATACATGATAATAGATGTTTCATTATTCCTGTAACACCCCAGGTAAAAAATGAATATGAAATTTTCATATTTATCCATATTTGTGAATAAAATATTAATATGACTTTAAAGGGGACGCTATGCTCGATGGCGTACCCAACAAGCAACAACGAGTTTCTTGGGAATCTTACGTTGCACTCTAATAATAAAATTATATTATTTCAAATGGTAGTTAACATGTAGCCGTTGTATTGGCGGGAATGGATAGAAATAACTAAAATATGATTATATATGTTTTTTAAATGTTTTTACATTTATCCAATAAAAGCTAAAGGCTTAAAATACGTAAAGAATTCAATTTTAGGCCTATATGCCCTAGTTTTCACCAAAGGTTCACTTATCGCCTTTTAATGGAGAACTGTCATTAAATATAGTTTTGTTCACTCTTAAACATTCTTTTGGACCAAATAAAACTCTTACTAAGAATCGGGACATCAAAATTTACTTTCTGTAAATTTTTGGTATCTTTCCGATAAAGTTCATTTTTTTTAATGAATAGTATAAATGTTGTGTTTTAATTCAAAACCTCTTTTTAATCTAATTTATTTATATGATTAGATAATATATTGAATTGGCTTTAAAGTTAAATTATAAAATATTTTTACCATTAAATCCGATAGTGGTCGTTGGAATTAATTTCTCTTTGAAATCAGACTTAAACTAGTGTCAATCTTCTGATACTTATTGTTTTATAAAAACACGCTATTTGCTCTGATAGCAGGAATTAATTATTAAATTAATTAATGTGAATAATATGTTTTGAATTTTGTAAAACGGACTTCATTTTTGAGTTCGTAATATCAAATATAGCTTAGGGTGAATTTTTTGTAATTTTCTGAAAAACTTCAATTTTTGATGAATAGTGAAACCACTAAGTGGTACTTATAAAAGCTGATTTTTGGTTTAAATGAAATTTTACCACGTCTGTGTTTTGAATTTCAAAAATCCGACATACATGGTTGTCATTAAGAAGTAAAATGTGGTTCAATGGGATAAAAATAATTTTTTGGTGAATAGTAACTTATTAAGTTTTTAATCGCGATTAGTGGTAATTAGTGTAGTTTAAGGTAAAAATGATATTATAAGAATGTGAAAACACCATGAAACTTGTCCTACACCTATTGGGTGAGTCATGGCCGACCCAGACAAGCCATGGGCCAACTTGAGGACCCCATGGAGCCACTTTAGTTGGAAAATGACAATAATATATTTTTATTTAATGGAAAAGTAAAATTGACACAAACATGATATGTTTTACTAAACCAATTTTTAAGTAGGGTTATACAAGTCATATTTTTTATTATAAATATTCATTGGAAAGATAAAAATATTTCCTACATCATAGTAATTTTTTTATAATTTTTAGACATTAAATAAAATAATTTATTTATGACATAATAATGATGCAGCGATGACATCATTATTTGACGATTTTAATAAAATGGAAAGATAATGTAAACTCTATGAACTACACATGTCCAAAACTTATTTGATGGGTGGATTTAGAACCTTTATAACCTTATCCACGAATTATATCAATGTGGGACCTTTTAAAACCGAAAAACATTTTAAAATAAAGGAATATTTCCTTACTTTCCAAAAGTGCCCCTCCTCTCCTCTTATAAAAGGCCCCCACCTCTACCTCATTTCACACACTTCTCAAGACTTTGGCTCGGCCAACCCCTGCCCATTTACTCTCTACACATCCCTCTCCTCATCTTAGAGGATTCCCTTTGGGCATAATCCTTTCAAAGGAAGCATTTTGGCTCAAATCAAAAGGAGTTACACTTTTAAAGGTAATTCATTCTCTCATGTTCATTTGATTTATTTTGCTTCTCCAACCACCTAAACTCTTTTTATTATCTTATTTTGTAACAACAACAGTATCTTCAATATACTAGGATGTTGTTATAAGATTTATTCGAGCTACACTCTCACACAACTACATCAAATGGTTAAAGAACATACGGTTTCCGTGGATGGGGAAATTCTGCCTCCCGAAACGATGATTGTTCAATACTCATTTAACACCTTCAAAGGTGGCCATTATGATGTCACTATTATTATATATGATATATAATATGTTTATATTTTACTTATGATTCTGTATTTTTCATTTTTGTCTTACCTTTATGGCTTCCATTATGGGTATACGCGATATCTTCATTTTAGGAAGTGCGGACTACCGCCCCCTCAAAGTGATTTGATTCGTTAAATACCATATGTGGGATGTATAAAGGATGGAACTAGGATATTATATATGATATTATACTGGAATTATAATATACCTTTATATCATTATTATTCCATTCTATAAAATACGAAATAGAAATGAAAGTAGCGTTCATGCGTACGTACGGCTTACCGTCTCCATGAACGGTGCATTTCACTTCTTACCTCCAAATGATTATGTAATGTTATAAATGCATGCATGTACTGGATATATATGACATATATTATATCTAAATAATGAATAAAATTCTGGATATAATAAACATTTGGCCACCCGAACAACATGTAATTCTAAGAAGTCCACTTTCGACTTAAGAACCAAATATCGACAAAACAATAATTATTAACTTAATGATTACATAGTGTTTATAACAAGGAAATAAGTGATATAAAAGGAATAATAAGCATGAAAAAGGTTCTTAATCAATTATAAATTAACTCAAGTTTATTATTCAGGAGATTAAAGAACGATCGAGTCAAGTCGGACCCGAGGTAGGGGATCCTACAACTCTCTTTCTTTTTAAGTACACTCTTTTATGTCATTTCTTTTAAGCTCATATTTCTTATGATTGGGATGTTCTTTTATATTACTCCTACTTTATTTTTTATGTTCATGTGATGAGAGACCCTATTCCCTCTCATCAATCCATTTTGTAATTTTTGAGTGGCGCCGTTAGGCTGCTAAACTTTCGTAAGAGATCGAACCTCTCTTTCTTTTTAAGTACTCTCCTTTATGTCACTTCTTTTAAGATCCTCTTTGTAATGTTGGGGGATGTTATTTTATATTCCTCTTTCTGTAAATTTTATTGTAATGTGATGAGATACCCTATTTGATCTAATCAATCCATATTCGGATGTTTTATGTGGCGCCGTTAGGCTGCCGAGAGTTCGTAAGGGATTTTTCATCTCACTTTTATTCCCGTGAGATTTATGCTACATTTGCCACAAATTACATTGAGTGGTGTATGTACTGCCCATTATTATACTCTTTGTGTAATATAATTTCGTTTATGAGTATTTACATCAATGATCTATTGTCCTTCTTCATGGGGTGTATGTTTTGAATGATACCCAAGTCGGTAAGGGAACCTTTCACCCTCCTCTTTTTTAAAAGAATTATTTTGTTGAGTCTTTTAATTTACATATTGTTATGTTGGGATATGTTCTCATATATCCTTAATGATGTAAATTTTATGTCCAAGTGATGAGATACACTTCTTATCTCTCATCAACTCATTTTGATGTGATGTCGTTAGGCTGTCAAGGGAACTTTTTAACCCAATTTCGATTTCTTTGGGTTCAACATGTGGTCATTGAATATGTCATCCATTGAATTTGTGTGAATGAACTTTTATTGTTTTACACTTGATATCCACTTATATTGGGTGTATTTATATTTTTCACACATATTTTTGAGATTGATTTGTCCTTAATTTAAGGATACCTTCTTTATAAGGGATTTCATCACATTTGACATTTCTATTGAGGGTTCATTGTTGTAATGCACCAATTCACTCTTATATGGTGTATATACTGTCCTTTGGAGTATTATATCATGAATCCATTTATTCTCATGATATTATAATGTTCTGACTAAATTTTATTCCTCAATTATTGTATTCAAGTGTCTCTGATTTTGGTAAAACCCCTTTAACCGAAATATCATTTTAAATGTTTTAATTATTTGTTCTTATTAATATCCATGTTTTCAAAATGGTTTTAAGGATTTATTTATATGGATATTAATTGTTTAAAATTTTAAAAGCTTCAAGGTGGTATGGGACACTTTGATTCAAAAATCTCTTTATTAATTATTTTAAATGGTTTTGGAAATGGTTTCTTTTTGAATGGATTCAATATTTCAATATACTAAAATGTTATATTGTGATTGAAATATGGAAAGGTTATGTTTCCTTTATGCATGTTTTATGTGACACATTTATGTTATGGTTCTTGGGCATTGTTATGAAAATGGGTGGTTCCGTGATAAACTAAGGGCGGGTGAGCCCGTAATAGCTCTCCAATGCATTGGGTAACACGAAGGAGTGAAACGTTAAGGTTTCTCCGAAGAGATTTAGGGAATATACTGTGATGGGTATTCCAAACGTAACCAAGAGGGTTACTCCCTACGTAATAATGTTATGAATGCCTCAAGTTACATTTATGTCTTATGTTTTCTATGATTTATTCATGATTTGATATGCCTATATTTTATGGGTAAAGTGTGATTTCATTCTAATGTATATATGAACTCATGTTTCCTTTCCATATTCTTATAACTCTTACTGAGATTTTTATGCTCATCCCAAGTTTTTGAAATATTTTTCACAGGTCAAGGGAAAGGTACATGATGTGATGATAGTGTCAAGGATGTGTCAAGAAAGAATCTGTGATATATTTTAAATATGTTTCCGTTGATGGGAAGAATGAATATTGTCTTTTATGTAACCACTTTGTTTAAATGTGGAATGTAATGCAAGTTTCATGATCTAATTCTCTAAAACTCTAAACCTGAAAAGATCCTCAATGTGTAATCTTGTAATAATTCATGATTAAGTAAGGTTTAAGGCTGGGACCTTATAATTCCATTCAAAATTCATTACTGTAAACTCATAATGCCCATACATAGATTGAAATGATGTCTTTGGAATATCTTCTTTCCTCACATGCAATTTATGATATCAAGATCGATGTTCAATATTAGAAAAATAATTGGATTCATGAATTTGATCAAATAAATCATCATTTTAAGGCATGAAATACTCATTAATTATTGTAATAGCATTTATTTATCAATAATCCATGCACAGCCTCAGGGATCCATATTTCACCTTGACAAGGAAAAGTGTAGTTCCTCTTGGAGAAAAACTAGGGGGATAAATCAGTTGTCACCCAATTTCTCTATTTTTTCTTTAGTTGAGCTAATTATTCTATATCAATTCTATATAGATTTTTTGATATATTCATTTCAGTAAGAAATTAAATCAAAGGAAAACATAGTTTCCCGATCCAGAGGATTTTAATGTAATTCTTAACAAAATACATAAATGAGATCTCACACAATAAGTACGCCATAAATTTTAATATTTCATTAGTCACTCATAGATATTGCATTCTCATCCTCTCAAATAATTTAATTTAGTAGAGAAAATAGAGGTTTATCTGGATAATAATCTTATGATGATGTTTCCGCTACAATGATAATGGATTTTAAACATTATTCACATAGCATAATTTTATACTTCTTGTAACATGTTTTCTCATTATATATAGAAATATAATTCATGTAATGGGTTATGTAAAAGTTGAAAATATGTGTGATGATTAAATTAGTAGATATATAATATTTATATTCCATAACAGTGACTACCTAACACATCATTAATGCAATGAATCATCCCTTAGGGGTTTTGACCGGACAATCCCTTATTAAAGAGAATTTGATGTATATAATTTTTAAAGAGAAATAGGATGAAATAAATGAATGTGATGATCCAGAATCAAATATATCATTGCCCATGATTGAGGAAACAATTATAGTACCTTCCACCACATGGTTTGGAACTTCAACATCAAAATTTGTGATCACATCATCGTAGCTTTCCCACATGGGATTCTATATTGAATGTTTTAAGGACATATTGTAAAACCATTGGAATAATGACCCATAAAATTATAATGGTAGTACTGAACATTGGTAGATTCTTTATTTCCATTCCAAATCATCAGATTTCTAGCATTTTCTCTACATTTTAAAAAGAATCACTTTCCATTTAAGCAAGCACCAAGATGTTTCTCTCCAAAATTATCACATGTTTGAAAACTGCACTTATTATTATTCCCTTTATTTATTAGTTCCTCACCCATAATGTTTTTATATTTCATTCCTATAATGTCATATGTTATTGAGAATTCTATATCTGTCTTGAGTGAAAAAGTGAAAATATCATCATATGATGTGAACGTTTGGGGATCCAGTTCCCATTTAGAGGAGTGTATTTAAACCGTCAATGAAACTGTGAATCTCGAACAAGGGATTAAATATGTATTATATGGAATGCATTTATATCATATTGATGTTATTTTCATATATTTCGACATTCTTAGAATCATTTCATTCAAATTCATAAACTACATTTCCATATATTCTCTCTTTTTCTGAGGAATTTATTTTTATTAGAATATTTTCATAAAATCCCTCCATTAAATATTTTTAATATCTTCCTATTTTTTTGTGTTTTGAATTAGTGAACACCATTGATCAAGATATCCTAAAAAATATTTAACTTCTAGGGAATCCTTATTCCTTTCATTACTTCACTATGCGATAAATATATTCTCTAAGGAACTTATCCACTTTACTAGTATGAATTAGTTTGTAGTCCCATTAAATGATGGTGGATTTTCTCACATAATGAGTTATGTTAGTTATCCACCACATTTTATTTTTGTATGTTCCCTATGAGTAAGGATATTGATCATAACATGGGCCAACTATCTTAGTTTACTTATATGTATTATAGAAACAATGGCAGCTCCAGATGTAAAATAAATATATTTCATTGGGGATAAATCACTACAAGGGATATGTTCATTCATTTATATTACATTACTTCAAATAAGAAACATTTTTAATTGATTCACACACCAGATTAAGATATATTGCTTATTTCATAATCTCAAGTAGTTTTATAATTAACCCAAATTGAAATCCTATGCATAAATAATCTCATAATAATAAAAATGGTTTCTTTGAGGAAAATTTGTATTTTAAGTCCTCCATAATGGATTGTAAAGGAGATTTAAATTATCATAAGAATATCCCTAGGGAGTGTCAAAACTGGTGTGCAGTAATTCTTGTTTTTATATACCAGGTTACCCCTGGTTAAGCTTAATGCACCTTGTCAGTTTTGTAACTCCTAGTTACATATATTCCAGTACCATGTCGACTTTAAGTAACCAAATATGGATGTATTATCTAGGAATATCCGCATAATATCTTCCATACCAAAATTATTGGATTATCTTGAATATTTATCCTAAATGAATATACTAGGGTTTTGATACCATGTAATCATTTCCTAAATCTAATTTAAATATATCAAAAAAACACTATAATAGAAACTATAAAGACTCGAACCCAGTAGCACATATCTGGTTCCATATTTTATTACATTTTCATGATGAAAAAAATGTTTTATCCAGATATAATGACTAGTTTATTTGTTTTCGAAAACATAATAAAAACACAATTTCAACATTACATCTTAAAATGATATAAATAATATCATGTTCGCAGGACTCCTAGATTATCCTATCATGTCATTCATAAAGTTAATATTCACTACCAAGGAAAAGTAAAACATAAAAAATTGGTTAACTCATACGCTTAGTAGGGGTATGTAATAAAATTTAATTTATCATTATAATAATAACATGCCATGGTAAACTATTAAAAACACATGCCATTAAAAATATAATTTAGCAAAATATTATAGCAAGGAATTCTGATTAAATATGACATTATGAATGATCAAAAGAGAATGAATCATTAAAATTGATAGTATATGAGTCAAGTGTTCACATTTTTTATCAATTAAAAATACTATAATTATGAAATAAATAATGTTGGACATATGAAACATATTGTCAAGGCCTCATCCAAGATGTTTGAAAATACTCCAATAAGTCCTCGGCCAAAAACCAAATATATTCCATTTCATGAGACCTACCAATGCATCGAGGGGAAATAATAGGATCCACAATTAAATTTTTTAGACCAATGTATTCTTCATATGGAAGAGGCTAAACAAAAATAACACGAACATATGAAATCACATTCCCCAATCCGTACACATAAACACTACCCATTTTGAGTATTTTGGAGAATTGTATCATGATTGCACATCCACAGAAAAAAATTCCAAAAACCATTTTATAAATTATCTTATATGATAACAATATATATTAACCTAAATAAAACATATAATTTATTTTAGTCATTGATATGGGAAAAATACACCCATAATAGCACAGATGTATTTTTGGGAGAAATACACTTTTACTTTGAAAATAACATTTCATTTGAAAAAATAATTGCATAAAAAAAGAAAAAAACTAAGTTATTTCTTCCATAATGAAATGAGTTGTTTTATAAAATAATTGTTTTTAAAAAAATATAATGTGCCCTTGAGAAAAGACATGAGTTTAAGAAGTTCCCATGAATCAATCTTGTTTATTGGTAATAATTGTGAAAGATCATTATAAAAATTATAACTACCCATAAAATAAATATGGATTTTGAATGGAAAACATATATAGTACGTTGGAAAATAATTTATGAAGTTAACATATTAATAATTATGAATTTAATTTTTATTAAGGGAGATAGAGGGTATCTGAAATTAAAATGGAGGTTGGGTTAGAAAATCATTACCTTGTGTATGAATGTATTCTCCACTCGAGGTAAACAACATATATAATAAAATAAAATAAAATAATTATTTATTTATTAACCTTATTTATATGTTTTTTATTCTTCTTAATTTTATTATGTTATTTTATTTACATTTTGTAACACCCCAAGCTTCCTCGGTATGTTTCCTTTCGAATAATGCAATGCCATGCATTGTACGCAACTTCGAGATTTTAGCACACCATAACCAATCAAACTAGCCGTTATGAATAGTAATACCTACTTTTTGAAATTCTATAAATTCTATCTCTCAAAATGGACTTCATTTTTGGATTCGGAATATCAAAATTAGCCTAGGGTGAAATTTTGGTACTTTTTGGATAACATTCATATTTTGATGAATAGTGAAAATTACTAAATTTTAATTAAAAACAAATTTTTTAATCAAAATAATTAATAGTGATAAATTATGAATTTGAGTGGTTTTAAATTATATTTATAATATATTTTTACCATGTAATACAATGTGGGTCATTGAACATAATTTCACATTTAAACCAGACATAAACAAGTGACAATCTTTTGATAGTTATTATCTCTAAAAAACACGCTTTTTGTTTTAACAACAGGAATTAATTTTAAATTAATTTCTGCCACTTCTGTGTTTTGAATTTGGAAAAAAGGATTCCATATTTGGAATCAGGATGTTTAAATTGTGTAAATAGGTAACTTTTATTTTTAAACATTTTGGATAATTACTTCGGTAAATTTTTTATTTACCATGGTTAAAGGGTAAATCCGGTAAACAAGGGTTAAACAAATAATATTATAATAAAACTAAATTGCCTTAAAACGTGTCATAACCCTATTGGTTGATACATGGTCGACCATTGGCATCTTTGGGTCGATTTTGGGACCCCATGGATCCACTGGTAAGTTATAATGACACTTTATTTTAATTAAGTTAAAATAAATACAAAAATGACACAAGCATATATCTTTTAGAAAAACAATTATTACATAGGGTTATATATGTTGGATTTTAGATTATAAATATTAATTAGAAAGATAAAACGATTTCCTACATAATTATATTTTATTTATAATTTTTAGACATTAAATAATTTAATTTATTTATGACACAATGATGATGTAGTAATTACTAAATAGTGAAAAATTAAAATAATTGATATTATAAATACCCAAATAAATATAATATGAAACTTTTAATGAATTAAAAAAAATATCTAGGATAATATGATATATTATTATTGATTTAATTGGCTTTGTTTGAAGTAACCAATCTGTTATGAGTTTCACAAAAATCAACTATTGAATAGTGTCAAAATTGACATAAAAGAGTTCTTAAAACAAATATTATATTATTAATTGATATTAATTTCCTAAAAATATGAGTTTCGGACAAGAGACTTATATCATGATAGGTTAATAATTAATGGACCACTTGGGGGGTCTCTTGGATGTATATGGTATGTTTATTAACCATATAATATAAAAATACAAAGAGACATTGTAAAAGTGAATCAAATTAACTAAGAGTTAATACTTAAAGATAAGGTTAATATAATGACCCAAACCAGTCTAAATTCTATTGGTTGAGTGGTTTTCAAGACATACCCACCTTAAAATCTAAATAATAAACTTTGGAGCCATTATTAACGGAATATGAATTTATTATAAATTAATATATCTAGCTTTTCCAAAGGTGCCCCTCACTCCTCTTATAAAAGGGCACTCCTCCTTCTCATTTCTTCACACCTTCAAAGCCCTTTTGTTCGGCCAACCCCTGCCCATATACTATCTCAACTTCCCTCACTACAACCTAGAGGCCTTAGTTTTATCAGAAAGCCAACCTATGTAGCCCTTTTGATCAAATCAAAATGAAGAACCCGAAGAAGAGGTAATGTTTTCACCACCCCTTTTCAAGTTCCTTTCTTCTTCCACTTTCTCTTTCTTTTTTATTACCATTATAAAATAATAACTCTAGTATCATATATATACTGTGATGTTATTATAAATATGGTACAACCATATTCAGTATTCTATCCATCTTTTGAATAACATGTCACCATACGTGCGTACGTACGGCTTACCGTCTCCACGTCGTGGTGTAATTGTTAATCAATATATTATTTGGATGGGAATAATAATGATGTTTAACTCTTGTAAATAATAAATATAACATGATAATGATTCTGTATATAGGATATAACATCCAATTATATATTATTTTAATTTCAAAAGAATGATATTTCCGCTCGTGCGTATGTACGGACTACCGTCTCCACGAACGCGATGAGATTCATTCTCCATCATATCCATTCAAGTATAATTATAATTTTATGATTTAAAAATAGTATCTAAGGACTTGATATAATTCTGGATATTAATAATATACATCCCATTAATAATGAATATGGCTCACATAACAAAGAATATAAAGTAAAATGAACCTGTTAACACCCGAAATGACGATAATTCTATGATATTATTAACAAATCAATGTTAAAAGATCATATATGATATCATATTAAAGTAAATGATTCTTGTATAATTCAATAACAATTATTTCACCATTATACAGGAGGTAAACCTACCGTCGACCAAGGAAAAAGTACAAAGTAAGGGGTTTCTTATCTCACTTTTAATTCCATGAGAATTCCATTGATCACCACTTAATTATTGCATGTGGTGTATGTGTACTGCCCATGATTGTATTCATTGTGTAATATAATTTAATTTATGGGTATTTACATCTTCATGGTATGATACTTCTTTAATGGGTGTATGTTTCGTAAGTTACCTAATCGATAAGGGAATTTGAGATTTCAATTTCCACTCATTTGGCTTTACGCATGTTTCATTGATTATATTACCCCAAGATTATGTGTGGAATCAATATTCAGTTGATTATGTCATTTTTTCCACTCCCCTTCCTATGGATATACTTTTGATACACATAATCACTCCATTGATAATTCTCAAGTCATTGATATGAATTTGATAAGAGTAATTTTAACTCATTCTCCATTTGTTGAGTTAAACATCTAATTCGTTGGTGTTGTTTTTAAAAGAATATGTGTGAATGTCATTTGATTGTTTTACACTGAATATACAATCATATTTAGTGTATTTATATTTGTAACACATAATTATGTCGTTGATTTATCCTTAACCTAAGGATACAGCCTTTATGAGAGATTTCATCTCAATTTACATTCCATTGAGACTTCTTTGATGATATACACCAAATCACTTTTATGTGGTGTATATAATGTACTTTGACATAGTATATCATGAATCCCTTTATTCTCATGATATTACAAAGTTTTTATTACCTCAATTATTTTTATTCAAGTGTCTCTCTTTTGGTTAGAATCTCTAACTAAAATACAATTTTTAAATGTTTTAAAGACTTATTCATCTAAATCTTTCTCATTAATGTCCATGTTTTAAAAATGGTTTTAAGGATTTATTTATATGGAAATTAAAGTTTATAAATTAAAACTTCTTTTAAAAAAGTTTCAAAGTGGTATGGGACACTTTTATTAAAAAACCTATTTTTAAATGGCTTCTTGACAAACAGTGTGACTTTTAAATGATTTCAAGAAAAAGGGGGATATTTCTCTCAAATAGTTTTGATCATTATTTACATATATGTCAACATCCTTCATTATACTTGATTGAGGTCAATGTGATACAATACAATATTCCATATTTTATCGAATGAGTTATGTTTGACTGTGGATGTGCAATTTTTATACCATTCATGGTTTGTGGTAAACGTATTGACATTTCGTATGCTAGTTTTAATACGAATGTTTATGTTATATTTAAACCTGTTCATATGAGGAATGCATTGGAATTAATAAGTGACAGGTGGAGCCCGCTATAGCTACTCAATGCATAGGTAGGTCTCATGAGACAAACTAGTGTCTTGGCACAAGGCCTTGACAAAATATTATTTGTAGTCTTGGCACGAGGCCTTGGTTATGTGGTTATGATATTCTGGCATTATGCATTCCATCATTATGAAAGTGGTTATTGATAATGCATGGGATTTTTCGACTAGTAGAATATCCATGTGAGTAAGTAAATTGGATTATTTTATTTTATCTTTTCCATTTTATGCTGATGTTCAAGTTTAAAAGGATTTTGTTTTAGTTATAAACTGTCTGATGTGTTTATGCTTATCTATGAATGCTTCTGCTATAACGTTATCCTTACTGAGCATCTGAGCTCATCCCTTTCCTATGTTTTATTTTCCCAGGATTTGAAGAAGTAAGTTATGAGTGACCTGCAGGGATAGTATGTGGGGATATGAGTGTGAAATATGAAGACTATGTTGTTGTTGTTGTAGTTTTTCACTTTGTAATTTAATGTAAAACTTTATGAATATATCTAGTGTTTACAAGGCTACTAAACCAATCTGTCTTTCGATATTTGATCTTTCTTGTTATAATGCCAATGTTATGTAATAATGCACTGACTCTGGGTTACTAGGGTCGGGGCGTTACACCTTTTCTGATTAATAGGAAATAATTTTTTTCTTGGGTGTTTTCATTCCCATGGTTTTCATTATCGGTATAATTGTATATAATAGATGGTGGTAATGTGGAATGGGTAAAATTCTCCAATATTGAATTTAAATGATATTTATGAACATAAATTAGAGTAAATTTTTATTTATACCATCTTTTTATATATTATGAGTATGAATAACTAGATAAAAATTTATGAAAATCATTTAGATTTTTATTGATGTTTTTCGATCACAATGAACTAGAAATTTTATTATTAATTAAAATCATTAATAAATTATGGTGACAATATTATAACATAATATATAATAAATTTCATAGAATTTTTTTAACCATAGAAACAGTTTCATGAAAATTATTGAATATGAAATTGAAAAATGAATCTTTTTCATGCACAAAGGTTGTAAATCGGCACGTCCCGGATGGTGTTTTTTTAAATAAAATAGAGCGAGTAAGGATATTGATGATGTATATTTAACAAAAATAATATAATTATTGTATTATTTTATGATAATTGAGTTCCCATGATCCTTTTTACATAATAGGTGAGGATATAATAAGTTATATAACTTATATGAAATTAATATTAAAAAAGAATATGTTTTTACCTCTTTAGAACTCTTACTTGAGAACATTTTTATGTGAACGAATTTAGACTCATGGAACAAAAAAGTGCAACTGGTAGTGGAGATAGACCAGAGAAGAGTATTTTCGAATAACATATAGAGGTTTTTAGTAGTGGAGTGAAGGGATGAGGGTGTGAGGGGTGGGTTTTATAGTGGAGGAGAGGAGTGATTCCTGAATATCTTATACATTATATTATTATATTTCCCAAGACAATTAATAGTGGTTGATTATTGTTACCAAAAATAGTAATAGGTGTATAATATTATAAAATAGGTGAAAATTACTTCATCCATGACTCAAGAATTATGCATAAATTTATATATTTAACATATTTCGTAAAATATCAAATTTTCCTTATTCAAAAATATTCTACTACTTTATAAAAATCTAAAAAATATACCTTAATTATTATACAATGTGTATAATTAAAAAAATAAACTCCATTTTATCAAAATATATTTCTAAATAAGAGATAATTAATTTTGAAATAAAATCATTATTTTCATGAAAAATACATATTTTAAATATAAAACCGATTTTGAAATAAATTCAAAAATAACATAGGTATCATAAAATGATAAAAAAATAATAGAAAAATATATTTATGTTGGAATAAATTGTATGAAAATGATTTTTATTTTACATATATTTATAAATTTAAACCATTTATTAAATATATATTACTCTTAAAATTTCCACTCATAAATATTACTTTTTAACTATTCATGCTAATTTATTTGGTGCCTCATTTATTTAAACATACATGGATATGGTTTATATTTATAAGTTTATATTACTATTCATAAGGGTATATTACTAATTATAAATATATGTTACTATTCATTAAAAATGTAAGTTGATCCAATCAGACTTAAATATCTAATTGATTGCAACTGTTTATGAATGTTTTTTGAAATTAAGATCATAAAAGTGGAAATATTTTACCTAGAGGCTTAGATATAACTTTATCCTATCATAAAGTGTTTATTTTTAGGGGCTCAATGTTTCAGGGATTCTATATTCAATTTATTTTCCAATCCTTGGGGTGATCCAACATTAAAATTATTAGATAATATAAAATATTCTTATTCCATATAAGCAATTAATTTTCCCAAATACAATTCAAATAGGTGTAAATGTTTAACTTAATTTTAATCTGGTGATTGTGATGAGAAAATATTTTCCAAATAGATATGTTCAAAAGATTAAAACAATTGTATATCAAAATTCATTATGAAAATGATTATAATGGTCTAAATTTCAATAATATATATATATATAATTTAAAATATTTTACCATTAAATATATATTCATTTAGTTTTTATTTTTTAAAATTAATTATATAAAATTTCAATTCTTAATAAAATCTATTTTTTTAACTATTCCTGGAAAAAATTAACTAATCAATATTTTCAAAAACACGCCCTAAGATAATTTTGATTGGATAATTTGAAAAATTAATTTATATTTGAAATATATATTTTCTGAAATGGGGTTGAGATTTTATTTTAATATTAGTTGATAAAATATTACGCAGATGGTTTTTAGAAAGAATACATTTTGTAGTGAAAATTTTAATTAATTCTTTTCTCGGGTCAATAAAACACATAAGAATAATTTCAACCATTTAATTGAATATAAAATTAAATAATTAAATATTATCATTCATTAAAACTAGTTATTATAATTTAATACATGAAAAACATTTAGTACATGAAATATATTTTTTGATGAAGATTTGTTTATTTTCATTTAGTTTTTACATTCATTTATAATTAATTACTCCAACTAATTTTTATTCTAAAAAATAGTTTATAAATTATATTTTCATAATAATTTCATTTCTATTAATATAACCTATTTATACTAATATGTGATAACTGTCAGACTAATTTATTATATTTTAATATTATATCATATTTCATTGAAAATTACAGTTAAATGTAATTCAAAATATTAATATTATTAAATTTATTTAAAAATATAAATTTTATATAATCTCATGGTGTTAAATTAAATAGACCTTAAAAAGTATTTACCTGAAAAACCATCAATTTGTTAATAATATATAAGGATAGTTCATCCTCATTACTTTTTGGGGTTCATATGTAGCATATTTGTACTAGTGGATTCGCAACAAAACATTAACAATGTATGTGGTCTTGTTTTGTAAAACATTATCTATTTGATCAAGAATATCTACCAGCTATTCGACATATAAAACTTCACAATCCAATAATATGTCTTATGAGTTTTGTTAATGTGATGGATGAGGTATGTAATTCATATCGAGAGATACGTGAGACATATATTGTACATGGGATAGATTTGGTTGATGCACCAATTTATAAGCTTCCACCATGATATGATTAAAATTTTCTTTGAAAATGATGTAACAATGTCCTCAATTTCATTTATATTTAGTAATATGTCATAAATTTTTTTCATTGATCAATCTCCATATCATCTTTTACTCTATGAAATTATGTTGATTTTTTTATTACTGATGCCCAAATAGATTAAAATATCACTAAATGATTGATATGTCATTACTTTTATCTCTTGATAAAAAAATGGTTTACATTTGTTATCATATATGGATAAATCATCCAATGGTGAATAAATACATTAATTTCTAAAATGAAATCAAATTTTTATCTTAAACCATTTTAAAATTTTTTCCTTAGTACCAATCTATGTAAGCACCCAAGCATTTATTATTGAAAATTCCTCTTGATCAAATTAAATATCATATTATTTAAAATGGTAACATAAGAAATATTCAATTCTTTGGTGTTATTTTTTGGATTTTAAAATACCATTAAGAATTGTTACCATTTATAATATAGTCATTTAACAACCAAAACATATAAGTATAAATATAGGGCATTAACTAATCCAATTTACTCAAACAACGGAAGCCATGAACTCATCCAATAAAATTTCTCTGAACTAATCCCATTAGATGGATCTAAAAAAGGAGGAAGTCACTAGGCTTCCCTCTTTACCAAGTCAATGATGAGCTTCAACATGTTATGTTTGAATAGATCCTCTTATGGAAGAAGTTGATATTAATAGTGATTACCACTTGGGAAATGTTATCTAAGCCACCACAAGTGTTTTTCACAATCCCACCCCTTACCCTTAGGACATACGTGGGTGTTATAAGGGGTTATGTAACAAGACCTTATCATTATGATTATGTACATTAGATTCGTATATAATAAGGAATATAAATTCATATTACTATTATTACATTTTTAATAGTTTTTAAATAACAAATTGTATTTTTATATAATATTCAATTGAATATATATTTTGAGGAATTAATGGATTTAAATATTTAACAATATTTTGATAAAATATTATCAATAAATCAATTTTTATTGATATAAATAATATTATAATTTCATGAACACAATTTTAATTTTTTTTATGGTTTGAATGTTTTTTTTCAAAACCTATGAATTTTTTAAAAATCTATGTTTTTATTTTTAGAAGAAAAAAATCACCTTTTTAGATAATTATTTAGAGAAAATGAATATCAATTTTTTATACTGGATGTCAAAAATATGTAACTGTTAATTTTTCAAAATTTTATGATACATTCGAATTTTTGGTTAAAAATTAAATACCATTTAAATATATAATGACTTTTATAACATCATAATGACCTAATAGTGATGTAATTAAATAATATATTAAGGTTGTTTGGCAAATATATGTTTTAAATTTAAAATAATGTTATTTTAAAATTGTTTGATTAATTTTGTAGTTCCTTAGTGGACCCTCCAACACTTATAATATATTTTAACCTTTTAAAATTATTTCCTTGAGTGTGTGAAACACCTCCACATATTAAAGCCTAATATTTTAATATGTCTAAAAATTTTCCTTGTAAAATAATTTTTTCCCCTCCACTTTTGAAAAAATACATGGTCAAAAACCGTGGGATGGTTTTATATTTTTATTATTTTAATGTGTGGTGTCCAATACCTAAATAATAAATCATTCCATCTCCTTTACTATACAATCCTAATCAATATCCCATTCTTAATCACTCATTTGTTTTAGATATGAACTATCCCCTTCCTTCCTCTCTCTAGAATCCTCCCAAAGCACCCCAAAATCCCAATAAGACCCTCTAAAGCCTCTCCCAAATCCTTTGGGATCACAATTCCAAGTAAGGTATCCTCAATTTCCTTCTATTATTATTTATGTCCAAGATTAATTAATTGTTATTCCCATTTATATTCAATTAAAAATATTGGTTTATAATTTATCACCTCTCTAATACATCCCTAGATATCTTTTAGTGATGAAAAATAATTCAAAAACATTTATTTTGTTGAATGTGGGGAGAAGTGGAAAATGATTAAGGGGGCCTTAAATGAAATGACTTAGGGAATCCAACAATACATAATTCCTCCCATGTACAACATTCTCTCTCATTAATTCCTCCCATGTCTACTTGTTTCTATGCTGAAATTCTATAAGGGATTTCTATCTCCTCATTTACATTCAAGAAATTATTTTATTTTATGAAACTAAATTACAATAAATATTTTGGTAGATAAACATATATGACCCACATAGATTCCACTTCATTTATATAGGGTGATAGATTCCTTTCTCTCTCATTTACCATTTTAATTAATTGTTATGTCACGTTGTTGTACTACCGAATTTGCATCGTGATTTTCATGCCATAGTAATTGTGTACTGAATAACATGCCCTTTTCCAAATCAAGGGTTTCCACCTTTACAAAAATTTACTTATCGATAATATAGATTCATGTATGAATTCAACATTCCATTATCATGGAATAAATTATGATTTTGAATTATTCCATGTTGTATGATCTATGTGGAACACTTATTCATGAAATGGAATGATCAGGAAGGGTGCACCAATATAGTACTAGAAATCATTAGGTAATGATTATTATTGTGATAGATCATGATTAATTAGTGTTTTCTCATGATAATTCAAGTAGAATGTGGATTTTCTCAAGCCAATTCAATGTAATGAGTGTTTAATGATGCTCCATGTGCAATGAACCATAGCTCATGATAATATCATGTTAAGTATTGTTTCCACATTTCCATGTTATGAAAATAATGCTATACCTAGTCTTTATGTTAATGTTTATCTTATTCTCCATTAATATGTATATTTCTTAAATTGTAATATTTTATTCATGTTATGTATTGTTTACTCCCATATTAGGATTTATATCTCACCGTTTTCTAATGAAAATCCACTGGTTATCCCATTAAATTTTAAGTACGACGTAATTATTTTTTCATGTAAATGAAATTTTCAATAATGATTTTGGGTTTTATGTTCTATGTTTTTTTGTAATGTTCTTAATATCTTGAGAAACATTACATATTGATCTCTAGAATTTTATTAAGTGGATGTATATGTAATAAATCATGTTTATGTGTGTAATAAAGGGAAGGGTTATTATAGTTAGTATCTTAAGAAACTTTTAGTTATTTTTGGGATTAGTATTTTAAAACCCTAGGGAAAGGCATAGGGATAAGACTAAGTATAATAAAAAAATCCCAAAATTTTGGTGAATATTGAATAAGTAACATATCCAGTTAATACATCTCTATATAGATATGAGAAGTTAGAGGCGGCTCTAGCACATATATATCTAGGGGTAAAACCTGAAAACACAACTCTTAGATAGACTCGAATGAGAACAGGTGCATGAAAATGGGCCTTGATGCACTCTTAGTGACAACACTCTTGTGGGATATTCTTTTGTAAATTCATAATCTCAGTATGAACCATTTTTATCGGAGTTAAAAAAGTCCATAAAGAATATATGTTAAGAAGTAGATCATTTGTAACATAGATATGTTAAAGAAATAAATTTAATTTATAAGTTATTCCCATTAGTAATATGATTACCCTTTATGTGTTACCCCTAAATTTTCTTTTATTTCCTCCATTGACCGATAATTGGATGACTTGGGATAATAATTGATGTGAAGATCAACGTGATTACTGTTCTAATGAGATTCCCAATTAAATGAGAGTGGGAATAGAAGAAAATTTCATGATAATATATCAATTATCCCGTGTTTTTAATATAAAAATGGGTCAAGATGAATGTTTAACCCCCCCCCCCCAATGAAAGAACAATCCACAATCGAGAGCATCATGAGGCGAAGGCGTCATACTTTTAATGTACCATTCAATCACTCAATCACCAAAAAATGGATCAAATCCATTTGAAAGATCTTCCCCATCCTTCAATGTTTTGAATAAGAGAAGGCAGTTATGGTTTCTAATCATATAGACATTGAAGGTGATCAATGGTGAACATTGATTAGAAATATAAAGCTTAAAATGTATATCAAGGAATAAGGATGGAATGATTTCTAAAAAATGTTTTTCGATAAATATTTTCCTCAAACCCTCTAACTATAGATGGAAAAGGACTTCTTTTACCTCCTGAAAAAAGATGAGGAATCCATCGAAGCGTACAAAGAAAATGTAACAAGGCCTTCATGATATTAATATTGCTTTGTGGCTACCCCCTAATTCAGGGTTTATCACTTATTTGGTGGGCTAAAACCTAGCCTAAAAAATTCCTAAACGATCTGTGACTTCGAAAGCTATGGGAAAATTTAATGATTGTAACATCATGGACCCGGGTGCCGCGCAACGGGTGCCCCGAGCCCGGTTCACCAAATGACCTCAAGCTCATTTATCCAAACGCTAGAGGCTGCCAACTAGCAGTGAGGGCCCAGGTCTGATAGTGGGGAAACTATGCCCTCATTTGTCAAAGTGTAGCGCAGCGGAATACCATAATCAACATACAACAAACAACGGAAGCAGTAAACATACACAACTAAAATAACTACAGCAGTGGATATAACCAACAGTATATATGTGATGATTCTACATGTTTCAAGTTCTATGAAAACATCCAGAACATGTTATACATCAATATAGTACAGTAGAAAACAGAGTATGGAAAACAAGCAAAATAGCAAGCAGCGACATCGCGAGCTTAGGATCGGTCACATGCCCTCCTACTCCACAGCAACAGTCAAGTACCTGTATATAGACTCTTGCCCCTATCCACACCTGCAGCAACAAAATCTATTTGGGCCGAAAAGCGTTACCCAAATAGGGTGTGAGAAATATATCTCAATAGGCACCCACCAAAGGCTCGTGGCCAACCGCGTGTAAGCATGCAACAATAGTGTGAAGTAGTAAAATGCAATGAAGTAAGCCGTACTCAAAAGTAACTAATTACCAGTTATATTGCCATTTTATTATCCATTTAATCCATTTAAATTTTAGAAACTACCACATTGCATTTCTAAGTAAAAAGTCGATGTCCTCAGACAAACAAAACCTTACCCTCTGGTAAGCAGAATCCAACCCGCAGGTATATCCCTCAGGCGTAACAGAAATTGCCCTCAGGCGTAGGATGTTTCGCCCTCAGGCACAAAAGTGAAGCCCTCAGGCACGAAAGGTTGCCCTCAGGCGAAATACTACAGCCCTCGGGCTAAATAGTTCAGTTCCCTTAGGCTAATAACAACAATGCCCTCAGGCCAAATACAACAATGTCCTCAGGTTAAACGGGCTACCGGGACATGCCCAATAGGTAAACAATCAGTAACAAGCAATTCCTCCCAAGGCAATTCTACAATTACTACTTTGAAGGTATACCCTCGGGTATCCTGGCCAAACGGCTAAATAGTGAAACACACCCTGGGGGTGGTTCTGGATCCAAGATGCGATCTCAACCAGCATTTTAATATAATAGTTTAATCACCAATGCAATTCTAGGCATTAAACATTGCAATGACCTCAGCCACACGACACCCCAACATGGGTTCATGGCACAAAAATGCACAAAACACACAACAGTTTGAAAATAAACACAAAGCCACCTACCTTATGGGCCAACAAACACTATACCCGAACGCTGGCTCCAGAAACGCCCAAGAAGGGCGTAGCTCTGACGAAGAACAAAACCCATTCAAATGTAAATAACTTACATTGGGAGAAGAATTGGCATGAATGATACCAGGAGGAGGAAGGGCTTACCCGTGCGGTTCCAACGAGATCGTCCGAAGCCGAATCGGATTCCAGACGAACACCTGGCGGATCTTCAAAGTCTGGCCTCCTCCTTTGGCTCCAAAATGGCTCAAACGCCTCCTCTGCCAAATGAGTAGGCTACTTCCTGTTTTAAGCTGAAAAAACAAAGTACACAACGTGTACTTCTGAGTACACGGTGTGTACTTCTTTCATTTAACTGTTCATTTGGCGGCACCGGCACTGTTCACCTGTCGACAAGAGTACACGACATGTACTCCCGAGTACACTGCCTGTAATGCCACCCAGCTGGCGGTGACTCCACCGACTTACTTTATAACCTGCCCACTGACTACACGGCATGTAAATGACTACTACACAGCATGTGGTTGGTTCCTACACCCTTTGTGGCCAGCAAGGCTACACTCCCTCTGTACTTATCCCAACACGGCGAAAAGTACACGACGTG
The DNA here is from genome assembly GCA_963277665.1 of Viscum album. Classification (NCBI taxonomy): domain Eukaryota; kingdom Viridiplantae; phylum Streptophyta; class Magnoliopsida; order Santalales; family Viscaceae; genus Viscum; species Viscum album. The sequence goes on along the minus strand of OY728142.1, from coordinate 387,472,562 downwards.
TGGGCAAGGTACACGGCGGGTAGTTTCAAAATTTAGGATTTTTCCCCATTTTTCCTTATTTTCCCAAAATCAATTAAGGAAAAGGAAAAGAAGAAGCCCTTACCTCTAAAACAAGAACCGGGTTCTTACAAACTCCCCCCCCCCTTATAGAAATTCTTCCCCGAATTGCCTTTTCCAGGGTGGCAAAGATAAAGCTCAGGAAAACTTTGGCCACTGAGCATGTACATCGGCCTCCCGCTCCCAGGTCTCATCTTATACTCGACCATGCTACCATAACACCCAGACGAGAGGAAATGACCAGCCTCGGAGAACCTTCGTGCTCCTGTCAACGATACGGATCGGATGCTCCTCAAATGATGCATCATGCTGAAGCTTAACCACTTTAGGCGGAAAGGTGTGAGATGGGTCTGAATGGTAGTGACGCAACTGAGACACGTGGAAGATGTCGTGCATGGCCCGGTACAGCTGCGGTAACTGTAACCGATAGGCAACCAGACCTCATCTCTCCAGAATCTCAAATGGTCCCACATACCTCGGCGAAAGCTTACCCTATCTCATGATTTGTTTGTGTCCCAACCTCGGTGAAACACGCAAGAAAACCTGATCCCCCACCATGAACTCCAAAGGTCGTCTGCGGCGATCAGCATAAGAATTCTGACAAGACTGCGGGGCAGCCATCCACTTCTGAATTAACTGGTCCTGCTCAGAGGTCTCCTGCACGAGCTATGGTCCCAGTAAAGCTGCCTCACCTGCCTTTAACCAGCACAATGGTGATCGGAATGTCCTACCATATAATGCCTCATATGGTGCCATGTCAATAGTTTCTTGAAAACTATTTTTATAAGAAAACTCGACTAAGGGTATATGCTTCTCCCAAGAGCCCCCCAAGTCTAGGACGCATGAATGCAAAATGTCATCTAGCACCTGTATCGTCCGCTCTGACTAGCCATCAGTCTGAGGGTGGTATGCTGTGCTCAGAAGCACCAGTGTACCCAACGCCCTCTGAAAACTCTACCAGAAATGAGACATAAAGAGGGCGTCCCTATCTGAAATGATAGAACGAGGGACCCCATGAAGATGTACGATCTCTCGGATATACATCCTTCCGAGCTCGTCCACACCAAAGGTCTCCTTGATTGGAATGAAGTGAGCTACCTGAGTAAGTCTGTCCACAACAACCCATACGGCGTCATTGCGTCGAGGTGACATTGGGAATCCCGTCACGAAATCCATCGCGAAAGAATCCCATTTCCACTCCGGAATGGGAAAATGCTGTAACAGACCAGCTGGTCTCTGATTCTCTACCTTCACCTGCTGATAGGTAGAACACCTCGTAACAAAACCAGCTATCTCTCTCTTCATACCCGGCCACCAGTACTGACGTCTCAAGTCTCGGTACATCTTGGTAACCCCGGGATGAACTTCCCAAGCTGAAGCATGAAACTCCCTCATCATCTCCTCGTGTATATCCCTTGGAACCCATACACGTCCATTGAAATGCAAAACCTCGTCATCGCCTATCGTCCAACCATAAGGAGGGTCCTCACTTGCCACCGACTCCCGTAGAACTAGGCCTTTTGAAACCGATAGCTGCCTCATCCTCACTCTGTCCAGGAGGGTAGATGTCACAGCTAACGAGGAAAGATAAGTCTGCCCCTGACTATCATGCACCTCTAGATGCATCTCAGAGAGCAAAGCCATAAGCTGCCATTCACCACTGGCCTCCTGCACTGCCTGTATCTGAGTCTTCCTGCTCAGTGCATCGGCTACTGCATTACCTTTACGAGGTGTATAGGCAAGCTGAAAATCGAAGGACTGTAGGTACTCGACCCACCTTCTCTGCCTCAGATTTAGGTCATGACGAGTAAAGATATACTTGAGGCTTTTGTGGTTGGTGAAAACCACAAAATGCTCCCCCAACAGGTAATGTCTCCAACAGCGCAACACATGCACAATTGCAGCCAACTCAAGATCGTGCGTCGGGTAATTCTCTCATGTGGCCTCAAAAGCCGAGACCCGTACGCCGCAACTCAGTCGCCCTGCATCAAAACGGATCCCACCCCAATCCCTGAGGCATCACAGTAAACTGTATAGCTCCTCCCCTGCTCTGGGAGTATCAGGATCGGTGCTGATGTCAGCCTTCCCCTCAGGTCCTAAAAAGCTGTCTCACAAGATTCTGACCAAACGAACTTCACACCCTTCTTAGGTAGACCTGTCAACGGTGATGCTAAGTTGGAGAAGTCCTGTATGAAACGTCTTTAGTAACAATCCAACCCTAAGAAACTCTGTATCTCAAACACATTCTTAGGCTGATCCCAAGAAACTACTGCTCTCACCTTCTCTGGGTCTACTAAAACTCCTTCCTCTGAGATGGTATGACCCAGGAAGTGATTCTGGTCCATCCAAAAGTGGCACTTCGAGAGCTTAGCATATAGGCGATGCTCTCTCAGTGTACTCAATACGATCTCAAAGATTGGTGGCATGGTCATGTCGAGTGTGAGAGTACACCAAGATGTCTTCCACGAATACTACCACAAATGAATCAAGATACAGATGGAACACACGATTCATCAGAGCCATGAAAACTGCTGGCGCGTTTGTGAGCCCAAACGGAATAATCGTATACTCATATAGACCATACCTACTCCTAAAAGCTATGAGAGGTATATCAGATGGTCTAACGTGCAACTGATGATATCTGAATCTCAAGTCACTCTTCGAGAACACTCATGCTCCACAAAGCTGATCAAACAAATCATATATCCTTGACAAGGGATATCAGTTCTTAACCGTCAACTGGTTTAGCTTCCGATAATCCACACAAATCCTAAGGGTACCATCTTCCTTCTTCACAAAATGGACCGGAGAATCCCAAGGAGAAGTACTGGGTCGAATAAAACCCTTTTCCTATAGCTCCTCTAACTGCCTCTTGAGCTCCTGCAACTCAGGCGTGGCCATCCTATAAGGAGGAATGGACACCGGTGTTGCTCTTAGCACAAGCTCGATAGAGAAATCCACCTCACGCACCGGTGGTAGACCTGAAAAGTCATCCGGGAAGACATCCCTGAAACGATTGACAACTGGAGGGAAAACCGTCTGACAAGTCCCCTGGTCATCCAGATATAAGCTCGCAATCTGGGCTATGACTCCACCTCACCCATGATGCTCTGGTTCAGCTTGACTCGCCTGAACATCCCACTCACCATTGTATTGAAACTCCCCACCCTCTGGTGACGTGAAACGCACCCTGCGACGATATTAGTCTACAAATGCTTGGAAGGGAACCAACCAGTCCATCCCAAGAATGACGTCATAGCTCGTCATCTCTAGGACATAGAGGTCCCAAAGGAAGTGACACCAACAAACCTCAAGGGGGCACTCCTTGCACTGACGCACAACAACCGTCCAAGTCCCCAACAGAGTGTCTAGCATCAAGATATCAGAATAAGTAGAAACACCGAGCCCAAGGCTCTCCACAATGGGTACAGATATAAAACTATGTGTATCACCTATATAAAAAATTATTGAAGACAAGATAGAAGCCACTAGAATAGTACCTCTGACTATCGAAGGTCCGAGATCCTGCTCCTGCTGGGTCTGTTGCACTGCATATGCCTGCCCAGTGCCACGGCACTACGACACAGCCTGGCTACCCTGAGCTGTCTCGCCCTGCTGCCTCTATGATCCTGGTGTCTGACTACCATGCCACGACCACCATCTCTGCCAGCCCGCACTGACGTATTCCAGTTCCCTGACTGGTAAGAAGCCACTGGTCCTGCTCCAACACGCGGAGTCTACACAGAACCCCTCTCACTAGCCACTGGTAGAAACGCCCTGAAAAAGTGTTGTAGATGACCCATCTTGCCGCAAACTCGGCACTCCACTGGGTCCCGTGGACACAGCGGCCTCTTGTGCCCCTCTATGCCACACTGGTAGCACCTGACTGGTCCACCTGAAGAAGCTTCATGGCTGGTACTACCGCCATGAGAGAAGTCCATCTATCTCTTCCTCTTTCCAGCTAAAATAGTACCAGTAACTGGTGTCGAACTGCCCTCGCCCACACCTCTATATTCTCACAGGTTCCTCTCTGTAATCAACGCCTGGTTCACAATCGCGTGTACTGTATGTAACCTGAAATCATTCACCAGTGCTCAAATGTCATACCAGATACCATCCTCAAAACGTCTAGCTCTCAGCGTCTCACCACCCAATAGCACGAGTGCAATGCGTTGAAGCTCTGTAAAATGAGCAGTGTAGTCTATCACCGACATAGAGCCCTGCAGTAGATTCATGAAATCTTGAGCTCTATTTGCTCTTAGTGTCTCAGGAAAGATAAAGTCATCGAAGAATTCCTAAAAATCATCCCACGCCATGTCCCTGTGATGCTCGGATTGGGTGGTAACATCCCACCGCCTCTTGGCAACATCACGCAGCATTTAAGTCGCGAGCTTGACCCTCCTCCCTGGAGGTGTCTCCAGATGCTTAAAAATAGTGTGCATCGATCCTAGCCAGGACTCTGCAGCCTGTGGTCCCCCATCCCCTGAAAACTTAAGTGGATGTTGTTGCTGGAAGATACGCATCAGCTCGGCCATAGATGTGGCAGCCTACGGTGCAACCTGAAAGGTTTTCATGAACCGCAATAATCCTTCACGGAACTGCACTTCCGCGCCTGTGTCTGGTATAACAGCTGGTGCCGCATCTGGCTCTGCTGGTGGAACAACTGGTAGCCCATGGCCCACCATCTCCGGAGTATAATCGTCGCCGATCTCCAGGAGAACAACTCGCGGTCGTCTAGGCGGCATGACACTACAAGGTCAAAAGAACGCCTCAAATTCAATATTATCAAGACTGAAATGAAGGTACCACAAAGGAACAAGAGGAAGAAGGCGTTTCAAAATTTCAAAACAAGACTACACGGCGTGTACACTGACTACACCACGTGTACTTGACTTCCTTTCCCCTGCCCGGGTCCTTCTACACGGCTAAGCCACATGGCTTCCGTTCAACAAAAACTACATGGCGTGTATAATATCTACATGGCGTGTACGATGTTATTTTCCAACTTCTCATGTTGTCTGTGACACGACCGACTACTCGGCTTTACCACACACGGCGTGTTACACCCATACAGGGCGTGTACACTGCCCCGTTTCCTAGCCACATAGCTAACTCCACACGGTCTGTCCTTGGACAAGACTACACGGCATGTCCCAAAGGTACACGGTGTGTTCTGAATGTGGTGACATCGGCCCATGTAGTTAGTCACACGACCGAGTCCCCAGGTCTCACTACACATCGTGTCTATCACTGGCACGATGTGTTCTGTCAAGGAGTTCACCGACCCGTGTTGTTAGTTACACGGCTGGACTCCTGGTCAACACTACATGGTGTGTACAAAACTACATGGCGTGTTTTACCCAAGGCCCTCCTTACCCCGTGTCGCCACCCACACGGTTTGTGACACGAGAAGAGACTACACGACGTGTACTATGGGTACACAGAGTGTACTCAAAAAGTTCATTTTTCTTCCTGAACAGAAGAACACACAAGGCGTATATGAGGTCCTACACGGCGTGTATATTGGGTTTCCGGATAGTATGCCTCAAAATCTTCTCTGGAACCCAGAAAATACTGAAAAGAACACCTAAGTGTCAAATTCGGACCCGTGGGGGCCCATACACCCCACGAATCAAAGATTGACATATTATTTGTGTTATAACTAATAACCAGTCAATGATCCACCAAATTCCGGTCAATGGGGGCCCATACTCCCCAAAGACCAAAGTTTGGCATCCATTCTATAAACAAGCTCAAACTATAATACCATATCACAAGGCAGATATTTATCAAGCAGCTATCACAACAACATGCTTTTCTAGCACAACAACTATCACAACAACATGCAAATTCTAATGCACCTACATGGCATGGAAACTATGCAAGACATGTTATATCTAGCATGTGCCTGTATGATGCATGAGACGGCATACCCTCATCTCATCTAGTTGCAACTAAATAGAACCCATATATAAAATATAAATAGCACAACCCAAGTGCGTCACCCAACGGTGAAAACATATCAACTGTAAAAGTGCAAGATCAAAAGAATGCAAAGTATGAGGTAGACCGGCGTTTCCATGTACATGGGTTAGCTACACCCGGGCACAGCTTATTACCAACTACCCTTTTATCCTATCCCTGACTATGGCTCCAAATAGTAAGTCAACGAAAAGAAACCCCTCTGATAACACTTTTTATCGTCCCGGACATGGGTGACATGCAACTGGTGCCCCGAGCCCGGTTCGCCACATGACCTAAATCACATTTCCCCAAATGCCAGAGGGTGCCGACTAGCAGCAAGGGCCCAGGTCTGATAGTGGGGAAACTATGCCCTCATTTGTCAAAGTGTAGCGCATCGGAATACCACAATCAACATACAACAAATAGCGGAAGCAGTATACATACACAACTGAAATAACTACAGTAGTGGATATAACCAACAGTATATATGTGATGATGCTACATGTTTCAAGATCTATGAAAACAGCCAAAACATGTTATACATCAATATAGTATAGTAGAAAACAGAGTACAACAAACAAGCAAAATAGCTAGCAGCGGCATCACGAGACTAGGCTCGGTCCCATGCCCTCCTACTCCACAGCAACAGTCAAGTACCTGTATAGGGACTCTTTCCCCTATCCACGCCTGCAGCAACGAAATCAGTTTGGGCCGAAAAGCGTGACCCAAACAGGGTGTGAGAAATATATCTCAGTAGGCACCCACCAAAGGCCCGTTCCCAACTGCGTGTAAGCATGCAACAACAGTGTGTAGTAGTAAAATTAAATGAAGTAAGCAGTACTCAAAAGTAATTAATTACCAGTTATATTGCCATTTTATTATCCATTTAATCCATTTAAATTTTAGAAACCACTAAAGTGAATTTCTAAGTAAACAATCCACATCCTCAGACAAACAAAACCTTACCCTCATGTAAGTAGAATCCAACCCGCAGGTATAGCCCTCAGGCATAATAGAAATTTCCCTCAGGCATAGGAAGTGTCGCCCTCAAGCACAGAATTCAAGCCCTCAGGCACAAAAGGTTGCCCTCAGGCGAAATACAACAGCCCTCGGACTAAATAGTGTCGTGCCCTCAGGCTAATCACAACAACGCACTCAGGCCAAATACAACAACGTCCTCAGGCTAAATAGGCAATCGGGCCATGTCCAACAGGTAAACAAGCAGTAACATGCAATTCCTCTCAAGGAAATTCTACAATTACTACTTTGAAGGCATACCCTCGGGTATCCTGGCCAAATGGATAAACAGTGAAACACACCCCGGGGGTGGTTCCGGATCCAAGTAGCGATCTCAACCAGCATTTTAATATCATAGTTTAATCACATATGCACACGACACCCCAACATGGGTTTGTGGCACAAAAACGTACAAAACACACAGTAGGTGGAAAATAAACACAAAGCCACCTACCTTATGTGCCAAAGAACACTATACCAGAACGATGGCACTAGAAACGCCCAAGAATAGTGTAGATCTGATGAAGAAAAAAACCATTCAAACATAAATAACTTACGTTGGGAGAAGAATTGGAAAGAATGGTACCAGGAGGAGGAAGGGCTTACCCGTGCGGTTCCAACGAGTTCGTCTGAAGCTGATTCGGCTTTCAGACGAACTCATGGAGGATCTTCAAAGGTTCGGCCTCCTCCTTTGGCTCCAAAATGGCTCAAACGCCTCCTCTTCCAAATGAGGAGGCTACTGCCTGTTTTAAGCCAAAAAAAAGTACATGGTATGTACTTCTGAGTACACAGCGTGTACTTATTTCATTTAACTGTTCATTTAGTGGCACCAGCACTGTTCACCTGCCGACAAGAGTACATGACATGTAATCCCGAGTACACGGCGTGTACTACCGCCAAGCGGGAGGCGACTCCACCGCCTTACTTTTTAACCTTCCAACTGACTACACAACATGTAAAGGACCACTACATGGCGTGTAGTCGGTTCCTACACCCTTTGTGGCCGGCGAGGCTACACGCCCTGTGTACTTATCCCAACACGGCCAAAAGTACATGGCGTGTGGGCAAGGTACACGGCGTGTAGTTTCAAAATTTAGGATTTTCCCCATTTTTCAATATTTTCCCAAAATCACTTAAGGAAAAGGAAAAGAAGAAGCCCTTACCTCTAAAACAAGAACCGGGTTCTTATAATGATGTTACCTCAAAAATTAATGTTTGATCAGAGAATCTCATGGGTATCATGGGGATAAGAACCGTAAAGTAAATATAAATTTGGGTGGCCTGATAGATAAATTCCATAGTGCTAAGAAATTATTTTCACCCCACTTGATAAAGGGGAAGAAGGAAGAAACTTGGATTTTTCTTGATGGTGATTAAAAAATTATAAGGTTGTGAATGATAAGGGAGACTGGATATTAAACACCATCAAGAAAAACCAACTAATGTGACAGAGGAGTGGAATTACCCATTCAACCATCATCGTATTGTTTATATGATCAATATAAAATAACCATGACACATTTCAAACAATGTCTCTATGCCAATGGTTTTCATAGGCAATGAAAAATATCTTTGGCCGTAAGGGGAACCATTTTCCATGACTACCGCCAAAGAGAACCCCAAAGAAGAAGTGGTAACATTTACTCTAGTCATTCATTCATGAATAGAGAAAGTTCATTTTTATTTATGTTCTTCATATTATTTTATATCCCAAATTTTTAGTAGTACAATCCCAAAACCATAAAAAATCATAAAGTAAATATGTTATTAAGAAAGTCAAATGGCGAAATCAGTTCATCCAAAGAATATAACTCCTCCCCTGTCAGAATTTGTAATTTGAACCTACCGGAGAACATATTCACACTCTTTATGGTGGAATTTAAAACAATTATTGGCTTGTATTGAGTTTCCTTATATAGAGCTAACATAAATTTCTATGAGACAGAAACCACTCTCTATGTTCCTAATCGTCCCATGACTTTCTACATGTTCAAGGAATAGGATGAATCTTTAATAGAACCATCCTTGATAACATGCCTATTGTGAGGAATGACACTTTATTGTTTCCCAGGGAATTATCTGGTCTACCTCCAAGAATAGATGTTTAATTCTTAATTGATCTTATACTTGGGGTGTGGAAAATAACCAAGACTCCATATAGAATTCTTGTTGTGGTACTTGAGGTTCTTAAGAAACAACTATATGAGAATATGGATAAAAGCCTTATATGTCCAAGTTCATCACCATGGGGTGTACCATTATGCTTCATCTAGAAGAATGATGGGTAAATTATCATTTTCATTTATTATCGTGTGCTCAATAAAATCTCAATAAATAAAGTTTCATCTACCTCGAAATAATGACTTGTTAGATCACTTACGGGAGCAGAATACTTATCCATGGTGGATTTGTTGTCGGGATATTACCAAGTAAAGGTGATGATGGAGGATATCCCCAAGAATAATTTTTGTACAAGGTAAATGAACTATTAATTCATAGTAATTCATTTTAGACTCACAAATACACCATAAATCTTGATAGAATTGATGAATAGAATCTATAGAGATTACATAATGAAATTTTCGGTAGTCATTATAGATGATATTATAATATACTCTAAAACCAAGGAGGATCATGAGAAGAATAAAAGCAGTGTACTAAGGACCTTGAAAATGTATAATATATATGTAATGTATAAAAAGTGTTACTTCTAGTGAAGGAAGTATCATTCCTCGTTCATATCATCACAAGAAATGTGATATCTGTGGATCCCACCAAGACAACTGCAATAGAGGGATGGTCAAGGCCATCATCGGTGACAGGTGACCATAACATCCTGGGGTTAGCTAGATATTATCATCGATTTGTGAGAAATTTCTAATTATTTTAAAACCCTCCTACCAAGATAACTTAATAGGGAGTCATGTTTTCTGGGAGTGATGAATTTGGAAAGAGTTTCAATGTGCTGAAAAGGAGTCTTATCACTGTGCATGTGCTCACAGTACCCAAAAGTGGAAATTTTTTTGTGGTTTTTAGTAATTCGTCAAAGACAGGCATCAGATGTGTGTTGATGAAAAATAATAAATTAATTGCCTATTCATCAAGTAAATTGAATTTTCAGGAGAAAATAATACAAAACAATACTTGGGGTTGGTTGAAGTAGTCATCTATTTGAAAATATGGCAATATTACATCATTAGGGAGAAGTGGGAAATATAACCGTATAAAAAAAGCCTCAATTATATATTCACACCAAAATATTTGAACATGCACCAACAAATATGGTTTGAGATGATCAAATAATATGACTAATCAATCCATTACAACAAGGGGAAAACCAACAAGGTGTAAGATGATCTAAGTATAAAGGACCCATCGATTCCATCATTGATGGGAATTGAAAAAAATACAATCATCATATATTTGTGGAAGATGGACTTGGGAACCATATAGAAGGGAACATCATAAATCCTTTAAAAATTGATTTATCAACCATGTGTTTTGGAATGTTTAAAGGATTATAAAAAGGATGATATGGGAATTCATAAGTAAGTGAAAACTATCAGAAAAGGGAAATCCTCAGTGTTCAATGTTCTAGAGGAAGGAATTCTGTGATTTGGGTCACAAAGATGTGTTTCATAAAATCTGGAGGTAAAGAAATATATTTTGAATGATTTATATAGTTCAAATATCTCCATTCACCCAGGAAACAAAAACATCTATCCATATATCTAAGAGAATTATTGGGGTGATAATAAGCATAATTAAATTGATGAGTACACATCCATCTTTCTAGTATTTCAGTAGGAGAAGGCTAAGAGGTATGAGTATAAAGGGATGAAGCAACCATTACCCATACCAATATGGAAATTATAGAATATCACCTTTGATATTTTCACCGGTCATATGAATACATCTAAATGAAATAATGTTATCTAGGTTGTTGTGTATCTTCTTATAAAGACTGCACTCTTCATTGTAATTTGGGAGGATTTCTCAACGGATCAAAATGAAAGAATATATATCAGAGATGTAGTAAGTCATCATGGGGTACCAAAATCTATTATATTTGATCAAGAACAATGATTCACCTCTATATTATGGAAGAGTCTTCAACATGCTCTGAATAGTCAGTTGAACATCAATACAACTTATAATTCTCAAACTAATGTCTAATAAGAGAAGACTATCTAACCACTCTAGGACATTTTGAGAGTATACTCAATGGACATAAAAGGAGGATAGGGTCAACATATTCTTCTGGTTTAGTTCTCTTACAATAAATATTTCATCTCATGCATACAAATGGATCCATATTATGCCCTTTGTGGGATGATGTGAAGAACACAATCATGATGAGATGAAGTTAGGGCGAAAAATCCTAGGTCAAAAAAAGTCGAGGAAATGGTAGAGAAGATTAAGACCATCTAAGGGCACATAATGATACTCAGAGATAAAAAAAAGAGTTATGCTGATAATCATCGATGAGACCTAGAGTTTGATGTTGGAGACATGGTATTCCACTGCATATCTCCATATAAGAGAGTTATGAGATTTTGTAATAAGGAAAACTTAGTCCATGTTACATCGTCACTTTTGAGATCTTTGATCTCATTGGGGAAATGGCCTATTAAATAGAACTCCCACCGAACCTATCTCTAGTACATGCTGTATTCCATGTATCACTCTTGAGAAATTACATACCTGACCCATCACTTTCCCTCAATCCAGAGGTGGTTCCATTAGAGAATGACTTATCTTATGAAGAGAAACTAATGAATATATTAGATCATAGAGAAAAAGTACTACGAAATAATAACATTCCCCAAGTGAAGGTGTTATGGAAAAACCAAATGTTTGAAGAAGGAACTTGGGAATCAGACAAATTGATGAACAAGAGTTACCGTCATCTGTTTTAGTGTTGTAAAAGAAAATTTTGAGGTGAAATTTCTTAAGGGAATATGATTTTAATGACCCAAACTATTATAAATGAAGACTTTTCATGATCTATTTAAATGTATTATTATTTAAAATGGTTATATAAGACATAGTCTCATCTGTGGTCTTGTTTTGGTTATTATATTAAATGTTATGAATTTTAACTGTTTCTATTATAGTCATTGAACTATGATCACAGAGTTAATATAAATATAACGCTTTAAAAAATCCAATTTAATTAGACAAAAAAAGTTTTAGCCACTTCTTGTAGAATTTATATTTACGAAACCCATATGTCAGAGCTCAGAAAAGATGAAGCGTCACTGGGATTCACTCTTGACCAAGCCCATTACGAGATTCAATGTGTTAATCTTGAACGAAACTTCCTATGGGAGAAGAGACGTTGACAGAAACTACCACCTGAGAAATTTTATGTGAGATATCCCCAGAGTCGATCACCATCATACACCTTACCCTTAAGTAATATGTGGTTGTTATATGTGGTTATTCTGAAATACCCTAGAACAATGATTGTGTGCATTATTTTTGTATAGAATAAATAGTATACATTCATTTTATTATTGTTACATTATTAATACTTTTTAATGCATAAATTGTATTTTTATTCAATATTCAATTATGAAATATAATTTATGAACTAATTGATTTTTTTATTTAGTACTTTTTTAATAAAATTTTAACACTAAAATTATTTTTAATATAAATATTTGTATAATTTTTAAGAATAAAATTGTAATTTTTATTAAAGTTTGAATGTTATTTTTGTTCAAACCAATGAGTTTTTTATATTTGAAAATTAAATATTACAATATTTAAATCATTATCTAGAGAAAATGAATATACTATTTTGATTCAGGATTTCAAAATTATCGAACGGGGAATTTCTCATAACAATCCATGATAGTGGAAATTTTGGTTAAAAATTAAATACCATTTAAATATATAATTTGTTTTATGGAATTATAATGAACTAATAGTGATGTAATAAATCACTATAAAAATGTTTTTCGATTAATATATCATATATCTATAAAATGATGTGAGTTTAGATTTTTTTGATTAAATTTACGGTTCCTTAGTGGACCCTCCAAGACTTTTAAAATATATTTACTTTTTAAAATATTTTTCATAATAGCGTGCCTCACCTTTACATAAAAAAGACTAATATTTTAATAAGTTAAGAAATTGGAATTATAAAATAATATTTTCCTCTCCACTTTGGAATAAACCATGGGAAAAAACCATGGGATGGTGTGTGTTTTTGATTTTTTTACTATGTGGAGTCCAAACCCTAAAATGTAATGAATATTTCAATTTATTATATAAACCCAATCAATTTACCATTCCACTTCACTCAAACGATTCTGTGCATGATAAAAACCATCCCTAATCTCTCTATACTCCTACCAAGACCCCACAATATCCCAAGAAGCCTCCTTCAAGACACTCTAATGACTTAGGGATCACACTACCATGTAAGGGGTCCTCACTTTCCTTCCAACCTCATTTATGTATATTTTTTCTTATATTATTAATCCCATTTATATTCAATTAAAATGTTTCAGTTTGATTTTTCACAACCCCTATAATTCCTTCCTTACATCGAAATGATGTGATACACTTTATCTCTCATTAACATGTCCATCGTACACCTATTACCATGCCAAAATTCTGTAAGGTATTTCTCTCTCCTCATTTACATTCAACCAATTCATTTATTTTATAAATCAAAAATCCATTAAATAAGTTGGAACATTTACCTATATAACCCACTTAATGTCCACTTCAAGTAATTAGGATTATATACAAATTTCTATGCCATCTACTATTTTTATAAATTCTTATGTCACACTATTTTCTGGCCGAATTTCCATGGTGATTTTCCAAGACAAAGTCATTATGTAGTGAATACAATACCATTTTATTTATCGAGGTATTCACATTTACACACAAATACATATCTATTTTATAGTTTCATGTATTTATTTCACATTCCATTACCATTTAATAATTGATGATGTTGAATGATTCCCTATGGTATAAAAAATGTGGGACAATTATGCATAGAATGTAATGATTAAGAAGGTTGCACCCTAATAGTTCCATAATTCCTTTGGTAGAGATTAGTTTCATGATATTTCAAGTGAAATGTGGGATTAATTATTATAATTAATGTTAAATTATGTTTTAATCTTTTCAATTGATTTTCAATAAGGGTTTTATCTTGCTTCATGTGCAATTAGCCTGGGATCATGCTAATATCATGTTAAATATTGCTAAAACAATTCCATGTTATGATAATAATGCTATATCATGACATTATGTTTATATTTATATTATTATCCATTGACATGCATATTTCTTAACATGTACTATATTATACATTTTAGGCCTTATTTAATTTTTGTATGGGCTTTATAGCTCACCATTTTATTATGCACGCCCTCTGGTTATCTAATTCAATGTTTAGTACGAAGAAATGTTGTAGTCATGTAAAAGTTGTTTTTATAAATGATGTTGGGTTTTATTTTATATGTTATTATGTAACGTTCGTAATTTCCCATGACCCAAGACCTCTCATTCCTCAAATTTGTTTTATGTTTATGTTTATGTAATAACTTATGATTGAGTGTTGAATAAAGACCAGGGTTGTTATATTTTGAATGATTAGAAAAATATTTGATATAATGTAAAAAAATATCTATAATAAACATATCATTATTCCTACAAACAACATGATATAGCTCATAATTATCTCATACAAGAAATTAAAATTCCATCATAATTTATTTTCTTTAAACATTGTAATAACCTAAATTACCATAAAAAGTTATTGAAAATGTACATTAATCCTTATTGTTTTAAGAGAAGATAGAATAGTAGATATATTATTTAGACTCAAAAAATGAAGTTAAATCCATCAGTATTAACAAAAACCACTTCTTCAACAAATTTTCAATCACATGTATAATAATTAGTAATACCTCATTAATATTTTACATATCAATCATCACATTACTGGAACAACATTATCTAAAAATAGGGATCATAATAAGAGATGTTTTCCTCTAAATCATATGTTTTCAATATGTATAACCTCTCCATTAAATCAAATTTTATAGTCATCATCACCGTTCACCATATTGATTGTAATACATAACGAAAAAATTATTTAAAAAATATAATTTATTATATAACTCGTGAATTACAAAATATAAACACTTTATTCATTCAAGTTATTTCTTAAACCATTAACTAGGTTTCATCGTATAATTCCATAATATCGCTTTCAATTAATATTGCATTTGTAGCCTCATCATTAGTAAAAATAAAACCATTACATATACTACCATACTGACCATATACTTGATCTTTCCACATATCACATTAATTTTTATAATTACCATACAATAATCATTTATAATATTAACCCACTAATGATTCCTTAGAAAAAAATTATTACAATCCATTTAATTACATAAATGTTTTTTTTCTATGAAATTTCATAATCTATGTTTTTATTGATAGACAAAAACTCACCTTATTCCATTGAGAACATATATTATGTGAATATTCTCCAATTCATGTCATACTGGCAACTAAGTCATTTTTCCTCCATGATCCCCATAACCCAAACTCTTAAAGAACTATATCCTTCTCTTGATTGGTGATCCGAGAGTTGGTAATGATTATGTTTTTAATCATATAAGTTCATAACTATTTAGGAAAATTCAATATATCTCTAACTCATGTCATCGTCAAATTTGGTTTCACATCAACATATTTCATATATCATTATATGATAATAAAGATACTTCTTCTTCCTACAAATGAGTAAAACCAAGAATCATAATTTGATATACAACTATAATATTGTGAATCAACATAATCATAAAAAACCAATTATATTATGTCAAAATCATTACACATTTTTTAAATCAATGACACTATAGTTTTAATTAATGAAATTGAGAATAATTATAATAATCATTCATGATCGATCATAATGGGTCCATGTATTTCCATAGAATATCCCTGAGGAGTTTCAGACCAGGTCCGCAGTAAGCCCCATTTGTATAAAATAGGTGATTATCGATTCCAGATTAATGCACCCATTTTGGTGTTAGTACCACTAGGTACCTCTATTCCAAATCCACCTACACTAGTAGTATCTATAGAGGGATGATATATATTGGAAACCATTTGTTATATCTTTTACCAAAATCAGGAAAAATTTCATATACAATATGTAAATAAATAACTATCCTTAGAAATTTCTCTAGTGTTTTTATTATAGTATTGATATACTAGTTTCAAATGGTTAACTAAACTATTACTCTAATACCTACTATATCAACATATAAATATTATAGTTAAATATCACCACATTATATAGAAATATTCAGTATATTTCAAAAATAATTACACTAAGAACAAAATAGAGTAGTTATATTTGATACTAGAAACACAATAATTTTATTCGATGTAATACAATCATCATCTCCAAAAATGATACTTTTAGATAAATTTCCACTTAAGAATAACATAGCTAATCTTTTCTTCAAATCCTATGTATAGAAACATAAAAATGTTTGAGGCCAGACTCTCAGAAAAGGAAAACATTATAGATATCAATCTATTATCATATAAATGTATAAGATAGGAATATTTTTATTTGATCATGAATATTAATTATTATATTCATACTCAACCTATAATGAATAAAAAAACATTAGTCAGGGAAAAAAATATATCATTTCTGAATACGTGTCCAACAACAGTGAGAAAACATTATAAATAAATCGTGAAACATATTCTCTTGTCACAAAAGAGTTGAACCATCATAACTATTGGAAACAATTTTATATTTAAAGGTTAACTTCTAATATTATCAATATTCTGGATTAGAAGTCATCACATGTTTCCAATTATTCATCTATGTTCACATGATTCCCATAATGTATATTGATATATATTTTCCCTATAGTCAATCATACCTCAAATTTTTCCCATTTTTATCATTATCAGTAAATTATTTCCCAATATAATAGCATGATATATATGGATTTACCGAACCTATTAGAAAGAGATATAGGTCCCACCTTTGAAATAATGTAAAAAATATGGTCAATAATCATTTATTAATAAGAAAACCATTTGAACATAATAATCATTCATAATCACATGATTATTTCATTTAATCATAACCTATAGAAAATTATAGGGTTTCCAACAAATTTGATAATGTTACAACCAATGTAAGAGAAAATTGTTATATAAAAATTCTTGTCACCATTACCATAAAAAATTTATTAATATAATTACAATGTTATACATGGGACATATCCTTAGTAATGAAAATTTATCATTAATGTTCTTCCCCTGAAATGAGAAATGATTTAGAAAGGAAATACGTGGGTGTTATAAGGGGTTATGTAACCAAACCTTATAATTATGTTTATATACATTAGTTTTGTATATAATAATGAATATAAATTCATATTACTATTATTACATTGTTAATAGTTTTTAAATAAAAAATTTTATTTTTATTTAATATTAAAATAAATATATATTTTGATGAATTTATGGATTTCAAAATTTAATACTATTTTGATAAAATATTATCAATAAATTAATTTTTATTGATATAAATAATCTTATAATTTTCATGAACACAATTTTAATTTTTTTATGGTTTGAATGTTGTTTTTGTCAAAACCTATGAATTTTTTATAAATGTATGTTTTTATTTTTAAAAGAAAAAATTCACCTATTTAGATAATTATTTAGAGGAAATGAATATCATTTTTTTATTCAGGATGTGAAAATTATGTAACTATTAATTTTTCAAAACTTTATGATACATTTGAATTTTTCGGTAAAAATTAAATACGGTTTAAATATATAATGACTTTTATAACATCATAATGACCTTATAGTGATGTAATTAAATAATATATTAAGGTTCTTCAGAAAATATATGTTTTAAATTTAAAATAATGTTATTTTAGAATTATTTGATTAATTTTATAGTGCCTTAGTGGACACTCCAACACTTATAATATATTTTAACCTTTTAAAATTATTTCCATGAGGGTGTGAAACACCTCCAAATATGAAAGCCTAATATTTTAATGTGTTTATAAATTGGCCCTATAAAATAATTTTTCCCCTCCACTTTTGAAAAAATCAATGGTCAAAATCCATGGGATGGTTTTCTGTTTTTATTATTTTATTGTGTGGTGTCCAATACCTAAATAATAAATCATTCCATATCCTTTACTATACAAAACTACTCAATATCCCATTCTTCATCACTCATTAGTTTTAGAGCTCGACTATCCCCTTCCTTCCTCTATCTAGAATCCTCCCAAAGCACCCCAAAATCCCAATAAGACCCTCTCAAGCCTCTCCCAAATCCTTTGGGATCATAATTCCAAGTAAGGTATCCTCACTTTCCTTCAATTCTTATTTATGTCCAAGATTAATTAATTGTTATTCCCTTTTATATTCAATTAAAAATGTTAGTTTATGATTTATCACCTCTCTAATACATCCCTAGATACCTTTTAGTGATGAGAAATCATTTAAAAACATTTATTTTGTTGAATGTGGGGAGAAGTGGAAAATGATTAAGGGGGAATTAAATGAAATGACTTAGGGAATCCAACAATACATAATTACTCCCATGTAAAACATTCTCTCTCATTAATTCCTCCCATCTACACTTTTTACCATGCTGAAATTCCATAAGGGATTTCTATCTCCTCATTTAAATTCATGAAATTATTTTATTTTATGAAACTAAATTACAATAAATATTTTGGTAGATATACATATATGCGCCACATACATTCCACTTCATTTATATAGGTTGAGATATTCCTTTCTCTCTCATTTACCATTTTAATTAATTCTTATGTCACGTTGTTGTACTACCGAATATGCATCGTGATTTTCATGACATAGTAATTGTGTACTGAATAACATGTCGTTTTCCAAATCAAGGGCTTCCACCTTTACACAAATTTACTTATCGATAATATAGATTCATGTATGAATTAAACATTAATTTATCATGGAATAAATTATGATTTTGAATTATTCCATGTTGTATGATCCATGTGTAACACTTATGCATGAAATGGAATGATTAGGAAGGGTGCACCCATATAGTACTCGAAATCATTGGCTAATGATTAGTATTATGATAGATCATGATTAATGAGGGTTTTCTCATGATAATTCAAGTAAAATGTGGGTTTACTCAAGCCAATTCAATGTAATGAGTGTTTAATCTTGCTCCATGTGCAATGAACCATAGCTCATGCTAATATCATGTTAAGTATTGTTTCCACATTTCCAAGTTATGACAATAATGCTATATCTAGTCTTTATGTTAATGTTTATCTTGTTCTCCATTAATACGACTATTTCTTAAAATTTACTATTTTATTCATGTTATGTATTGTTTACTCTCATATTGGGATTTATATCTCACTGTTTTCTGATGAAAATCCTTAGGTCATCCGATTAAATTTTAGGTATGACGTAATTATTTTGTCATGTAAATGAAATTTTCAATAATGATGTTGGGTTTTATGTTCTACGTTTTTTTATAATGTTCTTAATATCTCAAGAAACATTACATATTGATCTCTAGAATTTTATTAAGTGAATGTATATGTAATAAATCATGTTTAAGTGTGTAATAAAGAGTAGGGTTCTTAGAGATGGTATCTTAGAAAACATTTAGTTATTTTAGGGATTATTATTTTAAAACCCTAGGGAAAGCCAAAGGGATAAGACGAGGTATAATAAAAACATCCCAAAATTTTTGTGAATATTGAATATGTAACATATCCAGTTAATATATCTCTATCTGGATATGAGAAGTTAGAGGCGGCTCTAGCACATATATATCTAGGGGTAAAACCTGAAAACACCACTCTTAGATAAACTCGAATGAGAACAGGTGCATGACAACGGGCCTTGATGCACTCTTGGTTATGACACTCCAGTGGGATATTCTTTCGTAAATTCATAATCTCAGTATGAACCATTTTTATGGGAATTAAAAAAGGACGTAGAGAATAAATGTTGAGAAGTAGATCATGGATAACATAGATATGTTAAAGAAATAAATTTAATTTATAAGTTATAACCATTAGTAATCTGATTACCCTTTATGTGTTACCCCTAAATTTTCTTTTATTTTCTCCAATGACCAATTATTGGATGACTTGGGCTAATAATTGATGTGAATATCAACACAATGACTGTTCTAATGAGATTCCCAATTAAATGAGAGTGGGAATAGAAGAAAATTTCATGATACTATCTCAATTATCTCATGTTTTTAATATAAACATGGGTCAAGAGGAACGTTCACCCCCCCACCCCAATGAAAGAACAATCCATAATCGAGAGAATCATGAGGCAAAAGCCTTGTACTTTTAATGTTCCATTCAATCTCTCAATCACCAAACAATTGATCAAATTAATTAGAAAGATCTTCCCCATCCTTCAATGTTTTGAATAAGGGAAGGTACTTATTGTTTCTTATCATATAGACGTTGAAGGTGATCAATGGTGAAAATTGATTAGAAATATAAATCTTAAATGTATATCAAGGAATAAGAATTGAAGGATTTCTAAAAAATGTTTTTCGATAACTATTTTCCTCACACCCTCTAACTTTAGATTGAAAAGGACTTCTTTTACCTTATGAAAAAATACGAGGAATCCATCGAAGCGTACAAGGAAAATGTCACAAGGCCTTCATTATATTCCTATTTCTTTGTGGCTACCCCCTAATTCATGGTTTAACACTTCTTTGGTGGGCTAAAACCTAGCCTAAAAAATTCCGAAACGATATGTGACTTCGAAAGCTATGGGAAAATTTCATGATGTTCCCTAAAAAATTAAATTTTGATAGGCAAATCTCATGGGTATCATGGGGATAAGAACCATAATGTAAAAATAAATTTGGGTGGCCTGATGGATAAATCCCATAGTGCTATAAAATTATTTCACCCCACTTGATAAAGGGGCAGAAGGAAAAACCTTGGGTTTTTCTTGATGGTGATTAAAAAATTATAAGGTTGTGAATGATAAGGGAACCTAGATATTAAACACCATCATGAAAAATGAACTAATGTGACAGAGGAGGGGAATTCCCCATTCAACCATCATCGTATTGTTTATATGATCAACATCAAATAACTATGACACTTTTGAAACTATATCTCTATGCCAATGGTTTTCAGAGGCAAACAACAAACTCTTTGGCCGCAAGTGGAACCATTTTCCATCACTACTGCCAAAGAGAACCCCAAAAAAGAAGTGGTAACATTTACTCTAGTCATTCATTCATGAATAGAGAAATTTCATTTTTATTCATGTTCTTCATATTATTTTATATCCCTAATTTTTAGTAGTACAATCCCAAAACCACCAAAAATCATAATGTAAATATGTTAGTAAGAAAGTCAAATGGGGAAATCAGTTCATCCATAGAATATAACTCCTACCCTGTCAGAATTTGTAATTTGAACCTACCGGAGAACATATTCACACTCCTTATGGTAGAATTTAAAGCAATTGTTGGCTTGTATTGAGTTTCCATATATAGATCTAACATAAATTTCCATTAGACAGAAACCACTTTCTATGTGCCTAATCGTCCCATGACTTTCTACAAGTTCAAGGAATATGATGAATCTTTAATAGAACCATCCTTGAAAACATGCCTATTGTGAGGAAAGACACTTTAGTGTTTCCCAGGGAATTATCTGGTCTACCTCCAAGAAGAGATGTTTAATTCTTAATTGATCTTATACCTAGGGTGTGGAAAATAACCGAGACTCTATATAGAATTCTTGTTGTGGTACATGAGGTTCTTAAGAAACAACTATATGAAAATATGGATAAAATCCTTATATGTCCATGTTCATCACCATGGGGTGTAACATTATGCTTCATCTAGAAGAATGATTGGTAAATTTTCATTTTCATTTATTATCGTGTGCTCAATAAAATCACAATAAATAAAGTTTCATCTACCTCGAAATAATGACTTGTTAGATCAGTTACGGGAGTAGAATACTTATCCATGGTGGATTTGCTGTCAGGATATTACCATGTAAAGGTGATGATGGAGGATATCCCCAAGAATCATTTTCGTACAAGGTACATGAACTATTAATTAATAGTAATTCATTTTAGACTCACAAATACACCATAAATCTTGATAGAATTGATGAATAGAATCTATAAAGATTACATTGTCAAATTTTTGGTAGTCATTATAGATGATATTATAATATACTCTAAAACCACGGAGGATCTTGAGAAAAATATAAGCAGTTTACTAAGGACTTTGGAAAAGTATAATATCTATGTAATGTATAAAAAGTGTTAGTTCTAGTGAAGGAAGTCTCATTCCTCATTCATATCATCACAAGAAATGTGATATCTGTGGATCCCACCATGACAACAACAATAGAGGAATGGTCAAGGCCATCATCGGTGACAGATGACCATAACATCCTGGGGTTAGCTGGATATCATCATCGATATGTGAGAATTTTCTCATTATTTTAAAACCCTCATACCAAGATAACTCAATAGGGAGTCATGTTTTCTGGGAGTGATGAATTTTGAAAGAGTTTTAATGTGATGAAAAGGAGGATTATCATTGTGCATGTGCTCACAGTACCCAAAAGTGGAAAATTTAATGTGGTTTTTAGTAATTTATCAAAGACAGGTATGGGATGTGTGTTGATGAAAAATAATAAATTCATTGCCTATTCATCAAGGAAATTGAATTTTCAAGAGAAAATAATCCAAAACAATACTTGGGGTTTGTTGAAGTAGTCATCTCTTTGATTATATGGCAATATTACCTCATTGGGGAGAAGTGGGAAATATACACAGATAAAAAAAGCCTCAATTATATATTCACACCAAAATATTTGAACATGCACCAACAAATATGGATTGAGCTGATCAAAGACAATGACTGCTCAATCCATTACCACAAGGGGAAAACCAACAAGGTGTAAGACGCTCTAAGTATAAAGGACCCATCGATTCCATAATTGATGGGAATTGAAAAGAATCCAATCATCTTATATTTGCAGAAGATGGACTTGGGAATCATATAGAAGGGAACATCATAAATCCTTTAAAAATTGATTTATCAACCATCGATTTTGGAATGTATAAAGGATTCTAAAAAGGATGATATGGGAATTAATAAGAAAGTGAAAATTATCAGAAAAGGGAAATCCTCAGTGTTAAATGTTCTTGAGGAAGGAATTCTGTGATTTGGTTCACAAAGATGTATTTCATAAAATCTGGAGGTAAAGAAATATATTTTGAATGATTTATATAGTTCTAATATCTCCATTCACCCAGGAAACAAAAAAATCTATCCAGATATCTTATAGAATTATTGTGGGGAATATAAGAATAATTAGATTGATGAGTACACATCCATCTTTCTAGTATTTCAGTCGGAGAAGGCTGAGAGGTATGAGTATAAAGGGATGAAGAAACCATTACCCATACCAATATGGAAATTATATAATATCACCTTGGATATTTTCACGGGCCATATGAATACATCTAAATGAAATAATTTTATCTTGGTTGTTGTGTATCATCTTATAAAGACTGCACTCTTCATTGTAATTTGGGAGGATTTCTCAACGGATCAAAATGAATGAATATATATCAGAGAAGTAGTAAGTCATCATGGGGTACCATAATCTATTATATTTGATCAAGATCAATGATTCACCTCTCTATTATGGAAGAGTCTTCAACATGGTCTGAATACTATGTTGAACCTCAATACGACTTATCATTCTCAATCTAATGTCCAATAAGATAAGACTATCTAACCACTCTAGGATATTTTGAGAGTATACTCAATGGACATCAAAAGAAGATAGGGTCAACATATTCATCTGGTTTAGTTCTCTTACAATAAATATTTCATCTCAAGTATACAAATGGATCCATATTAAGCCCTTTGTGGGATGATGTGAAGAACACTATCATGATGAGATGAAGTTAGGGAGAAATATCCTAGGTCAAAAAAAAAAGGTCGAGGAAATGGTAGAGAAGATTAAGTCCATCTAAGGGCACATAATGATTCTCAGAGATAAAAAAAGGGTTATGCTGATAATCATAGATGAGACCTAGAGTTTGATGTTGGAGACATGGTATTGCACTGCATATCTCAATATAAGGGAGTTATGAGATTTTGGAATAAGGAAAACTTAGTCCAAGTTACATAGTCACTTTTGAGATCTTCGATCGCATTGGAGAAATGGCCTATTAACTAGAACTCCCACCGAACCTATATCAAGTACATACTGTATTCCATGTATCACTCTTGAGAAATTACATACCTGACCCATCACTTTCCCTCAATCCAGAGGTGGTTCCCTTAGAGACTGACTTATCTTATGAAGAGAACCTAATGAATATATTAGATCATAGAGAAAATGTACTACGAAATAAGAAAATTATCCAAGTGAAAGTGTTATGGAAAAACCAAATGTTTGAAGAAGTAACTTGGGAATCAGAAAAATTGATGAAACAGAGTTACCGTTATCTGTTTTAGTGCGGTAAAAGAAAATTTTGAGGTGAAATTTCTTAAGGGATATGATTGTAATGACCCGAACTATTATAAATGAAAAATTTTCATGATCTAATTAAATGAATTATTATTTAAAATGGTTATATATGACATAGGAACATCTGTGGTCTTGTTTTTGTTATTATATAAAATGTTATGAATTTTAACTGTTTCCATTATAGTCATTGAACTGTGATCACAGAGTTAATATAAATATAACACTTTAACAAATCAAATTTAATTAGACAAAAAAGTGATAGCCACTGCTAGTAGAATTTCTATTTACGAATCCCATATGTCAGAGCTCAGAAAAGATGAGGCGTCACTGGGATTCACTCTTGACCAATCCCATTAGGAGATTCAATGTGTTAATCTTGAACGAAACTTCCTATGGGAGAAGAGAAGTTGATAGAGATTTCCACCTGCGTAATGTTATGCGAGATATCCCCAGAGTCTATCACCATCATACACTTTACCCTTAGGTAATATGTGGTTGTAATAAGGGGTTATTCTGAAATACCCTAGTACAATGATTGTGTGCATTCGTTTTGTATAGAATAAATAGTATACATTCATTTTATTATTGTTACATTATTAATATTTTTTAATGCATAAATAGTATTTTTAGTTAATATTTAACTAAAAAATATAATTTTATGAATTAATGGATTTTTTTATTTAGTAATTTTTTAATAAAATATTAATACTAAAATATTTTTTAATATAAATATTCGTATAATTTTTAAGAATAAAATTGTTATTTTTATTAAAGTTTGAATGTTATTTTTGTTCAAACCGATGAATTTTTTATAAAATCATGTTTAATTTAAAAAGTAAATATTAAAATATTTAAAACATTATCTATAAAAAATGAATTTAATATTTTGAATCAGGATTTCAAAATTATGGAATGGGGAATTTCTCATAATAATCCATGATAGTTGAAATTTTGGTTAAAAATTAAATACAATTTAAATATATAATTTGTTTTATGGAATAATAATGAACAAATAGTGATGTAATAAAATACTATACAAATGTTTTTCGGTCAATATATCATATATCTATAAAATTATATGATTTTAGAATTTTTTGATTAAATTTACGGTTCCTTAGTGGACTCTCCAAGACTTATAAAATATATTTACTTTTTAAAATATTTTTCGTAATACCATGCCTCAAATTTACATAAAAAAGCCTAATATTTTAATAATTTAATACATTGGCATTATAAAATAATATTTTCCTCTCCACTGTGGAATAAACCATGGGAAAAACCATGGGATGGTTTGTGTTTTTGATTTGTTTAATGTGTGGAGTCCAAAACCTAAAATGTAAAGAATATTTCTCTTTCTTATATAAACCAAATCAATTTACTATTCCTCTTCACTCAAACGATTCGGTGCATGATAAAAACCATCCCAAATCTCTCTATTCTCCTACCAAGACCCCTCAATATCCCAAGAAGCCTCCTTCAAGACACTCTAATGCCTTAGGGATCACACATCCATGTAAGGGCTCCCCACTTTCCTTCAAACCCCATTTATGTATATTTTTTCTTATATTATTATTCCCATTTATATTCAATTAAAATGTTTTAGTATGATTTTTCACAACCCCTATAATTCCTTCCTTAAATATTAATGATATGATACCCCTTTATCTCTCATTAACACCTCCATTGTACACCTAATACCATGCCAAAATTCTGTAAAGTATTTCTCTCTCCTCATTTACTTTCAACCAATTAATTTATTTTATAAATAAAAAATCCATTACATAAGTTGGAACATTTACCTATATGACCCAATTAATGTCCACTTCAATTAATTATGATGATATACCAATTTCTTTCTCATCTACCATTTTTATGAATTCTTATGTCACACTGTTTTGTGGCCGAATTTCCATGGTGATTTTCCAAGACAAAGTCATTATGTAGTGAATACAATGCCATTTTATTTATCGAGGGTATTCACATTTACACACTATTAGACATCGATTTTATAGTTTCATGTATGTATTTCACATTCCATTATCATTTAATAAATGATGATGTTGAATGATTGCTTGTGGTATAAACCATGTGTCACACTTATGCATTGAATGAAATGATTAAGAATGGTGCACCCTAATAGTTCCATAATTCCTTTGGTAGAGATTAGATTCATGATATTTCAAGTGAAATGTGGGATTAATTATTATAATTAATGGTAAATTTTGTTTTAATCTTTTAAATTTATTTTCAATAAGGGTTTTATCTTGATTCATGTGCAATTATCCTGGGATCATGCTAATACCATGTTAAATATTGCTAAAAAAATTACATGTTATGATAATAATGCAATATCATGCCTTTATGTTTATATTTATATTTTTCTCCATTGACATGCCTATTTCCTAACATGTACTATATTATTCATTTTAGGACTTATTTAATTTTTTTTATGGGCTTTATAGCTCACCATTTTATTACACACATCCTTAGGTTATCTCATTCAATGTTAAGTACGAAGAAATGTTGTAGTCGTGTAAAAGATGTTTTTATAAATTATGTTGGGTTTTATTTTATATGTTATTATGTAACATTCATAATTTCCCAATACCCAAATCCTATCATTCCTCAAATTTGTTTTATGTTTATGTTTATGTAATAACTTATGATTGAGTGTTGAATAAATACCAGGGTTGTTATATTTTGAATGATTAAAAACCAAAATATTTGATATAATGTAAAAAAATATCAATAATAAACATATCATTAATCCCCCAAACAACATGATATAGCTCATAATTATCTCATACATGAAATTAAAATTCCATCATAATTTATTTTCTTTAAACATGGTAATAACCTAAATTATAATAAAAATTTATTGAAAATGTACGTAAATCATTATTCTTTTAAGAGAAGATAAATTAGTAGATATATTATTTAGACTCAAAAAATGAAGTTAAATCCATCAATATGAACAAAAACCACTTCTTCATCAAATTTTCAATAACATGTATAATAATTAGTAATACCTAATTAATATTTTACATATCAATCATCACATTACTGGAACAACATTTTCTAAAAATATGGATCATAATAAGAGATATTTTCATCTAAATCATATGTTTTTCAATAAGTATAACCTCTCCATTAAATGAAATTTCATATTCATCATCACTATTCACCATATTGATTGAAATACATAACGATAAAATTATTTAGAAAATCATAATTTATTATATAACCCGTGAATTACAAAACATAAACACTTTATTCATTCATGTTATTTCTTAAACCATTAAGTAGGATTCATTGTATAATTCCATAATATCACTTTCCATTAATATTGTATTTGTAGCCTCATCATTAGTAAAAATAAAACCATTACATATACTACCATACTGACCATATACTTGATCTTTCCACCTATCAAATTAATTTTTATAATTACCATAGAATAATAATTTATAATATTAAACCACTGATGATACCTTAGAAAAAAATTAGTACAGTCCATTAAATTACATAAATGTTTTTTTCTTTGCAATTTCATAATCTATGTTTTTATTGATAGACAAAAACTCACCTTATTCCGCTGAGAACATATATTGAGTGAATATTCCAAAATTCATGTCAAATTGGAAACTGAGTCATCTTTTCTCTGTGATCACCATAACCAAAACTCTTAAATAACTCTATCCTTATCCTGATTAGTGATCTGAGAGTTGGTAATGATTATGTTTTTAATCATATATGTTCTTAACTATTTTTAAAAATTCAATATATCTCTTACTCATGTCATCATAAAATTTGGTTTCACATCAACATATTTCATATATCATTCTATGATAATAAAGTTACTTCTTCTTCCCAAAAATGTGTAAAACCAAGAATCATAATTTCATATACAACTATAATATTGTGAATCAACATAATCATGAAAAACCAATTATATTATGTCTAAATCATTACAGTTTTTTTAAATCAATGAAACTATAGTTTTAATTAATGAAATTGAGAATAATTATAATAATCATTCATGATGGAACAAAATGTGTCCATGTATTTCCATATAATATCCCTGAGGAGTTTCAGACCAGGTCCCCAGTAAGCCCCATTTGTATAATGTAAGTGATTATCGATTCCATATTAATGCACCCATTTTGGTGGTAGTACCACTAGGTACCTCTATTCCCAAACCACCTACACTAGTAGTATCTATATAGGGATGATATTGATTGGAAACCATTTTTTATATCATTTACCAAAATCAGGAAAATTTTCATATTAAAATATATAAATAAATAACTATCCTTAGAAATTTCTTTACTGTTTTTATTATAGTATCGGTATACTAGTTTCAAATGGATAACTAAACTATTACTCTAATACCAACTATATCAAAATATAAATATTATAGTTAAATATCACCACATTATATAGAAATATTCAGTACATTTCAAAAATAATTACATTAAGAAAAAAATAGATCAGTTCTATTTGATACTAGAAACACAATAATTTTATTCCATGTAATACAATCATCGTCTCAAAAAATGTTATTTTCAGATAAATTTCCACTTAAGAATAACATAGCTAATCCTTTCTTCAAATCCTATCAATAGAAACATAAAAATGTCTGTGGCCAGACTCTCAAAAAGGAAAACATTATATATATTAATCTATTATCATATAAATGTATAAGATAGGAATATTTCTATTTGATCATGAATATTACTTATTATATTCATACTCACCCTATAATGAATAAAAAAACTTTATTCAGGGAAAAAAATATATCATTTATGAATATTTGTCCTATAACAGTGAGAAAACATTACAAATAAATCACGAAACATATGCTCTTGTCACAAAAGAGTTGAACCATAATAACTAGGGGAAACCATTTTATATATAAAGATTAACTTCCAATATTATCAATATTGTGGATTACAAATCATCACATGTTTCCAATTATTCATCTATGTTCACATGATTCCCATAATGGAAATTGATATATATTTTCCCTGTTGTCAATCATACCTCGCATGTTTCCCATTTTTATTATTATCAGAAATTATTTCCCAATATTATAGCATGATATATATGGATTTACCCAACCTATTAGAATGAGATATAGGTCCCACCTTTGAAATAATGTAAAAAATATGGTCAATAATCATTTATTAATAAAAAAACCATTTGAACATAATAATCATTCATAATCACATGATTATTTCATTTAATCATAGCCTATAGAAAAATTATAGGGTTTCCAAAATATTTGATAATGTTTCAACCAATGTAAGATAAACTTGTTTCATAAAAATTCTTATCACCATTACTATAAAACATTTATTAATATAATTACAATGTTATACATGGGACATATCCTTAGTAATGAAAATTATTATTAATATTCTTCCCCTGAAATGAGAAATGATTTAGAAAGGATAATTATAATATTTCATGAGGAAATTAATTAATCATTTTAAATAACATTATAAAACATATAATCCATAATTGTTTTGGAAATATTATTCTTCCAAAATTATTTTCAAAAAATATAAATTAACCTTCAAAAAAATAATCTTCATACTCGTGGAAATTATTCTCATGATGTGAATGATTTGATAAATTTTCATTTGAAATTTTATGTAAAAGAAGTATGATAATTTTTTGGAATATTTAATGATGATTTCATCAAGAACAATTATTATTGAATCATGTAGAAAAAATATTTTATAATTCAGAGTAGTTATATTATAAAAATTATAAAAACATTCTTAGAAAACATGTCTTTGAAAGAAAAATGGTTTTCAACTAAATATTGAAATAAAGATGAATTTCCTTAAAAACATGTTATTGAAATATTGAGTTCCTAAAAATATTAAAATTAAATAAAATCAATTATTCACATTGAATATTCATATTATAAAATAATATATCATTTTTTTGATATTTGTATAAAAACATTTCTTTTTTGGAATCATAATCATAAACAATACAATGAAATAAATAAATTGTAATAAAAAACTCTTAACAAATTGGTAAAATAGATTACTAATAACCATTATTGAATAATATTAAATAAGAAATAAAACAACATTAAAATATATATTATCCTTATAGAAAATTAAAATGTCATATTATGCACCCCTTATAGAAGATGATTGGTTCATAACACAATATAAGCCCCCAAGAAGGTGATTTGTGACAAAATTCACTTACTTCGTTGGAAACACTTAAGGTGTATAGCCCATGAAAGAGAGATAACAAATTTAATATCTAAAAACAAAAATAATGAGAATAATAATCAACAAATTAATTTATTATAATTCTATAAACCACATAACAGACTAATTGGTGAATTATGATTGCATATCACAAGAATGAAATTGGGATGAAAATCACATACCTTATTTCTCAACAGCAATACTACATATTAAAACCACATATAAAATAAATATAAAATTATCATAAAAATATTTTTTAACCATAATTAGTTTTATCATACAATATATTATTTAATTATGAGATCATTTTAACAATATATATATAAAATTCTTTAATAATATTATGTTTTCTGTAATAACTGCTTTGTTTTTTTCTATGTTTTAATTTGTTATATTTGATCTAATTACATTGAACAAGGTCCCAAATTCTATTTTTTAATAAATAATATATATATATATATATATATATATTATATTTATATTTAGAGTAAATCAAAAAATTTATATATATATATATGTATAATGAATTAAAACATTCTTGAAGATGATAGGCCATACATATGCATAAATGTTATTTCCATTTTTTTGAAAGAATGTAAAGAATAAATATAAATATTATATTAAAATTATAAAATAATTTTTATGTCATATTTATTATCTTTTATAATTAATATCATCCATATTACTTTTCATGTAATGTGAGAACGAATCTAATCTATTCACGTGGTGGTAGTCTATCAAACATAACAGTGACATTATCTTATTCCAATGGAATTTAATTTTAAAATTTAAAATTTATATATTATTAAAATAATTATATTCATAAATAATATATCATATATAAACATTTAATACTTCATTATTTCCAATCCTCAGTGGTGTTAAGTGGAAATTAATTATAATAGTTCGTAAGGTGATTGTCCTCTGTACAAACGAATGATAATTTTGTATGCCATTTGACAGAAGAGAATATTCATATAGGTAAATAATATAACATAACCAAATTATAGTATATTTAATATACCATGGTTATTATATCATCAATTAATAATAATAAGGTGTGTATATTTTGGAACAAATAAAATTAAATGCTCGATTATAGGAGTAACCTCTTCTTTGGGCAATATTTTTTTATTAAACCAAACACCTTCCTATGAATTAATTATGAAAAAAAGCATCTGGTATAATATTTGGTATGTAATAAGTAATTTGGGTATTATTTTAAAATAGAATATATTTTATTGTTTTGAATTGGAAATGATAATGAGAGACCCTTAATAAGTGATGTGAGTGGCACACATGTAAACAGTGTTACCAAAACATTCATTTTTTAAATGAAACAACAAAATATTATATTTATTGTATTAAGTTATATAACTTCACACCCAATGTGTATGGAAGATGTTTTGGATTATTTAAACCCTTTATCCTTTTAGTTTTCCCCGAGGTAAAACTATTTTATCCTCGACCACAATAGATAATTTTTTCTATTTTTTCAATACATATATATTGAAAATATTGTTTAAAATGTTATATTATATAAATATTTATTATTATAAATAGGGAATAAAATTTTTCTAGATCAATTTTTTGAGGTGGAAATTTTTAATTTAAAATTTATCTCTAAATCATGAAGAGAAAATACTTTTCCAAAGAAATGTTTTTTAAATTTTTTGAATTGTTTTCATTACAATATTGAATATGAAATTTATAAAAATTATTTAAATTGGATTATTTAATATATACCTGAACTAATTAATATTTGAAATATATCTTAAAACAAAATAAAATTAATTATTGATAATAAATGACATTTGAAAATAAAAACACATTAAATATTCATCAAAAAATTTATCTTTTCATAAGTTTTCCTAAAATTAACCCCAATATAATGATAAAATGAGATTTAAAAATGTAATATTTAATAAAATAAAATTTCCTAAAATAGAAAAATAGTAATTTTCAAATTTTTTCATCAAATATGAGAAACATATATTAAGAAAATAATGGGTTTTCAGTGAATATTATTTTTTACTCGTATCTATTGTCTTCAAAACACATAAGATTCATGTTAAAATATTTATTAAATAAATAATTTTTTGGATATGATCAATTTCATATTGTGATTTTTATTATTTATTGAGGTAAAATGTATTTTTGTATGTTAAAAATGTTTTCCAGAAGATGAATTTCATTATTTCCAATTTTAATTAATTTATAATTAGTTAGTCACCATAATATTAATATTATAAACAAGTATTGACTAAATATTTAAATTATTAATTAAATAATAATCATACAAAAAATACTAATGGATATATGGAACGATCATATTAAAAATAATATATTAATAGAATATCACAATTCATTAATCGCATTGTTGTTTGTAATGAAAAATATTAAAAGGAATAATATATTTGAAAAAAAAATTCAAAACATAAATATGGGTGATGGAGAATCATTAACTCCACTATTTAACTTATTCATATTTACTTCCGTTGGTGGTTCACATAGAGCTTAATAATCATCTAAATCATGTTTCATCTAGCCAATATAGAACCAGCTGAGTGATATAGTGCTACAACTTAAGGATGCTTCTTTCATCACCTCTAGATGGAAATTGATGTTTATGTGAATATCTTATTGATATTATAAAAAAAATAAGAGTTCATCAACAATGGTATAGAGTGGTTACATCCATGAACAAGCAAGTCTTTATAGTATGATTCTCTCTTGGTTTCCTATAAGGCCATTCAATTTGATTTTGATCCTTTGAAGAACATTAGTTCTACCCCAAACACCAAACTATTTTAGTATTCTCCAAAAATATCACTTTATTATTATGCGATAACCATTCAATGTAGAAAAAATAACTATGTATAATGCCTAATGGGATCCACCATTGCATGCATGAGCAATCTATTTTGATGGAAAATGTAGAAACCACACCAAAATCACATTATAGTAAAGTGAGAACTGTATAACAACAAACAAAACTAGGTATGTAGTGTGCCCAACGAGATCACCGTTAAAGGAATGAGAATTCCATGTTAACCACAGAAAATTCACGTTCTGTTCTAGTGGGAACTGCACAACAACAACCTAAACATGCATGAACAAAATCAACAAAATCACAATAAACTACAATTAAAACTAAAAAAAGAGGACCACAAAGTGGACTGGAGGGGAATCATGAACTGAACGATTAAGGAGAGTAAATCTTTGAAACAAAGTATTCCGAAATCTACCATACACTTATATGTACTAGCCATAGATGTTGAAAAAGAAAATATTTCTTCTTTCTTATGAAGACAAAAAACTATAAAATATTGAGATCTATATTCCTAAAACAAATCCAACAAGGAAGTAGTGTGATGATCCATCCCACCCAATACATCATCACATCCCGAAAAATCATTTTGTATTCCTCAATATAATTTGGAGCCAAGAACATGTCCAAATTTGAAATACATCAACATTGAAGTACCTATGAGATTCCTATATTTTTGAATCTCAAGAACACCTAGCGTCAATCCAATGAACAATAGGACACTGACAACACAGAATTGGAGGATGAAAAAACACATGATTTAGGAGTTTATTGAGTGTTTAAGGTACAATAACATAGAACAAAAACCTAGGAATTGAAAGGAAGAGGGAGGGAGAAGAAAATTAGTAGGGGAACTCTAATACATCGAGGGAGCCGCATGTGGTGTTGTAGCCCTTATGGTATCATCTATATCTTAAAGACACTAATTATTAATTCTAAAATATTTTAAGATCAAACATGACTTCAATGGAATAATATATGATAATAATTTCTTTTTAAAAGATAAACTACATTTTTCTTTCTATATCATGATATTAAATTTAATTACCGAATCTCACGCAAATGATAGTTTTTGATACAAAACTAAGTGTTTTCATGAAAATTACACAACGAGATAGTGAGGTTCAAAAAAATAAAACATTCAACATTTGGGTTTATTTTTTAAATTTATTTATTTTCATGTTTAAATTTTATTTTGGTTTCAAATTTAATTTCTATGTGAAATAAATTTCTTTTGGAAGTTCTTACCACTATTTCAGGATTAGGGAGTACTTGTTACTAAATATTATGGGACTAGATATATGTTGGAATAATTATATTTCATTTTCATGCAATGTATATCTACATGGTTGGTATATAGGTAGCTTGTAATGGTTCAAAATAAGTATAATACCATGTACGATCATGGTATGTTTGTTTAGAGGCACATAAGATGTGTATTGTTTGTATAAACCAATTGAAAAGTGTTAGAATTCTTATAATTTTTAGTGTTTAAATATTTTGTGGTTGGAAGAATGTCCCCTAGACCATTCAAGAAAAAAAATTCATATCCCCATGGGTATCCATTAAGGGTTTAATTATTAGTGCACAGTTTTGTAAATTGTGTAGCCAAAAAGTTTTGCTATCCTAGTCTCCCAAATATTTTAATTTCATAATATAATTGTCCAAAATTAAAACCCCTAATTGACTCTTCCATATCCAAACACATTAGAACCCCTAATTTTATATTCCAAGCAACCTCCCATATTCTCTTCCTCACTATTGGAGGATTCTATATTAGATTGACATGGTGTCTCTCTTGAGGTAAAAATTATCTGAATATTCCATCCCTCTTTAACATATAATTTTGTTGTATTTATTTTCATTTTTTACGATTGATGAACTCGTAGGTGGGATTTGAAGATAATTTATAGTTTCTCTTCTTCTTAACAAGTGAATATGGTTAATTATTCCATGTATTATTCCCATTTAAATATTTGACTTCATAAAGAAAATTATTTTAAGTGTTTCAGGTATTGTTAAATATGGAAATTATTAGTTGAGCATAATTGAAAATTTTTATTAAATAATAACGTTGGATGTAAATTAGAAGTTAAAATAATAAAAAATAAATATAAACGGTGTGGTAGAAATATAACATAGATTAATATTAATGAAAGGATGAGTTTTAATTTAAGAATAAACTACATAATTAATATGAGATTATAAATATATTCAGTGGAAAATAGTAAAGAGATATGACTGTGATATTTTTCGTATGATTAGAAAAGTATAACTTTATTGAAAATTAAAAGTCTAGGAATATCTGATATATTGAATATAAAAATATGTTATTTTGAGAATATAAAAATGATTGTGAAAAAAAAAGGATTTGTAAATGAGTATAGAAATATATTAGTGTGGTCCCCAATATCAAAAACCTTGTAGATGAGAAGTACTTATTTTTCTCTATTGAACTTAATTGAAATTATTGAAAAATAAATACCCTTTCGTATTTAATGGTTCTGAAAGGAAACATGTCTCCATTGATATTGTGGTTATGATAATTATTTTCAACATCAATGGAATCCAATGAACCTATCCACCACTTTTTAAAATCCTAGCATATACTAAAGAATGTGATGAGTAGATGATAGGTTTTCATGGTTCAAAACCATTACAATGTCACACTAAAATCTTTCATATGAAATTTAAAAATTGAGAGGAGGGATTTATAAGATTATATAAGAGTTACATTGTTATTTGAAATGATATTATCTCATTATGAGTCATCTTTGATATTGGTAGAATTCTCCATTTGAACATCTATTGATTTGATCAAATCCTCACCCATCATAATTTCAAGATATTTTATTTCTGGGGCTCAATGATATTCTAATTATAGCCATCAAAATGCCTATTAGTAGTACAAATTTCACAGGATTCATTGTTATTATTCATTCACCAATTAATATATGTGGGGTAAGAAATAAATGAATATTTAATATTTTTTTAAACATCACTAGCTACATGGTATCCTCAATGAGTTAGCTAGTAGGTCATTTGAATATGAAAACTCTTTGAAACAATCCAATGAATTACCACTAATACCAGACATTTATTTAGTGTGTTTATCAATGAGAAACCAAGTTGTAAAACTATAATCAGCTAGTTGGTTCTCCTTTACTATGTTACAACCTAAACCAACAGGTCCCAAATAGTGACTACCCCAATCTCACTGCTGTTAGGAAGGGTGTTGGGGAACAGAACTAAGTATGAATATCAATGAAATGGGATTAATTGGCATGTTGTCCTTGTATGTTTGAACACACAAACTTATCCAGTTAAAATACATATATATAATAAAGCATGAATAAAAAATTCATGCATACATCCCTCCAATAATAAGATTATATGAGAAGTAATAAACACATAAAATGATGAAATTATTGCACAAAAATGTGAAATGGAATCCGAAATTCTCATTAAGGACAAAATTGTTTTTTAATAAACCCAAAAAACACACCTTGGTCAAGAATAGGCGTACACTAGGGTTTGTGAAGATCCCTACGCCCCACCTCTTATGGGTAATTTAGTTGCTCCACTTAATGACATGTCATCTTCATCAGAAATTACATGTGCATGAGATTTCCATGAAAGGGAGAGTATTTCAATATCCTTTAGGTGACCAATACCCCCAAAATAAATGGAGGAAACTTAATGTCAAATGTCTAGTCGACCTAAGAAAGAATGAACCTATACAAGAGTGAAAAATAAACACAATATAGACAACTCTTCCACTATAAATTTATTGTTAGATAAATTAACATTTTTCATTGATCAATATAAGTGAAATAACTTCATGGAACCCCAGAATCACCATGATATTCTCATCTCAGTCTATAGGTCTGATGACATCCCAACCTCATAGATAACCACTTAATTTTATTAGAGGATCAATGGTATCCCTATTTAATTGGATATCAACATAATATCCTTATCATCATATATGGAAAATTTATATGATATTTCAATCATTAAAATAATCTTAACCATCCCTAATCAAACTTCTAAGAGATATCACTACATCAAGAACATGTATTCTATCCTTGATGAAACTCATCTGAGGGATCATTCTCTCTTGGGTGTCACTCAGCTGATAGCACATAACTTCCATACCACATGGAATAAACCTGAGAGAACATGATATTCACATATCGATCTAAATACGGATTCATTGGCACTAAATGGGTATTGAAACTCAAATAATGTGTCACACACATCTATGGAACGAGAACCCTTGAACAATATTAAAATTACTAAAGAGAATATCTCACATATATAATATCTCACATTTGATCACTATGTGACATCCCAAACCCAATTTTAATGTTACATATAACAATAAACTATGATATGGAATCAAACATATAAAATCATGAGGACACATCAGTCCCAATCAAGTTTTTATCCATGATACATATATAAGGGATCTTTCTCATAACCGATGGGATATTCCCCACACCCAATTATGGATAAAACTGCATATCAAAATATTTAATAACTTATGATACCACCAAACCTTCTAAAAGAACCTATTATGTAAAGGATCATCTATCTAATGATTCCATAAACCCTACATAACATCCCAAATTGTATGGGCCATATCTATAATAAAGCCTCAATGTCTACTTGGATATCCTTTTGGACATGGGATCTCCACCCAATGTTAAAAGTTTACAATGATACCAAGAGCGCTATATAGTGAAACAATATGATAAAGTATCTCCCATTTTCTTACAAGAGGGATACCCCAAATCTAACTGAGCTAATCATATCTAGGGGAAGAAAATGAAGTGTTGAGGATGTAACTATACACTATACCATTGAAGGGGTAGAAAAATTGATCTGATACAAATGAAGATGGTCTATATGATTCTAACATAAGTGACCCACTGACATTACATTATGTCCCAAATAAAACTCGAAACCCCTTACAAACAACACATCCAATGTGTAAAACAACATAGGATGTTCTACTCATTGGCCTAAATCTAAATCTAGAAAATGGATATGCATGTGGTAGAAATATCAAAGTGGTGTACATGGAATATAACCAAATTTAAATGCATGTTACTAGAATCCATCCCTTTTACATGAACAGTCACATTAATAATATTGTAATGTATTTAAAGTTGGGTACCACCAATCATATGGAGTCTTACCATGTCTAATATTATGTGCATGTCCCTCAATGATACTTCCATCACTTTCTTCATAGTGTTTACCCCCAGTACACAGTTTGTAGTCACCAAAATTTTTCATCCCAAAATGTGATCAACACACGTCATATTCATCTACAATATACATTGTCAGATCATGTATTCCAAATTAGAATTCTTTATAGGTAGCCTAAAACATTGGGTTTCGATGAAGCCCCATAGATATACACCCATAGTATCAGAAGCATTCATAATAGGGATCTAAAACAATAAAACAACACAAAAAATGGGTTGTCTATTTAAAACTCATAAATCCTCTTACCTCATAGCAATGAACCAAATAATCATGTCAAATACGATTCTTTGATTTTTCTACACATTGATGTAGTGATTATCATCGTCAATAGTAGGGATAAGTGGAACCACCTCTATTTGGTTCAGCCTCAATTCATATTTCACACAAGGGGGATCATCCACTCTACTTAATGTGAAACAAACAGGGGGTTATAAATTTATTTTATAAAATTAATAACTACCCATTGTAAACACCCACATCTATGCCTCAAATAAGATCATGATACATGCAACTTGTTGTCATGACATGGGTAAACACAATGTTTTCAACCCATGTTTTTTCTCATATTTTGGTTATATGTCTCGACTCTGATGTTAATCCACATTTACAATGACATTAAATGCATATGAAAAAATATTTTATATATTTTTAATATCTCAACACTATGGCCCTTCGTCACCTAGAATCCTAAAAATTCTCAACAACTATATTGGAAAACATTCCACTAAATATTTCAATGATTAACACAGAAAACCCCCTGTCTCTTCATTATGCACACATTTTGGATTTTCATCAATGGAATGTAAAATCCTACACACAAGGGAATGAAATCAAGATGGTAACTTGGTATTCTATGCTAGTGTCCCAACTAGAGGGTTATAGTGAATTCCACAAACATGATATCTGGGAAACCAAAAACAGATACACCTAAATTCCAACTATAACTATGTCGACACTATGAAAAAATTCATGATTTTTTCCCTTATCTATTTTTTGTGGAAAACACCAACAACCATGGTCCATATGTAGTATCCAGTTCTATGAATAAACCAAATCATTAACTAGATGAAAAAATCGAATAACCCATTAGTTATTATCAAATTATGGATGGAATGCACCCTTAATATACATCTCTACATCAAACTCTAATGTAGAAAATTATTTTTCCAAATAGCTCTGACCAATATAGTATTAACCTTCTTGGCCTCCCCAATATGGCATAAAATTTTTCTATGAACATGGTTGAGGTATAATGACATGACACCAACATGAAAGCTGAATCTAGTTGTCACAAATAGAAAAATATAGTCATGTATGGAACAAACAACCCCTCCCATGTGTGCAATATTGTGGGAAAGTCACATCCCTTGAACTTGCCTCATAGAGTTACTATACATATAGTAAATCCATAGAAGGTTGACATACTACCCACTATATATTAAACCATTGTGATATTTTCTTTTAGATATCTCGTCATGGGAGTCCTGGTTAAAACAATATCATACTTATACCTACTTCCATCACTACAATAGATAAGTGGAAACCACTTTCAACTAGATATATGTCAATTCATTGTCATGTTTTTACATTGAACATTTGACCCAGATTAGATGAGGGTACCAGAGAAAAAAAGATGGATGACCTTGTGCACCCACCAGGTCATACCGTGCCCCCCATCTACAAACCTTCAACTATTCCACAAATTATGATTTTCCACATGATTCACCCAAAATACTATGGAAATTTTTGGGGTAGT
The DNA here is from genome assembly GCA_963277665.1 of Viscum album. Classification (NCBI taxonomy): domain Eukaryota; kingdom Viridiplantae; phylum Streptophyta; class Magnoliopsida; order Santalales; family Viscaceae; genus Viscum; species Viscum album. The sequence continues at coordinate 387,431,813 of OY728142.1, read as the reverse complement.
TCCTTGGTTCTATTCTAAACAAATATTATTTTTATTTGGAAAATATCACTATATTTACATAGCTAGACATCTTAAATACCACCACTACATTAGAAAAAATATACATATAACACTGATGCTCCTAGGATTATAATACCCAACTGAAAATGTCAGTTGTATCATCACACCCAATAACTAAACCTACATAGCCTTGTATCTCTAATAAAGAGAAGAAAACACCTTCCTACAGTCCCAAAACACATCCACACCCACAGGTTCTAGCCATCTAATAATGGAATGTTGAAGACAAATATATACTACGGAAGATCATCAAAAGTTATCCCTGTTAGAATAGATAGATTATATATTAGTCACCCTACTCCTTGAGTCAGGTCACACTGTCAAAATAATTATACAATCACTAATCACCATTATAAGAGTCTCTATCATAAGGGGTGAGTATAAATACTCTACTAGTATTGGTAATACCTATTCCAACATGAAAAAATGCATACATTCCCAAAAACACATAAGTTTAAAGAACACGTGTGATTCACCTCAACAATACCCACATTGGGTGGAAATAACTCACAACAATAGTTCTGTATAATGTCAGAAGCCTATGTCACAGTTAGTGATGCATCCCTTTTTTAGATTTTTTCTGAGATAAATCAAACATATTCATCATTGTGATTTAACAATTCCTTAGTACCTAAGGAAAATATCAGGAAATCTTTTGATTGATTATATTACAAAAGAATAGTTTCTAACTATACTAATAAAAAATTAGAAAGACATATAGAATACCTATTACAATCCATAGAGCCTCCATTGCATATTCCATATTTTTTCAATGTTTTCATTTCCTCCATCCTGAAACACCATGAACGTTGCACATTCTATGAAGGGGTGGGGGTGGAATCTTATTACAACATCTACGACCCCTTCAACTCTCGCCACTTTTACAGAATGTTCTCTGTGACATGGAAACTCCTTTATCTTGTTATAATATATATTAGGGTATTCTAATGACTATTTCCCTCTATATATCTTGGTTGGATGGATAAACTCAAATTATATATACATTTTTATCACATGAATAGGATCTCACCATAGGGAAATAAATATATTCATTCTAGGATCATTAAAAACATTCAATCTATCTTACGATCACCTCCAATAACATATCAAATGCCCAGATCCCTGATCCTTCCATATATTACATGTTATTAGGTTCTCACCTATTTTGTACCCAACACTAACAATAATAGTCTCATAATCTAGAAATATATCCACCATCGTGGCATAGTAAAGTGCTCTATAATAAGTGGGAATGCACATAGATATTTCGAAGAACATATATCCCAGTGTAATCTCATGTCTAAAACATGTGCTAATAAAAATAAATATTAAATCATATCTAGGGATTATTATGAAATGGATGTAATTATTACTGAATAATACACTTTAGTTATGTTATACTATTGATACATCCAATGCTCTTAAATATGAACTCATCTTAACACGGCATGGATAAATTCTTTCAATAAGATTCAACAATACTCTATCTGATTGAGATTTGTCTCATCATAGTAATAAGTCACCATACTCTAACATATTATGGTTGTTCCCTATAGAACATTTCTGAAAAAAACCATCATCTAGCTATGTATTATCCTCACAAGGTTTAAAATGTGCATGACTTCCTCATGTTAGTCATTATACACCTAGGGTTCTAGGTCACCCAAATACATCATAGTTTCCATAATCTTACACTCATGAAACACTCTTATTATATTAAAATCCTCAACCTAATAAATGAAAAAATATACATGTCAAATCCTATAATTTCTAGAATCTTATATTGAGTCTCTATAGCAGTCCAGATGTCAAATCCTATAATTTCTAAATGAATTTTCCTTTTCAGTTTCCACTGGGCATAATTTTTACCATTAATGAAAGGCGGCATGTTGGTATGAGAACCTTCAAGGCTATTATCCATAATTAGATTTTTGCAAAAGATTTATAAAGATAAAATTTATAACTAATAGAAATTTAGGATTATTAAGATACAACTAAAGTCACAGTTGAAAAACATGGTATATCGAAAATACATTAAAAATAAACAACCTCTGTTACCAAATTTGTGTCAGAGTGGATACTCAAGAAGGGGGTGAATTGAGTTTGAATTAAAATTTCTGTTAAAAATCATTCTATTAAAATCCTCCATGTTAAAAGATAAGTTAAACTGTAGTGAATTTGAAAAACTCTAAAGGTTCAATTAGGTTGTCAAATGATTGATTAGCTCTCAGTTAATTTAATCAGAATATCAAATTAGCCTTTCAAAATAACTGACTTATTTACAATAGTTGTAAACACATTCTTGATTAACTATTAAAGTAACTTTAAAAAAATTTATATTTTAACGTAATTATCAGTGGAAAATATGATATAGTAAAAACCAAAAAAAATAAGCACAATATTTTTAACCAAGAGGTTCAGTGTCAATCCGAGATATAGTCCTCTCAGTACAATTTATATAAATTTGATCCACACCTTAGATCGGGGTAAACAACAGTACACAGAGTATCCATGTACTAAGACCTCTACCTCAGTTATTCGTGGGAAAACAAAGACAATAGCACTCAGGCTATCAGGTCCTACTTGACCTCTACCACTATCCATAGGGGGATAAAAAAGAGATATAGAAGATTTGTATGAGGATTTAGAAATTCTCTAGTTCAGAACAAGAGATAGTGTGTGTATAGAATGTACAGAGTACACACACTGCTCAAAATTTAAATGAATGAAACACAACTGAGCTAAACAAACAAATATGAGTTTATAATGCTCTATGTGTTGTGAGTGAAGCTCTGGACTCCATTGATTTAAGATGTTGAAGCTCTGAGTCCCTCTCTGGTATTTTTCTGAAAAATAGAGTGTCATAATTCTGTTCCTTCACTTCCAATGTAGGTGTTCAACTTTAGTAGGAGAGTATTCATTGTAGCACTTAAAATTTTTCATGTAACTTCTGTTCTTGATGAGTATGAGAGTTATTCTAGTTCTCTGTGTGTTATTCCTTTCATGTAAGTGTTTTCATGTCTTCTCATCTCTTTTTCTCTAGTAGCTTGATATCCCCTTTTATTCCTTGAGGTCAGACAATGGGAATGATGAACATTGAAAAGTATGAGGTACGATTCTCTGACATGCCAAAAACTATCATTAAATAACATTAATATTATTAACATCATCAAATATGACTGTTGCTAAATAATCAGGTAGAAATAGTCTAGATAACAATGACTGCTTTCCAATTTGTAGCTCTTAGTATCTTGTAGCGGCGGATCCTCGATATCGGTAGTTGTTACTCCTTGTAATGGTATCTCTTTTTTCAGTGGACTTCTATCAGTATTTGTTGCTCTTCGTATTGGTGGCTCTATGTTCTTGTGCCGGTATACTTTATAGCGGTAGAATTTCATATACCGGTAGACATACTCTAATGGTATCTCGTATCGGTAGACTTACATCCTGGTAGACTTACTCTAACGGTAGCTTGTATCAGTAGACTTGCATACTGGTAGCTATGTTTGTAACGGTGTACATAGACTTATCGGTAGCTGTCTGTCTATATCAACAGACTTGTATCAGTAGCTCTTCAACAATGGCCTTTTTATCAGTAGCTTGTGCATACTAGTGGACTTATGTATACCGGTATACTTATCCAATCAGTTGCTCTACTTCTATCTGTATCAGTTATGCATATCAGTGACCTTAATCGTCTCAGTGACCTTATAATAAGCAATATATCTGTTTGTCTTTATCAATATCTATAAGCATATTTAGATTGAGTTAGAATTATTTCATTGTATGTAAAAACATAGATAATCATTGATTAACATATTCCAATTTTTTTAGTTTTATCAACTTCATAATAGAAAGGAATATAATTAAAGAACTAATTTATAGATAAAAATTATTTGGCATTATCAACAAATATTAATGAATAATTGGGAGTATCAAAATAGGTGAGGTCGACATATATTTTCAATGGGAAATTCCAAAGAGCTTTACAAAAACCCAAAATTTCTAATGAACCCCACAGAACAAACCCTTTCATATCACAATCCATAGTAATAGGAATCTATAAACAACAAACCAATGATATCGAATCAGTAATTTCTTCATGTAAATTCTCCTACGTTATGGTAAAATTTTGATGCTCGTGGTAGAAAATGGAACATGAAAGATGATACAGCTTATTTTAATGATAATTGGCCTCAAGAACCAGAATAAAGATAACCTTATAACCTCGTTTCATAAATAAGTAATCCAACATAAATATTGGATCCTTATCTCTTTTGAATACTATGAACCAGATGGGGGAGGGGTTATATGGAAAAAAAAATTTAAATTGATAACTCATCATTTATCACAATGCCAACTCGGCCACATCTGAGCACTAGACATAGGAAAAAATTATATCTCCACTAGGGTAAACACCACATTATGAACCCATGGTTGATATAATACATTCGATCTGAATATCGACTCAATAGATATGGTAAATTTATATATTACATTCATGTCCATTATAATATTTTTCTAATATTTTTAACATCACCATAATAAGACTCTCCTAGCCTTGGAATACCACTATGACATAGTGACATTCTTCAAAAAAAATATTACATGGAAAATCCTAGTTGGTACACAACATCTAGTCAGATTATATTTTTTTACAAAAATTCATGTTTCCCACATGGAACTATAAACCAGTTTTACGAACTATCTTGGTGGTTCATCCTAAAGGGCTCCAATTATTAATAATTTATATCACTTTACATCCAATTTCATCCGGATGAACTCTAAAATCGGTACAAGATTTCATCATGTCCATAATTTATATATCAATATCATTAATGCCTCTTAATTTTCATCAATAATGTTTAATATATCTATTGTTTTTCATCTAAAAAACATTAATTTATAAACATAATAATAATTGATGCGCACATGAAAAAAATAATTAGAATTTTTTTAAAAATTTTAGTGTCATAAATACACTATGAATGTGAATACATGTAAAATAATCACCCCTTCTCATGATCACCAATATTTAATATAAAAAACAAACATCAATATTAAATAAATATTGATAAATGTTACAATGTATTTAAAAGATATTTTATATGATATCCAATATTTAAAAAAATTCCATACCTTATCAATAAATATAATGCATTTTTTAAATAATGAAATATATTTATACACAAAATAATAATATATAGAAATAATATTTTTATTTGGATGATATGTTCTATATATTATATTTCTTAGATACATGAAAAATTAACCCCATTTTTTATAATGAAAAAAATTAGTGTTATGAATATAAGTTTATATTTTATGTAATAAATGATATAACTGAAAAGTTAATAAAAATTTAAATTATGAAATAAAAAATAAATATTTAATGAATTTTAAAATTATATTTTTAGGAGAAAAAGATTGTAATTTTGAAATAAACATCATGATAATATTTTGAGGAAAAAAAATCAATAGAAGATAACGAGAAATCAATAGATTATAAAACCAAAAATTTGAAAAGTAATTTTCTAAGCTTTTGAAAGAAAAATAAAATCCATATGGGATGGAGAGTAGAGTGATCATAAAATATTGTTTTGTGGGGAATATTATTTTTATCACATTGATAAAAAATTACCCAATGCTAAATGTAGATCCATATAAACTCCACCAGATGAAAATGAGTAAAGTTCAACCTCAAATTGAACAGTATAATATTAAAGTTATTTGATAAATTGAGAATAGATATAAAGGGATGATCGTATAGAAGATCTTGTGATATTATGAATGATATTATCTCTAGAATTTTCTAATTTTATATTTGGATAATTCCCCATCATTATATTATTGAATTGATTGGTGATGAAATAATCAAACATAATAGTGTTTTTAGAGAAAAAATTCCATGATATTCTAAAAATATATCTCAAATTTTATAGAATATTATCTAATTCATGGGATTCAGTTACCCTTATCAATTTTCAATTAGTACATTTGGGGTCCAAGAGTAAATGAATCCTTGACATGATATTTGAAAAAACTAGGTAACCAGTGTCCTATATAGGATAGCTGGTGGGACACATGGAGGTCAATAATTCTATTAAATCTCAACAACTGTGTTGTTACATACAAGAGGATTTATGGTGGAATTATTACAAACACACATTGATCTATAATTTTCACATGATGTATAGTTCTTCTCTACTAGCTAGAAATTCGACTTATTATATAAAAGGTGTGTTTCTATATGACCCTGGATACCTGTTGCTTCATATTAGTTACTAATATTCATCAAATAACATTATAATGATTTTAATGTCTATGGTAAGTACCATTACATCATTATAAGATTTCATAACATTAATAAAGATTTAAAATTTATCATCAATGCATCTTCTCTATAATAATAAAGTATCTGTAAAGTATTACTATTTCATTATAAAAGAAACAAATGATAAATAATATAAAAACTAAAACTCACATAAATTTTAAAAATAGATTAAAAAATGATTGTTTATGATAATTAAAGATTCAATAGATAAGCGGAGGTCCATATGTTTTTTTATAAATATCATTTACATTGAATGAAATTAGATGTTAGATATTTATCATTAATTTTAATTTCATTCCCTATTTTAAAATAGAATTTAGTTTTTAATGATTGATGCGTTATGTGTATTACTAAAATGGTTTTTAACTGGTTTCAATACCTATTCCATTGAATTAAATGTATTAGTATTCTATGTTTTTTCTCAAAAATACTAAGAGGCCCTTACAAATAATATTACTCTTTAAAATTATTTATTCCTTTTATATTGAATACATTATGGTTCTTGAGGTTAATTTATTTTTCTATTCTGAATTAATTTTATAGTCATGTTTTAGTGGGTTTATATGTATATCCTTACAATACTAAGAGGCCCTTAGAAATAATTTTTGACATCCTGATAAAAATTCGTTATTTTAAATATTTACATTCAGATTGACATTGAATGAATGTTTTTTTCACATATATAAATATTTTATTTTAAAATATTTCGGTGTGTTTGGTACATAAAAATTCTTTTCATATTTCAACTTTTTTTCATGGTTGGTACATCAAAATATTTTTTCAATAAATTTGATAATTACATTGAATAAATCCACCAAATATTGGTTATGATGATAAATTATTTCATTAATTTTAGGGACTGTATCACATGCATGGTTGTAGAGATGCAGGTTGGGTGTATATGATTTACTGATGATGGTTCTTCATTGATATGATATATAAAAATGCAACATAACTTCCACTTGTTATTATCTCCCTGGGGATCCCTCAATTATCAGTGAGGATGAGAGAATGTTACTACCTAGTGCTTATTAGATTTAGTATATATAGTATGGTACTAAAGGAAATATGTGAGTTTCAATTATATTGCTAGTTTATATAATGACATGGCCTACTATTGATTCCAGAATGCATAGATTGACGTAGTGATTGGATAGAACTGTGTAATTATTGGGTCTCCTTGTGAGTTGATTTGGAATTTCTAGGATTTCCAATATTTTTCTAATTTTTGGAAACCACAATTTTTTTATTAATATTCATTCACATAATTTTATACTTTATCATTACTATTCTAGAATATGTCTACAATTACATTTTATTATTCCTATATTTGTTCGATCTATTTATCTCGTTGAAATTTTTCTTTTTTATATTTATATGTTACTTATTATGTCGGTATGAATGATTATTTTTAAAAGAGGAATAATTTGAGATAATAGTAAAATAAAATAAAATATTTTAATATTTTATTTCACCATGGTTTGATTATTAAATTTTTTTTAAAATCATATCGTTTGTTTCGATAAATGATATAATTCCAATAATCACTAATTTTTTTAAACTACCATATGTGGGTTGTTTTAGTATAAAAAAATCATGTATTTTATGGTTATTACTGACTGTGATATTTATTAATCATAACAAAAAATTTTCTAATTGATATAAAATAATGAAATCTATGTATTATTTTTAGTGTTAGTTTATGATTTCATTTGGAGTGGTTATGTTTAATTTATTGATGGTGATTAAGAGTTCATAGGGTGATCATGGGGTCAGTTAACATTGTTTTGGCTAATATACCATATTTGTTAACCATCAACTACCTCTTTATTTTTTATACTATATTTATATCATGACTCTTACAATTGTTTAAATTTGAATATATTTATATCTAGTGGTTGTGTTTAGTTTTGGTGTTATTACATTTTTTTTAAATATAATGTTTACTAAATGCAATAAAATTAATGAATGAACTAGGATTGATTTTGGGATTTGTAATATTTCTTATTAATAATTATTTATAGGGAATATTTTATTCTATAATGTCATATATAATTCTCTGGATCATTTCTCTTACCCATGGTGATTAATAAATTTCATCATATTTCTTATTGGCTTGTTTTGGAGTATGGTTCAATATTGTCCCGAAGCTAGTTACTGAAATTTAACATTATTGTTTTGGGAAGAATTTTCAATAAATGAAATACGTCACATGTATTCAACATCAAAAATATATCTTATAAATAATTGATAATGAAATTAATTTTACTATATATAGATTTGTTGAATCCAATGGCGAAATGTAATAGTTTTAACAGTCTTATGATTAATATATTTCAGATATTTGGTAAGAAATATTAGATATTATGGTGACTAGAAGTGAATTATTCCATCATAACATTATTTCTAGTGATCTCAATGATATGTATTTGAAATTTAATCAACACCCTATGAAATATTTAGGATTGAAATTAATTTTTCCTATGCTAATTATTTCCATTTTTTATTAGAATACACAAATAATGTATTGATAAGTTTATTTGAAATTAATTTGGATATAGTGTATCAATTTATTTTAATGTGTGTTTATATTTTTATTAATATTAAAATGAAAATGGAAAATAATATAAAATAAACATGGTATAAATATTTTTTTCTTAATTTCATTTTATATCATTTATATAACTATTAAAAAATTTTCTAAATTAAGAAGAAAAAGTTAATCGTTGTTTTTTATATTTCATGTTTCATAAATATTGATTACTATAAATTAGTAAAATATTTTTCAAGTGAGTACGAAAATGGAAAATAATAGAACTATATTTTTTTTACTTATAAAATAGATGTTCATGATGATTCATTTCATAATTAAAATTTCTTTTTTTAAAAAAATGAAGCTAAATAAGAATTCAAAACCTTCGAATCTATTATATAATTTTATCATGTAGAAATGAATTATGTTATTATTTTATCTTCTAATATATCTATATATTATATAAACTAGCATAGAGATTTTAGAGTTGGACTAAAATTCTAGATTACTAATTGTATGATGTATTTCATGACTACAACTAAAACACCCACTTATATGTGGTTAGAAATAATAAACAACTACATTAATAAAAAAAATAAAAGTTCCACTTATTATAATAAAAAGTTGTATGTAAATTATTATATATAAGAATTCGTATACCAACAAGTAAAAACGAAATCTATATTTTATACGGTTTTTCATTACATTGAGATGGTTTTGGAACATTTCATGTGTGATGTATAGATAAAACATATGGAACAATGGAAAAAAAATTCATAATATCACTTAATTGAAATCCATGAATGGATTATGGATGATAGAAGTAATTTTATATCATATAAAATTTCCATCTTTTCCATAAAATTAATTTTTGTTGGAACTATGATTATATTATTATACATGGATCACATCTTCTATTATGTAATTATTTAATATTTATTAAACATTTTTGATTTACTCAATGAAACGTTCGTATAATATAAAATTATACACTATTTTATTATAATTATGTTGGATAATGTATGTATTCTTCAAATTAGTGTAATTAATCATTTGAATTATAATGATTCAATATGCATAATAGTTTGCATATTTAAAATTTTATTACAAAAAAATAAATATATGACGAGTTTCTATTAAGAGTCCCTCTAAGAATGATTTTCTATTTATCCTCACTATTTAGGCATTACAATAAGTGATATATTGTAATATATTATAATATGTTATATTATTATCCCCTAACCTAAAACAATTTTATATAATTGTAACATTATTCCTTGTCTTAATAAAATGTTTAGTTATTAAATCATTATAATTGATTTTATAGTAAATTATTACAATTTTAATATTTTTGTATAAATTATGTTTAATGTCACGACCCATCCTTGGGGCTCCTGTCGTGACTATCCCAAGCTCGCCTTCCATAGGATAGGGGATGGCAACTAGCACCAAAGGCATAAATCCCGATAAAAGGGAAGGCATTTCCTTTATAAAGTAAACAAACACAATAGAGTAAGCAACTGAAGAAAGTACTATGTAAAGCTGAGTACAAAAGTATGTGCTGAAATGTAAATGGGATAGTATACAAACGCAACTTTAAAGTACAATACATCTGAAAAGCTTGTACTACTAAAGTACTTTAAAACGGTAACCACTGAGTCATCCTTCAGAAATCCCACCTGAAGGGTGGGTACAGATGGCATCCTCAGCACCTCGGGTCTGGCCGTACGCTTTGTGTACATCTCTCCAAGTGGTCCACCTCTGGGTACCGTCCAACTCCACAAGCCTCTACCTCGATCAATGTTGTCTGTCGCCTGTATCCAACACAACGTAGTACGAGCCTAGCCCGCGTAGGGGTGAGTATATGATACTCAGTAGCGACCTCGAGACCCTCTAAGGTCTCCCAAAATCCACAAAATATAAACCACAGAAGAAAGATACAGTCAAAAAGTGTCAACCATCTCTTCATAGGTATATGACTATACATATACCTACGTTATCAATCACAGTTCGACTCCAACTCTCAAGCCCAAGCACAACCCAGTCCACACAAGAAAGCAAGTCAATCACATCGATGATAATGAATGAATGTCAAGACACATCTCGCACAGGTATTCATCTTTCATAAAGTGATAAAGATTATTAGATTTAGTCACAGATTCATCTAAGCTGGCGGACCCACGTAGGATACTAGTCTAGATAAGCTGTCGGACCCACGTAGGATAGTAGACTAGCTACTCTGTCGGACCCAAATAGGATACGAGAACAAAATTCAAACTATCGGATCCACATACGATACAAGAAAATTAATTATCATCATCGAACCCATAGAGGATTCCAGTATGGTAGTCGTCGTTGCCGAACCCACGGAGGATTCAAGTTTGGTAGTCATCCTCACTGCACCCACAGAGGATTCCAGTACGGGAGTCCTTGCAGTCGCAGCCAGCTCTAGGGTTCCTACACACAACATGATCGATTCCGGGAGGGTCCGCTCTTCTATCCAAAGGGGGCGACACAGCAACTATATAGCGTCCCGCCTTTTAATCACATAAACCTTCATTACATTATACAAAACCGAATATCTTTAAGGTTTAGTGTCTTAGAAACCAGGAACTTAAAACATGAAAACATAAAACACTGTTCTAAAACACTTGAAAGGCTTCTCATAATGTTTATCCTAGGTTCATTACTGAAACTCATAACCTGGGACATACATTAAAAGAAAGGGTGAGTAGAAGGCTCAGTAAGGGAAACAAGGGGAAACATTTAACATGTGAATTTGGGATACATCAACAATGTCATGAAAAATAACTTTAAGGCATGAGAAAGAAATCACGAGGCATATCATAATAAAAATAACATTTTTTCATAACATGAAGATGTGGCTACAACATTTAATATTGAAAATAATTTCGTTTCACCAAGGTCCATCCCCAAGCTGTCATTAAAAATTACCAAGGTTATTCACCAAGGTATCAGTCTAAAAGTTCATCTCTAGGGATTAAGTTGTTACCCAATGCATTGGATCTCTATCATAGAGCACCCTTGACATGTATTTTGTATCATGTGAGCCACATATATCATCATCAATCATTTAATAAACAAACCAGATAGCATAAAATAAATGGGTTTCATTTCATAATCAAAACATTTTAAAACTGCTTTAAAGACATGATCTTTATGTCAATTTAAACCCACGGGAAGGGAAAGCGGGTCTCATATATGTAAATCACAGAATTTAAAATAGAACATTATGGAATATATGTGAATACCCTTTTAGAATAAATATCTTGGAGTATTCACTTGATAAAATAAATGAACATTAGAAAAAGATAGAGATATTTTGAGTCGGAAATTCTGCAGTATAAAGGCTATGTTACGAGGTTTTAGAAATCATTGAAAAGAGAGGGTACATGGGTTAAACATTCATAAATGATCCATAATACAGTTGATGGATAGAATATCAAGGATATGAGAACATGGTAAAGAAATTTTAAAGATATACCATATGAAATTTAGAACATGAAAGGAAGACAAAAATAAGATTTCTCTTAAGAAAATTCGGCAGCCTAACGGTGTCACTTAAACTTCAAAAAAAATGAGTGGACGAGATCAAATAGGGTCTCACATCATATGAACATAAATGTTAAGTATGATAGATATAGAGATCATACCCCAACATAATAAAAATGGACATGAAAGATTTTACATGAAAATAGATCTTGAAAATGAGAAGGGTGAAAGAATCCCTTAAAACTTCGGTAGCCCAACGACGCCACACACACTTCAACAAAACTGAATTGACGAGATCAAATTGGGTCTCCCATAATAAGAACATAAAAGATCAGTATGATAGATTTATAGGTCATACCCCAACATAATAAAAAGGAACATGAAATACTTGACATGAAAGTATAACTTTGAAAAATGAGAAAGGTGAAAGAAACCCTTAAAAATTCGGCAGCTTAACGGCGTCACTTAAACTTTCATAAAACGAAATGATGAGAGTAAGAGGGGGTCTCTCATCATATGAACATAAAAAGGACAGTATAATTAATAAAAAAGAACATCCTTCAACATAAGAACAGGGATCATAAATGAAATGACATAAAAGAGATCACTTGAAAAGAAAGAGAGGGGTCAGATCCCTTACCTTAAAACGTAACTCTTAAAACTCAAAGGTTGGGACCTTGAGGGCTTGGGGGCACCTTGGGGGGACTCTTAGGGAGGTAATGAGACGAGAGCTTCATTGAGGGAGAGTTAGGAGTGAAAAATAAAGGAGGAAAGGGTGGGTATCTATAGGGAATGTGAAGGGACAAGGCATTATTGTCCAAGGGACACCTCACAAGTGGTTTTCTCTGAACCATGGGCTCTCCCATTGAATTTATCATGGAGTTAGGCCACATGGGTCCCCATACAATAATTCATCACCTTTGGTCTGACAACCCTTAAAATATCTCATGACATCATCATGACACAGTTATGATTTCATTAAACATATCGATACCCTAAAACTGCAATTTTACTATTCACTGAAAATTCATCTTTATAAGAAAAATCCCAAAATTTCACCTTAACCAAATATCAATGATCTGATTAGAAAATTGAACTACATTTTATAAAAATAATTTTCTAAATAGTTTTAATTTAATTTTTAAATAAATACACTATTCACAGAAAATTCATTTTTTCAGAAAAATCCCCAAAAATTACCATAACATAATATCAATGCTATTAGTTCAAAAATAAAGTCCATTTTATAAAAATAATTTTCTAATTATTTTTAATTTAATTTATAATTAAAAAAACTATTCACCCGAAAAAACTAATACTTGACTAATAATTTATGAAACCGTTATTTACCCATTTTATTGAATCACATTACTTAAACAAGTTGTCTAAATTATATTAAAACTTTATTTTAGTGAAATTACTAATCCATTTGGTCACATTACTAATCCTAAGTGAGAAATCACTATTCATAATTTACTATGCATCAAAAATCAAGTTGATCTTATTAGACTCTAAATTTCTTACTGAACATAATTGTAGAGGACCATTTTTTGAAAATCATTACACAATTTTAATTATTTAAGGTTTACATAAACATTTTTAAAATATCCTTTTTCAAAAATTCATTAAAAATATGCATACTATATATATTCTGTCATTTGAATATTCATAAACATCATCATAAAAAGAAATCGAAATTTTTATTTAAAACAAAGGATTACACAAGGAAGTTATGGTCTCCTTACATAGCCCCTTATCACACCAGCATAAGACGTATGTGTAAGGTGTGTTATGGTGAGAGAATCTGAGGGCGGCTCAGCCAACATCGCACGAGTAGTAATTTCTATCAGTTTGAACTTCTTGCGAAGGCGATTCCGTTCTAGCATCACATGATGAAGTTTGACTTCGGTTTGGTCCAAAGAAAAGACCAGGGGTGCTACCTCCTTCCCAAGTTCTGTTAGACGGGCTTCGATCGGTCCAAGACTATTGGGTGAGGCCATCGAATCTTCTTTCTATATTAATTAACCAAGATCACTTGTATTTAGAGACAATAAACAAAACGTTTAGTTTCCAGTGGTCATATTGACCAATGATCATATAACAGTCAAAACCCAACAGTCACATTTTAATTATACTCATGTTATGAAATGAAACAGTTTTGTTGAGTATAAAATAACACACAAAATTAGGAAACAAAATTTATTCAAAATTTCGGGTCGTTATAATCTTCCCCCCTTAAGAAATTACGTCCTTGATATTTTTTAAAATTGGGTTTTGAAATTTCATATAAAGTCCCACATCGGAAAAAGAGTCAGTAACACTATTACTTTAAAAGAATGAAAAGGAAGTACAAAGGCCACCCGAGTTTACCCATACTAGGATTAAATGTAGGAAAACGTGGACATGGGGGATAAAAAATGGGTCACGTTCAAAAGGAGAGTGATAGAAAACATGATTATGAGATAGTTAACCACGATAAAATCCTAAACTTATGTTGTGTGTAAACGGTCTTTGATTTCCTAGTAGGAAACCTAAACAAACAACATTTTTGTTTTACGTTCCTTTTCATAATTTTGTGGAATTCATTTACTACATAGAATAAAAACATAAGGAAATATACCTACCTTAAAGTAGAGTTTCATCCTTTAATAAGCCTCTACCAAAACTAATATTTTCTCCAAACGATGAGAATTCAAAAACACTTGGTCTCATTGAAAGCACAAGAATCATCTTCTAGAGAACCACATAATCCACAAAATATTAACTATCTATTTCTTCTATCTTTAAACATTATCCCAAAAACAGAAAGGTTAAGGTAAAACAACTCTTCAAAAAGAAATAATCCCATAGGAAAGAAAACTGCATTAAATCATCAAAATTCAATGGTACTACCCAAAGTACTTCATAGACCATTCCATAAATAACTGTACGTAAAATGCCTCAAAATAAACCAAACTAAGATTTAAACCCAAATACAAGAAGGATTTGATAACATATTCTTCCAAAATAAACTTCATTGTTCATCTCTAAACAACATCAACCACACCTAACATCTTATAACAAAAATATCTAACCTAAACATATTTTACCCATGATAGGTTAATGATTTCCATAAGTAACCTAAATTACTATAATTCCACCTTAAATTCATTGATTCTTCAAAATATAATTCAACCATACTCCTCAATGAAAATACCGTAGTAATCTATTTACCTCGATCATATAGGGTCCCCAAAATAGTGAACGTCTTCCAAAATAACAATCATTTGTTTAATCCCCTAATCATCTCTGTCATATTAATACGTCAATTGTCACATTTCCAATCACATTGGTTTTTGGGACATGTTCTTCCTTTTCCCGCCATTAACTAAGAAAAGAAAGGACAATTAGGGGCTTAAATATTTAGCCTATAATCATGAAAAGGAACTTAAATAATAGAAGGATAACTTATAAGAGAAAATTATACCCTAACTTGTGATCCCATAGGTTTCAAACTATGTTATATATGATCATAAATTCATATGTTAATCTTTAGTTTATTTTATCTTTGTTCCTTTAATAAAGGTTCATACTAAGCTTATGAATTTACCAAAGCATATCCCCCAGGAGATTCGTAACCAATAGTGCAGCAAGGCATGTTGTCATGTACCAATTCCCGTTCGAGTCTAGATCAGAGTGGTGTTTTCAAGTTTTACCCCTATATACATCGGTTCCAGAGCCACCTTTACCTGCTCGTATCCAGACAGGGATGTATTTGTTTGCAAAACCCTTACTCAATACTCACCAAAATACCAGGAAGATTTTCTATATTTAAACTTTTATCTAGGGTTATTCCTAGAGTTTTCATATCCTAATTTACACAAATAAGTAAATGATCCTTTGATACCAACTATAGTGTCCCGCCTTTTTAATCACATAAAATTTTATTACATTTTACAAAACAGAGGATCTTTAAAGTTTAGTGTCTTGGAAACTAGGAACATAAAACATGAAAACATAAAACATTCTTCTTAAACACATGAAAGGATTTTCCTCATGTTCATCCTAGGTTAATTACTGCATCTCATAACCTGGGGACATACATCAAAAGAAAGGGTGATCAGAAGTCCCACTAACGGAAACACGGGGAAACATTTAACATGTGAACTTGGGATACATCAATAATATCAGGAAAAGGAACTTTAAGGCATGGGAAAGAAATCATGGGGCATATCATAATAAAAATACTTTTTTCATAACTTGATGATGTGGCTACAACATTTAATATTGACAATCATTTTATTTCACCAAGGTCCATCCCTATGGTGTCAATAATAATTACCAAGGTTATTCACCAAGGTATCAGTCTAAAAGGTCATCTCTAGAGATTAAGTATTTACCCAATGCATTGGAGCGCTATCAGGGTGCACCCTTGAAATGTATTTATTATCATGTGATCCACATATATCATCATTAATAATTTCATAAACAACCCATATAGCATAAAATAAATGGGTTTCATTTCATAATCAAAACGTTTTAAAACTGCTTTAAAGACATGATCTTTATGTCACTTTGAACACACGGAAAGGGAAAGCGGGTCTCATCTATGAAAATCCCAAAATTTAAAATAGAACATTTTGGTATATATGAAAAATACCCCTTTAGAAGAATGTTCTTTGATTCTTCACTTGATAAAATAAATTAACATTAGAAAAAGAGATATATATTTTGAGTCGGAAATTCTGCAGCATAAAGGCTATGTTACGAGGTTTTAGAAAACATTTAAAAGAGAGGGGACATGGGTCAAAAATTCATAAATGATCCATAAAAAGTATACGTACAGAATATAAAGTATTTGAGAACATTGTATGAAATTTGAAAGATATACCATATGAAATGAAGAACATTAAAGGAAGACAAAAATAAGATTTTCTCATCTGAAAATTTTGCAGCCTAACGACATCACTTAAACATCAACAAAAATGAGTAGACGATATCAAATAGGGTCTCTCATCATATTAACATAAAATTTCAGTATTATAGATATAGAGATCATACCCCAACATAATAAAAAGAAACATGAAAGACATGACATGAAAATAGATCTTGAAAATGAGAAAGGTGAAAGAATCCCTTAAAAATTCGGTAGCCTAACGACGCCACTTAAACTTCAAAAAAATGAATTGAAAAGATCAAATAGGGTCTCTAATCATATGAAAATAAAATATCATTATGATATATTTAGAGATCATACCCCAACATAATAAAAAAGAACATGAAAGACTTGACATGAAAGTAGAACATTGGAAAATGAGAAAGGTGAAAGAATCCCTTAAAAATTCGGCAGCCTAACGACGTCACTTAAACTTTTATAAAATGAAATGATGAGAGTAATATGGGGTAACTCATCATATGAACATAAAATTTACAATATAATGAATATAAAATAACATCCTCCAACATAAGAACATGGAGCATAAAATAAATGACATAAAAGAGATCACTTGAAAAGAAAGAGAGGGGCCAGATCCCTTTCCTTAAAACGTAACTCTTGAAACTCAAAGGTTGGGACCTTGAGGGATTGGGGGCTCCTTAGGAGGACTCCTTGGGAGGTAATGAGACCAGAGCTTCGTTGGGGGTGAGTTGGGAATGAAAAATAAAGGATGAAAGGGTGGGTATTTATAGGGAATGTGAGGGGACAAGGCATTAATGGCCAAGTGACACCTCATAAGTGGTTTTCTCAAATCCATGGGCTCTCCCATGATATTTATCATGCAGTTCGGCCACATGGGCCCCCCATACAATAACTCATCACCTCTGGTCGGCCAACCCTTAAAATATCTCATGACCTCATCATGACATAGTTATGATGTCATTAAACATACCGAAACCCTAAAACTGCATTTTTTCCTATTCAATGAAAATTCATCTTTCTCAGAAATATCCCAACATTTCACCTTAAACAAATATCAATTCTCTGATTAGAAAAATTAACTACATTTTATAAAAATAATTTTCTAAATATTCTTAATTTAATTTTTAAATAAATACACTATTCACTGAAAATTCATTTTTTTAAAAAAATCCCCAAAAATTACCACAACATAATATCAATGCCCTGAGTTCAAAATTAAAGTCCATTTTATAAAAATAATTTCTTAATTATTTTTAATTTAATTTTTAATTAAAAAACACTATTCACTCGAAAAAACTAATACTTGACTAATAATTTATGAAACTGATATTTACCCATTTTATTGAATCACATTACTTAAAAAAGGTGTCTAAATTATATTAAATCTTTCTTTATGTGAGATTACTAATCCATTTGGGCACATTACTAATCCTAAGAAAAAATAACTATTCATAATTTACTATTCATCAAAAATCGATTTGATCTTATTAGACTCTAAATTCCGTACTGAACAGAATTGTAGAAGACCATTTTTTGAAAATCATTACACATTTTGAATTATTTAAGGTTTACATAAACATTTTTAAACTATTCTTTTTCTAAAATTCATAAAAAATTATGCATATTATATATATCCGATCATTTGAAAATTCATAAACTTCATCTTAAGAAGAAATCAAATTTTTTATTTAAAACAATGGATTAACCAAGTCAAATATGGTCTCCTTACATAGCCCCTTATAACACTAGCATATGACCTAAGTGTAAGGTGTGCTAAGGTGAGAGAATCTGAGGGCGGCTCGACCAACTTCGCAGGAGTAGTAATTTCTATCAGTTTGAACTTCTCGCGATGTTGATTCCGTTCTAGCATCAAATAATGATGTTTGGCTTGGGTTTGGTCCAGAGCAAAGCCCAGTGGTGCTACCTCCTTCCCATGTTCTATTAGATGGGCTTCGATCGGTCCAAGACTACTGGGTGAGGCCATCAAATCTTCATTCCATATTAATTAACTAAGATAACTTGTATTTAGAGACAATAATCAAAATGTTTAGTTTCCAGTGGTCATATTGGCCAATGATCATATAACAGTCAAAACCCAACAGTCTCCTTTTAATTATACTCATGTTATCAAATGAAATAGTTTTGTTGTGTATAAAATAACATAAAAAATTAGGAAACAAGATTTATTCAAAATTTCGTGTCATTATAAACTATCACATAGTCCATAGTTGATGTCTCACGATGTTCTATCTCGTCAAAAGGAACCCGACGCTACAGACAGTGCGTCAATCGGACTCCGGGTCTGAGAGATATTGGCTTTTCTGTTCCAGGATCCCGGTTGGAAATACGCTTGTTCCAAACCCAGTCGTTATCCAAAGTCATCCAAAGCTCAAATAGAGTATCGCAAAAGGACCGCCACGTCACGAGGGTCCCAGTTCTGCCGATGGCACGTCCATCAACTTTATGCAAAAACGGGTCTGACCCGTTATGGCTAGTGGGATGGCTGGTCGGGTCAACCCAGTTTTGGTGGCTCCGACCCGGTAGAGGGTCGGACCAGCCCGGTGAATCTTGTGGCCCAATAGGGCACAGCCCGGCCCGGCGGGGCGTGGCCAGGCCTGACGCGGCCTGGCCCGGCACGACTCTTCCGGTCGTGGCTCGGGCGGCAGGCTGAGCCGTCCGGGGGGGGCTTTGCTTTCCCGAACCTGCGGCGCCCAGCGGTACCACCCTCCCAAACTGGCCGGCCTAATCCGGCCGGCCATCCGGGGGAAAGCGGCCCACTCGGGCAGGTCGTGGTCTTGTTGCACGACACCTTCAGGTGTCGCCGTTCCTTCACCTAGTCGGCCGACGAGTCGGGCTGTTCGTCGCCGAAGCGGCCTGCAGAGCACGGGTCATGGTGCTCTGCAGCGCGGCGCTCCTTGTGGTGTCGCGGCCTTCCCTCGGCCTGGCCGGCTGTAGTTGGACACTTCTTCTTCAGCCGAGTGGCCCGTGGTTTCGGGCCACGGTTCTTTGGGACGCGGACAGCGCACGACCGCCGCCTTCGCCCCTCACCGCCATCCCATTCGTCGCTGACTCCATAGAAAAAGAATAAGGATCAACAGAGGGTTGTTAGGCCATGTTCATTCGGCACACGCCCTCTGCGTTAGGCAGTATCATATGGTCAAAGACAAACCACGGTTTCAATGAAAAACAATGAAAAATTTTAATCAATTAAAATTGAACATAAACCCCCTACCTTAAAATAAGGTTCGCGGTAGTCCGGTGTCACGGGGAAATGGCATTGCCTCCTTTCTCACCCTGGTTGAAGTAGTGGAGGAAGGCAATCAATCCTCGTGTTCTTCGTCAGAGTCGTTCGTCTATGAAGAACGGTGTTCTTCATCGTATGAAGGGCACTATTCTTCTCTTTCTCTAGAGCTTTCTAAAAATATTCCCAACACAACGAATGACAAACTCAAATCATAAAAAGGCTCACACATAATATAAAATTTCCTTATATTCAAATTCATTCAAACTCTTTAATTAATTAATTGGAGTTCATTTCATTAATTAAAAGAGATGTAAAATATTAAAGGGAGAGAGAGGGAGGTGAATAGATCACCTCATTAAGGGGGGGGGGGTTGTCATAATAAATTAAAGGGGATGTTAAGGGAAGATGAAAGGTTAGGGGTTCGTGTGGGCCCCACCTCAAAAATATCTTCTCAGGGGATGGTATATAGATGTGGGCCCCACCTCTAACTCTACTTGGGAGGAAATAACCAACTTCCATTAATAAAATTGTGTTCCAAAATTTTTTTATTTCATTCTAAATCCCCAAATTATAACTCTCAACCCGCTTAAAACGTAACAACGGTAAAAATCCCCTTAAGCAAATTTGGTCGCTGTGAGTTCATCGGTGTCCTCAGATTTCAATTCCAACTACTGGTTCAAAAGATAAAAAAACCCTCTAGTACGTTCACAGAACATACCCGAACAATACGTAAGAAATTAATTCCGGGCACACCGGACCTCAGAATCATGTGTCGTCAGAAACCGCAGACTCGTAAAATTCCAAAGTATTTAAGAAACAAATTTCCATTAAATTTCCGAGTCTTTACATTTAAAATAATAAAACCAATTTTAAAAAGCTGTGATGTACTACTAAAGGGAATGAAATTTAGAATAAATTATCATGTTCACATTTCCTCATCTTGTAATGGGGTTTTATTTATGAATTTGTAGACATATATGAATATTTTTATTTAAATCACACACACATTTTAGTTTATTAATATAAATTAGAAGGGATAATATATTCCTACCCATTAATTTAAATAAATCCAATAATGTTAATTGTAAATTATAGGAAATATCATTAATGTAATGGAACCTGACAAACATGGTATCTCATTAAAACAAATTAATGAAACTAATAAAGATTAAACATGTAATTTGAATCTACATTATTTATAAGTATAATATATTGAAAATAATATAATTGTAATTGAATATAAAATGTTTAATATTATATAGAAAATAGTAGGGATTTGTTTTAATTTTCTAAAGGAAATACAAATGTAGTGATGAAATGAAATATTCTTTTCAATGAATGATTTAGTATATAATTAAAATTAATAAATAAGATTAAACATAGTTGATGTTAAAAATAATTTTTCTTTTCTATATATAAATATGTATTATTGAGTCAAAATATACTATCAATTATTTAAATTAAGGTAATTATATTCATATCAGATTATTGGAATTCCACGTAATTTATTGAAGTCACTACAAATATATGTTGTGAACATAAATGTGGATTTGATTTTGTTTTTTGGAATCATACCTTTACATTTTAATGATTATAAAGGCAATGAGATACATTATATTTTACATTATGATGAGGTAAATGTTACCAAATGTACATAAATATTAATATTATTGTAATCCAAGACTAAAAAATTTCCCACTACATTCTATGATTTTCTTTATTGGGTCATAGTTTATCATTAAATATTTCTCATAATGCTAATTTTTTTGTTAATTCAATGTTAATTATAAAAAAATATGAATTACAATAATAATGTTTCTTATTAAGTAATGTAGACTGATATTAATTTTATATCTATTAGGGATATCAATTACTATATTTTTGTGGAATTTTCATATAAAATTGACTCCCTTTTTCATTTTCTAATGATACATGCCTTTATGGCCCATTATTTTTACATTTTTTGGTGATTAGAGGTGTTTTATATTTATCTTGAGGAGGATAATGGGGGTTTTGGTTGGGGATGTCATTATAGGACTACTACAGAAAAAAATTCACATCATGTAATGTCCTCACAACTTGAACTCATGGTTCATAGCTTAGGCAGTCATCTAGTTCAGATCGTGTATTAAGGTATAATGTTAATCCCTATGATGGATTCAAATCATGACAATATAATTCATTCAATATAATTAAAAAAATCTAGGGCTATGACATTTTAGATGAATGTTAATGTTTTTAGGAAAATCATGAATAAGTTGTTGTTTAAAATTTACACAATGTGAAACTAGTTAATTGAACATTATTTTATAACACCACCATCTATATTTACATTCATTAACCCACTCCCTCCCTCTCTATTTTATCATTATCTTATTTTCAATGGGATAATATTATAACCCATTTCTTATGATACATTTCTTTGGGTCATGTGGATGCTTATCGGTGATTATTATTGAGTGCTTTCAATATTCCACACTGGTTTCTCTTCTTATTTTCAGGGTGATTTTCTATAGTGATTTTTTATTTTTTAGTATGTTATTTTTTATAGTTTATTGTTTATATTTTATTTGGTGTTTGTTTATCTATTGTTTAATATGATCAGTCGAGGTTTCTATAAGTTTCTTCTTCGCCTAGTGGTGTATAGTGAGTTATCAAGGCTTCATCTAGGTAAGGAATGCCTCATTCTTATTTTTTGTGTTTCATGTGGGAGGTGTCTACTATTTTTCATCTATAGGTTATGGTTTTCATGGATTAATAAAAGAGAAAGAATATGATAAATGTTGTTGAAGGGAGAAAATGGGACAAATTCAAAAATTTTGAAATTATTGTAGTTATTTTGATATAATGGGTTGTGATAGATTAATACCCTACTAAAAATTGGTTTTCATGGGTGATAAATATTAATATGATGATATATTTTATAAACTATGATTTGTTTATATAATGATGTTTCCCTAAAATAAATATTTTCTAACAAATCTTATTTAGATACTGAAATGGTTTCTTGTGTATTATGGATTGAGTAATAACAAACATAAAATTAAGAAGTAATATTTGATAAAATAACATTTTTTATATATAATATTACCATATATTATCAACATGTGTTTCCCTGCTATGGTTTGGTGATGTTTTGTTGATGTGTTTCCAAGGCTTGTGGGGTTTAAGGTTTGATGGTCCTACTTTGGGGTTGGTGAGATGGTTGTCAGTTAGACATTATATTTGGGCTATGATGTGGTTTTAATTTGTCCATGAATTTTGGGAGGTGATTTTTTGGTTGTTTGGATGTGATTTTCAATGGCGATATGATGGTATGATTGGGGTGATCATCGCATTTTGATATATGATTGTTTTCTTCAATATTTTCCTATAGTGATAGAGTAATTTTTGAATATTTATTGTAATAGATAATGGTTTTATTCATTTTATGGGATGTAAATAAATAGTGAACGAGTAATTTATATGAGTTTTGCATTAATTTGGATGATTTTTAACAATGAAACAAATTGTTTGGTTAATGGAATTTGTTGTAAATTAGAAATTTGCATTCTAAATTGTTATGTTGTGTTACAAGGGGAAGTGAAAGTGGATATATTTGTGGTTGGTTAGTGCTTGGTTGTGAACCCATTTGGTGTGATTTTGTTTCAATATAGTTATATATAATTATATTCATTTTTATTTTTTTATGAACACCACCAATGTCGAGCACTATATGTGGACAGTTGTATATTAATATATGGTTTTTTCTTAAATCCCACTAATGGTGATAGATGGATGGCAAACTAATCTCTCACTATATCTTAAATTTATGAGGAAATGTATAAAATGTGATGGACATAGTTCAATTAGTGAAATAGGTGATGGAAAATGTTTCTTTGGGAAGATGTGATGAATGTGTTGTGTGGTACGGGACCATGTGTTTTTGTGTGAGATGTGATATATCTTTCTTTTTTGGGCATCATATGGTGTAGTTGTGTGTAGTATGATAAGAGAAATATGTTGATGTTTTTAATGTTACCAATACCCTACTACTCAATTTATGTTTCTTGTAATGGATTATGTTTTTTTTGCTGAGATGGGATGCAACATTTATGTTGGGCGGTGGTCGAGGAATTATTGGGTGATCTGTGATGTGATAAGGTTGTTGGGTGGTGGAATAGGTGTTATAGAGGGATATGTGATATTATAATTTTTTGTAACTAAGGCTTTTTTTATTCATATTAGATGATAGATCCTAGTCATACAATATTAATATTTGAGAGAAAAAAATCTGTTGAAATGTTCTGCGAGGTACCTTTTATCTATATACTTATAATTAAGTTACTAAAATTGGCATACAGTATTTGGAGAACATTCATTGGTTAGGATGGGATTTATTGCTAACTTCATTGTGATTTTGGTTATGTTTTGTTCTAATAAGTTCACTTTTATGCTTCATTCTCATATGCATGAGTGAAATAGGTTTTCCAATGGATCAATCTTGTATACTCACTCTATATATATAAACTAATCTCTCATATTCTAGAAGGGTAAATTGGTCTATAATGGAAAAATTATGATATCTACTATATCGTTGATTTAGAATTTTTTTGAGGTATTTACTATTGGATATATTTATATGTACTTGTTATATATTTTGATTCATTGTGGGACTGTTTTGGAATCATTTTATATTATATTATGGTGTTTTCATGGGTGATTATTCTTATCTATATATGTTACATTACTATAGATGTTAATAAATCCCATATTATGATATTATTATACAATTGGTTCTTGTCTCTAACTCGGGTATTACAGGTGGTGATAATCAAGTGTAATTATCTCTCTCATCTCATTTCCATATATTTCATGAGAGGAGTGATGAAAGAGTTGACTCATATGTGATGGTTGAGGGATAGGATGGATCTTGGAGTTAGTCAGAGTGACTATTTCTTATCTTGGTATGTGGAACATCCATTTGACTATGGTTTCTGATTTCGTATAGGGAGACAATCTAGGGAACAAAATTTTAGGCCCCATCATGATCCAGTGCACACACCCTGGAATAATTTAATGTCCAAATAAGGTGAACCTATTTGCATGGTAGATAACTAAGAGAGGTAAATGAGTCATTATTTCATCTATTCTTGTTTGGTTTGTATTGTTCTGGGATGGATAAAATGATTAAAATGAAAAATAATTATTAATAAAATTCATATCTATCAGGCATAGAATGTTTTTTAATTCATTTTATCTATGGGGCTTGTTCATCAATTTAATGTTTCTTAGTATGTTTAGAATAGGTAATGAGATATATTTGATAACACAAAGGATTATTATGATGAGAAATATGAACATTGTAAGATGATGATACATGCCTTCTAGTAGTATACTTTGTAGAAGCATAAAGATATTCTTTTATATGTATAGACAGAGAGATGAATGGAGAAGCTTGAGATCACTTAATGTTATGGATATAAACCACTGATCAATATATAAATTTTTATCTGAATATTTATTACATATCAAGAGGAATTTATTACAATACTTATAATGTTTTCCTCATATGACCTCACATGTTCATCTTCAAATGTCTCATTTCTATGAATTGTCTCTCTATTTTATGTTCAATTAAATCAAGGTAAACACATAGATTGAAATATTTTCAAATTTATTTACCACTAAATATCCTCCATTTTATCCATTTCCATGTAGTTATTAATCAACTCTCATCATTTATTGAATTATCCATCTAAACAATAACTTGAAAAATTCAACTTCCCTATCTCAGAACAAAGGATCAAAACTGTGATCTTATCCTTTGAGATAACGTAATGTTTTGGAGATAGGAGTAACACCCCAGGTAAATAAAGAATAGACATTTTCATATTTATCCATATTTTTGAATAAAATATTAATATGACTTTAAAGGGGACGCTATGCTCGATGGCGTACCCAACACACAACAACTAGTTTCTTGGGAATCTTACGTTGCACTCTAATAATAAAATAATATTATTTTAAATGGCAGTTAACATGTAGCCGTTGTATTGGCGGGAATGGATAGAAATAACTAAAATATGAATATATATGTTTTTTTAAATGTTTTTACATCTATCCAAAGGCTTAAAATACGGAAAGAATTCAATTTTAGGTGTATATGCCCTAGTTTTCACTAAAGGTTCACCTACCGCCTTTTAATGGAGAACTGTCATTAAATATAGTTTTGATCACTCTTATACATTCTTTTGGACCAAATAAAACTCTTATTAAGAATCGGGACATCAAATTTTACTTTGTGTAATTTTTTGGTATTTTTCCGATAAAGTTCATTTTTTAATGAATAGTGTAGAATGTTGTGTTTTAATTCAAAACCCCCTTTTAATCTAATTTATTTATATGATTAGATAATATTTTGAATTGTTTTTAAAGTGAAATTAGAAAATATTTTTACCATTAAATCCAATAGTGGTCATTGGAATTAATTTCACTTTGAAATCAGACTTAAACTAGTGTCAATCTTTTGATACTTATTGTTTTATAAAAACACGCTATTTGCTCTGACAGTGGGAATTAATTATTAAATTAATTAATGTGACTAATATGTTTTGAATTTTGTAAAATAGACTTCATTTTTGAATTCGGAATATTAAATATAGCTTAGGGTGAATTTTTGGTAATTTTCTGAAAAACTTCAATTTTTGATGAATAGTGAAACCACTAAGTGGTACTTATAAAAACTGATTTTTCATTTAATTGAAATTTTTCCATAATTGTGTCTTGATTTTCAAAAATCCGAGATACATGGTTGTCATTAAGAAGTAAAATGTGGTTCAATGAGATTAAAATAATTTTTTTGGTGAATAGTAACTTATTAAGTTTTTAATCGCGATTAGTGGTAATTAGTGTAGTTTAAGGTAAAAATGATATTATAAGAATGTGAAAACACCATGAAACTTGTTCTACACCTATTGGGTGAGTCATGGCCGACCAAGACAAGCCATGGGCCAACTTGGGGACCCCATGGAGCCACATTAGTTGGAAAATGACATTAATATATTTTTATTTAATGTTAAAGTGAAAATGACACTAACATAAATTGTTTTACTAAATTAAATTTTAAGTGGGGTTATACAAGTCCAAATTTTGATTATAAATAGTAATTGGAAATATAAAAAGATTTCCTACATCATAGTATTTTTTTTATAATTTTTATACATTAAATAAATTAAATTATTTATGATATAATAATGATGCAGTGATGACATCATTATTTGACGATTTAAATAAAATGGAAAGATAATGTAAAATCTATGAACTACACATGTCAAAAACTTATTGGATGGGTGGATTTCGAACCTTTATAACTTTATACACGAATTATTTCAATGTGTCACCTTTTAAAACCGAAACACATTTTCAAATAGAGTAATATTTTTTTACTTTCCAAAAGTGTCCCTCCTCTCCTCTTATAAAAGGCCCCCACCTCTACCTCATTTCACACACTCCTCAAGCCCTTGGCTTGTCCAACCCCTTCCCATTTACTCTCTCCACATCCCTCTCCTCATCCTAGAGGATTCCCTTTGGGCAGAATCTTTTCAATGGAAGCCTTTAGGCTCAAATCAAAAGGAGTTACCCTTTTAAAGGTAATTCATTCTCTCATGTTCATTTGTTTTATTTTGCTTCTCCAACCCCCTAAACTCTTTTTATTTACTAATTTTGTAACAACACCAGTATCTTCAATATACTATGATGTTTTTATAATACTTATTAGAGCTAAACTCTCACACAACTACATCAAATGGTTAAAGAACATACGGTTTCTGTGGATGGCGAAATTCTGCCTCCCGAAACGATGATTGTTCAATACTCATTTAACACCTTCAATGGTGGCCATTATGATGTCACTATTTTTATATATGATATATAATATGTTTATGTTTTCCTTAAGCTTCTGTTTTTTTCATTTTGGTCATACCCTTATGGTTTCCATTATGGGTAAACACGATATCTTCATTTAAGGAAGTGCGGACTACCGCCCCCTCAAAGTGATTTGATTCGTTAAATACCAAATGTGGGACGTATAAAGGATGGAACTATGATATTATATATGATATTATACTGGAATTATAATATACCTTTATATCATTATTATTAAATTCTATAAAATACGAAATAGAAATGAAAGTAGCGTTCATGCATACGTATGGCTTACTGTCTCCATGAACGGTGCATTTCATTTCGTACCTCTAAATGATTATGTAATGTTATAAATGCATGAATGTACTGGATATATATGACATATATTATATCTAAATCATGAAAAAAATTCTGGATATAATAATCATTTGACCACACGAACAACATGTAATTGTAAGAAGTCCACTTTCGACATAAGAACCAAATATCGACAAAACAAATATTATTAACTTAAATGATTACATAATG
Organism: Viscum album; assembly: GCA_963277665.1. Taxonomy (NCBI): domain Eukaryota; kingdom Viridiplantae; phylum Streptophyta; class Magnoliopsida; order Santalales; family Viscaceae; genus Viscum; species Viscum album. The sequence continues at coordinate 387,402,799 of OY728142.1, read as the reverse complement.
TTTATGACATGGTAATAAGTGGTATAAAAGTAATAATGAACTTGAAAAAGGTTCTTAAGGAATTATAAATTAACTCAAGTTTATTATTCAGGAGATTAAAGAACAATCGAGTCAAGTCAGACCCGAGGTAAGGGATCCTACAACTCTCTTTCTTTTTAAGTACACTCTTTTATGTCATTTATTTTAAGCTCATATTTCTTATGATTGAGATGTTCTTTTATATTACATTTACTGTAATTTTTATATTCATGTGATGAGAGACCCTATTCTCTCTCATCAATCCATTTTGGAAGTTTTGAGTGGCGCCGTTAGGCTGCCGAACTTTCGTAAGAGATCTAACCTCTCTCTTTCTTTTTAAGTACTCTCCTTTATGTCACTTCTTTTAAACTCCTCCTTGAAATGTTGGGGGATTTTCTTTTATATTCCACTTGCTGTAAATTCTATTGTAATATGATGGGATACTCTATTTGATCTCATCAATCCATATTCGGAAGTTTTATGTGGCGCCGTTAGGCTGCCGAGTTTTCGTAAGGGATTTTTCATCTCACTTTTATTCCCGTGAGATTTATGCTACATTCGCCACAAATTCCATTGAGTGGTGTATGTACTGCCCATTATTCTACTCTTTGTGTAATATACTTTTGTTTATGAGTATTTACATCAATGACCTATTGTCTTTCTTTCATGGGGTGTATGTTTTGAAAGATACCCAAGTCGGTAAAGGAACCTTTCACCCTCCTTTTTTTAAGACTTCTTTTATTGGGTCTTTTAATTTACATATTGGGATATGTTCTCATACATCCTTATTGATGTAAATTTTATGTCCAAGTGATGAGATACACTTTTTATCTCTCATCAACTCATTTTGATGTGATGCTGTTAGGCTGTCAAGGGAACTTTTTAACCCAATTTCGATTTCTTTGGGTTCAACTTGTAGTCATTGAATATGTCATCCATTGAATATGTGTGAATGACCTTTTATTGTTTTACACTTAATATCCACTTATATTGGGTGTATATATATTTTTCACACATATTATTGAGATTTATTTGTCCTTAATTTAAGGATACCTTCTTTATAAGGGATTTGATCACATTTGACATTTCTATTGAGGGTTCATTGTTGTTATGCACCAATTCACTCTTATATGGTGTCTATACTGTTCTTTGGAGTATTATATCATGAATCCTTTTATTCTCATGATATTATAAAGTTCTGACTAAATGTTATTCCTTGATTATTGTATTCAAGTGTCTCTAATTTTGGTAAAACCCCTTTAACCAAAATATCGTTTTAAATGTTTTAATTATTTGTTCTTATTAATATCCATGTTTTCAAAATGGTTTTAAGGATTTAATTATATGGATATTAATGGTTTAATATGTTAAAAGCTTCAAGGTGGTATGGGACACTTTGATTAAAAAATCTCTTTATTAAATGTTTTAAATGGTTTTGGAAATGGTTTCTTTTTGAATGGATTCATTATTTCAATATCCTAAAATGTTATATTGTGATTGAAATGTGGAAATGTTATGTTTCCTTTATTCATGTTTATGTGATATGATTATGTTATGGTTCTTGGGCATTGTTATGAAGAACGGGTGGTTCCGTGATAAACTAAGGGCGGGTGAGCCCAATATAGCTCTCCAATGCATTGGGTAAGGCGATGGAGTGAAACGTTAAGGTTTCTCCGAAGAGATTTAGGTAATATACTGTGATGGGTATTCCAAACGTAACCAAGAGGGATACTCCCTACGTAAGAATGTTATGAATGCCTCAAGTTACCTTTATGTCTTATGTTTTCTATGATTTATTCATGATTTGATATGCCTATGTTTTATGGGTAAAGTATGATTTCATTCTTATGTATATATGAACTCATGTTTCCTTTCCATATTTTTATAACCCTTACTGAGCTTTTTATGCTCATCCCAAGTTTTTGAAATGTTTTTCACAGGTCAAGGGAAAGGTACATGATGTGACGATAGTGGCAAGGATGTGTCAAGAAAGAATCCATGTTTTCTTTTAAATAGGTTTCCATTGATGGAATGAATGAATATTGTCTTTTATGTAACCACCTTGTTTAAATGTGGAATGTAATGCAAGTTTCATGATCTAATTCTCTAAAACTCTAAACCTGAAAAGATCCTAAATGTGTAATCTTATAATAACTCAAGATTAAGTAAGGTTTAAGGCTGGGGCCTTATAGTTGGTATCAAAGGTCGGTTTAGATAACTTTAGAGGTAGGGTATTCTTTAAGCATAAGTGACATTACCATAATGGTTAGGATTTCAGAAAGAGTCCTAGTTTTAGATAAAGTGAATGAGTAAGTGTATCTTAGTGTTTACCTTCCTCATTAGTACATGATGGTTTTGTTGATATACTCACACTGACATTTCTATTTTTAGTGAATGGATGGATCTAGCAGGCACCAAAGAGACAACAGGTTTGAAGGAAACGGTGGTGGTTCTCTGATTAAGATACTAGATAAAATGGAGGATTCAATGAGGAAACCCATGGTTGTTCTAAACCAAATATCAAGGAGTCATGATCAACCACTTCAACCTTGGTGAGTTCTCTAATGCATCATGTATGAGATGGCCAACCCGATGTGGAAATTCAGGTAATAATTATTAAGGTAACCATTAGGGTTTATATGATACTTAATTTTTTGGTAATTATGGGTTACTCTATGATATGATGGAAAATGAAAGGAATGAGATAAACATGAGGTTAAAATATGTTATGATTATTCTTGAAGATTTTATCTCATTTTGGGGAATGTTTTAAGAATTATATAGTTTTGGAAAAAGGACAACACGTAGACCGTGTGACATCCCGTCGCGTCGGACAAAGCTACGGGAATCGAACCCACAACCAATGTGCGACTGGTATTTATCGCCTACCACTGGACTACGTGAAGTACCTGGTTAGTTTGACTGATTCATTCTAGTTATATGATTTTATGAATTAAGAGTAATTTGATTTTGGGTTATTTATGAAAACGAATAACCTATCATGGAGAATATGTGATTAGGTTAATTACTTTTTAATACAAGACTTTAGGAGCAACTGATGTTGTTTGGAGATAAATGTTACTATTTAACTTGGAAGACTATGCGACTAAATCCTTCAAATATTTGGGTTTAAATCTTATATTGGTTTTCTTTGAAGAATTTTATGGAAAAATTGATTATAGAATGGTCCTCGTTGAACTTTGGGTTTTGTTGGACAAATTTTGGAGGTTAAGAATAGATTTTCTTTTTATAAAGGGTTATCCTTTTCTAGATTATCTGATCTTGTACTAACCTTTTGGTTTTGGTTTTGGTTAAAGCCTAAAGAAATGGGAAGTATATGGTTCTTTTTTTTGGATTAGGTGATTCTTTAGAAGTTGATTATAGTACTCTTAATGCGAACAAGTCTCCCTAAATACTCGTCTTTTGGAAAAAAAATATAAGTTTGATTAAAGAATCTAGTAAAAGTTGAGAGCCAACATGATAAGTGATTATGTTTCCTTATGAATAAATTCCTCAATATAAAGTAACTTAAAACAAAAATGTTTTCTATTAACTTTTCCTACTGGGGAACCCAACACCGTTTAACCCATCACAAGTTTGTGATTTTCTCATTGTTAACTTTCTCCTAAACATGTTTTCTATCACTCTCCATCAGAACATGACCCTATGTTTTCTCCTCCATGTACATGTTTTCCTACATAGAGTCCTAGTATGGGTTAACTCGGGTGACCCCTGTGCTTATCTTTCTTTATTTTTAATGTGATTGTTTTACCGACTCTTGTTCCGATGTGGGACTTTCAAGGATGTTTCCAAGCGCAATTTTAAAATTGCGAGGACGCAATTCCCAAAAGGGGGGAAGGATGTAACACCCTAGGTAAATAAAGAATAGACATTTTCATATTTATCCATATTTGTGAATAAAATATTAATAGGACTTTAAAGGGGACGCTATGCTCGATGGCGTACCCAACACGCAACAACGAGTTTCTTGGGAATCCTACGTTGCACTCTAATAATAAAATAATATTATTTTAAATGGCAGTTAACATGTAGTCGTTGTATTGGCAGGAATGGATAGAAATAACTAATATATGAATATATATGTTTTTTTAAAATGTTTTTACATCTATCCAAAGGCTTAAAATACAGAAAGAATTCAATTTTAGGTGTATAAGCCCTAGTTTTCACCAAAGGTTCACCTATCGCCTTTTAATGGAGAACTGTCATTAAATATAGTTTTGGTCACTCTTATACAGTCTTTTGGACCAAATAAAACTCTTATTAAGAATCGGGACATCAAATTTTACTTTGTGTAATTTTTTGGTATTGTTCCGATAAAGTTCATTTTTTAATGAATAGTATAGAATGTTGTGTTTTAATTGAAAACCTCTTTTTAATCTAATTTATTTATATGATTAGATAATATTTTGAATTGGTTTTAAAGTGAAATTAGAAAATATTTTTACCATTAAATCCAATAGTGGTCATTGGAATTAATTTCACTTTGAAATCAGACTTAAACTAGTGTCAATCTTTTGATACTTATTGTTTTATAAAAACACGCTATTTGCTCTGACAGCGGGAATTAATTATTAAATTAATTAATGTGACTAATATGTTTTGAATTTTGTAAAATAGACTTCATTTTTTAATTCGTAATATTAAATATAGCTTAGGGTGAATTTTTGGTAATTTTCTGAAAAAATTCAATTTTTGATGAATAGTGAAACCACTAAGTGGTACTTATAAAAACTGATTTTTCATTTAAATGAAATTTTGCCATAATTGTGTTTTGATTTTCAAAAATCCGACATACATGGTTGTCATTAAGAAGTAAAATGTGGTTCAATGAGATTAAAATAATTTTTTGGTGAATAGTAACTTATTAAGTTTTTAATCGCGATTAGTGGTAATTAGTGTAGTTTAAGGTAAAAATGATATTATAAGAATGTGAAAACACCATGAAACCTGTCCTACACCTATTGGGTGAGTCATGGCCGACCAAGACAAGACATGGGCCAACTTGGGGACCCCATGGAGCCACTTTAGTTGGAAAATGACATTAATATATTTTTATTTAATGTTAAAGTGAAAATGACACTAACATAAATTGTTTTACTAAATTAATTTTTAAGTGGGGTAATACAAGTCCAAATTTTGATTATAAATAGTAATTGGAAAGATAAAAAGATTTCCTACATCATAGTATTTGTTTTATAATTTTTATACATTAAATAAATTAAATTATTTATGATATAATAATGATGCAGTGATGACATCATTATTTGACGATTTAAAGAAAATGGAAAGATAATGTAAAATCTATGAACTAAACATGTCCAAAACTTATTGGATGGGTGTATTTCGAACCTTTATAACTTTATACACGAATTATATCAATGTGGGAACTTTTAAAACCGAAAAACATTTTCAAATAGGGTAATATTTCTTTACTTGCCAAAAGTGCCCCTCCTCTCCTCTTATAAAAGGCCCCCACCTCTACCTCATTTCACACACTCCTCAAGCCCTTGGCTCGGCCAACCCCTGACCATTTACTCTCTCCACATCCCTCTCCTTATCCTAGAGGATTCCCTTTGGGCATAATCCTTTCAAAGGAAGCCTTTAGGCTCAAATCAAAAGGAGTTACACTTTTAAAGGTAATTCATTCCCTCGTGTTCATTTGTTTTATTTTGCTTCTCCAACCCCCTAAAATCTTTTTATTTAATTTTTTTGTAACAACACCAGTATCTTCAATATACTAGGATGTTTTTATAATATTTATTCGAGCTACACTCCCACACAACTACATCAAATGGTTAAAGAACATACGGTTTCTGTGGATGGCGAAATTCTGCCTCCCGAAACGATGATTGTTAAATACTCATTTAACACCTTCAAAGGTGGCCATTATGATGTCACTATTTTTATATATGATATATAATATGTTTAAGTTTTCCTTAAGCTTCTGTTTTTTTCATTTTGGTCATACCTTTATGGTTTCCATTATGGGTAAACGCGATATCTTCATTTAAGGAAGTGCGGACTACCGCCCCCTCAAAGTGATTTGATTCGTTAAATACCATATGTGGGACGTATAAAGGATGGAACTATGATATTATATATGATATTAGACTGGAATTATAATATACCTTTATATCATTATTATTCAATTCTATAAAATACGAAATAGAAATGAAAGTAGCGTTCATGCGTACGTACGGCTTACCGTCTCCATGAACGGTGCATTTCATTTCTTACCTCTAAATGATTATGTAATGTTATAAATGCATGCATGTACTGGATATATATGACATATATTATATCTAAATAATGAATACAATTCTGGATATAATAAACATTGGACCACACGAATAACATGTAATTGTAAGAAGTCCACTTTCGGCTTAAGAACCAAATATCGGCAAAACAAATATTATTAACTTAAATGATTACATAATGTTTATGACATGGTAATAAGTGTTATAAAAGTAATAATGAACTTGAAAAAGTTTCTTAAGGAATTAGAAATTAACTCAAGTTTATTATTCAGGAGATTAAAGAACAATCGTGTCAAGTCGGACCCGAGGTAAGGGATCCTACAACTCTCTTTCTTTTTAAGTACACTCTTTTATGTCATTTATTTTATGCTCATCTTTCTTATGATTGGGATGTTCTTTTATATTACATTTACTGTAATTTTTATGTTCATGTGATGAGAGACCCTATTCTCTCTCATCAATCCATTTTGGAAGTTTTGAGTGGCGCCGTTAGGCTGCCGAACTTTCGTAAGAGATCTAACCTCCCTCTTTCTTTTTAAGTACTCTCCTTTATGTCACTTCTTTTAAACTCCTCCTTGCAATGTTGGGGGATTTTCTTTTATATTCCACTTGCTGTAAATTCTATTGTAATATGATGGGATACTCTATTTGATCTCATCAATCCATATTCGGAAGTTTTATGTGGCGCCGTTAGGCTGCCGAGTTTTCGTAAGGGATTTTTCATCTCACTTTTATTCCCGTGAGATTTATGCTACATTCGCCACAAATTACATTGAGTGGTGTATGTACTGCCCATTATTCTACTCTTTGTGTAATATACTTTCTTTTATGAGTATTTACATCAATGACCTATTGTCTTTCTTTCATGGGATGTATGTTTTGAAAGATACCCAAGTCGGTAAGGGAACCTTTCACCCTCCTTTTTTTTAAGACTTCTTTTATTGGGTATTTTAATTTTCATATTGGGATATGTTCCCATACATCCTTATTGATGTAAATTTTATGTCCAAGTGATGAGATACACTTTTTATCTCTCATCAACTCATTTTGATGTGATGCCGTTAGGCTGTCAAGGGAACTTTTTAACCCAATTTCGATTTCTTTGGGTTCAACTTGTAATCATTGAATATGTCATCCATTGAATATGTGTGAATGACCTTTTATTGTTTTACACTTAATATCCACTTATATTGGGTGTATATATATTTGTCACACATATTATTGAGATTTATTTGTCCTTAATTTAAGGATACCTTCTTTATAAGGGATTTCATCACATTTGACATTTCTATTGAGGGTTCATTGTTGTTATGCACCAATTCAATATTATATGGTGTATATACTGACCTTTGGAGTATTATATCATGAATCCTTTTATTCTCAAGATATTATAAAGTTCTGACTAAATGTTATTCCTTGATTATTGTATTCAAGTGTCTCTAATTTTGGTAAAACCCCTTTAACCAAAATATCATTTTAAATGTTTTAATTATTTGTTCTTATTAATATACATGTTTTCAAAATGGTTTTAAGGATTTATTTATATGGATATTAATGGTTTAAAATGTTAAAAGCTTCAAGGTGGTATGGGACACTTTGATTCAAAAATCTCTTTATTAAATGTTTTAAATGGTTTTGGAAATGGTTTCTTTTTGAATGGATTCATTATTTCAATATCCTAAAATGTTATATTGTGATTGAAATGTGGAAATGTTATGTTTCCTTTATTCATGTTTATGTGATATGATTATGTTATGGTTCTTGGGCATTGTTATGAAGAACGGGTGGTTCCGTGATAAACTAAGGGCGGGTGAGCCCGATATAGCTCTCCAATGCATTGGGTAACGCGAAGGAGTGAAATGTTAAGGTTTCTCCGAATAGATTTAGGGAATATACTGTGATGGGTATTCCAAACGTAACCAAGAGGGTTACTCCCTACGTAAGAATGTTATTTATGCCTCAAGTTACCTTTATGTCTTATGTTTTCTATGATTTATTCATGATTTGATATGCCTATGTTTTATGGGTAAAGTATGATTTCATTCTTATGTATATATGAACTCATGTTTCCTTTCCATATTTTTATAACCCTTACTGAGCTTTTTATGCTCATCCCAAGTTTTTGAAATGTTTTTCACAGGTCAAGGGAAAGGTACATGATGTGACGATAGTGGCAAGGTTGTGTCAAGAAAGAATCCGTGTTTTATTTTAAATAGGTTTCCATTGATGGAAAGAATGAATATTGTCTTTTATGTAACCACCTTGTTTAAATGTGGAATGTAATGCAAGTTTCATGATCTAATTCTCTAAAACTCTAAACTTGAAAAGATCCTCAATGTGTAATCTTGTAATAACTGAAGATTAAGTAAGGTTTAAGGCTGGGGCCTTCTAATAGGTGCATCGAAATATCCACAAAAGGTTTGTTGTTATTTCATCATAAATTACTCAGTGACTAGTTTATCCATCTTGTGAAGTGAACCATGATTTTATGCCATCACACTTTTATAAAATAAATTTATTCACATTGGTAGCTTTTATTACAAAAATAACTAACCATAGATGAATTCCAATAGAGCATAAATGAACTAAAAATATTTAATTCCAATAGTTATGACATATGTATTGGTATGATAGAAATGAATGAGATTAACTTGATTTTTAAAACATTTTTTACACATGTATATAAAATCAATTCATAAGATACCAATTATTTATAAATGACAATTAATACTTATTAAACATAAATCAAAATATTATTAATGAATATTTTTCCCATAATGGACTTTTGATTTACTCAAATAAAATAATCAGTATTACTGAATGATTTTAATGAAATATATATTTTCTATATTAAATGATTTTTTGAATTTGTTAAATATGAATCATTTTAAAATCATATGAATAAATCCAATTTTGAGAAAAAAAGGATATATTGTCCTAAAATAAATATTTTTAGCCTTTTAATGGAGAACATATTTCAGAATAATCTATTGAAATGTTAATATGTTTTCATTTCAAAAAATAAACATTTTTGGAATTGGGATATCATAATTATATTATGGTGAAGTTGGGTTATTGGTCTAGTGTTAAGGAATCATTGGAATACTTCATCATAAATAGGGGTCGATTCCTACAAGTGTCCGTAATGGGGAATTATGCATAGTAACAAGTCAATATAGAGTTAGAAAACATGTGGGGGTGTCATGATGAGGGTATGAACACTTCATATTTGGGTGTCTTGAAACTCAAGTATATTTGAAAGGAAAGTCTCCCTCTATATGTAGAATTTCACCATCGATGGTGGTAAAGATCAATGGTGGATAAGGAGACCATCTGTGGCGGTGGTGATTGGGTCAAAATCCCGGGATATGAAATTGACATCATAGGTGGGTCGGAAAATGTATAATCTGGGATGAAAGGTAATTATTGTAAAACATTGGTTAATAAATCTATTAACTCAGATGGTTGTCACTCTAGACTAGGATGTTGAAAAAATGATATTTAATTACACAATTAAAGGAAAAATCATGTAGCATCAATATCCTTGATTGTAGATCAATATGTGGGATCTATAGAGGTAGAATCCAACTTTTCCATGATGTCATATTAGTTGAATTTTAGGGAATATAATCTTCAATCAGTACAGGGATCCATGATATGAATGGGAAAATGATATTCATGAATAATCTCTTGTTTTTATTCAAGATATAATCTATATAATATTATAGGTAGGGTATTCCCTTATGTTGTTAGGTCTTTGAGGAATAAAAATCATGTATTGGGCATAACTGACTCAGGGCCTATGATCCATGAAAGCATACCCTCAACCCAATTTAAAATGGGGAAAATACAAAAAAAATTTAATCTTATTTTATTCTTGGAATGAAATTTATCTTTTGGTGGAGTTTTTGTATTTTTTATGAAAAAACATAATTTTTTTAATAATAATGCAAAATAATATCATTTAATTTAAAACTATATTTTCATATAAATAATTTATAATTTTAGGTTTATTATAAAATAAAATCAGATAAATTTTACAACTATTAATTTAATTTCTTCCATTATAAACATTTTCATGTTTTATTTGGATATAGAAACATTTCAATCTATTGATATTTTTTATATGAAATCCATGTTTCACCATTTCATATCAAAAAATAATTTCAAATCTTTTTTTTAAGTTTCTATATATATATGTTTTGACAATTGATTCCATATTTTGAATCATAAATACCATATTATGTAGTATAGTCATTTAAATTTTTTGGAATAAAAATTAACCATGGTAAAAAAAATAACTTTGTTATAGGTAAAATATGAAACAGGTTAATGTAAAAAGGTAATGACATAAAATACCAAAAAAGAGAAATTTTAATCAATGTGTGATGTATTTTATTACCCTAACTAGCATCAAAATTAGTAAATAAAATTTTAATTCTTTTTATATTAATGTATCCTCAATTTGATTGGCATTAAATATAAAATAATCTCTATTTTATCACCTAAAACCACGCCTCCTCATGTATAAATACCACCCCAACCACCCTATTTCTTCTAAAAACTAGTAATGATCCTAAAATATATATCAAACCTTCTCCACCATTATATACCTGCATTTTAGTGCTTTTTGTATCACCCAAATAAAATTTCCATGGTCATTAATGGATCCTTTAAAGAAGTGACGTTGAATAAGTAATTTTTAAAAAAAGATCTATTAATTTCTTTTCTTTATCTAATTTCTTCTCCAATATATCATATATCATAGAATATTATATATTTAATTTTTCAAATATTGTATTTTTATGATGAAAATTGAATTTCATAAACTTTACAACTATTAACATTGATAATTCCATGAAAAAAACTATTATCCAAATTATATCGGGTAATCACGATTGATAAAAATGATTTTTCATCATTTTCCACTCCCACCATCATGGAATTTCATAAAAATTTATTATTGTTAAATAATATGTGACTAATTATATTATAACTTATTGCATGTTTTGGAAATATATATTGAATACAAGGTTGTTTTATTTGTATTTATGCTAAATTAGAAAATCAATTATTTTTATTATGAATTTCATTGTATAATATTTATATGGGATATAATAAAGAAATTTGTATACTGGAAATGTCTTTAATATAAAATTTTTTCTTCCCTGTGCATATTTCATTAAAAATTTCAGAATTTTAATTTCTATTATACAATGATTTATTTAATCCAATTGCACCCATTTTTTAATTATACAAAATGAAATTACAGGATTGTTTTTTATATGTTCAAAAAGGCTTTCTTTAAAAAAATTTTAAAAATTATGGGTGGGTTATTTTTTATCTAAAACAACATGATAGTATTTTTCGACTATCCTCACACCTCAATTACATTAATATTTGTTTTTAATCTTACAATGTAATATTCAAATAAATTATTTCTTTTAGAAAATAATTGTCATTAAATTAAAAATTATTTTCCAAGATAGGTGATATTTTTCTGAATAATTATATCATGTGATCTCTAAAAAATATCATCTAATATATCACTATTTTTTTAATTATTATATACTAAGGTTATTATTCATCTAAATTATCCTTATTCATTATATGGTTTGTTAAATATTATGATGGATTTATGTTTTTTCCAAGGGATATGATTTCATGAAATGTTCGTGAAACCTACTTCTTTTAATGGGTTATGATATCATGAATGGTTTATGGAAATTTTGGAACCTGTATATATAGTTTTAATTTTGTGATATATGTGTCCTATTTCTAACTATAATCCTTTGGGAAATTATATTATATCTCATATGATATAATATATTGGAAGGGGTAGTGAGATTGGTTCAGTAAATGCATTTGTCTAATAAGATATTTTTGGGGATGAACCTTGACTACAATAACGGTTTGCTGAGTGAAACTGTTACATGATTGTAGTATTGTAAATGATCCATGACAAGTAATGATAAAAAATTATATCTCTATGTGTATTATAGAGGTCCATATTTTATGATTCATGACTAATGATTTTTATGATTTATTCTATAAATCAAGAGTATGATCATTGATATGGTGGCTATGATTTTCAAATTTTATTTTTATATTATTATAACTTGATGTTTATGTTTGGATTTATATCTCTATTTTATATAATTATTTATCTTATATGTTCAATGTTTTTGTTATTTTTATTTTACCTATGATATGAAAAAAAGTGTTATGTTTGATATTTTAAAATGGTTCTAGATATAAAGGAATATGTAGGATAAAATGTAGACATTTTTGAACATATTATTTTTTTCATGTTTCTAAAGACAATGAATAATAATGATTCAGGCATGGTTTTTTTATTTTATGTAATGAATATTAATCTATTTGGTCTTAATATCATTGTATGAAATGTATGGGTTATTATAGATGATATCATAGAAAGGTGTATTTTCATTTCAAAAATCAGATTATAAACCACAGTAAGAACACTATGTGTATGTCTATGATACAATCCTATAGTTTTTGTAACAATAATTAAATAAATATCATAAAACCTATCGATTAATTGATTGAAATAACATAATTATTTCCACATGGATATGCAGATTTGAGAGTATTATTAATTTTTCTGACAATATTATTATTTTTGGTTTTAGTTAATTGTTGAAATATAATGGAATAATGATAATTCTGAATGTTATTGGCAAGAAACGATTGTTCTAGTTCAAAATTGGAACAATATTCTATGCTGTCTATATTGAGGAAACACCCGCCTAATTTTAGTTGGTCCAATAAAAATATAGTGGTTGAGTCATTGAACAACATTGTTGATAAAATAATTTATTTTCATCCATTATCAGGACATTGAAATTATTTCCTAACAATTTTTGCTTTGGAAGGAGAACCATCTAAATAGTGGAATCTAGTATTGAATACAAGGAAAAAAGAATAAATCAAATCAAGTTTATTTGACATGTTCAATGAAATATTCCTTAGCTAGTACATCTATAGTATTCCACATATAAAGATGGAATATAAATTTCATGAACAGATGAAAAGGGATTAGAAATCAATCTGTAGTTATAAAATATATTTTTCAAGGATTCCAAGGAATATATCTAGATAAATTATCAACACTAAATGTAAAATTGATCGATTATATGGTGCTATAAAACAATTCATGTGATGTAATTAGTTATAAGTGTCATTAGTACCTATAAAAATATTTATTGTTTTCATCTCTAGCAGGATATGGAAATTAGAATTATCCATCAATCACATTATTTTCATATAAAAAGATAAATATAGTTTAAATGAAATTCTATAAACCATGGCGGGAAAAATATTATCTTTCGATTATGATCAAATTTAGGGATTTAACATAGAGTAAATTGTCTTAAGGGAACAAGTAAAAGTTTTGAGTATAGAAAGGAAGGTCATTAGAAAAAATATTGATTATGTAAGGAAAATATGTTACCTACTGTTATGAATATAAGTAAAATTGCATGGAATTCACCACACAAACACACACAAGTGTTTCAAATGCAATGGGTCTGTGTAGAATGTGTAACCATGAAAAATTATAATGGATAATATGGTTGATAAGCCAAAACAACCTTTGATGAAAAAAGTACACTAAAAATCAAGTGAAATCAAAATTGAAGAAGTAAATTATATTACCTAAAAAACATTTATCCATCCATTCATTGTTTATAATGTCATGTATAAATTTTTAACAGTGATTCCAATAAAAATATTATTCATAATAATTTAGTGTAATTTTATTTGATTACCTCCCTATATATGAATTTTGGAATAATGGAACATGTAACGATTGATCCACTAATGTTTTCCCTTATTTATGGGATAGTTTTATATTAATCGTAATGGTTACCCTAAAAACCAACTGACGTAATATTTTTTATGACACCTCATTAAGAGAAATATAACCCATAATATGATCTTAATTAGTGGATAATAATGTGATAATGAGTTGTTTATTATTATAAACTAAAATGGACAGTATTGATTAAATTTGAATTGATTAGTAATATGATGATCAGGTGGTTTATGGGTTGAGTTTATATATATTATTTATTTATTGTATGGGGAAAAAGATTTTTTCTAAATAAAGAATATTCTCACGAAAATTTTATGGTTAATACATGATAATATCTTAACATGTTGGTTGTGTAAAAAATAAGAGACACATCAAGGTGTTTAGGGGATTAATGGTTAGTTGTTTTTTAAGATTTAGTGTCATTCATTATAATACTATTTATTTTAATATTTTATAATGTTAAAAAGGTAACCATATATGAAATTGTTTACATTGGATGATGTTTTATAGATTTATGTATTAATTAACTATAAAAATATTTATTCATTTTACATTACCTATTAAAAACATTTTTTATGACTATAACTATAGATTGAGGTAATTTAATTTCAACTTATTATGGATCTTATGAACTATGATTTCTGTGGATAGTACAATTTTAATAGCATTACATAGTGTAATTAAGGAAACAAAAATAGATCAAATCCAAACATGAGATTTATATTCTACTTATGAGATGAAATCATGTAAATTTATCTTCTCAAATCATTTTGAAATAATATTTTATCACATTATCATCATTTATGATGATATCAATGTCCTTTTAAGACCTATTTGGTCAGTTAATTTGTAGTTAATTACCATCTATTGACTATTTATTATATCATTAACCATCAGAACGTGACAGTTATATTTTTATTATATGTACACAACTTTTTATTCCATGACTTTTCTTATAATCAAAATACATGTTTTATTTTGACATTCACATATTAGTTTCCCTTATTTTAGGACTATGTTTTATCAACCCCTTTAATGATGAGGGTTCCCCAAAAAGTAAAATTTCAAACAACCATTTCTAATTTTAAATTGAAATTTCAAATATACATGGATGATCATTTTTTGAAATTGTTGATTATACCAAGATGAGTCTTTTTAATTTATTCTTCCAGAAAATATCTCTCATTTTCATGATGTGTTCTATAAATATATCATGTGTATATAGACAACATATACATTAAATGTACTAAACTCGAGGTTTGTACCTCTCGATAAATATATTTTTTATAATGAACATCTGGTAGAGATTATAGATCATATATATAATGTTTTATGAAAAATTAACACACACCTAGTTATTGATCTGTGAAAAAATAACCAATTTTAGGAAGCTATTTGATAACATAAGTATGTGATGAGGGAGATGAATCCTTATACATTTTTATCCGAGTGAATAATTTCAAGGAAAATTGATTTTAATGGGGGAAGAATGTAAGAACCCTTGATTTTATTCCATGTCTATTTTTCTAAATAATGTTAATGATTTTTTATATTACATTTCACTAATCACTAATCATAAATTAAATTCAACTGATCCTAAATGAAACCCAGAATATTTAATTTTGAAAAATTTCACATATCTATTAAAATAACGGGAATGAGTGATATAAACAAAAATATAGAAATATATTTGACACATGTTTATAAAATGAATTCATTTGTAACCATTTATATAGATATAAAGAGAAAAACTAATTTAATATAAATGATGTTTTTGAGGAAAGAATTATTTTTATGCACAATTTTGTATTTAAAAAATTAATAAATTTATTTAATATATATTAGTAATATATCATTACTAAATATATATTTTATAGATTCCATGAAAAAATTATTCAATTCATCCAATTCATTTAA
Organism: Viscum album; assembly: GCA_963277665.1. Classification (NCBI taxonomy): domain Eukaryota; kingdom Viridiplantae; phylum Streptophyta; class Magnoliopsida; order Santalales; family Viscaceae; genus Viscum; species Viscum album. The sequence goes on along the minus strand of OY728142.1, from coordinate 387,386,749 downwards.
TATTATTGAGAATTGAATAAATCCAATTTAAGCATAAAAACACAATATTTATCTAAAATGCTATTTTTAAATATTTTAATAGTGATCCCATTTAAAAATAAAATTCGACATGATGAAAATATTTCTTTGAAGAAATAAAAATTATATTTGAGACTGGTATATCAATATTATTATTGAGTGAATTTTTGTTATTTTTCTTACAAATTTAATTTTTTTTTATGAATTGTGATAAGGATTGAAGTTTAGCTAAAAAGTGACATGTCCTCTAAAAACATTATATTATTAAGTAGTATTTTAAATATATTTTATGAAAAAATAAAGTATAAATTTATTAATCCAATTTTGGTTATTGGTATCATTTTCATTCTGAAATTGGATATAAAATCATTTCACACTTTTAGCCTTTTTCATGTTAAAAAAAGCATTATCATTGCTTCGATGTATATAATATTAAATATAATATATCAAATTATATAAAATTAATTTTGTTAATATGATTCCATGTTGTTAGTTAAATGATCTATATTATGTATTAGGATCACTTAATTTTTTAGTAATAATAACATTTACACAGTTACAATACTATTTTTCTTGATATAGGTAATAAATATATTAGAATAATGATAAAAGGTAAAGTAATAAAATACCAAAAAATAAAAAATTTATATTTATGGAGTTTGTATTTATTGAACCAAAATGGACTTGAAGTCATTAATTACACAATAATTCTTTCAAATTAATTTCACCTCATATTGGTTGGCTTTAATATAAACTGATCATTACTTAATCACTTAAATCCACTCCTTGTAAAGTATAAATAATTCCCCTCAACACAACCATTCAACACAAAATCCTTACATATCCTAATGTCATATAAATTTACAATACTCCCAATTATTCCAACATCCAAGACCATGTTTTCTCACCGAAATACCATTTCCAATGTCATTAATGGATCATTCTGGTAGGTGATATTCAAGATGAAAATTTTTCATATAACGTGTCTTAATTAAATTTTTTCTCATACATTCATTTAAAAACCATCATACTTACTGGAATAATAAGTCAATAGTTTAGTAAATAATATAATTTTATATTTATAATATAATATATTTTACTCATCCATTTTATTACAAATTTTGGTTCAATAAAACACATCTATTTTCCAAATAATGCTAGTTAATCATCTCTATGAATAATGATTTTGATTATTTTTTATTACCTCAAAAATTTATTTATATATGACTATTATTATGGTTAAAATATAATTTAATCAATATATAATAACTAATTTACTGTTATTTAAATATATAAAGACATAATATTAAATAAAAAAACTAGTTCGTGAAGGTTGGTAAAAACTCGCCATATTAAAGTAACCATTTATCATTATAATTTAAAAAATTAATCCACATCTTGTATAATATTAAAATAATACGTGAGACAATTTAAACTTATGAAATTTCATTACTAAAATTTAATTTCATGTCGGGGATTTGGATTCAGTTTTTAAATAAATTCCATTGTAATACACAAATGAACTTATCATAAATCCATCAAATGAACGGACCTCAAAACAAGAAAATACTAAACTAATTTTAAGGAATGGGTCATAATAACTAAATAAATCATCAAATAAGGTACTATAAATTTTAATATAGTTTTATATTTAATTGATAACATCATTTTACAATTTATATAGGATGCTAAATTATGCAAAACAAAAGGGATTCACAAGGTTAGGATTTCTCTTATCCTCTTTTATTTAATTTGATAGATGCCTTTTTCAGTAATTATTTTTTGAATGTGGTTTATATACTCTGATTTTATATAAAATGTCATTATTCTAATTGTTTTATTTTTATACAATGTATCATTTTATAATTATTACTTTAATGAGGCATATTATTCGAAAGATTTAGAATGTTTTAAGGGAATTCATAACCAAATATCAATTATCTGGAAAAACCATATACTTCCTTGATTATTTCATATTATGATTATGTGTTGGATGAATTTTTATTTTATTACAAGACATAATAATTATTTATTTGGATTTACATTGAGTAAACATAATTGTCTTAGTTTTATTATCACTTTAATGATATGAAATTTAAGAGGAATTCACTTTTAAAAAATATATTTTTAATTTTCCATTAATAATAAAATTTTCATTATTGTCCATGTTTCCAAAAATTGATTCAAAAGGAATATTTTTCAATATTATAATTTGAATTATTTAGTTTTAATTTTTAATCATGTTATACTTTTAGAAAAATATTTTAAATGTTCATTTTTTCATTTAATAGTTAATGTTTCAAATGGATTTTTCACCAAAAATATGGAAAGAATGTTTTTTTAAATTACACAGAACGTGCCTCATTTCAAAATTTCACGATTCATTGATTCCATGAATATTATATTACAATATAACAATGTTATTTTGAAATAAAATATTTCTCTTATAATTTTATAGAACATAAAAAATGTTTTCAATATAAAAAGATATTATCCTCATATATTATTTCAACTGATATCTAAAAATTATTTTCCATCTAAGATTACATTATTTGATGTTAAATATGCTTTATTAAGGATATAAATTAACTAAATTTTAATTACTCTATTTTTATTTGGTTATGGTTTATGATGGATTATTATTTATTAAAGCCATTACTTTTGAACTAGTTATGTTATCAAGAAACTTTTATGAAACCTATTTCCTTTAATTGGATCAGATATGATTACTAATTTATATTCTAGGGGAACATGTATGTATGATTTTCAGTATGATGGGTGGGACCTATATATCCCTTCAATGCATTTGTAATGGCATGTTATATGACGATATACATTGTACTGGAACATAAAGTGAAATCAATTCAATAAAGGAATTTTTCTTCCATGAAAAACTGAGGAGTGAACCATTACTATTACGGTTAATTGGGGAGTAACATCATTAAACTATGATACTCCTAGAAAAGAACCAATACTACAAATGAAATGATTTTATATGAGTATTTTTTATTCAATTAAATTTTTATTTCAAATATCGTTATTTTTTAATCATGTTTTATATATTTTATTTATTTATTATATGACTTATGATTATGAAAGAATATATGATGGGTTTGATTTTCAAATTTTATGTTCATATTCTGATACAATAATATCTATGTTTTGAGATGTAACTCCTTTTTCCCTTAATGGTCTTACAATATCACTCATTTTATAAGTTTTTCCCAATGATATGAAGTATTGTATTGAATTTGATAATTCAAAAAACCATTCTAGCTACCAAACAAGAAGATGGAGATTATATAGACCTCTTATGAAACTATTGTCAATGATTCTAATTTTTCAAATACAGAAAACCAATATGATTATGGAATGGTTTTGATATGTTATTTAATGAATATTAAAATATTTATATTTAATATAATTATATTGAAATTATTGTTCATTATATATTGGGTGATGGAGTATATTCTATTTTTCACCAATTATTATTCATATCCTCGAACAACTTGTTAAGAATTTCCATGATTTTCCCCCTCCACCAATAGAGAATTTTTGATATCTATAAAAAAAACATTTTATTTCCACTTTAAAGGGTTATTGTCCTTTTTTATCATTGTTTTCACCAATTATAAGACATTAAATTATTGAACAAAAATTAATTTAATAAATAGTGAATAAAAAATTTCTTTTTTTTCAAATAATAGTAATGAAATAACTGATAGGACCCATATGTTTATCGAATTTATAAAACAAATATTCTTGTATTATCACAAATAATTAGACATATCCAAAGATATTTTAGTAATTTTCATTAATACTAAATACTTAATTAATGTAACAACACTTCGATATAAACTATAGTGACATTTCATTTTTCTTATATGACTATTAGATATTTTGAAATATAAACAAAATAATATCATTATAAATCCACTATCCAAGGATAAGTATCTATTGAAAATAATGCACATTCAAAAAAATTACAATATAAAACCTAAATTGTTTTTCAAATAATTCTTATTTACACTTCTTAAATCTCACCTTCTACTTAGTTCATGCAATCAGCTAAGGATAAATATCCAGAAATAGGATGATCTAAAATTCCACAAAGTGGATGAATAAGGAACAAGAATCAATTTTACATGGGTGACCATAGTCATAATAATAATATCATAATCATATTATCAACATCATCATCATGAAGGTAACATATGATAAAGACATGTAATGTTTCGATGCATAAATATGGAACTGTTTTCATGGTTATCAAAAACAACACATAGTAGTGAAAAAAGATAGCATCATTTCCTTGCACAACATATGTGTATAATCATGAAATCGTATTATTATGAAATATATCATCATTTTCATGTAAAATTCAAATTATCTAATTTTATACATCTCATTACCCAAAATTGGGGAGGGATATATAATTTTGGGTCAACCCATCACATCATAATATATACATAGTATTTCATTATACACAGAACATATAATAAATTATAATAATTAAAATATCACATGAAGTAGAATTAAATTAATATGTATTTCTTGAAATATAATTATTGAATTATTTTTTCTCATGATGGATAATGTAAACATTGGTTGAAATAATCATCAACATTCTTGTGTTAAGATGAAAAAACTGAATAAGACTAAATGATGGGTTTCTGGAAATAATATTTCATTTGGAAAATATTTATTTTTCACAATATCTAGTAGTAAACCTGTATATTCTGGCAAATAAAAGGTAATAATATTGAAAATATATTTATTATCATTTATAGGATTATACATTATAAATATTTCATGGGAGAGATAACCAAAATAAAAGGTTCTTGGTTTGAGAATCCACATAACATAATTCCGGATTTATTCTATTATTTTATGCCCCATGAATAATAAATATATATTTATGGATAAATTTAACCATTATTTAATTTTTTATTTATATATCTATTTATTTGTTATTATCATTTTATTATATCCCTTAATTTCATTGGATAAATTTTAAGTGTTTTGATATCACATTTTTCATAACAAAATATAATTTTTCTTTTATTTATCTAGTTTTAATCAATGAAATTTATAAATTAGTATAATTAATTTGAATATAATTTAATTCATAAAATTAATTTGTATTATAATATCTAATGTTTGTAATATCTAACCATGATGATGGTTATGTGTGTTTACATGGAAATGTATCTGTATGTGGTGAACAAAACATTAATGTGACAATTTTAAATCAGGGGGAACAGAAGGTATGAGATTAATATTAGTAATAAATTTTATAATAATTGTATGATAAAATAAATAATATAAAATTAATGTATGGATTAAATAATTTTATATTGTATTTTATTTAAATGGATTGCGAATAATAAAAAATAAAGGATGAAAGGTTGGAAGACATAATAGTGACCCACTCTCTCATCGTCAAATCTTCTCTTGTATGTAACTATTAAAAACATGATGGTTAGAGTCGTTATTTTTTTATGTGTAATGAGTGGGATTATTTTTAATTATATTTGGATGTATGCATGGGAGAATTGGATTCTAATGGAATTGATAGGGATTAATTATACTTGAAGATGGGAGTATTAAAAGAATAAAATTTTGAATAAAATAATATATAAAGAGAAAATTCAAATAGTTAATTTTCTTAAAATATAAATCATATATTAATAATCTATAATGGGTTTTAGATTTTAAATTATATTTATAATTAAAATTAATTAGTTAACCAAATTTTATTATGGAAATAATGAACATTTGTTATTTTAAGTAACCTATTTTGACTTTAGTTTTTGGAAAGTTAAATTTAGGTTTGAAAATTATGTTGATAATATATTAATTAATTATTTATGAAATATAACATATCATGTACAATAAAAAACATCTAAAATTTATTATTTCAATGTTAAATCATGAATGATTTAATTTAAGTGACATCTATTCCATGAAAAACTATATTTTCCAAATCCATCCAAAAATTGAAGTATTTAAAAAATTTACCAAAAAATCACAGTGAGAATAAATTTAAATGATTATTTAAAAATTTGTATTCATTTTATAGAATATATTTGTTCCATATATATTTTTAAATTTCTGTTATAAAATAATTATTATTTGGAAATACTTTAAAATAGTGTTCATTAAAAAATTGATTATATTTTATTAGAGTTTTTAAATCATAATATTTTTTTATTATAATATATATATATACTCAATTAATTTAATCAATTATAATTCTATTTATATGAATTTCTTTTATTTTGAGGTAATCTCACTTTTCTAATGGTCATGATACTATCCCCAACTATCAAATTTCTTTTCAAATGGTCCTATTAACTCTTTTATATACCTCCTCATTATTTCACTCAATATTTAGTGCAATACCTATCATGGTTCAATATATATATATACATAAAATTTTCTCTTGTTTCATAATATTTTTTTCACTTATAAAGTTTTTTAGTGGGGTGATGAGTATATTAGTTAGTGATTTTTTTTAATATTTTCTTTCAATATTTTTATATATTATTTTTCTCCATATTGTAATGTTTAGAATTTTAATTATCATTCTTGATGATTAATGTAATATTATTTAGTAATTAACTAATATCATTTCATGTTTCTCAATATTTTTTATGTGCATAGAATAATAAATCATGCATTTTTCCGGAAAAAATGTTACAAAAAACCATATTATTGCTACAAGAATTCATGAATGATATGTATTTTGAATGAAATCTATTATTTTATCACGTTTGTTATTAATATATTTTTATTTTCCATGTATTTGGTGGTTCAAAAGAAGTTGGATTTTATTGATATAGTGATGTCATTAGAATATTTACTTGGAGAAACAAATTTGTATCGTTTCACGAAGAGAAGGTTATTCAGATGATAGTATAAGGAACTTGGTTCTTTTTTTAACTGATGGGGATTAAACATCTAAAATTTAAAATATTTACTTTGATATTTTTGGTATATTTTTTTCCTAGAGATATTTGATTACAATGTTTTTATTGTGGGTATCATTACTCTCTCCAAAAGTAGTGACTAGTGGTTTCCCAAGAACATTTTTGTGGAATTGGAAATCTATGTTGTCATCCACAATATCAGTTTCTAGTTGGGCCATTTTAGTAGAAGGGGTAGAAAGGTAATACTCCAGTGAGTGGATATGGGAAAAAAATATTCTGACCTCGTGATCTTCACCATATTAAATTACATTGACACAAGAATGGTAATATTTGTGTTTATCATTAAATATGTAAAGGTACTAGCTATGGCTAGTTTCACGTAGTAGAAGCATCCAAATTAGAGGATATAAAGATCAATATAGGTTCAATCAATCGATATAATAAATTTTTTAACTCATTTGATTTAAGAGATTCACACTAATTTTTTGAACCATTTATATTTTGGGCACTGAAACTATATATATATATTTCCATTTCCATTTTTTTACTATGGTAGTAGAAGTATAGACCAGATTGTATGATATTCTTCAACTTTGTAGACCAATGATGGGGCCAAATAAGTATCGTGTGTATATTTTCATCTTAGATATTCAAATATATGATGTAATCCTATGAATCAATTAGTTTATTCCCTATATTCTGTTATCAATTGCATCTAAATTGGTGTTTTTATTTCTAATGTGAATTTATATAAGGTGGTTTTCATTAATTAGTGGGGTCATTAGGTGGGCAGTCAGTGTGTGGAGACCCTTTATTTTGGAAGGATTAATTAAATGTGGAATTAACAGATACAAGAAAAATATATGTTCCTAGAGTCACTATGGATTTTCTATATATTTTATCTGAGATGTTCCTAATTTTACTCTCATGACTTGATGTTGAGTTCATGGTAAAAATTGATTCTAGTGCGTATCTAATTTTTATTTCTCCTTATTTGATTTAACCATCTGTGTTTAAATATTATTGGATTAATGTATATGATCTGATTTTGAAGGGTATTATCTAGAATATTGTGTCATTATGGGGTGATTCGGTATATTTCACCATAAAGGAGAATATAATCTGATGTTGTGTATAAAAAATGGTGGTTGAATCATGTATATTTAAAGAAACATTACCCTCTTATGATGATATGTGATTTTTTTACAAGTTGATAGGGGAATTATTTTTTTAATATAGATCTATATTTTTTATATCACTAGTTTATGGTGGAAGACATTGATATCCAAAACACTTCCTTCATAGGTATGTATAGGGCCATTGAGTTATTAATCATGTTTTGTAGTGTTAGTAACTTCTCAGTTGTGTCTATGGGCCATATGAACATCATTTCCCATGATTTATTCGACTAGTTAATCATAATATTAACCAATGATATCAGTAGAAACTCAATGATAGAGGAGTATTAGGTAAAGAATATCAGAGTTGTTTTGGAGGTTATTTAACACCACTTGTTCTATGTAAAGCTGACAAGATGTATGTTTTTTTACAAGATGATAGAATTTAATCATGTGTGTGTATTCTCATTAGTTTTTGCTAGTAGATATATCCAATGCATAGGTTGTTTTTTATTTATCACATACAAATGTGGGACTGGTTCATAGTTTTATTAGTCCTGCAGTCTACTATTAGTGGATTCAGACCAATTTCTCTGAAGTTAAGTCCCCATTAATAGATTTATATGTAAATGAAAATTATTATTTTATTATTGGTCATTGAATGAAATAACTCGATTACATTGTGAGGAAATTAGTCAGTGCTCTAATGGTATAGTTACTAAAAGAAGGTGTGATGTTTTAGGTTTTTTGTGATGCCTCTTATCTTGGATTTTAATTCATGTAGATGATGCAAAGGGAAATTTTATTTTATGTTTATTGTTAGTTATGTACTCTAGAGAATAACTATTCTACCCCATAACTAGAGATAGTGTTTATTAGGTTTTCACTATAGATTTTTTTGAAATTACCTCATTTAGGTGGGTCATTATTTTCTTCACATATCACAAGATCCTAATGTATAACATTCTCACCATAATATGAATATACAATAATATACTGAGTTGTATTTTTATTAGGATGTTGATTTTTATACCTCATAAACATTAGGGAAAAAAACAATGTTTTTGAAATGTTAATAATGATATTAGGGAAGAATTTTATTTGGATTGTATGGATGAGTAAAGAGAAATTGAGGAGTTATAAGCTAGATATTTGGATACAAGGGTGTGTTATGGTACATGTTATTTTTATAGATGAAGGTGTATTATACATCTATTTAGAGTCTATATGTGTATTAATTGGTAGACACTATGTATAGGTGATGTGAAATATTATTGGTCGTGGTTATGGTTTAGAGGTATTGTTTGTTGATTAATGGAACCACATATTTTTCCATGAGTGGGTATATATTCTAGTAGGGATTCATTTCATAATCATTTGAAAGTTTCATATATAATATTTTTTATTAAACGGAGGAGATTCTATAATTATATTGGTTGGAGGAAGAATTTTATGTGGCTGAGGATGGAACGAGAAGTGGTAGTGTTTGTGCAGATGTTTTTTTTAACAGGTAATGGTTGTGCGTCATATTGGAAAAATATGACGAGAAGTTTTAGTGTTTTTTACTATAAAATTATTATATTCATTTTATGATATCAAGTAGAAACGTGATTTCATATTGATATATTTTATCATTTGGAATCCCCAATATTAGAGAGGTTGTGATGTTGTCTTAGTGAATTTGGAATGTTGAAAAAAGCCAAACACTTCATAGCGATAAAAGGGTAATGAATAATATATTATTTAGAAATCATGTATGTTGATAAGGAGGTTTGTTTTCTAGAAATTATAGGCAATTTCATCTCATATAAGGATTTTCGTTTTAACATTAATATTAGGTTAGGATTATAGAATTATTTTGGAACTCATTTATGCCTCAATACTACTTTACACCATTTGACATATGGGAATATAGAGCAGACCATCCAAACAATAGATGTTATGCCATAAACATTGTTCCCTTACATTGTTGGATATTGGGTATGACACATTACCATTGATGATTTTGCATGTAAAAATAACTATCACACTCCCATTAGAGTGGTTCTGTTTGACGCTTTTCAAGAGAGACTATGTCATTCTATTTTGTGATGGATTTATTTTTTGTGAGGTAATAGTTCAGGGACCCAATGTTGTGTAGAGGATGATAAAGAATGTCCATCTTGTTTTTTATTGGATGAATTTAGTTTATATCATACAATATTGTTATATTAATCATATTATTATTGTAAATACCCTTAACGACGTATCCCACAGCCTGTTAAAAACACAATTACATTTGTACTTTGAAAAATAAATGACATATCAAATGACTGACTACATTAGTAGATATTAATAAACAGATACAAACATATGTTTTACATTACAACATTTAATGTCATACAACATACTATAATCATTGGAAACATCCATATACATCCATGAAATAAATTCATAATATCAATCATTTTATCCTATAAAAAAATTAAATATAATAAATTTGTGAGCTCAGATACTACGAAAGGTTAAAAAACATATAGTGGAAGATATCCTAAATATAAACAATAAAGAAAAGTTGATTCAGTAAAATCATATTCCATTAAAATATAACATTGAATATAATATTCGAGGAATAAAATAAAATTGAATAATTCCATATAAATTATCATATGAAAATGAAATTTAACCATGGAAATTATTCTATGTGAATAATCACATGTATTATCAATTAAAATAATATAATGATGGAATAAATAATTTTTCACATCAAAAACATATTTTCAAGGCCTCAGCCAAGAAATATGAAAATAAATTAGTACTAAATCACCCAAATCCATAAATATAAATAAATGGAAAATGACTCATTCAAATCTATATCAACTTATTCTCATTAAAACTATTAATGCATCTAGAAGATATAGGGGGCCCTGACTATCACATCACAAGTCCAATGAATTTATCAGATTAATATTTTCAAACATAAACAACATTTATATAGAAAATATAAAAAATATTCCTTAATAAGTGAACATAATACTGAACCATGCTATGTAATATAGTGAATGGTATCGAGATAGGACATGAACAATAAACCAAATAATAAAACAATTAATAAATTATAGTAAATAATATCATAAAAGATCAATCCCAATTAATACTATTATTTAATAGTGGATTTTTAAATAGATAAAAATACTCTAATAAAATCATCAAGGAATTACTGAGAGAAGTAACCTTTAACATTTCAAAGAATAGATATTTTGGAGAAAAGCCTTTATGTTATCCATAAAATCAGAATGTAAGTATGTATATCCCAGAAAATAAAAGTGAAGGGAAATGAAATTCTATTTGATGAGGAAATAATGTCCAACTGAATTGAAAATATATGAATTTGTTTTATGAAACTTATGAAATTGGCCACTTCAATGCAGTTTAAGAGAAAATATTTGAATCTATATAGAGGAAAATACATATTTTTTTCATAAAATAACGAGAGATAAAAATTTGTTTTTCATGATATAAATAGTCCTTTTACAGAAATATTAATATCTTGATATTTATTATGATTTTTACATTAAAATTGATAATAAATAAATATTTACCCTGTAACTAGGCATGTTTACTGGGATAAATTGAAATGGGAACCTTATAAACCATTTATTTCCCCACAAAAAAGAATAATTACCATGGGTACTTTTTCTATTAAGATAAACACAAAATATATGGTGATTTAATAAAAATAATTAAAAATTACATTGTGTTTAGATATATAGAAATCCTAACTAAAATGAAAATATAATGTATCTCATAACTTATATCTGAAATTGTTGTGAATTTTTAAATAATAACTTGTATAATTAAATTAGTGTCGTTAATAATTTAATAAATAATAATTAAAAATATATATTATTCATTCGGATTTTATTATTTTTATTAATTTTTTTCTTGATTAGTTATATGATTTAATATTGTAATTGAAAGGGTTAATTTCCTTGGTTTTAATGGTTGTTGCACATGTTTACATGCATAAAAGATCATGTAAAATGAAAATAGTTCTCCAGAATGGTCATTATATTTTTTTAATGGAAATAAAAAATAATAATGATATTATATATTATATTTTTATATATTATGTTGATTCCATATATAAAACAACAATAATAACAATTTATGTTATTTTTAAAATTTTTTCTATCATCACAAACTAGTTTTGTCTAATGAATTTATATTACATATATATACTAGTTTCATAACATTATACATGACATATAACATATATTAATGTCTTTTTGGAAAAGAAATAGTTTAAAATCTATCCATGAGGGTGGAACTGAAAAATTAAAACACATCACCCATGAAGTCATTAAATAGGCACCTAACGGATAATGTTCTCATTTTTCAAAAAAAAAGTGGAATAGAATATTATTCATGGTTGATATATGATTAAAATAATGATATTATTGTATATAAAATATATATGTGTTGTCATGTATCTTTTGATATGGTACGAGTGGGAAGGATATGAGAAGATAATAAATTAAATGAGAAAGAGCGCACGAGAGAGAGAGAGAGAGAGAAAGTATTACATCTTTACTGTCACCACACTGGGAACCTCCATAAAGGCCACGGAAATTGTATTTTGGAGATAACAGAAACACTGGAATTTGGTTGATAGGTTTGGGAGAGGAAATGTGTAGTATATAAGAATAATTCATAGATTTTTAAGGTGTGATTAATAGTGGTGGTGAAGGTGGTATTTATAGTGTAGTATAAGGTTGTTTTTTTAACTCATTTTTTTAATTTTGGATCTTGACTTGGAATTGTGCGGGTTGTCGAAACTAAATCCATTAACTACTGCATGTCAGTTCTGAAAAATCATTGACTACCACATTGATACATCATTAGTGACTCGATAAATTATATATTTACTTGTAACATTAAATTCCATAAATTACCGTATTTCACAACCCAAAAAAATATCATCTATTTTAGAAAAATATTAAATATTCTCCTGTATTTTATTTATTATAGATTTCAATAATAGACCAAATTTTAAGATATAATTTTAGATTTTTGATAAATTAAATTTTTTATTAAAATCATCTTCGATCATAAAATACTGTTTTTAATATTATAACTAAATTTATATCACAACAAAAAATTAATTAATGAAAAATTAAAATTATCTATTAATCATAAGACATAAAATCGTTAAATTATCATCCAATTTAATGAAGATAAATACTATTTTTAAATTAGTATTTTAATTATATCAGTATTAATAAACATTTATGTTTAATGATAATATAAACACATAATTGATTGTTTTTAGAACATTTATTTACTTATTACATGACATAAATATTCTATATTTTCATTTATATGATACCCAATTTTTTTAACATTTTCATTGGTGGAAATACTATTCTTTTGGTCAGATTATTATTCCTATGTGTGGCCTTATTATTCCATTGGTCATATTTAATTGTATTTTATCGTTTCAAACATGGTGTTTCCTGAAAAATTAATTCTAAAAGATATGATATTTTGAAATAGATATAGAATAATATCTTAGGGTGTAACATTCACTCCTCCATCATGAACTTTCAACCATGAATATTATATTATATCACCTCATAAAAATATTTTTGTACTTATTAATCACAATTTCCTCTGGTTCCAACTTCGGTTCGTCAATTTTATTATTATTTTCAAAGTACCTTTACAAGATAAGTCATATGATTGCTAAAACCCTATTGCTAAGTGTAAAGATTATAGATAGGCTCTTTATTATTATTATATAATTCAGATTCTATTTCAATCCATTAATATTTAAGGACATTTTTGGGTTTGGTATCTAATTCTTTATTAATGATATCCTCAACACATTGTGTACTTTAGAAAGGTTGGTTGTCGCCACCAAATTATAAGAAATGACTCTAATTCACTCTATAATTTCAAATAGTCTGATGTGAATGTGTCTTATTTTCTCTTTAATACCAAACCATATGACACCATTCTATAAATATACATTCATAATAACATGATCTCCCATATGAAAATCAAAATATTTCCTTCGGTTATTGGAATAAATCTTTTTTCAAAATTAAGATTCATTGATTTGTGGTTTAATAATCGTTGCCTTCAATATTAATTCTCCCAAATGTTCTAGGACTATAGGATTCCTTTCACAAACATCATATTATCATGTTGGTGTATGAATTCTATTTTCATATAACCCTCTATACTATTCCATTTGAATATTTGAATAGAAATTGTTATCGTTGGAAAAATATACAAAAGGTAAATAGTGATACAACATACCTTGAATGTTATGTGAGAAATGTATTAACATGTGTTGTAATTATTAAATTTTCCTTTTAATATCTATGTTAGATTAAGGGTGAAAATTATATCTTAAATAATGTTTATTATCCAATGATTTTAAAGAATTTTTTATAAATTTCAAATGTATCATAAATCATGATCATACACAATTGAAATTCTACTTCTATAAATTCTTAAAAATTCCATAAAATAGAGTCATACATGATACATTATTGTTAAATCCACCATTATATATTCTAAATGTGTAAATTTGGTAACTAGATATAAAAATACATGTATTCCATCATTTATTTAGTGATATTATGGTAATACAGTGACAAAAACCATGGTAATGTTTTCCCACATCCATGTGGGAATAGGCATTGGAGTCATGAATCCACTTGGATATTGTCTTTTAACCTAGACCTTTTATAGACTAAACATCATGATACATAGTTATAAATATCTCGCTTTATAAAATCCCACCAAATATATTCTTTCAAATCATTATAAATCATTTTTTTACTAGGGTATATGTTAAAATTCGATCTATGAGCATCTTTAAAAAATTCAACATCTAACATAGTTAAATTGGGAACACAAACTATCTTCCCAATAATCATACATCCATTTATATATATGAATTTGACCAATATCCCATAATTCATAGATTTAATTTTTTATAAAAAAATTTCATTGTTATGCTGAGAACATTTAATCCTACCCAATAATTATGTTTTGACATCCATTTCAAAGAGATGTGATGTTTTATCTCTCATGATAGTTCCAATATCAATGTTTACTAGATCTATGTACACATGATTCTTTTTAATCCTATTTTTTTATAAATCCATGATACTTCCTACTAAATGAAGCTTCTACCTTATTTTCCTTACTTAGGTGGTAGTGTATTTATCAATCATAATCCACACGTAGCTGAAAAATTGTATTCGACTCGTGATGAGCTCATTCTATGAGAAGATATATTTCATGATATTTTGATAGTTATATATCTCCAATTATTCATTATAGAGATAGTGTCTCTATATCATTAGAGAAAGGATTATTGCATCTAACTCAATATCATGGTATGGACAATTATATTGATTAGTTTCTAACTAGTTTGATTAATTAGAAATAATATTATCATTAAGCATAAGTAATCAACCAATTCCATTCATTAATGCATCCCTATAAACAAGAAATACCCTATTTCCTTAATAGTAGAGTCAATATTGGATCATTACTATACTCGTATTCAAATCATCAAATAATTATTGACATTCCAATTTCAAATAATCCAATCCCATTTACAATTAATCTCGGATAACATGGTATCTAATAGGGAGAAATTATGAATGAAATTCCAATATAAACCTACTAATATAATGAATCTATGTAACTCAGTTAAGGTCATTGGAGTTAAAAATTATTATAAAACCTCTTCCTTCAAAGGATCATCTAAGATTATATCATTAGAGACAATATGATCATAAAAAACAATTTGAAGCTGATATTTTACACATGATACGATTTCCATATAAAATTATTCTTCTAAGTTCCTTCATTAAAATAAGTATGCGGTTCTCATGGTCCTTATATATTTTTGAGTATACCAATATTTCAACAATAAATACAACATAAATTCATCAATATATTCTTTTAATAGAATATTTTTTGATCTCTAAAAAAAGAGGGTTCATTAGTGAGTCCAAAATGTATTAATGTAAACTCATAATATACATACCTAGTTCAGCATGTTTTCTTTGTAAAATATTATTTCATTAAATATAATTTTTGATTTTCAATATGAAGGATAATTTCAAAATATAATGAGAACCATGAAGTTGATCAAATAAATCCACAATGTGATGTACATGATACTAGTTCATTATTTTATAGCATCTATTTCAATACAGTCAATGAAAAAACTCATGGATGAATGTTTCTTATTTACAAAAAGAACATGGGATTCCCATGGAGAAACACCAGGGATAGTATATCCACTATTAGTTAACTCATATCATTTTTTGATTACATCCATTAATTCAAAACTATACGTTCTATATTGAGACTTTAATATTGGATGTGTTTTGGGGAATGAATCAGTAGAAAACACAACTTCCCACTCTAGAGAATTTATAGGAAAATCATATGAATTACGTCAATTTATTCTTCAAAAATATTTACATCCATAATTTCAATATGTTTTTCTTTAACGATAAGTGACTTATTATATTATTCAATTGGAATTTCAGTCAGTAGATCTATTAGGCTTGGATCTAAAAAATAATAAAATGATTTTTTTTCTAGTATAATGATAAAAGATTCTATATCTTCCAAAAAAATCATAATTTCTTTCCTATTTCAAAATTGTTTCGCCTAATATTTTAAAATTCAATCCATACTAATGATAATGTTTAGTTAAACCATAGGTATGATGATATGTTCATAAACTAAATCACATTTCTGTGTCATAAAGGGGACTGACAGACACTTTTTTTGTTTTAATGTGTCCACCGTTAGTAGTTCTCTCTGATATATCCATTATTAAACCAAAATATAAATGTTTATTTTCATTAGAAAACTATGTAGATATAAAATATTGTGATGATCCAGAATAAAATATATAAATGGATAAATATTAATATAAGATTAGTTTACCATAAACCACAACATTTTGAACATTTTCTTTAGCTATTTTTATATTTTAAGCTTGTCCTTCCTCTCATGGAATTTCCAGAGGAAATTTTTCTTGACTCTTTAGAGAATCATTTACACGGTTTCCCATGTACCTGAAATTTTACAATTAAACATTTTTTAATCATTATATCACTTGAAATCATGATCATTATGGTTATTTTTAACACACATAATGAAAGAAAAATCATTTTAGGTAGTAAATATGCTTCTTCCTTCTACAAGTATGACCGATTCAAAAAATTCATATTTATTCTTCCCCTTATCTATTATTTTCATTTGAACCCTATTATGGAATTATTTCATTTAAATTAATAAGATATAGAGAATTATTTATCTATATTGATATCACATGAGACTATGTGTTCGTAAGATGAGAATGTTATAGAGAACCAAGCCCTTTATGGGAATAATTTTTACCCATCAAATAACAAACGAATCATTCTATTTCGATTGCATACATAATCCATATAAGTCCTTAATAACATTTTGTTTTATGGTTCATATATTTAAAAATTTCATACTATTTTTTTTCTTTAAACGCAATAATTTTCTCTCCATATATTCTATCAGTTGTTGGGGGAAATTGTTTTGGCAACATATTTTCTTTAATATACTTAAATTATATATTTCCAATTCATATCTTCTTTACTGTGTAATGAATAAATGAACATACTTGATCATAATCGATCGAGATATGACATACTACCATGATAACCATCTCCCCTTCATTACTTCTTAAATAGTTAAATAAAATCTTTAAGGATCTTATACACTTATCAGCTATAAATTGAATTTTAGTCTCATGAAATAATGAATTTTATTGCCACATGAAGTGGTATAGTATTTTTATAGATCATTGTGGATCTTTCTTCTCCATGGGTGTATGGTCATTATATATAACCTGATTTAACTATCCCAAAACATTTTTATGTTGCTGATATCCAATTGTGGCTCCCACTCCAATATCATTATCTTGCATAGGATAGAAGTCCCTATATGGAATATCTGATTTGATACGGTTTACATCCCTCCCCCTATGATCCATTTATAAATAATAGAATACAAATTATGATGTTATAAATCGTAATTAATAATTTCAAACTAGCAAAACACTCCCAAAAATGGGACTTTTAGTTATAGATAATTTAATAATCATAAACATTTTATCTTTTTTAACATGTTTCCTTTTAAATCTATCAAAATTGTCTATATATAAAGTATCAATTAATCTATGAATTTTCTCCCAGAGTGTGAAACTAAGCACACGTTAAGTCTTGTTGTTGTGTACTGGGATACATCAAGTTAGTCCCGACACACATTCTCAGAGTTGTTAACCCTACGTACATCTATGTGAGATCAACATACACTTTTATTATCCATATTGGTATATATATATATGTAGGAAGAACCACATAATATATATGTTACAAAATTCATGGATGTTTTATTATGATAATCCCCAAATTCATTTATCGATTTTATTCCCTACACACCATTTTAAGTATAGTTTTTTATGATTATAATTAACTACCTATGATACTAACTACAAAATCTCCAACTCTAATAGCCCAAATTCAGTGCATTACCCCCATTAAATTGGTAATATGAACATGATTTCACATCTAAAGGATATAATATCTTATTATATTTAGAATACTGGATCCCAAAATATGTTTCAGATTACACAATTAGTTGAAATACAATATAGTAACTTCATTTGAAACATCTATAAAATCCAATATTATATATGAAATGCATTTAGAGTATACATCATCGCATAATGTAAAATAGTAAAACATAAGAAAGAGGTGACCTCAGATTCATAGTATGTTTAAAAAATATAGCAGATGCTATCAAAATTATTAAATGTAGTCATGTTGATTAATAAACACACACTTCATTAAAAAATTATCATTTGTATAATATAGGGGAAAAATATATTTATTAATGACATAAAATAAATAATATTTTAATAAAACGTAACCATATATATTATACTATTACAATATTCAAATGGAATATCACTTACTTATATCACAATGATTGAATGAAAACTTATGGACATCTTTAAATTAATGTTATTGCATTGGCCAAACCCATATCAACTTTGTCTCCTGAGACATAACAAATGAATTGTGGGGAAATAGAGGGTTCCACCAGTAAAAAACTAATTGTAATGTATTTCTCATAACAATGCAGTGAAATATAATAGACTTATATATATTAAATTTAAATTAAATTTCCCAATATATGATATTAATCTCTAACAATTATGTGTAATATATTGAATGGTATCAAGATACCACAAATATAATGAAACTAATCATAAAAAGTTCAATAAACTAGGTTATATTATGTCATAAAATTATATCCCAATTAAGAGTAATATAAAAAATATGGAATTTAAATAGATAAAAATACACTAATGATGTTCTCAATAAATTACTGAGAAAAATAACCATTATACATTTCAAAGAACATATCTTTGGAAAAAAATCATTTTTATATGTCATAAAATCAGATTGTAAGTATGTAGAACCATGAAAATAAAATTAATGGAAAATGTAATTATTTTGAAAGATTATGTGATTTCTATAAGTTGTGAAAAAATATAAAAATATTTAATATGAAATATAATAATTGGGCCACATCTGTGTGGTTAAATATAAAATTTAGGATTCATTATAGTAGAAACAAATAAATAGATTATTTAAAACCCAATAATAAAAGAGATATTTTTTTAAGATAAGAATAGTTTAATAAAAAAAATTTCTTAAAATAGATTATGGATTGTATGAAACAATTTGTATGAAATTGGGATGCAAAATTTTTCTGGGCTTGCTTATCTAGAGGAATTGAAAAAAAACATAAAAACATGATTTTCCCCATAAAATAAAGAATAATTGAGCTTTGCAAAAAAAATTGGAACACCTAAAATTAATTTATGAGTCTCATGAATGAATTAAAATGTATTAATTTTGTTTAAATATAGAGAATGAGTAACTCGTTGAAAAAATGGATTTTCGAGGATATTCCCTTAGCATATGTCTGAATTTTTTCTTCAATTATATGTACCGATCTGGATAAATAAATTATATTCATAAATAAATTAATTGAGAACCAATTAAATAATTACTTCATTAATTATAATATTATAATGTGTGTTTATGTCTTTTGGAGTTATAAGATTGAATTTTGTCATTCAGGATTGTTAATTTCATTGGTTTTATATGACATGTTCATTTTTATAGTTGTACGAATGAAAATGCAATGTAAAAATAGCTATCAGTAATTAAAAATAAATATTATTAATGACCCTAAATAATATTAAAGGGTAATATATTTTATTTATTTATGTATGTGAGGATGATTCATTATATTAAACGTTACTGATAACCATTTTGATAATTTTGGAGTTTTTTTGATCATTACTAAATAGTTTTTTCTTATCAATTCATAAAATGTATGTATAAAATTTATATATGATTAAATAAGATGTATTAAATAAATTAACCTCCTTTTATCCATAATTAATGGATTTATGTCAAACCTTTAAGGAATAATAACAAAATGAAAAATCATCATCCCTAAATGTGGTAAATCGTCACCTCCTTGATAGTGTTTTTATTTATAGAATAAAATAGGGAAGAGAATAACATTGATGGTTTATATAAAACTAATATAAAAAATTCTATTAAATAAAATATAGTAGAGTTATCATGTCACAATTTATAGCAAGGGAGATGGATGAATATTAAAAAATGACATTAAAAGAGAGATAGATAGAGATAGAGAGAGAGCATGAGAAGGTTTAACTTCTTGAGTGTGGCCTCCTTGAGAACATCCTTAAGGGAAAATGAAAATGTATTTTGGTATGAAAAGTAAGACTGGAACATGGGGGAGAGGATCAAAAAGGAAAATATTCAATATATAAGAAATATTCAATGATTTGGATGCATGACGAGAAGGGGTGTTGAGGGGTGGTATTTATAGTGTTGGAGATATGTGTTTGTTGAATATTTAATTCTCACGTTTTTTATATAATCTCAAGACTATGAATACTGTTGGTTTTTTTACATAATATAGTTACTAGTACATTTGATTTTGAACCAATGGGTTATTACATCGTCCATACAAGATCCATGACCCAATAAATCCTCTATTTACATATAATTTTATTTATCATACGTTATTGTATTTTACTATTCACCAAAATTTCAACTATTTTTTAAAATAGAAAAAAATGACCCAATTATTTTTTGAAATATAGGATTCTATAAATGGAATATCTTTTATTAAAATTAATTTTTTAATTTTATTGATTTAGTTATTAATTAAATTCTTCATCTATTTGAAAAATAATAATTTTAAACTTATAACTAATTTTATAACACATTGGAAAATTAAATAATGTTTTATAAAATTATCTTATAATCAGAAGAGATATAAATTACATTTTTTAATCTATTTTCGAAATAAATAAATTCTTTTAAATTATTATTTTAATTTTAAAATTTTAAATAAACTTTTATGTTTCAAAAAATGTTAATATTTAATTTACTATTTTCAAAATATTTATTTAAATATTCTAATCTATAAATATAGTATATTTTTATTTCTAAGATACCAAAACTATATTTATATATTAATATGTAAGGTTACTATTATATTGTATGGATTACAATTCCTAAGGGTCACATTACTGTCCCAATGTTCATATTAAAGAGTATGATATTATTTTAATATTTGTATCACATGATTTTTAAACTATTGATGATGATATATTTAAGAATATATATAACATAAAATATCGGGGTGTAACATTTATTCCATTGGAGTATTAGGTTGGAACCATGGTTCTTGATAGTTTTCCCAAGAAATGGGGGGCGTAAGTTTCCATGGGTAATACATCTCAAATATTTTTTTGGGCCCATTGAGGTGTTTGGGAGAGTTGGGGACATGGTGTGGTGAAATTACCTCATAGGATGTATATTATCCAAAACCCCTCCCAAATCTATCATTTATATTGTTATCTTCCTGATTAATCCTTTGTCATTGACTCGGGAGAGTAAGATATAGAGGATGATACAATGTTCATGGGTCATCTGGTAGAGATATGGTCTTATCATGAGAATGTGCTATGGGAAAGAACTATTTCTTTGCTTCATGTGTAGTAGAGGCATGTTGGACAAGAGGATAGTACATCAGAGTGAGAGGTATAGATATAATCTATGTAGCTAGATATTTCTTTGGTTTACCATGGGTATGTTATATTTAGACCCTTTTATTTTTTTGAGAATCTATGTTTTCCATGATCTATTTATTGTCATAATGTTTCGACATTTGAAAAGGGGATAACCTAATTCATCATCGATATTGATTATACCAAGATGCGATTTAACTCATTCGTGAAATTCATTTCATCATTGAGATGATAGTATTGTGACATAACGAATTTAATTCTATGATCAGTATGCTTGGTAATGTTTTTTTGTTTGCTGCAATAGTTATTTTGGGTTATATAGAGTTTGGACAATTTTTGTGTCATTTATGTATAGTGATGAGGTTGTGTGAGATGTTTTTTTCTCATGGGATTGGTGTGTTTGGATAGTGGTAGATTTTGAGGAATGATTCTATCCTTGAGAGGTATCTCATGAGGTCTTTCTTTACCCATTTCCTTCAAGGAATGTTTTTATATTCTTGTAAGTGAGAATCATTTGATATGTATCTGATGTTATCTCTTAAGCCATCCCATCTAATTAAATTTCTAGTTTTGTTGGTTGGAGAAATTCTGAAATAAGCGTATGGAGGTTTTGGGTGAGTTCGGTTGAGGTTAGTGTAACTGAACTCTTGAGGTAGGAAATTAATTTCATTTATTGTTTACACAATGTGAACTAATGATTCATATCATGTGTAGAAAAATTTTCCTGACATGTATATGGGAATTGTGGAAATCAATGATATGGATTCATGTAAAAAAATGCAATTCCTAATGTGTAAATAAATCATGCTAAGGTGACATCATTTTTATGAATGTCTATATTTTTGGTAAACCAGAAATTTATAGTCATTATAATATTAATATGATGTGTGAAAACTAAATTTGTTGTTATTTTATAAATTTTTTGGCAAAATTCACTTCATTTGGATTATCTAACACTCTATTTTTTGAAGTACCATAGGCACCTTCAGATATACTTGTATCCACACCCCATCCACTATAATATGTTGGATCATGTGGATACCCATTAACAATCCATGGTGAGTTATTTCTCTCTTTCCCATTGATTTAAATTATTCATTTCATATGGATTCAATGGGAATATGTTTTTTAGGTTTGGTATGTGAGTAGGGATACATAATGATGGATTTAGAGTGTGTTGTATGTTGATCCACTCTTTTATATCTTTTGATTTGATTTTCTAGAACTTCTTTCACTGTTGATGGTGCTCATATAGTAAAAAAATCACCCATAAGCTACAATATCACTCTTTTTCTATAATGTGTATTATATGTGAGTCCATATATCATTTATATCATTTTTATTATTGTTAAATTTATTGCTTTTATGACCATTATAGCTTTATAAATATGGCTTCATTAGGTGATTTCATTGAACTAAATGATATGTGGTGCAAAGGATGAATTTTTTGTGACTATTTGATATCACCCTAAAATGGAAATTCACTAAACACATGTATTTTTATAGTGACATGGTTTCCCTATTATTATATCTCATGTGATTACCACAAAATAAATAAGGTAAATGTGACAATATATAATATATTACATAAAATTCACATTGATGTCTTATGTTTATGGTCACGTTTTGGGATAGAGATGTATATTTGATGTGTAGTTGGTGCATGTGTGGCTAAAAGATTAATGATCTTGATTTAGAGTGGTAAGGTGGTTATTTTCTGACATGATTTTGTGGTGGTGAGGTGGACATTTATTGGCATTGATATTGGGGTAGAGAGTTGTTTTTTGTTTTGACATGGTTTGTTGTGGAAATGTGATGGTATGATGGGGATAATAATCTTTGTACGATGGGTGGATTTATTGTGGATGATTTACGTTTAGTGGTGGAATTATTGTTTTGTAACGATTGAAATGGTTCAGTTTTGGTTCACAAAATTAAATGGATATGTATAATGAATCAATAAATGACTGGTTGTGTGGATTAATGTGGTTTCTATTTATAATTAAATGAATGTGTTGGATTATAGAATTGGTTGGAAATGTAAATGGTGTATCTTTCTTATTGTATGGTGTTATGAATTTAGCGGTTGAAATGATAATAGGGATTTAGTTAGATGACTTGTAATTGTTTAATAACCCATATATTGTAATTTTTTGTCTATATTTATATAATTTTAAATCCCTTTTGATTTATATACTCACCCAACCATCACCAATAACTATGGTTCAACACTAGTATATTCACATGAGGTTTTCCTTCCTAACATCCTGATGGAGAGTATGTCCAGCTAGAAACTTTATCTTGCTTTTATTTGAGAACCTATGTCTACTATTTCTTGGGTGGAGTTATATTATTTCACTAAGAGATTTCCCATCTGTCTTTTGTCAATATGTAGAGACTACGATGTGAGAATGTGGCAATGTTGTTATCTAGAAAGATGTGTCATGGATGTGCTTTATGAAATATTAGGGTGGGGGTAATGTATGTTTATATAATGTAATGCGATTGACTTCATTCATGTTCACTCTACCCTACTAATTTTGAAATGGTTTTGATGTGATGGATCATGTGTTACTTGGGTGAGATGTGACCTGATCAATCTGTGAAGAGGGGCCACCTCCGTTTTTGGGTGATATTTGATCTAACAATTCAATGTGGTGGTGGAACAGATGATTTTGGGTTAAATTTAATGTGATCATTATAGGTGTCCGTATTATATGTTATTCTGAATATATTGGAGTGATAGGAAATATGATTTTGGGGTGTGAGTAGAAAATTTATGGAGAAAAAATATAGGTTAAAAATTAACATTATGATTCTTATTATGTTACTATACAAATATTTCTTAACTTGGTGAGTATGTATTTGTAGGGATGGCATTGATTTTTTTACCAGTTTAGGATATGTTAGTTGTATTTTATTCTCATGGGTTTGTTAGTATGCTTTATTCACATGTGCATTAGAGAAATTGTTTTTTCTTACAATGTACATGTGTATTCTCACCCTATGTATATGAACATATTTTCATGTTTCCATGAATATTAAATGGGCCTTGATTGAAAATATTATATCATACCTTTAAAAGTCTGTTATGTGGTCGCATTTTGGAATTTACTTTTTGAATCATTTACATATACTGGTCCTACTTATAAATTCTTTATGGGATGGTTTTGGATTATTTTTATACTATGTGATATTGTTTTTAATTTATGATTCATCATCTTTCACAATAATATTTTATTTTAGAAGTTAATTCCTTCCATTTAAACATATTTTTTTACCATTAGTGCTAGACACCAAAAAAGGGCCTTCTAGATATAAGATTTGGTTTCCATTTTCACTCTGTCATCTTTATAGTATCTTTAAAGGGAAGAGAATTTAAAATTGAGGATCAGATTTAATGATTAATGTGGTCTTCTAAGGATAAAATATTATTTTTGGTTTCTAAATCGTATAACATTAATTAAACGAAATATTTATATATGATTCAATTAATTACTCGATTTATATTTGAAAATTGGAAAACACTTCATATATGAATTATTTGAGATCCTAATTTATAAAACATAGATTTTATATTAATTACTATGTGATTCAATTTATAATAGGTCACATTAATCTTATTTTTTACTCTAATGAATATTTCAAAATGATACAAGTAATAATAAATTTTAATTATAAACATGATATCATGAATGTTATGAGACGGGAGTTCACATTCAAAATATTCTAGAAAAAAATATCAAAATTAAAATTTGTTACATATATTTTAAAAAAAAATTCCTGAATGTTTAAATTCTTGATGATGTTTTATTTTGTATTGGTAATATATAATAAATTTTTGAAAAAATTTGAATATATGTTTGGATTCATGGAAAATATTCTATTGGATTTTAATGTTGATATAAGTCTTCAATAATCAATCCCATTAATTTCTAATGGTTGAATAGTGGATGTAGATATATAAAATAGCAATTATTAACCTTTTCTGGTTGTTATTAAAATCATCTGTCTTTAGATTTATAATATTCATTTCTTATTAAAGAATGATTAATTATATAATATTGATAAAATATAGAAAGGTAAATATCTTTCTATGATTTTTATGGTTAATTTAGTGAACATTGATAATGTTGTTTCCTAAATGAACATAATATTTTATAACTTTTACTATAATAAAATGATTTTTTTAGTGAACATGTATGTGTGGGAAATTCCAATACATTTGATTATAATCAGATACTGAGTGAAATTTTTCCCATTCTTATTGATTTAAATACTTTTATAACTGTCACGACCCATCCTCGAGGCCTGTGTTGTGACTACCCCAAGCCTGCCTCCCATAGGCCAGGGTCTGGAAACTAGCACCAAAGGAGTAAATCCCAAAAAAAGGGAATTCATTGCAATTATATAAGTAAACAAACATCACAGAGTATGAAAGATGAAGCAAACACTATGTAAACTGAGTAAAAAAGTAAGTACTGGAAAGTAAATGGGCCAGAATACAAACCCAACAGAATATAATGTTCAACTGAAAGGATAGTACAACAGCTGAAAAGTAAAGCAGCAGCACTAAGCCATCCTCTATAAATCCCACTTGAAGGGTGGGTACAGATAGTCTCCTCAGCTCCTTGGGTCAATCCATCCACTTCGTGTACGTCCCATCCAGTGATTCACCTCCTGGTACCGTCCAGCTCCACAAGCCCCCACCTCGATCAACGCTGTCCATTGTCAATATCCAACACAATGTAGTGTGGGCATAGCCCGTGCAGGGGTGAGTATACGATACCCAGTAGGGACCCCGAGACCCCCGAAGGTCTCCCAACATTCAAGAAGGATAAATCACTAAGGAAAGGTATAAACATGAAGTATCAACCAACCCTACTTAGGTATATACCCATACATATACCTATGTCAAGAAACCCCGTTTTTCTCTAACTCTCGAGCCCAAGTACAATCCAGTCCACATAGGAAAGCACAACCCAGTCCACGCAAGAAAGCACAACCCAATCCACAAAGGAAATCAAGTAAATCATATCAAGGATAATGATTGAAAATCAAGACTCAACTCACACAGGTATACACTTCGTATGATAATAGAAATGATCAGTTGTAGCCACTGATTCATCTAAGCTGTCGGACCCACATAGGATACAAGACCAGCAAAGCTGTTGAACCCACATAGGATACAAGAATAGTTGTCATCACCGTTGAACCTAGATAGCATCCCAGTACAGTCATCATCACTGCCGAACCCACAACGGATCCATGTACAGTCGTCCTCATAGCTGATCCCACAGAGGATCCAAGTACAGTTGTCCTCGCTACCCAACCAACAGAGGATCCAAGTACAGTTTTCCTCGCTACCGAAACCATGGAGGATCCATGTATAGTCATCCTCGCTTCCAAACCCACATAGGATCCAAGTATAGTCATCCTCCCGGCCGAACCCACGGAGGATCCAAGAATAGCCGTCCTTGCTACCGAACCCACAGACGATCCATCTACAGTCTTCCTCGCTACCGAAACCACGAAGGATCCAGGTGCAGTCATCATCCTCGCAGTCGCATCCAGCTCTAGGGTTTCTGCACACAACATACTCAATTTTGGGAGGGTCCTCTCCTTGAGTCAAATAGGGTGGATACATCAATCGTCAAGAATACTAGATTTAATGTATCCTGTAGTTTCGTCCCATTTCATAGGGGAAAACCAAGAAAAATGTGCCCAAGTCATGGAGAACAAGACAACCAAGCCATTTTCCTAAAGTACACGGCGTGTAGGTAAGTGATACATGTCGTGTCATCAGACACCGGGTACTGCCCATGTGAAATGGCCCGTTTCATGGGGCTGGTCATGTAATTAATTATGTACATGGTGTGTGGTATGGTTAAACACCATGTCTTCAGTCCACGACTACTGTCTGTGTACCACAGCCCGTATCACAGGGTTGTTCGTGTAAAAAGTAAATACACGGCGTGTGGTATAGTTACATGCCGTGTCCAAACTTCTAGGGTTGGCTATGTGTACACTGGCCATGCCTGGCCATGTGGTGGAGTACATGCTCGTGTATTCCACCCCGTGTCTGGGTATTCCCAGAATACACACCTAGTCCTCCCCAAGCCACTTCTGCCATGGTGAAGGTTGTACAGCCGTGCCTCTTGGCCGTGTGGTTCTTCCCGTGTCTGTGTATCTCATAGATTACACGTCGAGCCTCGTGAAGCTGCTTATTCCTTTCTATGAATAAAATACACGCTATGTTACTTGGTCATGTATAGTTGTCTGTGTCCATGCATTTTCCTTAAATACATGCAATGTCCATCAAAGTTTCAATTGTCAAAGAGTGTGAAGAGTACACGATGTGTGACTAGAGTCACATGCCGTGTGTTACTTTTCTAATGTCCAAAATGGAATCCACAATACGCTTTTACTACACAGCGTGTGCTCCTGGAGGACACGCCGTGTATTCTAGAATTTTCCAGAAAAGATGCCTCTGGCCAGTATGCCTCCCGAGGTGTCCGTTCGTCGTTCTGATGATCCGATTTCTAATGAAACTTCCACTTCTAGATCTCCCCAATTCCCTAAGGCCATTTTTGATATTTTCGGGCCTCCTATTGGCTCCGAAAACATATCTTGATTCACCACACATAAATGGTCGATGAAATCCACATATATTCACAATAACGATGGAGGAATTAGACCATGTTCGTTTGTTCTGGTCCCTTCCGCATTAGTCTGATAACAGGCGGATTAAGAGGAACAAAAACATTGAAGGAAAACCAAACATTTCTCAATCAGAACACAGACCTAACTCAAAATAAGTTCATAGAATCTAGCCTCGTGGGGATGGTTTCGATGATGGTGTTGGCCTGCGTCCAAGAAGGGAACAGTGTCTCACACCAGCTGCGGAGAGGAGAAGGAATGACACATCGATGATGAGTTTTCGCATCAGTGCCTCCCCCTTTGTCATAGAGGATGAAGAGGACTGAAGATATCGGGTCGCCGAGTCGATGATCCTTGACGAATTGTTTTCATTCTTCATTGAGGATGAAGAAGTTCTTCACCAGAGAAGTTGAAATTCTTCAAGAGACTTAGAGCTATCTCCTCCATTCCTCAACACAACCAATCTGACCACAAAAATAAAATAAGCACATCATAATTTATTAAGTCATTCCATGAGTTCAATATTCAAAAATGTAATTCCATTAATTGAATTAGTGTGTTGGAATGATTAAATGTGAGAAGAGGGGATGTCACCCAATTAATTGGATGTTTAAAATTTAAGATGTGTTACCCATCTTAAGTTGGGCATTTAGATGAGTTTGGGAATGTGAGGGGTTGGGATCATGTGGGCCCCACCCCACCTTTATTCTATCAAGAGTAGTTAACAACAAGTGGCTTCCACCCAACATCCACACAGAGGTTATAACAACATAGAATATGAAATAAAATTTTAACACAATTTTAATTACTTCACATTTAAATCCACTTTTTTTAACAACTCCTCCAGAGAAAACTCACCTTTGAGAAAGGTCATCATTAGAAATTACCGGTGTTGTGGTTTCATCAGTGCCCTCAGATTTAAATTCTAAGCACCGGATCAAATATTAGAAAAACATGCTAGTCTGTTCACTGACCATACCCAAGCAAAACTTCGGAAATTTATTTCGGGCACATCGGGACTCGGAATCAGGTTTTGTCTGAAGCCACAGAATCGTAAAATTCCAAAGAAATTATGAAAAAAAATTCATTGAAATTTCAGGGTCTTTACATTACTCCCACATCAGGGATTTACATCCCCATAAATCTATAACAAAAACTAGGGAAACTAAAGGTGGTACTAAGTATGCAACTGAGCCTCCAGCTCCCATGTGATCTCCTAAATGTTCCCGTGCTGCCAAAAAAAGCGCACAAGAGGAATCGACCGTCCCTGTAGGTCCCACTCCTATCGATCCTCAACTTTTAATGGAACCATGTGATAGTCGCTCTGTCATCAATGTCCAGCTCCCTATGGTCGATGATATACGTCGGGTCATGCACGCATCTCCTCAGCTAAAATACGTGGAAGATGTCGTGAACTCGGTACAACTGAGGTGGAAGGGCCAGATGGTAAGCCACCTTGTCTACCCTACTGAGGACCTTGAATGGTCTGAAGATCCTCAGAGATTACTTGCCAACATGGCCAAATTTCTTTAGACCTCATCGAGGTGAGACCAATAAAATGTCGGGGTCTCCATCCTTAAATTCTGGTAGTCTTCGCCTCCTATCAGCTTAGGTTTCTTGTCTGCTCTGTGCCTTCTCATCTACTATGAACCATAGGCGATCACTGCCTGCTCTTATATCAGGACACACCTGTGTCTGGTCCTTAATGCATTGTAGTGAACTATGTAACCGATGCCCTTAGGATGGGCGCACTGGTCAACTTCTACCTCTACTCTTGAAAGCTCTACTAGAAGTGGTGCCACAACACTAGAGAATTTTGGCACAAAGCTAAGCTTGTCCATCACCTGAGTAATCGAATGCACCTTCTTATGCATGATTTTATCCTTTGCTGTCTGGGTTTTCCTTTCAGCTGACCAAGGAAAACCCTTCCCAACATTGTAGATAAACCACAACTGTTTTTCCTAATGCATTCAATCTGTGTATGAACTGTGGTTGCCAAGTCCATACTCAAACTAACGTCGTAAGGCCTCGACGCTGACACGAAGAGGTTCCAACCGAAACTCTCGCATCAAGGGTCATATCACACCGTCAGTGTAATTGTGATTATTGAGTCGCTTCCAAAAGGTATCTCCAGACGTGGGGGTCAAGACAACGGCTTAACCGGAAACTCTAGGTCTGGGACAAGATTCATGGATGTTAGGAATTATTGGTACCTATGTTTTTTGATAAGACATCTATTACTAGTCACAGGCCATACCTCAAATCATTATAGAGGCTTTGGGTCACACTCCTTGACCGCATGCAGTTATTCTCTTCCCCTGCCCTCCAGATCTTCTTCCACGTCTGCTACTCTATAGATTTGTCTGTCCTTAACACTTCCTCTTCTTGAATCATTTACATGCCCAAGTCTCTGAAACTGGCTTCAGTTCCATGCTCTTCCACTGATAACATCCTCTAGCTATATCTGATCATCCAAAGAAAATTCAACCCCAATGGTTCTCTTTAGCACCCTATCGTTATTAGGAATGCATAGAGGAAAACTTGTTGTCTCGGTTGTTTTTAAACACACCATGCTCAGAAGTCCGAGCCATGAAGCACTATTCGCATCACATTCATTGAGTACTCGGAATGATCGGTATGCCTCGATGAATACTCATCTACCGACACGTCGTTCTTCCATAGCTGTATAAGCTCTAGAAAAACTCGCGTCCCCCTCCTCAATCTAGTCCTCAGCTGCCTGAGAGTCAGGCTCACCTCAGAACATGATGGAATCTGATACTGAAACATGTGTAAGGTACTAAGCCTACATGTGTCATCTACTAGTTCTACCATTTATAACTACTGACCAACAGGTAGTGATATAGTTGGCACACTACCCAAAGGTACTATATCAAGCATCAGTCCACATAATGAGGCCTTATTGTTATACGGACCAACCTCATGGTCACTCACTAGAAAACACTTGTATCTAAGTCCACCATCCACTCTACTAGTGTTCCAACTAGGCGGAAAACTCTAGAAATCGCCTCCGTCCAGTCCACTACTGCCTAGGAATATGTCTCGCCTCGTAACCTCGGAGGCCACTTCTTTTGGGACTCAAGAAACATGCTCTGATGGAGTGAACCATTTGCAAGAATGGCCAGTGGCATCCGCTGCCCAATAATTGGTGGTGCTGCTGGTACACCACCCGAGGGTGCCAATATAGTAAAAAGAGCCCTAAATGGGACCCTCGTCGCTCGATGGGCCGTCATCGTGTACTCTCTCTTGGGATCCCTAGCTGGCTGTCTTCGCTGTGACATCCTATTAAGGAATAGGTGCACCACAGTAAAACAGTATACCAGGTGAGCTAGATCAACGAGACCACAAAGGAAAATCTTGAAACACTAACGCAATCAATGTTTTCATGCACTAAGACGAAAATCAATAGTCAGGGTCCTGGTGTATGGATACGTCGGTCGCCGCACCAACACTGGACTCCCTGGAATGATAACCACACTCAATACTCTAAACACTATTTCTTCACAGAGAAGAAATTATCAGTCATGAGTTATATGGTAGAACCGACTCCTCTAATACCAATTTTTCAAGACCCGTCCTCGGGGCCCATTCCATGACTACCCCATGCCCACCTCAAATAGGCCAGGGGCTGGAGACTAGCACCAAAGGCGTAAATCCTGAAAAAAAGGGAAGGAATTTCCTTTATATAAGTAAACAAACATCACAGAGTACGCAAGCTGAAGTAAATACTAAGTAAACTGAGTAAAAAAGTAAGTACTGGAAAGTAAATGGTCCATAATACAATCCCAAAAAAAGTAAAGTAAAACTGAATAGAAGGTACAACAGCTGAAATGTAATGTAGTCACACCGAGCTATCTTCTAGAAATCCCACCTGAAGGGTGGGTACAGATAGTCTCCTCAGCTCCTCGGGTCCGGTCGTCCGCTTTGTGTACGTCCCATCTAGTGATTCACCTCCAGGTACCATCTAGCTCCACGAGCCTCCACCTTGATCAGCGCTATCCGTTGTCTACATCTAACACAAGATAGTGCGGGAATAGCCCGTGCAGGGTTAATTATACGATACTTAGTAGGGTCCCCGAGACCCCAGAAGGTCTCCCAGAATTCAAGAAGGATAAACCAAAAAGAAAAGGTATAAACACGAAGTATCAACCAACCCTACATAGTTATATTCCCTTACATATACCTAAGTCAAGAAATGCAGTTCGTCTCCATCTCTCGAGCCCATGTACAATACAGTCCACACAAGAAAGCACAACCCAATCCACGTAGGAAAGCACAACCCAATCCACATAAGAAAGCAAGTCAATCATATAAAGGATAATGATTGAAAATAATGAATCAGCTCACAAAAGTATACACTTCGTAAGGCGATAGTGATTATCATAAGTAGTCACTGATTCATCTAAGCTGTCATACCCACATAGGATACAAGACCAACTAAGCTGTCAGACCCACATAGGATACAAGAATAGTAGTCATCGACGTTGAACCCACAGAGGATCCCAGTATAGTCGTCATCACTGCTGAACCCACAGAGGATCCAAGTACAGTCTCGCTCATTTCCGATCCCACAGAGGATCCATGTACAATCATCCTCTCTGTCGAACCCACGAAGGATCCATGTACAGTCATCTTCACTGTCGAACCCACAGAGGATCCAAGTACAACCATCCTTGCTGACTAACCCACGGAGGATCCAAGTACAGTCATCCTCACTATCGAACCCACGTAGGATCCAAGTACATTCTTCCTCACTGACGAACCCACGGAGGATCCAAGTACAGTCATCCTTGTTGCCGAACCCATGAAGGATCCAGGTGGAGTCATCATCCTCGCAGTCCAAGCCAGCTATAGGGTTTCCACACACAGCATACTCGATTCAGGGAGGGTCCGCTTCTCGAGTCAAATGGGGTGGATACATCAACTATCATGAAGACTTGAGTTAATGTATCCTATAGTTTCGTCTCATGTCATAGGAGAAAACCAAGCAAAACGTACCCATGTGATAGAGAACTAGACAACCAAGCCATTTTCCTAATGTACACGACGTGTAGGTAAGCGATACACGTCATGCCAACAGACACCAGGTACTGCCCATGTGAAATGGCTTGTTTCATGGGGCTGGTTGTGTAAATAAATAAGTACATGGTGTGTGACATGGTAACATGTCATGTCTTTAGTCCATGGGTACTTTCTGAGTACCACAACCCGTGTAGAAGGGTTGTTCGTGTAAAAAGTAAATACATGGCGTGGGTTATGGTTACACACTATGTCCAAACGTCTGGGGTCGGCTCCATGTACACTGGCCATGCCTGGCCATGTGGTGGTGTACATGCTCGTGTGTTCCACCCCATGTCCATGTATTCCAAGAATACACACCGTGTCCTCACAAAACCGCTTCTGCCATAGTGAAGGTAGTACACATCGTGCCTCTTGGTCGTGTGGTTCTGCACGTGTCTGTGTATCTCTAAATTACACACCGAGCTACGTGAAGC
This sequence comes from Viscum album, assembly GCA_963277665.1. NCBI lineage: Eukaryota > Viridiplantae > Streptophyta > Magnoliopsida > Santalales > Viscaceae > Viscum > Viscum album. The sequence continues at coordinate 387,352,296 of OY728142.1, read as the reverse complement.
CGCTTCTTCCTTTCTATGAAGAGAATACACACCATGTTACTTGGCCATGTATAAATGTTTGTGTCTGTGTATTTTCCCTAAATACACACCAGGCCCATCGAAGTCTCCATTGTCATAGAGTGTGAAGAGTACACACTGTGTGACTAGAGTCACATGCCATGTGTTATTTTTCTAATGTCCGAAATAGAATCCATAGTATGCTTTTATTACACGATGTGTGCTCCTGGAGGACACACCATGTATTCTGGAATTTCCATAAAATGATGCATTTGGCTAGCATGCCTCCCGTGGTGTCCGTTCGTCGTTCCGATGATCCGATTTCTATGAAACATTTGCTTCCAGGTAGCCTTGATTCCCTGAGGCCATTTACAATGTTTTCAGGCCTCCGATTGGATCCAAAAACATTGCTTGATTCACCGCACATGAATGGCCGATGAACTCCACATATATTCACAAGAACTGCGGAGGAATCAGACTGTGTTCGTTTGGTCTGGTCCCTTCCGCATTAGTCCGATAACAGGCGGTTTAAGAGGTACAACATCCTGTAAGGAAAACCAAATATTTCTCAATCCAAACACACCACTACCTCAAAAGGAGTTCGCAGAAGCTAGCGTCGCGGGGGTGGTTGCAATGATGGCATTAGTGTGCATCCAAGAAGGGAACCGCGTCTCACACCAGATGCTGAGAGGAGAAGGAACGACACGTCGTTGGTGAGTTTCCACGTCAGTGCATCCTCCTTTGTCATGGAGGAAGAAGAGAACCGAAGATACCGTGTAACCGAGTCGATGATCCTTGATGAAGTGTTGTCGTTATTCGTTGAGGATGAAGACGTTCTTCGCTGGAGAAGATGATGTTCTTCAAGAGACTTAGATCTCTCTCCTTCATTCCTCAACACAACCAATCTAACCCCAAAAAATAAAATAAGCTCTTCTTATTTTATTTATCCATTCCATGAGTTCAAAATTTAAAAATGTAATACCATTAATTTAATTAGTGTGTTGGGATGACAAAATGTGAGGATAGTGGAAGTCACCCAATTAATAGGAAGTTTAAAAGTTTAGATGAGTTACAGATCTTATGTGGGGGGTTTAGAGGAGTTAATGAATGTGAGGGGTTGGGTTAATCCTCTTTTTTTAACAACTCCTCCCAAGAAAATGCACCTTTGTGAAAGGTCCTCCTACGAAATTACAGTTGTTATGGCTTCATCGGTGCCCTCAGATTTCAATTCCAAGGAATGGATCAAAATTTTGAAAAACCCGCTCGTCTTTTCACTAAACGTACCCGAGCTAAACTTTTGAAATTTATTCCGGGAACACCAGGCCTCAGAATCAGGTGTCGTCTGAAGCAATAGACTCATAAAATTCCAAAGAAATTAAGAAAAAAATTTCCTTGAAATTTTTGGGTTCTTACAATAACTATTTTGTTGAATCAAATTAGTGATGATACAACATGTATGACGTATATCAAAATTATAGAAAAATAAGAATCCATAGGTTATAACATAGTATATTTTTTAATTTATGTTATGAAAAATATATTTTAAAACCCTCATAATATTTTTAATAAATATATATAACATAGTTTATAAGTCATGTTATTGAATGTTGTTTGTCGGAGTGGATACTCAAGGGGGGGGGGTGAATTGAGTTCCAATTAAAAATTTCTGTTAAAAATTTTATTATAAAAATACCCCAATTAAAAACTATGTTAAACTGTAGTGAATTTTTAAAATTGTAAGGGTTCAATTAGGTTCCCTAAAGATTGATTTGGTCTCAATTAATTTAATCAGATGATTAAATTATCTTTTGAAACTAACGTACTAATTTAAAAAAGTTATAATCACTTGCTAGATTGACTATCAATGTAGCAATAAAACAATTTTATATTTCAAAGTAATTAGCAATGGAGTATTCAATATAGGTTAAAACAAAAATAAATATGCATATCAGTATTGAAACAAGAGGTTTAGTCTCAAGCCAATATTTATTCCTCTCAAACTATTTATAAAATTATTGATCCACACCCTGGATCGGGGTAAACAACATTGCCAATAATTTCCAGGTACTAATACCACTACCATAGTTCTTTGTGGGAAAACAAAGAAACAATAAACAGGCTTTCCAGGTCCTAATTGACATGTACCGCTATTCATAGTGGGATACAAGAGAGTTATAGATGTTTATTATGAGGATTTAGAAATCCTCCAATTTTGCACAGGAGACAGTGTGCGTATAAAATATACAGAGTATGCACACTGTTCAAAATATAAATAGAACAATCACTAATAGAGTATATAAGAGTGTAGAATGCTCTAGTGATTTAAAGCGCAGCTCTAGGCTTCTTTTGATTGAAGAGAAATGATTCTGACTCCTTCTCTGGTTTTTGTCTTGAAAACAGAGTGTCCTTTGCTTCCTTGATTTTCAGTTTCAGTTCGATCAGTTTTAGTGTCTGAAGAGATCGTTGTAGTTATTCACATCCTTGTCCAAGATTCAGCTTGGGTTCTCTTCATGTTTGAATGTCCTTATGTATTTCTAGTGTTATTCAAGTACACATGTGTATGGATGTCGTCATTATTTTCTGTGTATATGCACAACTATTTAACCACACTTCAGACCTTATTTTGCACTTGTTTTGTACAACCATTTTCCTTCCTTTTATAACTTTCATCTTCGGCAATGGGAATGATTACCTTTTCATTTGTATGAGGTACAGTTCCCTGACATGCCAACACCTATCATTAAATAACATTAATTTCATTAAAAACATCAAATATGACTGTTGGTTAATAAATAAATAGAAATAGAGTTAAGTATCATTGACTGGTTAATAGTCATCTTATCAGTATCTTTCAGTCGGTATACATGTTTCTGTGGACATTTTATAGAAGTGGTCTTCCTATCGGTAGCTCTTAGTTCTTATATCTGTAACTCCTTGTATCGGTTTCTGTAGATCTTCATACTGGTATCTCTTCATCCTTGTATCAGTAGTTTTCTATTGGTAGCTCTTCTTTTCTGTCAGTAACTCTCGTGTACCAATAGTTGTTCATATCGGTAACTATTTGTATTGGAAACTATACTCATTGGTAGAATTTATAATGGTAGCACATTATTGGTGGACTTCATATTGGAAGCTTATCTGTATCGGTAGACATGATCTATCAGTTGTATTTTCTTAATGGTAGTCTTACTCTAACAGTATCTCTTGTGTAACGGCATCTCATATCGGTAGCTTTTGCATACCAGAAGCTCTGTTCTGTACCAGTGATTAAGTGAATACCGGTGGACTTATGAATAAAGGTAGACATATCCTATCGGTAGATCTACTTCTAACAGTTATATATATTGATGAACTTAACCGTATCGGTGACCTTACTAGTACATATATATTTGTTTTTTTGTATCAGTAGTTATGAGCATATCTAGATTGAGTTAGAATTATTTCAAAGTATGAGCATAGATAAACATTGATTAATATATTCTAATGAATATTTTGTTATTTTTATAAACTTAATAATAGAATGTCATATATTGAAAGAATTAATGTGTAGATAAACATTATTTGGGATTATCAAATCATATTAAATCATAATTTTGATTATCAAAATAGGTGAGGTCAAAAATCTCCCCCTTTATTGATAATCACAACTTATGAAATTATAATACAAAATAATCATTAATGTATCAGAGGATATCATGGTATAAAATTAATTTTTATTAGAGATCATAATAATAAAAAAATTAAAAAAAATTACTATAATTATAAAAAAATGTATTAGATGCATTATATGGTAAAATTATATTTCTCATAAGTCTCATAGGACTCCCCCTTTCTTATGCTCATACATTTTTCTCACACTATATCCTTGAATATATTATCACATCATGTCTCCCCCTTTATTAGTCATATAAAGTCTCCCCATTGTTATTTCATATATTTTTCTCCCCCTTTGGGATTAGAAAAAATAAGGAAACAAAGAAAGAGAGAAATAACAGAATTGAAAATGTAAAAAGATCATTTGTATTTCATGGGGAAAAAAATACAAAGAAGTAAAAAAAGGAAACAAAAATAATACATGTGATTTCTATCAAATGTTTTATCCACTATTCAATCCACCTATTGAAATTCCTAATGGGATTTTCGTTTGGGATCCGAGGTTGACGCATGCTGTGTGGATGCAGGTGGAGGCTTAGGAACACCAGAAATGATCAGAGGAGGATGAGCCACTGAAACTGTGCCTGGTCTACACTGTGTAGCTCTCTGAGTAATCATATGAGTAAGGCTTCAGATGGCTTGTACTAGTGTCATATGAGTAGGAGAGGTAGTAGAGGCAGATGCATGTAAAGCTGGAGATACAATCATTGGTCGAGCATTAACATGCCAGAAGGGAAATACGAGATTTCTAAAGTCCATTATAATCCCCCCCCCCCCTCTTTCCATAGCAGAAAAGAAATCATCCTTATTCTCCATGAATTTTTCCTGTGCAGGGGTCGTCTCTCTGGTCATGGTGACTTGTTCTTTGAAGGCTTGATTGACAGGAGGGAGTTTCATGTTCTCTAACATAAGCATGAAATTGTTGTAGAGCTGATGCTTTGTATAGACCCTTTGGAAATAGTAATCTAAATTTTCTTTCACTTCTTTCTGAGAGGCAGAAGATTCTCTCATATAATCTTCGACAATCTTTATGATATCTTTAGTGATAGACAACACATGGGACATGGTAGATGAGCCCACAGAGCTACTAGTTGAAGCTGAACCAAGCTCCTACTTCATCAAAGCTCTAATATGATCCAATTCTATTGAAGGTCTCAAACTGAGAGAACCAATAGAAAAATACACAGCTTACATGAAACTCATAGTTAGCCCATTAATATGATTTTTCAATGCAAAATTTTGGGTGCTTATGTGATTTGTTATGGAATGCATAAACTCCTCAAAAACTGAGACCATTTGGCTGACTATACTGTTCACATAAGCCAAATCCTTTTCTGCTTGAGATTTAGAACTCATATAGGATTCCAGAGAGGCAACTAATTTCATTAGAACATCAACATCCTCTTCCAAGCTAGAAACTAGATTCTGGCATGCTATGATTTCATCCACTATTTCTTTCATAAAGGATGACACATTACAACAAAGAGATATTTGAAAAGAAATTTCCATATTGCTTATCTCTTCAACAAAGAGACTCCTTAAGATGGAAACAGAATCATTCTAAAACTCTTTTATCTCAACCTTCAAAGATTTTAAGTCATCCCTGGTGATTATATTAGCAAGAAAAACAACAGGTTCTCTTTCAGAAAAAATACTGGCCACTGATTCATTCATAAAAAATTGAATGGGTGGCAATATGTATGATTCCATTTTTCTTATATCTTCCACAAAATATGTCTCTAGATCAGAATTCAGTTGATCCAGATCATCATTTCATACTATATTCTCAGGTATCATATCAATAAGAATATCATAATTAACATTTGGTTGACTAAGGGATGTCTCATTACCAGAATCTGGGTATTCTAATCCACAAACTACAAACCCTGGGTCCTCTGCCCAGTCATCAAAGTCAAAATCCACTGAAACACATCCAAACAAGTTTAGATGCTCCCCCTCAACTGGTTCATTCTCTTTTACAACAAGATCACCCTCATCAGTTCGGTCTTCCTCATCATAATCATTCACAACTATCTCTATTTCTCCAAAAACAGGAGGCTCCTCGAGAATAGGATAAGGTCTATCAACTACATCAAAAACAGCATCTAATGGCACAACAGGTCTTCCAATCGGATGACTCAAACTTAAGGTGACATAAGAAAATGCTTCAGTTTCAGATTCCCTTTCTTGTTCCTCATTCTCTAGGGCAGCCTCTTCATGATTTGATCTCTGATGATTTCCTTTTCCGGTGAAACAATTTCTGGAGTCGGTCTAGAAGGAAAGTCTGTATCTCCTCCATTTACTGAAAAGGAATTCTCCTCTTCTGATTCGTCACTATATTGTGGCTCCTCATCATGAGGTCTTAGACCTATATCCCTCACATCCTTAGGCCTATAAGGATGATCCACAGTATTAAACTTATCATATAACTTCTTATCATTAGTAACCCAGTCTCTTTTCCATGGATTCCAATTAATCTTAATGTACTTACATATTGTTCTTGTGATACATAAGTTGTTCTTTACTCCAACAATCTCATCCCGAGACTCAGCTAATCCCAATACTTTAATCATAACCGAAATAAAAATCGAAAAGAATAAGGCATTGGTTTTTGACTTTGGCCTGGTCATATCCTCAATCTGAACCATTTATAGCCTACACAAATTTATCTTAACACCATGTCTCAAAAGATTCATCAAGTAAATATCCTTGTATTAAAGATTTGAAAAATCCCCACTCTTGGAATTAAAACATGCTGAATGAATTTAAACAGTAGCCGGTTCTCCCCATTAATTTCTCCAACCACTATTTTTCTCTATGTACCATCTCTTGTTAGCTTTTAAAAAGCAGTTTCATACTTAATGATATTACTAGAAGGAGGTACTAATTTCGAGAAATATCTAAAAACACCTACTTGTGGAACCTTGAATCATTTATCCCACTCAATAGAAGTAAAATCTATCTCCTTTCCATTCACAACAGATACCGTCATGTTCTTGACTTTTGATTTCTCAAACCGAACATACTCATAGAAATATTTTACCAGCTTCGGATAGTAGGGGACATTATTGTTCGACAAGCATTCTATCCATTTCTGATCTTCCATAACTACAAGAACAAACGATTCTCTTGACATTACCCATTCCGTGCATAGATCCCCTTCAACTACTATTTCCCTTTGAACAAGATGCAGATTTGCTGGTGTCTTCACTTCACTTCCACTGCCAGACTCGCCTTTGAGTCTCTTAGCATTCGATTCATCTTCCTTTCCACTGATTGAAGGTCTCTTTACTCTTTCCATTATATCGTGAGGCTTAGGGTTTTATGTTTTGAGAGAGGTTTGAAGGTAAGGGGCTCGAGGTGGATCGAGAGAGGTTAAGACTTGTGTTTTATCATTTAGTTATGGTAAAATTGATAATTAAAATATAATAAGTAAAATATAAACGATACAGATTTTGGAGGGTAAAGATTAAAAACTCTAAAAATAGTGTGACCCATCAGTAATATGTACCGGTGAGAAATCCTAACAGTGAGGTTTATCTATCAGTGAGGTCCACTAACGGTGAGGTCTATACCAGTGAGTTTTAACAATGAGGTCCATACTGGTGAGGTCCATACTGGTGAGGTATAACAGTTAGGTCCACTAAAAGTGAGGTCCATACCGGTGAGGTATAACATTGAGCTCCATACCAGTGAGGTATAATAGTGAGGTCCATACTAGTGAGGTATAACAGTGAGGTCCATTAATGGTGAGGTCCATGCCAGTGAGGTATAACAATGAGGTCCATACCTGTATGGTTTCTAACGGTGATCTATCATTCCTAACTCATGTCTAATGTAACTTTGCCTATCCGAACATAAATTTTTGGTGAAAATGTCAGTTAATTGATGTTTAGTGCCTCTAAATTCAAGAGTAATATCACCTTTTTGATAATGATATCTAAAAAAATGGTTTCTTACAACAATGTGTTTGGTCTTAGAGTGAGACACGAGATTCATAGAGATGTTAATTGCACTCGTGTTATCACAGTTTATTGATACCTGTCTAAATTGATATAAATAGTCTAAAAGAGTGTGTTTTATACATAGAATTTGTGCATATCAACTACCAGCCGCTATATACTCTGCTTTAGCAGTAGACAATGTAACTAAATTCTGTTTCTTACTACACCAAGACACTAAGTATTTTCCCGATAAATGACATGTTCCAGATGTGCATTTTCAATCCAACTTGCAACAAGAAAAGTCATCATATGAATAACTCCTTACCTCATAATATTTTCTTTTGGATAAAAAAACCTAAATTTGCAGTATGTTTAAGATATTTGAAAATTATTTTAACAGCAAGAAAAATGGATTCTTTTGTATTAGCTTGAAATCTTTCACGCATACACACAAAAAACATAATGTCTACTCAACTAGCAGTAAGGTACAATAGAATTGCAATCATACCTCTGTAATAGGGTTGATCAACTACTTTCCCAGATTCATCAATATCCAACTTACAGGTAGTACTCATGGGTGTATCACTTTTTTTAATACCATCTAAACCAAAACGTTTTAAAATATCCATTGAATATTTACTTTGATTTAAAATGATACCATTTTCATTTTGAAAAACATGAAATCTAAGAAAATATTTGAGTTCTCCCATTAAACTCATTTCAAATTTATTTTTCATACATTTTGAAAAATCAATACAGAAAGTATTTTTAGAAGATCCCAAAATAATATCATGAACATAGATTTGTACTATCAAAAAATCTTTCGAAATTATATTAATAAAAATATTTGGGTCATCAATCCCTTTAGAAAAACCATTTGAAATAATAAAATTACTATGTCTATCTTTGAAAGCTCGTGGAGCTTGTTTTGAACCATATAATGCTTTAGATAGCTTAAAAACTCAATTTGGAAAATGGGGATTAGTAAATCCGGTTGGTTATTTAACAAAAACATCTTCAATTATAAAACCATTTAGAAAAGAACTTTTAACATCCATTTGATATAACTTAATATTTAGATGTGCAGCATAGGCATGTAGTATCTTATGGGCTTCTAATCTAGATACAGGGGAAAATGTTTCCTCATAGTCAATTCCTTCTTCTTGAATATACCCTTGTGAAACTAGCCTTGCTTTGTTTCTAACTATATTTATAGACTCATCAACATTGTTTCTAAAAACCCATTTACTGCCTATGGTCAATGTTTCCTTAGGTCTGTCAACTAATTCTCAGATTTGTTTCTTTAAAATTGATTGAATTCTTCTAGCATAGACATTACCCAAAATTCATCATTGATTGCATCATTGACATTTCTAGGTCCTACCTATGAATGAAATGCTTGATGTTTAACGTAGTTTCTTAGAGAATCTCCAGTTTGTGTCCCACTATCAAGATTTCAAAAAACTGTATCTAAAGGATGATTCTTTAGAATCTTAGTTGATTTAGTAAAGGTGGGTCTAAAAGTTTCAGGTTCTTCTCTAGATTCAGGCTCTACAGAAACAGGTTCTAAAATGTTTGCAGAACTAGATGTCTTTATAATAGGTTCACTATTTTTTTCATTAAGGTTCAGAATAGATAAATATTCTTCGAGATTTTCAATAGAAGGTTTAAGTTCAGGTGGATCAGTTTCATCAAACTTTATGCGAACAGAATCTTCCAAACATTTTTTTTGTGAAAGACTATTTATGATTTTCTAGATAATGAATAACCAAGAAAAATTCCTTTATCACTTTTGGATGCAAATTTTTCTAGATTATCCTCTATATTAATAATAAAGTCTTTGCAACCAAAAACATTTAAGTAACTAACTTTAGGCTTTCTATTATTACACAATTCATAAATGGTGTTTTTTAGAACATGTCTAATTAAGACTCTATTTATAATATAGCTACATGTGTTTATAGCTTTAGTCCAAAAGTAAACAGGCAGGTCATACTCATTAAGAATAGTTCATACAATCTCTTGGAGGGTTCTATTTCTTTATTCTTCTACACCATTCTGTTGGGGTGTCCTAGTGGCATAAAAGTTGTGATTATTACCATTGTGTGAGCAGTAAGATTGAAACTAATGATTTTCAAACTCACGACAATGGTCACATATCAAAGTCTTCATCTGAATTCCACTAAGATTTTCCACAGACATGGAATATTTAAAGAAGTAAGAACATGCTTCACTCTTGTGAGCTAAAAATAATAACCATGTGTACCTAAAAAATCCATCTACTAGGACATAGACATAGTGCTTACCATTTCAACTAGAAAATCTATAGGGTCCAAACAAGCCCATGTAAACCAACTCTAGATGTTGAGAAGTTGAAACTTCTTTTTTTATTTAAATGAAACATTATGTTTCTTTCCCTTATGACAGGGATTACAATCTATATCAGCTGAGAATTCAAGTTTAGGTAGGTCTCTAACTATGTTTTTATTAGTCAGTTTTCTAAGAGAATGAATGTTTCATTGTCCTAATCTTCTGAACCATAGCCAATACTCTTTTGGAAAATCATTTATGTAATTAATGTTATTTTTAGCTAAATAATTCTAATCAAAAGCATATACACTTTCATTTCTCAAGGAATAAAATACTTAAATACTTTTAGAATTAATAACATTACAGGAATCATTTTCAAATTTCACATTGAAAACATCATCACACAATTAAGAAATACATAACAGGTTATACTGTAGTCCATAAACAAATAAAACATTGGAAATTAAAACTGAATCAGTGTTACCAATTCGGCCTAGGTCGATGATTTTACATTTGAATTATCACCATCTATGACATGGCATCCATCAAATTTGATTAAAATCTTCAAGCATGATTGATCTCCATTCATATTCCTTGAAAATCCACAGTCCATGTACCACAACTTTTTATGGGAACTCTTCATGAAAGTTTCCTACAAAATAGTTGTAAACATTAAATGAGTTTGGTACCCAGATTTTCTTGGGTCCAGGTAGGTTACCAAGAAAAGCTTTAGTTACACAGACTTGTCTTATGTTTCTCATATAATATATATAATCAATGGATTTTGAAAGATAAAAATTATTTGATCTATAACTATGTGAATAACTAGTTGAACCATATGTGTTTCTAGAACTATAACTAGTAGAATTCTATCCATATTTCGGAATAAATCTAGTTTTAGTAATCTGTCTCTATCCAGGCTGATAGCCTATTCCAGCATTATATTTTTCTTCCACTTGTTTTCCTAACATTTGAGTAAGTGTATATTTTCCATTTGTGAATTTTTCTAAGTCCTTATATAATTCCTCATTGGATAATTTCAGATCAGTATTTTTCTTATAAAATTTAGCATTCTTTTCATTCTCTTTGTCAAGGGGAGATTTAACAGAGCTGGTCAAAGCATGTTGTTTCTTCAAGGTTTTATACATGTTTTCAATTCCTTACAGGTTACATCTAGCATATTATAATATTCAAATAACTCTTCACTAGACATATTTTCAGAATCATAATGAGAATGAGAATCGAAATCAACTCCAGAATAATATGAATTTAAAGTAGGTGTATCCAGTGTTACCTCAGCTGTGTTTGTCATAAAACACATATTTTTTTTTGAGATTTTTCTTCTTGAGAGGAATCAGAATAACTCAAAAAATCTTCTGAATCACTCTAAGTGGAATTCATAACTTTCGTATACTTATTGTCCTTGTTTTCATGTTTCTTCTTGAACTTCAATTTTGGATAGTCTACTTTTACATGTTCTTTTCTTTTGCATTCATAGCAGACAATTACATCACTTTTATCAGGATTTTTCCATTCCTTATTCTAATGACCTTTACTGTCATACTTTCCATTGTAATTTGATTTTCTGAAGACATTCATGTTCATATAGAACTTCTTGAATCGTCTGGATATTTGAGCCATCTCAGCATCATAGTTAATATCTGAACCTTCACTTGTTGTGGTTTCAGAAGGTATAAGAACTATCATTTTATCCTTGCTCATTGAGGCAGTATATTTTAATGCTACTGACTTCCGTTTTGGTTCATCGTATTCTTCCTTGTTTATATTCAGTTCTTCTTCATACATCATAAGCTTACATATTAATTCTTTAACATGCAGTGAACTTATATCACACGATTCTCATATTGAGACCAATGTACCTCTCTATCTTTTGGGAAGACATCGCAGTATTCTCATAATATACTCCTTTGCAGGAACATCTTTTCCAAGTGAGCTCATAGTGTTGAAAATCTCATCGAACATGAGATAAATGTCAGAAATAGGTTGATCAGGCTTCATTTTAAAATAATCATACATAATAGTATCAGGGATTAGCCTCATTTCTTTATCATTGGATGTTCCTTCATGGGAAATATCCAAAGTATCCCATATTTCATAAGCAGTTTTACAGGTAGATATTCTATTAAATTCGTCATCACCCAATGCACAATATAATGCATTCATTGATTAAAAATTATTATTATAAGAAGTCTTAGCAGGTTCATCCAAAGTAGTTCTTTCAATTTCTAGAATTTTATATTCAGTCTCTATAGCTGTCCTGATGTCAAATACCATACTCTCCAAATGAATTTTCATTTTTAGTTTCCACTGGACATAATTTGCACCATTAAAGAAGGGTGGCATGTTGGTATCAGCACCTTAAAGTCTATTATCCTTGATTAGATTTCTGAAAAATATTTAAAGAGATAAAATTTAGAACTAATATAAATTTAAGATCATTAAGATACAACTATAATCATAGTTGAAACATAGAGTATTTCAAAAAAAAATGTAAAAGTAAACAATCCTCTAATACAAAATGTTCGACGGAGTGGATACTCAAGGGGGGGGGGGGGGGGGTGAATTGAGTTCCAATTAAAAATTTCTACAATAAATTTTATTATAAAAATCCCCCAACTATAAAATACGTTAAACTATTGTGAATTTTTAAAACTATAAGGGTTCAATTAGGTTCTCAAAAGATTGATTTGGTCTCAGTTAATTTAATTACAAGATTAAATTTTATTTTGAATCTAAACTACTGATTTACAATAGTTAAAACACTTTCCAGATTAACAATCAAAGTAACTTTAAAAAAATTTATATTTCAATGTAATTAGCAGCAAAATATTCAATATAGGTTAAAACCAAAATAAGTAAGCATGGATGTTTTGAAACAAGAGGTTTAGACTCAAGCCAAGACATAGTCCTCTCAAAAATAATTTATAAATTTTGATCCACACCCTGGATCGGTGTAAACAACAGTGCAATGACTATCTAGGCACTAAGATCTCTACAACAGTTCATTGTGGGAAAAAAATGAAATAGCACACAGGTGTTCCAGGTCCTACATGACCTCTACCACTATCCACAGTGGGATACAAAAGAGTTATAGATATTTTGTATGAGGTTTTATAAATCATCAAGTTTATCACATGATATAGTGTGTGTATAAAATATACAGAGTAATCAAAATACTCAAAATTTAAATAGAAGAATCACTAAGAGAGTATATAAGAGTTTATAATTCTCTAGTGATTTTAAGTGCATCACTGGACTCCTTTTGATTGAAGAGAAATTCTTCATGAGTCCTTCTCTTGTTTTTTTCTTGAAAATAGAGTGTCATTTTCTTCTTTGATTTTCAGGTTCAGTTTGATCAGCTTGAGTGTATGAAGATATCGTTGTAGTTCTTCACTTCCTTGACCAATATTCTTCTTGTGTTCTATTCATGTTTGAATGGCCTCATGTATGTCTAGTGTTCTTCAATTACATAGGTGTATGAATGTCGCCTTTATTTTTTCTGTATATTCACGACTATTCAACCACTCTTCGTCCCTTATTTCACAATTCTATTTCATGGCCATTGACCTTCCTTTTATAGCATTCAGCTTTGGCAATGGGAATGATTACCTTTTCATAGGTACAAGGCACAATTCCCTGACATGCTAAAAACTATCATTAAATAACATTAATGGCATTAAAATATTCAAATATGAACTTTGGTTAAAAATTAAATAGAAATAGAGTTAAGTAGCACTGATTGGTTAACAGTCATCTTATCAGTATCTTTCTGTCGGTAGTCTTGTAATGGTGGACTTTGTATAGCAGTGAGCTTCCAATCGGTAGCTCTCAGTTCTTGTACCGGTAACGCCTTTTATCGGTAGCATTATCTCTTCGTAATGGTAGCTCTTTATCCTTATATTAGTATCTTTTTGTTGGTAGCTCTTCTTGTCTGTCAGTAACTCACTTGTACCAGTAGGTTCTCAAATCGGTGAATTTTTGTATTGGTAACTTTACTCATTGGTAGAATTCATAATGGTAGCTCATTATCAGTGGAATTCATATTGGAAGCTTGTCTGTATCGGTAGACTTGATCTATCAGTGGTATTTTCTTACCTATAGACATAGTCTAATGGTAGCTCCTATGTAACGGCAGCTCATATCGGTAGCTTGTGCATACTGGTAGCTCTGTTTTGTAACAGTGATTAAGTGCATACCGATGGACTTATGCATACTGGTAGACATGAACTATCGGTAGCTCTGCTTCTAACAATTATATATATCGATGACTTTAACCGTATCGGTGACCTTACCAGTAGATGTTTATTTGTTTTTTTTGTATCATTAGCTATGAGCATATCTAGATTAAGTTAGAATTATTTGAAAGTATTAACAGAGATTAACATTGAATAATATATTCTAATGATTATTTTGTTACTTTTATCAACTTAATAATATAATTCCATAGATTGAAAGTATTAATGTATAGATAAACATTATTCGGGATTATCAAATTATATTAAATCATAATTGAGAGTATCAAAATAGGTGAGGTCAACAAATATAATATAAAAACACATGAGACTCAAGTGATTATTGATGATTTTAATTAGGGAGGGGGGTTGATGAATTAGTGAAGTTTTCATGTTATTAGGAATCTCAAAATTATTGAGACATTAGTAAACCAAAATAACTCTATTGAGGAATATATATGCAAGAAATTATGAGGACAATTTCCTAGTTATTTCAGAGCACACTACCACTCACATATATATAGAAAAAAATAAGCAATACATTTAAATTAATTAGTTATGTAGATGAAATTATGTATGATTATGGTGAGGTATCATTCCAAGAAAAAAATATAACAATATAAATAATAATCATTTTTTCAAAAAGTAATAATGAACCTAAAATAGTGTAATGGATTCAATGATAAAAATATTGAAATACCAGTAAAGATGGTAAATGAGAACCCTAAATTCATGATGAAAATTATTTTTTGAAATCCTTATGGACCATCTTATTTAGGCATTTCATATTCATATAAAACAAATTAATTTATGTATAATCCCAAGTTTGTTGGAAAATTAAAACACATGAATTATTTACAAAATATAGTAATTTTTTAAAAATAATGAACATTTAATAAAAGGAATCATTATTTTAATGGAATCATTGGAATATATTTGGTTTCTACCACATATTTCAGTAGAGAATATTATGGAGATGAAGATTTATTATAAAATTACTAGATGAAAAAATTATCTAAGAAATGAATTTACTGTTTTTTATTTATTATTTCTATAGATATAAATAATGAATGACATTCATTTTATATATTGATATAGATAATCATTATATTATGGGAACATTTTTCATTAATGGATATTCAAATATCAATATAGGTTTGAACGAAATTATTTCAATGAATTTACATTATATTTCATGAAAAAAATTATAATTATTTTTTGATAGCAATGATGTCATTTTGTTAAATCATATCATTCACTATGAACACTTTTTTTAGAATAGATGTAGAATATTTAGTTTATAGAAATATATATATAACATTTATGAAAAGTTTCTTCAAGGTTAATTCATATTATATACACAAGAACCAAATTAATAATAGTAAAATATGATCCCAATATTATTTTGGACTCATTTTTTCAATGTTTTTATAGTTCCACCTTTCTATTTTATATTAATATTACAATATAAAATCACTCAAGTTAAAAATAATATTTCATGATTTGTAGGATCATATGGAGTATATAAATGATTCTTTTATAATTTAAATTATTCATACAATCCAAAATACCATGGTAATGAATTATAGGAGGGATTGTTTTCTTAGTGTAAAATTTGAAATTAATTTTAATGAAGATGGACTCAGTATATTTCATAATTAAAAAACAACCAATCATTTACATAATTGTCGATTTTTCATGGAGTTGAAAATTATTCAAATTAAAAAATCTATAATAGTTGAAATAATATATTTTGATATTGATTTTTTATATCAAAACTATCTTGTATGGTTGTAGGGAGACCTCTTATGTTTAATCATTAAATAAATAAATAAGGCTATGTAAACCACATTTGTAACTAAATGGTGGTGAAGTAAGAATTCAAAATTAGAAAAAATTAATGGATTATATGGTCAATGATTTTGAGAATAATTTCTATATGACCTTTACAACAACTTATACGCATGAAAATGATTTGTAAATATCATATTATTAATTAGTAGGGTAATAATGTTATTAAATAATACCATCATTAATGAAATATTTTTTTCAATGAATAAAATTTATATTTGTTATAGAATTAATTTCTTGGGGGCATCTTTTGAATATGTAGAAACTGGTATGTAAGTGCTCTGAGAAGTTTAATGTTCATTAAAACATTAACATTTAAATTATTTATATTATAATTATATACATATTATTGGTTATTTCAATGTTTCTATTCTGTTATAATAGATTGTATGTGTAATATGATGGATTTCATTAATGAATTTATATAGTATGATATAAATCATTCCACATCCAAGGAAGATGTTTCATAAGCTATACTCGAAGGATGAGGGTCATGTTGTTACCGATTGTGTAGCTTTTTTATGCAGGTTTTCAGTGTGTATTCTATCCGAATAATTTTTTTGGATAATTTTTTACAAGTTTATACCTAGTGATGAGATAAAGTTATTAGACAATATAGTCATTAAATAATGTGTCCAGACCTAAGGCACCACCCCATGAAAAAATAGTTATGTCACCAATTAACCCTTCATAAAAAAAAAATTTCAACCTGGATTGTAAATAATTCCCCAAACCCTCCTTCAATCAACCAACACCCAATTCTCTCCCCCAATTTTATGATTGTTCCCTCTAATACTGTTCATTTTTTTCATCCTAATTTATTGATATATCAATGTTTTGTTTAAACAAATATCTCATTATAAATGATAATAAAATGAAATGTTGTGTTTACATTTGTATTCATCACATATTCAATTTTTTTAGAATTCTAATTTTAATTGTTACTATAAAAAAATGTATTTCTATATTGAATATATAAACAGTGGATTGATATTAGATGAGTCAGCATCTATATGAATTATTTATCTATTTACATTCATTTGTTACCATATATTATGTATTTTAATGTGATATAAATGAATTTTCGTTTGGTTTCTAATATAATAACATTTATTTCTGGAAGAGTGACTCTACTGATAATTGATATATTGTGGTAAATCTTCTTCGGAGTGTATTTATTAGAAACATGGATTTTAAATTTATGAGTGTATAAGATTCTATGTTTTCAAGGGGGAAAGGTATTAACTGTGTTAAACATATACCTTATGGATCTTGGTCCTTTAGATAATTATAATTGTTCTAGGTTGAGGCCATAGAATATTTTTAGCATTCCCTTTTTGTTGAGAATCAAGAATAGTTGTATCTTTAAGTTGAATTTTGTAATTAATTTAAGGGAAGTGTCCTGATTTGTTTTTTTTGATTATAAATCATGGTTGGTATGGATATAGTATTGGTTTTATTTCATATAATGTCTAAGAATATACAAATATTAATTAAATTCCCTTTTTAGTTTTTGGTCTATCAGATTATTATATTATATAGTGAAATGAATATATACATTTGTGGGATATTGTAAATGTGAATTCTTATGGTATGTTGATGTGTAACTTATGTATACTCTCTAATTTTATAAGTTATGGTATATCAAAAGATTATTATATTTAACATTTGGGGTGAAGTTTAATGGTGGTATTTTATGTGATGTCTCATGTCTCTAGATAGCCTATATGTGGTGTATATTATATTCATTATGTATTTAAATTATGTGGTCATGATAAATTGATGAAATAAGCCAATATAAATATGTGATCTTGATTGAATAGTTAGTCATAAATGATTAAAGAGTTATGGATTCAGAGAAATTTCATCATTCTATATTTATTAGAATCTATTAGTGACATGAACAATAATATTAAACATATTTGTCTAACATTTAAATTAATCATATATATATATATATATGTAATACCCAATAGTATATTAAAATTTATAATTAATGAATAGATGAGATATATGATGAGAAATGTTTACCATGCCTATATAATTATCCAAAACATATTCATATAGATAATTATGTGTCTATAGAATGATATATATTGATATAAGTGTAATAGTAAACCTCCTCTTTATTCATGCTTTTTATGTTCATGTATAATCGTGAAAAGAGTGAGATGATCCCAAAATTCTTTTATACGTGGTTTGTGAATGTCTCTTCATAGATGTGATGTGTTAGTTATATGTATTTTCTATTATGATTATGTGTCTCAAATGTGGTTTCTCATGGGACATGGGGATCTATGTGTGAAAATTATACTACTCAAATCATCATCATTCTAACATATTGGATTAATCAAAGTTCTGTTCAAGGATCCCTCATCACTCTATGAACTCATTAATGGATCATTTTCTCTTCTAAAGGGTCAAGATTCTATTGACCCAAATTCACGATCAATATTTCCTTTTCCCTTTATGGTTTACACTTGTGCCTAAGTCGAGGTTGTTTCACTATTCCAATTATTGGCTTTTTTAGACCAATGTATGGATTAGTTTTTAACATCTCCGGATGTATCATGTTGTTTCATATTCATTTAAAAATTTATATTTCACATATTTTTTGTCATATTATTTTCAAATTTAATAGTTTTACTATAATATTTAGATGAATCATGGTGGTAAGTTGTCCTCGTGGTCCAGCTAGTAAAAAATTACTTAACTTAATTTCCTACTTGTAATTTTATATAGTTTATCATTTTTATCATATACGTCTATATATTTCATATTCTGTTATAGTTTATAAACCCATTGGTGGGTCCCAACTAATATTATTCATTGATCATAGAATATGTACATTTGTGTTTTTGTTTTAATAATATTAAAATTACATGTCATATGATATAAAAGAGAACAAGTTAGTGTAGTTGAATAAGATTTTGGTTACATGAATGAGGGGGGATGTGGGTTTGTGTCATTATTTCTCAACATGTGTTTTTCATTTTAATTAATTAATTAATTAATATGAATAATGGTATATCATTTATATATTCATGTGTAGTATCGATGATCCATATTTTGTTACATAATGATATTATTACTCAATGTATCTGGTTAGATGTACTATATGATTATATGAATTCATTTTGATGTTACATGATTCTATTATTACTTATTTTATGTTTCATGTAATTATTATAAGATTATTGTCTACCCATTATTTCATATACACTCTCACCACATTTATAAATTATTTGGAATACATGAGGTAATGTATGAAGCTGTGTGGTTCCCCCCTACTCCGATTGATAGTAAGATTCCAATGCATTATAGTTAAAAAATGGTGTCAAAACACGATTTTAGTTGACATATTAATTAATAATTTGTATAATGAGAAAGGATTGTGCTAGAAAATGTAAAATTATGTTCAATATATCATTTAAAACATATTTTCTATGATAAAACATAGATTCTAGTAGTATTGAATTGTTATTATAGATATTCACTATTATTATTAAGATGTTTAACCAAATGAGATGATCTTGATTGATATTTTTCATAATGTTCTTTTACAAAGCCCATGGATTCAAAAACTAATTTCTTATTTCATAATATTTTTTATGTAAGGAATTTTTTAAATGTGTATGATAAATATTTTAGACAGCAAATGTAAATATTACATTTCATAGAATAATATTTTTAAAATAGAGTTTATCTAATTAAAATACCCAAAATTAACCAATTTATTGTTTTCCTAGATTAATTATTACTAATACATTAGTAAATTTAGATTAATATAATGATTTATAATTTCTAATATCGTATATAGGATTTTATAATCATGTTCATATAATATATAATATCCATATTGTGTGAAGTTCTATTTGTATAATTGATTTTTGTTAGGGGATTAGTGGTATGTTTATGATATTGGTTTTCCATGTTTAGGTTTGTATTTGTTAATTTTCTACCTCATATTGGACGCCTGATAATATAATATATCTTATTTTGAACCATTGTAGTTTATGTAGATATGTCTCATTTTCCTATGGTTTTAAAATATGACCCAGCTGGATTTAATTTGAGTGGTTTTTATGTTATGTGACAACATATTCATGGTGTGAGGTATGTTGTGAGTTTAGTTAGTAACATAGAATTTCCTTAATTGATATTTAAAAAGATATTTTGTGATATTTTCATTCTAGTTGTTATGTATTTTAAAATATATGCAAAATTTATGATACTTTGTGGTATATTGGTGTTTATTGTGAAATATCCATTTTGAGATATACTAGAAGAAGATTTCATTCACATATGATCTTAATTAATTATTTTACATGAATATTCTATTTTAAATATTTGGATTTATCATAAAATTAGGATTCCTATATTTTTTTTGTTATCATTGGGTGGTTTCATATCAATATTTTTTCATGGGTATCTACCAATTATTGAGGAATTTTAAATATGGAAAGGGTTATTCCGTAGATGTTTCACTACAAGCAATATCTTTTGGAGTTATGTGAACCGTTGAAAAATTACTTTATATATAAATTAGGTGAACACTATATTAGATAATAATGGGTTATATTAGAAAACACACCATGATTTCATTGGGACTTAGGCTCATATTATTCAAAAAACAGGTTGGTGAAATTTTTGTTTAGATTGAATGGATTGGGAATATATGATAGATTTTGGAATATATGGAAACTGATAAATATTTAGGTGTGTAATAAAAATAGTTGTATGAACATGGTCATAAAAGGGATAATTTAGGGATTCCATGGATAGAGTTCCACTCATTATATCTTAATAATTTTTTTATGAGTTAAAATATCGTGATTATTTTTTTATATTTCTATAGTTTTAGTATAATTGAAATTAATTGATAAAGTATGGTATAAAATGTGAGATATAATATCTATTCATGTCAAACATGATAGGAAATGAATTCTTCAGGGAATAATATATTGCGAAGGTCACAAATATATGTTCATAGTGTAGGTAGAATCCTTTTATTCCATATGAATTATGCAGTTGTAATGATGGAATTGGACCCAAAACTGAGGTTTTATTAAGATAAATTATATTAATTTCATTTTCTTATTTTTTAATTAGATTATATATTTTCATTTTCATTTTAATAATATCAGGCTATCGTTCACTTAATAAAGAAAAAAACATTATTTCAATCCAAATTGGTGTTTCGTAAACTATATGAATTTATTTAATATCATTTAACACAAATTAATGATATTTAATTTCAAAAATTGATTATCATTTATGAATTCATAATTTAAATATTAATTGTAATAAATATGGATAAATTTTAAAAAAACTGATTTTTTTCAACAAATATTGGGAAATAATGATTATTATTTAACATTTTCTTTAATAATCATGAATTTGAAAATTCACATTATATTTTCCATGATATTTAAAATTTAATTACCTCATTTTTTATATAAAATATTCAAGGACATGAAACTAGAATAAACATTATACATGAATTCAGAACAATTTTTTTTTATGAAAACCATTTTTCATTTCATTTTAGAGGTTTACATTTAAATTAATTTTCATAAATTGAATGAATTTAATATTATAAGATCTTTTAATAATTTTAAATCAGAATAATAATTATTATTTATTATTAAAACCTCATTATCAATCCCAATTAATGGAAACAATTGTAAAAAATAGGTTACTACTATTAATGTATAAACTGATTAACCATGGTTTAAATTAAAGTGATAAGGGTCCAAATGACCTAACAACTCAAAAACCTATATTTATGAAAACAATTGACCATATCTTATAATATATTCATAAATGTACTTTTTTATAATTTTTTAAAATATTCATATCTTATTATCCATTGAAAAATAATAAATTTCATATATCCACAACTTATAAATGGACACCCATCTCCATAGTTAAAGAGACTTTAATTTGTAAGATAATTAGCTCAATTTCAGCACAATATAAATCCATACATCTTTGAATAAATTTTTAATATAGAGAAGACAATCTAGGATAGCCATAAGAATAAACATAATGTGATGGGCCAAATGAAAGGTATAGTTTTCAGCCGATTGATTTGGTTTATTTCTTCATCTACCACTTTAAAATCATCATGAAACATTAAAAAATAAAAACATCATTATCTTCCATTTGATGGTATATTATAATGATATTGAAATAACCAATATCTATATACACTATCAAAATAATGGTTTTGAAGCCATTTTCCATGTGTACTTTAGACAACCCATTACAATGCGAGGTTAATCATTTTCCAGCACTACCTCCAAAAGATTGTTGTAATGTTGTATTTAATATATAATAATTGTCTTCTAGAAACAACATTATCTCAATAATTAAATAAAATAATTAAATTTTTTCCCTTTCATGATAATGAAAAATGGGAACATTGTTCTTGTGTATATGTCAATAACCACCTCTAAAAAACAAAATAATTTTTTGTATCACTATAACACATAGCTTGTATGTATAGGAATATTTAAAGAGATAATATTATCTTATTCCTATAATATTAATATTTGGTAGAAAAAATTTTACATACATTTTCATATTATAATGACGGTAATTGGAAACATTACTGATGAGTATATATGACCTATCATCCACATGATTATAACATAATAAACTTTTAATAACTATCATGAATTCCTAGTTATTAATGTGTTATTAATATGTAAAATTTAAAAGTATTATAAATTTATTATATTTAGGATGATGGGGTAATTATCTCATTTAGCATGGTAAGCCTACTGAAGTCATTTTGGACCAATGAGTCAAATATCATCAAAATAAACAACGTGAAAATAGATTAATTGGTAATTAAAAATAACAATGTAAAAAATAAAATAAAATTAAATATAAGCTTGAAAATGATTATTATAATAGTAAATAATTATCTTATATTTATTATATAAGATGATAAAGAAGCAATGTGGTGATTCAGAATTGAGACAATGGACACATTAACTAAAATCCATTATTTAATTTCGAAAATATTTAGTTAATAATAAGTTATTTCAATGTAAATAATCCTTACCAAAAAATTTATGTATTTAAATAAAAATATAGAAATTATAAATTATAATTCATTTCAATTTTAACTTTATTTCAATATTTATTAAAAGTATTATTTGTAGGTATTTCATATGTATCGTTTGTAAAAGAAATTGTAAAAACATTCTATTTTAACTTATATAGTGATAATAGTTTATCGAATATTCATAAAAGTCATTTTCTATTTCAATTACATTACAATATATAATTTTTTTAATTAAAATCCATCGTTCCATTTTATTTATGTATATTCAAAAACTTTTTAAAATAGAATGATTATTTTGACATACACATTTTTTATTAGTGAATAGTATATTTTAATGTGTGAGATGATTGATGTGAAAAAATTAATATTTTATCATTCTATTATCATTATGTGTAGTTTTTAGGATGAATAGTGATATTGATGTATCTCATGATGACTAGAGACCCAATCTTACTCTCCAATCCATTGGTTACACGGATGGAGTTAACAAGATATATGTTTCTTCTATTAGATTATTTAGATTTACAGTGTAGTTTATTCTAATTTACAGATATATAATAAAAAAAAATTATTTTTTTTCAATTTATACTAAATGATTTATCATTGGTTTATATTGTTTTTTCATGATATCTTATGATTTATCATATTAAGAATATGTGGTTATCTAAGAATATTTTTTATTCCACACATTAAGAGAGAAAAGTATACAATTTAAAAATTATTATAAAATTTTCATTATTTTAATGAATCATTTATATTTACAAATTTAATAATAGAATTTCTTATGATTAAATTTATGAAAATATTTGGGTAGTGATGTTGATTTCTTAGTTTAAGGGAATTTTTATTTTTATCTCAATGTTTGTTTTTAAAATGATAATTTCACTGGTATTCAGATACTAATGAGATTCATTCTAAATATTTAAATATTCTATAGTGATGATTTCATTTCTTCCATTAGTAAAAAATCATTTCATATGTCTTAATGATTTTTTAGGGAATGTATAATGTCATTATGAATATTATTATAATATTCACATAGTAAAACAACATATTTATGAAAAGTTATATATTTTTTAAAAATGGATACTAATTGGAGGCGACCAATTTTTAATTTAATATTTTATTTCAAATGGGTTAAGGATGAATTTTGTTGAAATATAAATCTAAAAGATATTTAATAATTCATGGTGATATTATCTAGTTAAAATATTAAATTTATGGATTTATATAGTTAAATTTATTATTTCCTTTATCATATATAAATTTTAAATTATTTTGGAGATTTGTGTAATATATGTAAGTACCCATAAGATATTCTAAATTTAATTCCCCTAAAATTGAATTTAAATATTACTATTTGTCATTATCTAAACTATGGTTGTTCATAATACTTTTCAATATTTTAAATATTGAATATAAATTAGAACGACATAATGAAGACAACATCATTCAAAATACACAAACATGAATGCTTGGAATAGAAACGTACATGTTTATTAACATAGTGGATACATCAACAGTATATAGTAATCAAACGACCATAAAAGAACATATTGATAGTGGGGAATTTTATGAGATGAAACCCTATAGTATTCGTTATATCTTTTGAACTAGTGGTTGTATAAGGATGGATTGAAGGAAAAGAAAATATATTCATTATCATGGTAATTATGGTACAATGAACGGAAAATCAATTTTATTCTTTTTTAAAGGTGACTATGATTAATGGTTGTCAATAGATAATAAAACTAATGAATGATAAGGTATTGATTTCATAAATTGTGATATAATAAGACGTTTTTATTTAAGAAGTTTTTTTCAAAGGATATATGAAATGGGATTGAAAAAATTTCCACTATATTACGTAGAAGGAGGAAGAATCAGTGACTATATATGATGTAAAATATCACAAAATTATCTTCAAAGACATGAAAATTGTATCTATTTTCATGATGGTAAAATTAATCTATTTTGAAAAATATTAAATAAGATACCATAAATAATTGTATACTAATAAATTTAAAAATTTGGATAAACATTTTTTCTGTTCATTGAAAAAAGTAAAGGTGTTTCTAAATAACCCTATATTGCACAAAAAAAAGAGAAAATGATATCTATGTGTTAATAAATATAAAATAAATCCATTGTATATATTTTTATGCAAGAATGTAAAGATCCCTATTTTCAATATATATGGAAAAATTCACTTGGGGATTGTCTTTCGAAAACTGGGATGTTCTTATGATTTAAAATGTTTGGGTCTCTTACTCATGATTGTAAATAAAATTATATTGGTAGTGGTAAGAAAATTTTTGTTAAATATATACTAATAG
Organism: Viscum album; assembly: GCA_963277665.1. Lineage (NCBI taxonomy): Eukaryota > Viridiplantae > Streptophyta > Magnoliopsida > Santalales > Viscaceae > Viscum > Viscum album. The sequence continues at coordinate 387,326,873 of OY728142.1, read as the reverse complement.
GTTTTTAATTTAACAAGATTTTTCACAATGTAGATTTATGTTTGACAAATATTTAGGTTGGTGGGAATCATAAATTTTGAAAATCATAAGGGTTTATTAAAATACATTGAAACAACTTTGATAGTTATTTGGACTTTTAATTATATAGTAATGGGCAGATTAAATTTTTTTAAAATTATTATTTTATATCCATTGATTTGGTTTCTAAAAATTATTTCATTTCTATGAAATGTTTTGGTAAATTAAAAAATTCACCATGATAAATATAGATAATACATGTGGTGAAAACCCATGATTCAATATTAAGGTAATATGAATTTAAAATGATATTATTGTTATCATAAATGGAATTTTTTCCCTGTAATAATTATTTCCATTCAAATTATAGTTTTTTCCTTTATTCTATTTTTTGATTTTCATTTCACATATTATGATAATATTGAATTTAAAACGATATAATTTATTTTCCAAAATGAGTTTCAAATAATATATAATAATAAATTCAAACAATTGAAACCATGTCAAGAAGGTGTGAAACATCTAAAAGATACAAATAAATTTCAACTTGATCATATTATTGAAAATAGGTGATTTGTTCTGATTAATGATGTTCAAATAGTAAAGATACGTTTGGATATTTTTTAAGATGACTTTCATGGTGATATACATGATCAACAAGTTGTATTTACTAAAAAGTAGTTCTTGATGCTAGGTATATATAAAAACACCAATTTCAAATTACTAATGTATAACGTATGTAATTACTAATATAGTTATGAATAGTTTCTTTTATAATGGATTTATTTATCGAATAACATCCAAATTAGTGGACCAACTTTACTGTTTTGAAAATAATATGTTTTTCTATGGTATGACATTCATTTGTGAATATTTAATAATACCACATTTAAGAATAAGTATTTCTTGCCTCATATAGATGAATTTTTAAATATAATTTGGGATCTCAGAATTATTTTAATTTTTATCATTGTTCTATGTAACATTAATAGATATTTAATGAATATGAAATCCCAATCATATTATTCAATATTGGTATTAAAATATTGAATATTTGGATAATACCTTTCAGTTAATTAATTCTCTTGTTAGATTTTTTAATCTTATGAATATATTTTTCCATGATAATTTGGATAAATTTTATGATGTGTTAACTGATGAAATTTGTTATTACTTTGAATTATATCATGATCATGAAAAAATTGAAATATTGATTTAAAAATCCTAAATGGAAATATGAAAAATTGAAAATTCTATATGTCAAATTTCTAGTTACATAATATTTAATTCCCTACAGATAACTTCTGAATGATATCATAAAACAATATCCTACAAACAAAGAGGTGGTTAAAAAATAAAATAATATATATTTATATATATTAACTAGATTTATAGTTATCATGGATTATTAGGATATAACTTTAGGAATTTTTAAAAACTTCATTATTATCATTCCCACAAACTACAGAGCCACTAGATTTTATTAAATACAAATATAAACTTGTTCAGAAAATAACATAATAGTGATATAATTATATGATGAAAATGATTGCTCCCCTTTTGATAATTAGGCTCATAACTAAATTTTAGAAAAAATCATAAACATTACTTCCTTCCATATATTTAGTGTCCCTTACATATTCCATTGTAAATGAAACCTCTTGAGGATATACATTGGTGAAAAGGCTGATACAAAAGTCGTGTAAGTTGATAAATAATAGGAATGAATCAATAAAAAATGGGAGATAATAAACATAATCAGAATATAATAATAGTAGTAGAAACATAAAAAACATGAGGGAAACACAAGTTAAAGGCATGTAATGCGGAAATACATAAATATGAAACATCGTGTTGTTGTAGAAAAATACCACACATTTTTGTGAATATATTTGACATCATGTTCTGGCATAACTTATGTTCATAATCATTAAAACATATTTGGATGAAATATAAAATCATTATCACATCAGATACACATTATTTCATGATATAAATTACATTACACGTTGAATTAGAGAGACATATAATTCATAGGCCACCCATTATATCATAATATTTTTATAATAATGGATTCCATAGAGGAAATAATACGAAAATTGGCATGAATTAAAACATGTAAAGGATTGGTCGTTATAATGGTTTCATAAATAATTATTTCAGGACTAAACATGGGATTGTTAAATGACAAAATTGGAGACATATTTTTTATTTAAACAATCACACTTGAGAAATAAAGAACAAACACAAGAAGAATAAAGATGAGTTTCAGAAATAATACCTAATTTGTAAAATCATTATTATTATCATAAAATAATGTTTGGAAATATTTACCCTAAAAATAAAATATAAGAATAATTGAATGATATTTTAGAAACATTATAATAATATTCACTAAATGTGTGTTTTGAAATTAGGAAACCCAAAAAAAATAAGTTTGGTTAAAATATCCCCTTACATTAATTCAACCATTTTTCACTACTTTTTCACATCATTAATAGTAAAAGTAGATTTATAATATCATTTGTATATAGGGTAGTTTTAATCATTTTAATACATTTTTCAATTGATATCATTATATTATAATTTTTAATTTCTATTAATGTAATTGAAGTGTTTTGATATAATGTTTTAATTTTAAATTTCCAATTTCTATTTGATTTATATATTTCTATTCAATATAATTTATTTTGATTAACTATATAAGAATATAATAAATTTAATTAAATATTTATATATTATATATAATTAATATTATTTATCAATGAATGTCATATTAATAATTCTATTTTCAATATCTCTATAGGGTGATATCCGATATTTAACAAGACATTGTTGAAAGAGTTGGAAAGAGAAGTAGAAAATATATTTTATATAAATATTAAAATTCTTGTAGGATAAAATCATTAATATAATGTAAAATTACATTGAATGTAATTTTATAGAATATGGTTTTGAAATTAATTTTTAGAATGATGCAAGAGAAGAATAAGAGATGGAGGAGTTATATAGAGACATGCACTCTCCACAGTGTAGCATCTATTGTAAAACACTATAAATCCAATTATGAATGGAGTTGTATTTCTGTAAAAAACAATTTTTTTCTAGGGCCCCTGAAAGGAAGGACATGATCAGATTATGGATTTTAAAATGGGGTAGAGGAGCGGTTTTCACGGTACCTTAAGGATGTTATTTATTTTTTTGGGGAGAGTTATTTATAGAATAAAATCTAATATAACAGGTAAAACATGTAATCGATAATTTTTGACAAAATAATTCATAAATAAATAAAATGTAATGAGTTTATGTCATTAAATTACAATTATATATATAATTAATTTCAAATTAAAAATTTATATGGACAACAAAATTTATTAAAAAAATGAATCACTTTTGACTTTATGTTTTATAAATTTCATTTTAGGATAAAATATTATGTTTTTGTATTTGAATAATTAATTTTTGAAATAAAATATGTCTTGTCGAACCTGAGGTTTATTAATGGATTATTTCATTATTATATCGTGAATGACGTAATTTAAGATACAATGGTTATGTGAAAAACCATATTTTTACTATTCAACTAAATATTATAGTATTTTATATAATTACCCAAAAATAAACCTTGTAAATTATCAATTTGATCATTTCTAAAATGATATTATTTTTTTAAATATAATATTATAAAATAATTAATTTCAAGTTTAATTAATAAAAAAATTTAAAAAAAAATTAAAATGTGGTGTCTTCAAAATGAGAATATATTGTATTTTAGTTTCTATAAACATGATATTTATTTTTTCCATTAAAAATTTATATTTACACAAACTAATAGTCATAAAAATAATTTATATAATAATTTATTACTTTGGGGTAAAATTAATTTTCAAGTTGTATGATTAGTAATTCAAAGGGTTAGATTACTATTTCCAATTTTCATGTTACTCTTCCAATGATCAAATTACTATATCGAAAATCACATTACCTCTTCCAAATAAAAGCTCCTTATTTAAACCAATATTTATCACAATTCCTCTCATGGTTTTAAATTTATTTTTTCATATGTGTTGAATGTTTACTAATATTTTCTATTTTCAATATTGTTTTCAGTAGGGGAGAAAGTTCTATTAGAATAAATAAATCCCTATTTTCCAATTCTAGATTTTCTATTATAGATTCATTGTCTAGTATTAAATCTTGGTTTTATAAATGGTTTGATTATTGAATATTGTAAATTTATTTATTAATAAAATGAATTCAACGTTGGTTTTTCTATATATTCTATATATATAATTTTAAACAATATAATAATAGACACATTTATTTATTCAAAATATAATACAAATAAACACTACGTCATTACATTCTTCCCCCCAGTAGAAATTTCATACCAATAATTTCAACTCATATTCTCTTTTTTATTGAAATTTTGAGGTTAGTAATATTTTATTTTTTCATCTCACTCCCTCGTACCCTATGCATATTTACGATTCACCCAAAAAACATTAACATGGTGAGTTATCTTATTATGTTGAGTAATTCCTCCGATGGCCATGATTTCCCTTTATTTATATTCATATAATATTTATTTCTCAAATTTTATCGCCTATTGATTAATTACATGTAAGGGAACAGATATGTACATCATCAGGAGTCATGTGTGGAATACGTTATAAACATAAGACATACTAGTCAGTTGTCTAAGAGGATATTACTTTGCTTCTATGTGACAAAGGATCTCAAAGGGGCCTATTAACCTTCAACTAAGACAACATTTTATTCTAAACCAAATGACACTCTAGCATAGTGATATTCAATGGAAATAATTATCGACAACTTCGATCACCAAGACCCTTCAATGCTTATTAGCATATCTCTTTTTTCATTCTCTAAGAATATTTAATGTGGTCTTGGATAGATTAAATATTAATTTACATCTCTTTCACTTGATCAGGTCTACATTTATTTTTGTTCCCCAACATCATTCCAATAAGTTGGAGTTCTACATTGATTTCATTACATAGCTTCATATTGATCCATGTTAATTTTGATGTGGAATCAATTGTTATAATAGGAGTCAAACATTGTAAAATTTTGATTCTATCCACCAATTAATTCCATTGATTAGGATATCAACATGTCATTGATCATTTGAATAGTCCTTTCGGAATTGGACATTAGATTGGGGTGATAAATCCTATACTAATTAAATTCATGTCTCAAATAATGTTGATGACTTCTCCAAAATTTATTTGTAAAAAATATATCATAATCAGATATGCTAAAAAATAAAACCCCATACAACATCAACACCACATTTACATATATAATTGAATGCTGTTTAATATACTATTTTTTTAAAATTATAATGATGTGGGTATTGTTTGAAGATTGAACCAGAAAATACATATCACATTTTTTTCATTTGGATTTCTTTTGCAGACTAATCCTAAATTATAAAGGGATGTTAGCCCATTTTTTCATGGGTATAAGAAAACATTACATAGTCCCTTTGGACTTATATCGATCTTATTTAACATGTTGATTCACCAAACACCATTACATATACTATGCAACCTCCTTCTTCTATTTTCCCTCTAGAAGTTCTCTAAGATATAATGGTATATCAAGGTACATCCCAGATGTCAAGATAATGGCGACATATGTGTACAATCAATATTTCCTTCATTATTTTAGGTGATGAAAGAAAATAAAGCTTCATTCTGGGTAAAATCACACCATAACAATCAATGGATTACTCGTGTATATTCACTTCTTCTATTTCTTTTACCTTATTTTTTAGCTCTATATTATCCCTTTGTGCCTCCTCGATCAACTCTTGGATATATTTTTTTGAAATAATTTGGTGTAGGTGGGATGGATTCCATGATTTTATGAATTCAAGATCTATCATTTTATATCCTTATAGACAAGTTTTTTATCAGTAAAAATCATGGATATATGTTCATGATATTTTATTCTAAGAAAATCAACATCCTTTTTCTATTTTCAAAAATGGTATTAATTAGAGAAATAACAGTCTTTGAATAGATAAAACTATATTCTTCGATTAATGTAGAGATCCTACTATACAAATAGATACATTATAATCTTAGAATCATTATATATGTCATAGAATTCACCATAGATATAGTGTAACCTGATCTATAGGGAAAACTAACATCTTCTAACTCCATATTATATGTTGGGTAGTATTTATGATATAAATTATTTTAATTGAGGTGTAGGCTATCACTATAGCATTTTTAATTTGTAAAAAATCCAATCATTTCATTAATGAAACGCAGTAAATCAAAAAACCTTATCAACTAGATGGTAGTCTGAGTACAAATGTAGTGATTATACTACAATTTATATCCTTAATAATTTTCAAAAAATATTCTATCAAGACATCCATTTCCCATTTCCATGTCACATTTTTTTTCAGTATAAAAAATTTCATCAAATTATACACAAAACATTAGTAGAACACACCATAGCCAAAAAATATGGATTTATGTGACACTAGTTGGCCAAGACCATTCCTCAAAATCTATTTTTTTGAAGGGTACACATAAATTCTCTCACCTATGATCATGTTACACAAGAAAGTGCCTTATTCTATCTAGATGTATCACTTCAAAAATATTTGGATATTTCCTCATTCCATTATGTAACTAGAACAATCTGTATATTCTCTACATGTCTCTTCAATAAAATTTAGTAAATTATTATTTCATCGATAAACATAACCAAACTTTTTATAAATATTTTTTTCATCAAATAAATTATGAATTTAGTGGAATTAGTTATTTTTAAAGGCATTAATATTAACTCACATTTCCCATACCATATATATAATGAATTCTTCTGAATATCTTCTTTATATTTCTCCAGTTGATGATATCCAAAAAAGATCCACCTTTGTAATGTACTACTCTCTTCATATATTATTGAAAAAGGCATTAATAATGGAATAGGATACCCTTTATTTAGGGTGATATTATTTAACTCAAAATAATCAATATATAGGTGCATTAATCCATCCTAATTATTTATAATGGGAACCATAACACCACTTTTTAATGCAATAGGGTGTATGGACCAATTCCCAAATTATCTTGTAGTTTGTTTAACTCCAATATTCAATTGGGACATCTTTATAGTGGAATCTGGAGAAATGATTTGAAATGAGTATGATCTATATAGGGATCTCTACACCATGATTTGGTGGATTTCCTTGTAACTATCTAGGAAATACAACTATTTATTCTATAAAAATGGTAATTTCTACGAGGTTGGTGTGTTCTTTTTAACCAACCATTTTAGAAAAATTTGCTTCTTCCTGGGGTATCAAAAACCAAAACATTGATGGATTTTCCCAAGGAGATTCATTATCATATTCTAATTTTTTATGTACCATTTAGGAGTTTTTTATATTAAAATATATTTCCATTTCCAAAATTATTATGTATTCTCTACATAATGAGAGTCAATCCATTCTTTGTATAGAGATGAATTCCACCAAGGAATGATCCATGATATGTGATGTTGGAATACTCCCACAGTCTCTTACTTGATAAAAGTCAAAACTTTGGTTTTAATGATTAACCCATTATGTTTTTTATAGATATCTCTAATTAATGGTGTTGGATATCTCTTACACAGATTACCCTCAAGGTCTCATGGATTACTACATTGGCATCCATTGTTCCCTTATTACCAATAGTTAAATTATAAATACTTGGGTGGGGGAATTATTAGAATCTCTCCATTGATCCATTATTTTGTTTGGCTTCATCTTTTCTATTTTACATTAATGCTCATTGTGACCTTATCTCGCACAGTTGAATAATTTCCCATCCCATTTCAGAAATTCCCATGATGTTTCTTCCCACATTTTTTTAAAATATGTATTATTAGATCCTATTTACTCCTTTTTCATTTGACAAACATTCATAAAACTAAATTCATCTCTTCTTACCTCTATAAACAAGGTATTATTCACCATACATCGTCCCTAATATGAGATCAAATCGTCTGCCTATTCCAAACTCTCAAATATTGATATAGATATATCATTTCAAATGATTGGTTTTAAACCACAATAGAATCCATTTATTTTTATTTCATTTATGATAAAAAACATAAGTCATAAAATTAATACTTGTTGAATTTTGCCTAATTTTTTATGATATAGTAACTTTCCCTTTTCTTCAACTCTATCACTACTCTGTTAATGTGTATTCGATGAGTTTCAGGGAAAATATGTTTTGAAATATTTTCAAAAATCCTTCTCTGTTAATGTCATATATTTCATCTCTGATAATATTGTTATTTATAAACACCAAACATTGATTTTATTGTCAATCTGAATAATAAATAAAAATTTACACCTTCTCCTTCTTAAAATAGTAGATCATCAGTAAGATCATCTCCAATGATTAAACGTATTGTTCTGTGACGTGTGGATCAAAAGGCGCACTAAATGTTGGTGGCCATTAATGGATACATGAATCAATGGATAATGAATCCTTTATATGTGAATTTAAAGGTTTCACAATGTTTATTTAAATAAATTTATCGTACGAAAACTCATTAATCATTTCCCTGGAGTTTTGAACTCCACCACTCATGGAATTGGGATGTCGTTTGGGAAATTTATTTTGTTGTCCCTCACATAGGATATCATCATGGTTTCTATAAATTCCCATAATTTCCATTTAATTTTTTTAAATATATGGGAATTTTTGGAGTCTGTTAAAATTGACGGCGTGTGATTCTGAGGCCCAGTGTGCCCAGGATAAATTTATGATTTTTTTTTGGGTATGTTCAGTAAATGTGCGAGCAGGTTTTTGTAACATTTCAACAGGTACTCAGAATAGAAATTTGAAGGCACCATGGAATTCACAGATATTCGATTAAGGAGACCTCACCTCGACTGTAGTAGGTCAAGGGATAAAGATAAAATTTGGATTTTTTGTGGAGATAGAAATAAAATAAAATAAACTTTTATTTTATTTTTCTTTTTGTTGGAACCTCCCCTGTGGATGGTTTAAAGGTCGGGACCACAAGAACTAAATCTCTATGTGAGGTTATGGTGGTGGAGACCACAAAAGACTAAAACCCTATTGAACTCCCCTTTTAATGGGGAGAAACCTATTGAACTCCCCCCACTTTAATTGTGCCGCCCCCTTTTAATAATTATACCAACTAATCAATTAATTAATTAAGCCAATTTGTAATTATGCCAACAAACTAAATGGATAACATATTATATTGTGTTAGATATTTTATTATTGGTTGGGATATGGAGAATGTTTTTAGAAACGGATAAGGGAAGATATTTTGGTGGATTGCACTTCTCTGATAAATAACTTCTTCCACAAATAACACTTCTCTTAATAAAGAATGTCGACATTCTACAACGTCTTCAGATACTTGCTCAGGACATCCTCCAACGTGGGTTGTCTTCAATCGATGACCGTTCTTCCCTCCTCATGGATGTCAACAAACTAACTAGGTATTGTGGTTATTTGAATTTATTCCCCTTACCCATTATTTATAATTCATCGTAAAATCAGAAATTGATTATAGCCTCTTGATACGGCACTAAAACAGAGAGTGAGGGAAGAAAACATGGCCCCACCTCTCTGCAAATCGTGTGTTTAATTGGTGTGTTATTCGCGATGGATGAGGATGAAAACCGACTTCGGTGGTGCCAGAGAAATCCGACAGGAACCCTCACTGGCCGTGACGATGCCAATGGTGCAATGATTCCGCCCCGCGGCAGTAACGCCACCCGTGTCCTCTATTGCCCTGAGGACCCATGCCGCACACATCCCCCACCGCCCTGCAGAACCTGCGACAACGCGGCCCCCACCGCCCCCGCCATCTTTGCCACCCCACGGCCTCCACCACCCTGAGGCCCTCTACTACCCCTATGGCCTCACCGCCCAGCGGTCCCACATAGCCTCACCACCTAGCGTCCCTCCACCTCCCCCAGCGGCCTCATCGTCCCACAACATCGCGGCTCCCATGGCACAGACGGCCTCACGGACCCCACAACCTCACCTCCCTAGCGGACTCCACAACGCCCTCACGGCCTCTACGCCGCCCTTACGGCCTCCGCGCCACCCTCACGGCCTCTACGCCGCCCGGGCACCCGTGCACCATTCAGCGACCCCCATGTCGCCCCGTGCGGGCCAGGACAGACCTAGTGGGTAGGGTCGACCCAAGCCGGGATGGGTCTGCCCAGGCCAGGTTCGACTAGGTCAGATCGGACCCATAACAGCTACAAGATTTTATCTCTTTTGGATATAACATTGGCACCGGACATACGATTGGCAAACTATCAATGGAACTATTAACCATGGAGCCAGATGGTCCCTTTGATATACCCCACAAGAGATTCAGATACTGTTGGGATATGGTCTGGTTGGATTGAGCACTAATCTGATTGGGCCCTTGGGGAAATAATTCAAATAACATATAGACCGGGAATCCGATTGATGCATCGTCTACTATGTTGAAAACCCTATTACATGGCGGTCCTTTGAGATACTTCTTCATGGGACTTTGTGGTAGATGGAGTATCGACTAGTGGCATGAGGAGAGGACTCTGCCAGAGTCTAGTAAGCTTAGTACGAGAACCTAGTAGCTTGTTGTGTCATGAAGAATGAATAGCGATAATGTGTGGGTCTGTACCGAACGATCCTATGTGGGTCATCACCTAGAGATTGTGTGTGGTTTAGCACCGAGCGATCCTGTGTAGTTTAGAAGCTAGCAACCCTGTGTGGGTCAGCACTGAGCCATCCCGTGTGGGTCATCACCGAGCGATCCTGTTTGGGTCAGCATTAAGCGATCCTATGTGGGTCAATACAAAATCGTCTTAACATAGTAAGATGATTCATTAGTTACATCTAATCATCTCTACTACAGTACCTATGAAATTCCCAGTGTGTGCATAGTTCATACCTCAGTGGTACATTCCTTTGTGGTAATACCTTGGTGGTAATCTTCTATGTGGCGTAACTAAGTAGTACATACCATCATGGTACTCTTTCTTTTGTGGAACAGTTGAGCGTTGGTATTTTGAGTTGGACTCTTTGCTTCCTCATGATCTAGATCTGTAGAAATGATAACTTAGGTATATGTATGGGTATATACCTATGTAGGGTTGCTAGTTGATTTCATGCTTTATGGTTTATCCTTTGTGGATTTTGTAAGACCTTGAGGGTCTCGGCGTCCCTACTGAGTATCGTTATACTCTCCCCTGCATAGGCTATGCCCGCACTTCGTTTTGTTTTGTGTAGATTACGGACATCGCTGACTGAGGATGAGAGTACAAAGACTAGAGGTAGCTCAGAGGTGGCCCTTAGACGAGGCATTCCACACAGTCGACCGACCAAGATCTATACCTACCCTTTAGGTAAGATCCCTAGCGGGAATTCACATGAGCTATTTCAGTTTACTAGTACTTTCAGTTACATGTAAATTCCAGTTGGGCTTGTTTAATGGCCCATTTTATTTACTGAACTAACACTGTTTACTATTTAGTTTACTTGAGTTCATATCTTGATGTGTGCTTAGTTATGTGTTCTTATAGATATAAAGGAACTTCCTTCCTAGTTTTATGGATTCCACCTTCGGTGCTAGTTGCCTACCCCTAGCCTATGGAAGGCGTGCATGGATTAGTCATGGAATGGGCCTGAGGGGACGGGTCATGACAAATTGGCATCAGAGGATTCGGTTCTACCGTATAACATAAGACTCAAATCATTATATTTAAAGGAAATATTGATAAGTGTAGTAAGTGTGGTTATAAATTTATTCAATCCAGTGTTTTTTTGGTGGTCGATGTATCAGTACACCTGGACCATGACTTCGGATTTCTGACATAGTGTACGAAAACATTGATTGTGTGTGTGTTTCCAAAAATTGTCATTGTGATCTCTTTGAGTCAGCTCACAATGTATAACTTTTTGACGCTGGTACACATGTTTCTTTACAGGATTCCTCCACGCAAACATCCAGCTATGGTTCCATATATATTATCCCCTAATAGCCCATCGAGCGATGAGGCCTCGATGCAGGCCCCTCATCCAGAAAAGGTACCAGCAGTTCCATTACCCGTTTGGCCATCGATGCCACCTGCCCAGCAGTAGAGGGTGCATGCCACATAAGCGCATTTTATGAGTTCTAGCACTAGAGGCCACCCTAGTTCATAGGATAGATGGACCAATAGGTGGCTGAGGATTGGCTGGAGGCTGTGTTGAGATTTTTCCAACTTGTAGGGACACATGTTGATCTCATGGTGATCCATACCGCCAGCCTTCTACAAGCGGCAACAAGAAGATGATCGATTTGATGATCCTTGTTCATGATGAGGTGACACATCTATGGAAGACATCGAGCGCCTATTGTGGGCAGTGTTTGTTCCAGAAACTCTTCCCACAGGGCAAAAACAAGTGATACTTCATCTGTAGTAGGGCAGCATGAATGTGTCTTAGTACTCAGCGCAGTTCACTAACCTCTCACACTACTCCACTGATATGACGTGAGACCCATTCTTCAGGGAATAGTCCTTTGAGTATGGACATAGATGGGAGATCATGGATTTGATGATTATTCAGAGCATCTCGACGCAGGTGGGGGTGTTAGAGAGAGCCCTCTTATTATAGATTTTCCTTACTGAGCTCTCACTAGCAGCAAGACCCACCACCAGTCATCACATAATGGAGTCTTTTGTATGTGGAAACAGATAGATGTCACAGAGGTAAAAAAGGATCAGACCTACAGGTGGACGACTATAGGATTTAGGGTCGGTTGTGTGGGGCACCCGAGGCAGAGCTAGTCCTGCTGGTAGTAGGAAGTGTTAAACAAGCAACGGGCAGTGTCACATGGCTCATGCATGTCTGAATCGTTGTATAGATGAATAGTATATGGTTGAAGGATAGGCCAGATAGAGATATAGATTCAACCAAGGGGTCTTCCAGGAGAAGGCGGTCGTGGAAGAGGAGCTGGTCATGTAGCTGACGGTGGGCGACTATTCGAGATGTTACCACCACCACCACCAAGTGGTCCACCTAGACAATAGAGAGAAGGAGGATAGGGATGAGCTCATCTCCAGGCAGTTGAGTCCTACGAACATGGATCTCCAGATATGATACGAGGTACGATATGTGTCTACTACACCTTAGTTGCAGTACTTATAGACACAGGTTCCAGTCATTATATTATTTCCACTACCCTTGTTCAAAGCTCGGAGATTCCAATGGATTTTCTTCCTCAATTCATACATCTGGATACTCCTACGAAAGAATATTCTACGTTTACACACTGGTGCCGACAGATCGACCTTACTCTAGGAGGTGAGAGCTTCAGCTGTGATCTACTAGTAGCTGTGTCAAGGCCTTATGTCTTCCACATGGGTATGGACTGGTTATCTACATTCCATGATCAGATTTACTGTATTATGCAAAATGTGTAGTGTGTCTTCATGGATGGGACTAGGTTCACCATCACCAAATAGGAGTGAGCCTTTGCAGTGCAGGATGGACTTACCTAGACAAGAGTGTAACCGATCAGTCTTTTGTTGGCTAGCCTTACACTCAGAGTGTTTGATGTAGGGAGTCTGAGTTATCCTGTAGTGGATGACCAGTATGTGGATGTCTTCTATGATGATTTTTTTGGGTCTACCTCCTCGCATATGGGTGTACATTTACATTTACTTTTACCCTAGGATGACACCGATATCTACACCAGCATAACGGATGCCTCCTACGTGGCTTCATGAGTTGTGGGTACAGCTGGAGGACTTATAGGTGAAAGGGGACATTCTGTCCACTGTTTCTCCTTGGGCAGCCCCATTGTTTTTCCAAAAAGGCAGATGGGATCTTGAGACTTTGTGTCGATTATCAGTGCCTAAACTAGGTGACAGTGATGAACAAGTACCCACATCCAAGGATTGACGACCTCTTTGATCAGCTGAAGGGAGCACGGTGGTTATTAAAGATATACCTCAGAACAGGCTATCACCAGCTCAAAGTACGATATGAGGATGTACAGAAGATGAATTCCAGATGTCGGTATGGCCAGTACTAGTTGTTGGTTATTCCATTCAATGTTACCAATGCACCTGTAGTGTTCATGGGACTCATGAACAGGATCTTTCAGCTATACCTTGATCATTTTGTAGTAGTCTTCATCGATGACATTATGATCTACTCAACTACTGAGGAGGAACATTCCTATCCTTTACTGGTAGACTGGACACACTCCGAGAGAACATTATTTATTTTAACCTCTCTAAGTGACAGTGTTGGATCCGAGAGGTTCACATTCTGGGACATGTCATATTGGAGGCAGTATTTCAGTCGATCCAGTGAAGATTGAAGTAGTACATTCTTGGGATCCAACCAAGAGTGTGACAGAGGTACATAGTTTCCTGGGTTTGGATAGATACTATGGGATATTTGTGCAAGATTTCTCCAGAGTTGTAGCACTACTATCAGCATTGACGAAGATGGGGAAACCCTTCATCTGGTTATAGAGACACCATCAGAGTTTTCAGGAGCTGAGGTAGAGGCTGACTATTTCCCCAATCTTGAGGCTATTAGAGGAGGTTATAGGGTATGTAGTTTGCTGTGACGCATCACAGACTGGGCTTGGATGTGTCCAGATGTAAGAGAAAGCATTCATTACATATGGTTCTTAACAGTTGAGATAACATGAGCAGAACTACGTTACCCATGACCTGGTGTTATCAGTAGTGTTATTTTTCATTAAGATGTGGAAACATTACTTGATGGGAGAGTGTTTTACAGTATACTAGGATCACAAGATTCTTTGGTATATATTCTCTAAGAAGGACCTAAACCTAATACAACGATGTTGGCTTGAGTTCCTCTAGGAATATGAATTCGTGATAGTCTATACATTGGGGAAGCAGAAAATTCTAGAAGATGCACTTAGCATGAGGTCTTGTATATATCTACTAGGTGAGGTGACAGAGCAGCTGGCCGCTTTGTGGGTATCCTTTGTGGATCGGGAAGGAGCTTCTTTTCATCAGTCTCTTACAGTCACTCTGTCGCTTCTTTAGCGAGTTAGGGAAGCGCAACATGGGGACACTGACCTTGAGACTCGACGTGGTTAGATATCCATGAGACAAGAACCTGATAATCTTTTTGAAGGTGGAGAGCATGTCATCCCTTTCAGAGGATGTACCATTGTACCAGTGTAACTTCAGGAGGAAGTGTTGAAAGAATTCAACATATCCCATCTAGTGGTTCATCCAGGAGTGGCGATGATGTACCAGGGTCTCCGACAATAGCACTGGTATCCAAGAATTAATAAAGTAGTAGTAGGGTTTGTATCTCAGTGCCTCACTTATAAGTAGTTGAAGGTGGAGAATTAGGTACCATCAGGCTTGGTTTAGACTTTAGAGGTCCCAGAGTGGAAGTGGGATGGGGTATACAATGTCGTTGTGATAGGAATTCCATGTACGTCCAGAGTTCGTGATTTTATCTTGGTGATCATCAACAGAATCACCAAGTCATCCCGCTTCCTACCTATCAAAGAGGAGGGTTTAGTAGGGATCTTGGGGAACCTCTATGTGCAAGATATTGTGTGACTACATGGAGTAACCTTGATGATTTTCTCTGGCCATGATTCATTTTTTACTTCTCGACTATGGAAGGGGTTGTAGGAGGCTATCAGGATACATCTTCGTTTGAGCACTGCCTTTCATCCCCAGAGAGATGGCTAGAATTAGTGGACCATAAAGACACTCGACGACATGCTACGTCCTTATGTCTTTGAATTCGGTCACAACTGGGACGATCACTTGCCTTTGGTAGGGATTGCATAGAACAATACCTATCACTCCACCTTTGGTTTTTCACCTTTCGAGGCAATGTACGGGTGACCTTATAGATGACCTTTGTGTGAGACTAGCCTAGGGGAGTCAGCACTAGTGGGACCAAATATGTTATAGGATACAACAAAAAAATTGTATATCATCTAGGAGCAAATAAAGACTGCACGGGGCATGCCGAAATCTTATGCCGATAGGAGACTGAGACCTCTGGAGTTCGAGGATGGTGACCTCTTCTTTCTATGGTTCTCACCCCTATGAGGCTTACAGAGATTTTTCCGAGGTGAAAAGTAATCTTTGAGGTTCATCAGACCTTTTCGGGTCCTTAGTAGAGTTGTCGAGGTAGAATACTTCTTAGATCATCCACCTTAGTTTCACCAGGTGCATGACATTTTCCATGTATCACAGTTGAGGAGATAAATGCACGACCCACCCCACATCATCGACCACAGCGAGTTGGACATCAACGATGGGTAGGCATTTTTGGAGGTTCCAGTTGAGATTGAGGATCAATATGAGCAGGTCATTCATGGGCAGGCGATACCTCTAGTGCACTTCCACTGATAGCAGTGGAACCCCTAAAAGTGCACATGGGAGCTGGAGGCTCAGATTCATGCTCAGTACCACACATGTTTCCTAGTCTGTTATTTGGCTTTTGGGTATGCAAAGCCCTGATATGGGTAGAATGTAAATACCTATAATTTCCATATAAGTGTTTTTAAATATATATGGGAATTATTCTAGTCTAAGAAAATAGATTGCATGTGATTCTGAGGCCCGGTGGGTCCTAAATGAATTTCTGAACTTTTTTCGGGTACTTTCAGTAATCGTTCGAGTAGGTTTTTGTATCTTTTGAATCGGTTCTCAGAATTGAAATATGAATCCACCGTTGAACTCTCAGCGCCAGTATTTTCATAAGGTAACCTTCACCTCAACCGCAGTAGGTCGAGGGAGAATAATATAATTTGGGGTTTTCAAGGAGATAGAAATAAAATAAAATAAACAGTTATTTTATTTTTCTTTTTGTAAGGACCACCCATGTTAATGGTTAAGAGGTGGGGACCACTAGAACTAAACTTCTATGTTAGGTTATGGTGGTGGGGACCACCCGAGCCAATAACCCCCTTCAACTCCCCTCTTAATGGGGAGAAACCTCATTAACTCTCCCTACTTTAATTGTGCCACCCCCTTTGATTAATTATACCAACTCATCAATTAATTAATTAATCCAATTTGAAATTATTCCAAAAAACCAAATAGATAACATATTTTATTATGTTGGCTATTTAATTTTTTGTGAGGATTAGGGGAATGTTTTTGGAAAATGATAAGTTAAGAGCTTTTGGGAGGATTACACTTCTCCAGCGAAGAACTTCATCCACAAAGAACGCATCTCCAAATGAAGAACGTCAACATTCTCTAATGCCTTCAGCTTCTTCCTCAGGACATCCTCAAATGTGGGACGTATTAAATTTATTATTTTTCTTACTTCCTCATCGTCGTGAAAAAATTAATGATGTAGGAGGTGGTTTGAATTATTCCCCTTACCCATTCTTAAAAATTCATCATAAAATCAAGAAGAGATTATAGCTAATTTCTACCACTCTAACATGGAGAGTGCATGTAGAAAAAACATTGCTCGGCCTCTTCGAAAATAGTGTGTTTAATTGTTTTGTTCTTCCTGATAGAGGAGGAAAAAAACCCATCATTAGTGGGTCATGAGAATGGTGGTCAGCACCACCACCGGCCGTAATAAAGGCGACGACGGAAAGGCACCACCCTGTGGCCACCGCGCCCCCCACAGCCTCCAATGCCCATGGCTTCTGCCGCCCTATAGCCTCTTCCGCCCCGCGCCCTCCAACGCCCAATGGCATCATGCCGCCCGCAGACTCCACCATCCTATGGCCTCCGCCATCCCACTCCCTCCATCTCCCACTCCCTCCACCACCTGTGGGCTTCGCCACCCCGTGGCCCTCCACGGACCCCACAGCCTCGCCGCCCAGAGGCCCTCTTCGTCCCTTACTGTCTCGCCGCCCAATGGCCCTCTACAGCTCCCACGGCCTCGATGCACAGCAGCCCCCCATGACCTCACCATCCTGAGGGTTTTTTGATCCCACGGCCTCGCAGCCCCCATGGCCTCGCTGCCCCTGCGACCTCAATGCCACCCTCAAAGCCTCAGTTCCACCCTCGTGGCCTCTATGTCGCCCTCGCGGCCTCCATGTTGTTGTCGCAACCTAGAGAAACTCCAATGCCCCCGCGCCACCCAGTGCGGGCCAAGCCGGACCCAATGGGCCATCCGACCCAAACTGGGTTTGGTAAGCCAAGGCTGGGTGGGGCTGGGTCAGTCCGACAGGGTCGGACCAACTACGAGCTTTTCACTCTTTTTGATATAACTTTGGCCTCAGATGTTCATTTAACAAACCATCAATAGAGCTATAAACCATGGAGTGAGATGGTATTTTTGGTATACCACACTAGGGATTTGGATAAATTAGTATATAGTCGGGTTGTAGTGAGCACAAATCTAACTGGGCCCTTGGGACTAAAAGGCTAATAACTTACTGAACGGGCGTCTGATTGATGCACTATCTGATGCGTTGAGACCCCTATGATTTGGATGACCATTGACATATATATTCATGAGACTTCATTGAAGTTGGAGTATCAACCAGTGGCTTGAGGAGAGGTCTCTCCTAGAGATGAGAAAACTTCTTTCGAGAACCCAGTAGCTGGCAGGGTCGTGAAGAATGAATAATGAGCGTATGTGGGTCAGTACCAAGCAATCCTGTGTGGGTCAGCACCATGGGATCCTCTGTGGGTCAACACTAAGCGATCTTGTGTGGGTCAGCAGCTAGCAATCTTGTGTGTGATTTTGTGTGGGTCACCACCGAGCGATCTTGTGTGGGTCAGCATCGATCGATCCTGTGTGGGTCAGCAGCAGAGCCTCTAAATAGAGTAAGATGATTCAGTAGTTAAATATAATCATCTCTACTATTGTACCTAGGAAATAACTAGTGTGATTTGAGCTATACCTGAGGGGTTCTTTTCATTGTGGTAATACCATGGTGGAATTCTTCTGTGTGGCATACCTGAGTAGTACTTACCATCGTGGTACTCTTACATATTCGGAAGAGTTGAGCTTTGGTATTTTGAGTGGGACTCTATGTTTCCTCATTATTGTGATGGTTATACTTGATAACTTAGGTATATGTATGGGAATATACCAAATTAGGGTTTTCCGTTGATTTAATTATTTGTGGTTTATCTTTTGTGGATTTTGTGAGTCCTTGAGGGTCTCGAGGTCCCTACTGAGTATCGTTATAGTCACCCATGCATGAGATATTCCCGCACATTGTGTGTTAATGTAGACGTTGGATAGCACTGACTAAGGAAAGGAGTACCAGGACTTGAGGTAACTTTGATGTGGTCCTTAGATGAGGCATGCCACAAAGTCGATTGACCAAGATTTGTACTTAACATTTAGGTTGGATCCCTGGAAAGTTTTCAAAGGAGTTTTTCTATTTTAGTTGTACTTTTAGATTCTTTTACATTCCATTTGAGATTGTATTCTGGACCCTTTTACTTACTACACTCACTCTATTTACTATTCAGTGTATGTGAGTTCATATCTTGTTGTGTGATTTGTTTCATGTGCTTACATGTTATAAAGGCAATGCCTTCCTTTTTTTTGGGGATACAAATTCAGTGCTCGTCTCCAGCCCATAGCCTATGGAAGGTGGGATTGGGGTAGAAATGGAGCGGGCCTTAGGTAATGGGTCATGATTGTTTCTCCTGGTTACCAAAATTATATAAAATATAAAAGGTATGAAAAAATTAATAAAAAAAATTATTTAAAAAATTATTCTTTTATATAATTAACACTAACAGAATATCATTTGGGATACTAATGTTGCTTTTATAAAACATCGATTCATTAAAATTTACATAAAATTAATCATTTCAAGTAGGTTTTAAACAATTTGATCAAATACATGTCCTAAAAAAATTCTCTAATACCAATTATATAGAACCTTAATTTTCATAGATAACCATTCGAACATTTAAATATAATAAAAGTAATAGATATACAAATATAGGATCAAAAGATTTAGTGCTATGGACAAATTTGGCTCTTACATTTAAATTATGTAATGAAACCTAAAATTTATATAATTATTTATAATCTCTATTCATAGTGGCCCTACATTTTCCGTTAGTATAAGTAATATTTTTGAGGATATACAACAATGAAATTGTAAAATTAAAATCCCATTATGTGGATGAATAATGGGAATAAATCAATATAACATGTGTGAGCATAAACATCATAATGATATCATAATAATAAGAACATAATCCACATATTGGGGAAAATATTTAGTAAATTAATGGAATGTGTCGATGCAAAAAAATAAAACATCATGTTATAGTGGTCGAATACCACACATATTTGAGGGAAAATCTAGCATCATGTTATCAAATAACATATGTGAATAATCATAAAATCATCTCGTGAACAATGATATATTAATGTTCACACATAATGCACTTTATAACTTGAGACACATCACATTAGCCAATTAATTTGAGTGATATATAATTCTGGGACCTCCAGTCAGAGCATTATATTTACATAATCAAGAATAACACATATAACATATGACAATCGTAGGGATGAAATAACTCGTGGAGAAGAATGTGTTACATAATTATTTCATAAATAAAATTTTAATAAATAAACATAGGGTTCCCAAATGAAAATAACTTAGTTTTATTTGAATTCATAACAGTTGAGGGAAAAAGAAACCTCTCAAAAGATATCAAGTTGTATTTTTTGAAGAAGAGTTCTTTTTAAGAATAATTATATTTCTCATAAAATCTTCTTTTGAAATATTTATTTAAAAATAAATGTAAAAATAATAAATTTATATTAATAGAACATTATAGGATTATTCAAAAAAAATCATTAATGAGGGATAACCCATATAAAATGATTTGGGTTCGAGTATCCTCATGCATTAATTCTTGCTTTATTTCTTTACATTTTCACCTATAAAAAATATTGATTTCAGAATACATTGACCCATAAGATAATTATATCAATTTAAATAATTATTGATCATTTTTAATATATTTATTATATTTCAAATTATTGTAGATGAAATTGAGGAGTTCTGATTTCATGTTTTTCATAATGATTTTCCATTTATCTATGATGTCACTATTTTAATTAAAATTAAATAATATAAAAGATTGATTAATAATATAATATAACTCTATTTTTTTACTTTTTTATATATTATATTGTTGGAAGCACCTGTTTTGATAATCTCAATTATATTTAGATATGCTTAGATAATCCCAAATAATGTCTATCTATATTTTAATTATACTTTATAATTATGACATCATGCTAATGTGTTGATATGAATATGGAAATGGCCATATCGTATCATTTAATTATGTTATTCAATGTTTATTTATAATTATAAATGTTTAACGATGATTAATCATGATACTAACTCAATCTGGAAATGAAATTCAAAGAACCGATACATTATAAGCATTAGAGTTTTAAAGTCACTGATACAGACAAAGCTACTTATAAGAAAATGTCACTAATAGACTAAGTCCAATTATAGACAAGGTCACTAATACAAGCTCCCGATAGAATGGAGCTACCGATAGAGGCAGCTACTGATAGAGAGAGTTACCGCTACCGATGATAACAACTAAAAATATCAAGGATGTGCTAGCTACTGACACATCGATCTACTAATACATATTGCTACCGTTATAGAGAGTAATTACTACCGATGCAAGACCGACCTTTACAAGTCCACCTCTATAAGTTCACAGATACAATGATCTACCGATGGAAACCAATCACTGTTTCTCTAAACTCTATCTCTCTACTTCATTATTAGAAATGGTCAAATTTGGTTCTTTTAATGCAACTGAAATTAATTAATGATTTTTGTTGGATGTCAAGGAACTATACCTTGTACATACAGAAGTAATCATGACTTATGTCGAACCACAACATGAGCTATAAAAGGAAGAACAATGCAGCTTATAAATTGTGGGACATAGATAATTCACAAAGAGATGCATAGAAGAAGAACACACAAAGAACACGAAGAACACTCACACACATCAAGAACATAAGTTCAAAGAGGAGGTTTAAGTGCTACAAGGAATACTCTCACATTCAAGCTGAACACCTATAATGGAAGTAAAGGAACATAACCATGAAACTCTGTTTTCCATGAAAATTCCAGAGAAGGACTCAAAGCTTCGTCTGCTTAAATCCAAAGGACTCCAGAGCTGCATTGACATCACACAAGAGTATTCTAAAGTCATCTTCATGTTAATTCTCTACTGTGATAATTTTTATTACATTACGAGTAGTGTGTTTACTTATGTCTATTTGGACACACACTAAATCCTAAGATGAACTGAAGGATATTGAAATCCTCACACTAAACACTTTACACCTTTGTGTATCCCACATAGAACTGTGGTAGAAGTATGATGACCTGGGTATCCTGGGTGCTATTGTTGTTTCTTTCCTACGTAGAACTATGGTAGAGGTATAGGGATGTGGACAGTCTGAGTACTGTTGTAAACCCCGATCTAGGGTGTGGATCAAAGTTATATATATAAACTGTTTGAGAGGATATTTTCTTCTCTTGAGACTGAACCTTTTTTTTGAAACTATTGTGCTTCTTATTTCTATTTAAACTAGCTTCAATATTCCTCTGCTAATTAATTTGAAATTAGAATAAGTTTTAATTTAACTTTGGTAGTTGAACTAGAAAGTGTTTTTAATTATTTCTAGCTAGTAAGTTATTTTCAAAAGCTAACTTAATATTCATATTATGTTAACTGAGAAATAATCAATCTTTGAGAAACTAATTGAATAGTTACAATATTAATAAATTCACTAGGTTTTACATGTTTTATGAATTGGGGGATTTCAATATTAATATTTTAAACAAAATAATTTAATAGGTACCCAACTCACCCCCATTCTTGAGTATCCACACCGACCAACATTTTGTATCATAAGTGGTAGATAAAAGTTTTTCAAAACACTCTGTTCGTGAAAAGATTTCCACTGTGATTTTAGTTGAATCATAATGATATTAAAATTTATGTTAATTAAAAATTTTCATATCTTTTTATATATTTTGAAAACATTGTTATTTTTGACAATATATTAGAAGGTGTAGCTACTAATAGGACATAATTCCTTAATGTTCTCAATTTTGACCAATGGAAAATAAAATTGGAAATTCAGTTAGAAAGTATGGGATTTTACATCTCGAATATTATAGAGACTCAGTATAAGATTCCATAAACTGTTAGAACTACGTGGGATGAACCTATGAAAGTTGCATACAATAATAATTGTAATGCAATGAATTCCTTGTATTGTGATTTAAGAGATAAAGAATTTAATTGATTATCTTCTGGTAAGACTACTTATGAAATTTAGGATACATTGGCTAATTCCATGAGGGAACAACCCATGTTAAGGAAATGAGCATAAATACATAAACTATTATGTAATATAATTTTAAAATAAAATATGATTAATATATTTTTGATATGTATCTTGGTATTAATGTGATAGTTAATACAATGTCCTCACTGGGAAAATATGTTCCAGCAAAAGATCGAATCAGGAGGATACTGAGATTCCTACCAGATCGATGGAGAGGAACCTCTGTCTCTATACGAGAATCATGTGACATTGGGAAGAAACCTATCAAAGAGCTGATTGGTAAGTTGATGTTGTATGAAGAAGAGATAAAGGTAAAATAAGAGGAAGATGTTGAACCTAATAAAAACTTAGAAGAATTTATGTATACTACCTCAAAGAACATTGAAAAAGAGAGTGTTCATATACCTATCAAATGCTCAACAAGTGAAGTTTCATATTTATACAATGACAAAGAGTAGGCTCATATATCTAGGGGATTCAAGAAATTCTATAGGAAGAAGAAATTTTTAAGAAAATAAAATTATAAGGGTAAGTATGACCAATGAGGTAATTGAAAGAGATATTGGAAGAAAGCTGATAATGATGATGAGATAGTATGTTATGAATATAAAGGGAAAGGACATGTTAAGGCTAACTTTCTAAAATTGATGATTAAAAAGAAATATTATTTCAAGGTCAAAAATATAAGAACGATATGATGGAATGATGGAGTGCTTTGTAAGAAAGCTCAAGTGGATCAGAATCTCTTGATTCTGAAGAAAGGAATCATTCCAACTTGTGTTTCATGATTGAAACATTTAAGGTAACAGTTAATACCTCTATGCACAATGATTATTATTCTGGGAATGAAAGTGATTCAAATAATGATGAAAACATGTATAAAGATGAATTATTTGAATACTTTAATATGTTCAAATATACTATTAATGAGCTAAAAGATAAGTACAAATCATTACTGAAATAGTATGCATTGACGAGTATTGTTAAATATGATCATAGTATAGAAAAGGAAATGAATTCTCAACTATTAAAGGAGAATACTGGACTTAAATTGTCCAATGAGAAACATAGAAAAGATATAGAGAAGTTAACAAATATTAAGAATACTCTCACTCAAATCCTTGGAAATTTTTTTCACAAAAGTATACTACTAGTTAGGATACCAACTTAGACAGAGAATGATTGTTAAAAATAAATTTATTCCAAAACATAGACAGTATGCTGCTAGTTCATGTTCTGAAAATTCATATTCTTCATCCATCTATTTATATTCTTAAAGACCAAACATATATTATTTATCACAATTGTTTGAATACGTTCATTATAGAAAACCCAATAAACAAATATGGGTGCCTACTATTTTACTTGCTAACCTTTCAGGACCCAAGATAATATTTGTACCCAAAATATCTTCTATCCAAATCTGTTTTGTAGGAAACATTATTGAAAATTTCTTGTAAGAAGATATTGTACTTGGATAGTGGATGTTCATGGCATATGATATGAAACAACTCTTGCTTTACAAGCTTAATCAAAGTTGATGGAGGAATTGTTACCTTTGGGGATAACTCAAAACAAAAGATCATCAGCTTAGGCCAGATTGGTAACAATGATACAATTTTAATTTCTAATGTATTATTTTTTGATGGACTAAAATACAATCTGATTAGCATTTCTCAGTTGTTTGATGAAGGTTACAATCTTAAATTTGAAAATTACCCTTGCAATGTATTTTATTCTAAAAATATTTTTTATATACTGCTATAAGAGATGAAAATGTATATACTGTGGATTTATATTCATTAGCCAAAAAATAGGTTACATATTTCAATGCATTTCAGATAGAATCTTGGATATGAAACAGAAGATTAGGACATTGCAATGTCCACTCACTTAGGAAACATACTAGGAATGGTTTTGTTAGAGAAATACCCAAACCAGAATTCGCAACAGACAATTTTTGTAATCCCTATCAAAAGAGAAACCAACATACTATTCATTCAATTCAGTGAAATAAGCTTCAACTTCTCAACCTCTTGATTTTGTTCAAATGGATTTATTTGGACCATCTACAGTTTCTAGTTTAAATGGAAATCCCCATGTATATGTTCTAGAAGATGAATTTTCTAGATACACATGGCTATACTTTCATACTCGCAAAAGTGATGCTTGTTCCTATTTCATTAAATACACCGATTCTATAGAAAACCTTAGTGGACTTATGATTAAGGCCCAGAGAAGTGATCATGGACGTGAGTTTAAAAATCAGGGCATTGAAACCTATTAATCACATAAGGGCTACAGTCAAAATTTCACTGCCCCTAAGACACCTTAATAGAATGGTGTAGTAGAAAGAAGGAATAAAACCCTCCATTAAATTGAATAAAACTATTCTCAATTAGTATGAAATACTTGTTTGCTTCTGGGAAGAATCTGTAAATACATCTGGTTATATTATAAATAGAGTCTTGATTAGACCTGTTCTTAAAAATGCAACTTATGATCTGTGGAATAATAAGAAGCATAAAGTTAATTACTTTAGAGTTTTTTGTTACAGTCATTATTTTCAATACAAATGAAAATCTCTATATGTTTGCATCTAAAAGCGATGAAGGAATCATTCTAGGTTATTATATATCTAGAAAAACATATAGAGTATTTAATAAGAGGACAAAATGTGGTGAAGAATCTATAGACATCAAATTTGGTGAAACTTATCCATATGTACCTAAGACCCCTCTTGATAATCTTGAATAATATTTGTCAATTCTAAACCTTAATGACAAGAATAGTGAACCTGTTGATAGAAACAGTGTTTGGGAATTAGTAGATAGTCATAAGGACATCATACCCATAGGAACTAAATGGGTTTTTAGAAATAAATTTGATGATTCTGGAAATATAGTTAGAAACAATGCTAGGTTAGTTGTAAAAGGATATAGTGAAGAATAAGGAATAGAATATGAGGAAACCTTTTCACTAGCATCTTGGTTAGAAGCTATTATAATTCTACATTCTTATACTGCTAATTAGAATTTCATGTTATATCAAATGGATGTTACATGTACTTTTCTAAATGGTTTTATAATTAAAGATATTTTTGTTGAACAACCACCTGGACTTACAAATCCCCGTTTTCCAAATAAATTTTTTAAACATTCAGAATATTTGTATGGTTTAAAACACACTCCATGATCTTGGTATGATATAATTAGTAATATTATCATTTCAAATGGTTTTATTAAAGGGATTTCTGATCCAACTGTTTTTATCAGAAGGATTTCTAAAGATGTTTTGATATTACAAATCTATGATGATGATATTATTTTTGGAACCTTCAAAAATGATTTATGTATTGATTTTTCAAAGAGTATGAAAATTGAATTTGAAATGAGTTTAATTGGAGAACCAAAATATTTTCATTGATTTTAATGTTTTTCAAAATGAAAATGGAATTATTTTAAATAAAACTAAATATAGAAAGGATCTTTTAATTTTTTTGGTTTTGATAATAATAAGGAAAGTGACACATCTATGAGTAGAACATTTAAATTAGATGCAGATGAAATTAGGAAACCATTGGATCAAACTAGTTATAGAGGTATGATTGGGAGTTTACATTATCTCACTACTAGTCGACTAGATATTATGTTTAGTGTGTGTATGTGTGCAATATTTCAAGCAAACCCAAAAAAGTTACACTTTCTTACTGTTAAAATGATATTAAAATATCTTAAACCAACTTCCAATCTAGGATTATGCTATCCAGAAAGAAAATATTTTTATTTCATAAGTTATTCAGTTGTTGACATTATTGGTTTCAAATTATATATTAAGAGTACCTTTTGAACAAGTCACCTTCTAGGTAAGTCCTTAGTATCATGGTTTAGTAAAAAGCATAATTTTGTGGAATTGTCTACTACTGAAGTAGAATACATAGCTTCTGGTAGTTTTTGTACACAAATTATGTGGATGAAACATACTTTATTGGACTATGGGCATCAATTTATACATGTACTTAAATTTTGATAACACTAGTGCGATCAATATCTCTAGGAATCCTATATCTCACTCTAGAAATGAACACAGTGATGTAAGACATCACTTTTTGAGAGATCAATATAAAAAGGGTGATATTACACTTTAATTATATAGGCACTGAAAATCAATTAGCTGACATATTCACCAAGACTTTATGTTTAGAATGTTTATGTTACATTAGACATGAGTTAGGAATGACAAAATGTGCATAAACCTCACCGATAGATAAAATTTACTAATAGATAAACCTCGCTGATAAATAAACCTCATTGATAGATAAACATCACCGACAGATAAATCTCACCTATAGACAAACCTCACTGATAGATAAACCTCACCGATAGATAAACCTCACTGATAGATAAACATCACCGATAGAGAAACCCCACCGTTAGTTGTCACTGATATGTTTTGAGATGTCTGTATTTGGTGTTTTTAATTGAAACCGTTATTATTTTTAATTTATTTCTTTTTATTACAACACGATTCCTAAATGAAAAAAAAATAAGTTTAAGTCGCATTTCAATCCACTGCAAACTCTCTTCTCTTCAAACCATACATCTCGAACCCCCTCATTTCTTGTGAACCCTATGTTCTTCGATTCAAAAATGGAAAGAGTGAAAAGGCTGGCAGTCAGTGATGAAGGTGATTCCCTGAGTGCAAAGAGGAAGATGGAAGGATTTGAAGGCAGTGGAAGTGGAACAAGTCATGAGAAAAGTGTAGTGAACCCGCACTTGCTGAATAAAAATATCTTAATTGAGAAGGAACTCTGTATAGAATGGCTCTTGACTAGAAAGTCATTAATTATACTGATTTTAGAGGAACATGGGTGGCTCAAATGTTTTTATAATAATAATGGTCTTTATTTTCTTAATTTGGTAAAGTAATTCTCTGACTTTGTTCATTTTGAGAAATATGAAAGTTACAACATAATGGTATCAGTAGTGAATAACAAGATAATATCTTTTTCTTCCATTGAATGCAATGAGTGCTTGAAATTAACACATGAGGGTGAGTGTGGATATTTCTCAAAGTCATTATCTTCAACTAGTGACTTTTTTAGTATGAAACTACTTTGAAAGAGCTCACTAGAGATGGCACACCAAGAAAAGTAGTTGCTATAGAAATGGATGGAGAAAACCAATTTTTATTAAAATTTATTCATCATGTGTTATGTTCAAGAAGAGGGGATTTTGGAAAAATAAGATTCCAATATATATTCCTGTTGTATCTACTTTGGAATTATGTCAAAGTGAATTTCTGTAGGATTTTGATGATTCAAATTGAAGATATAACAAGGAAAAAATCGAAACAAGTGCTCTATTCTTTACAAAACTGATCTCTTTGATAATCAAGGTAAAAGGTGTGACTGAGTATCAGGTTAATATAGTTATTGTAAGAGACAACTTTTGTATTACAAAAACAGTTTGTATGTACATGAATATTGGCTGAATCCCATGGAAAAATGAATGGGTAAATGATGATGAGAAAATTTAGGATAAATTTAACACTGTTGAGTATCACAATCGGCCAAGAGATGAGAGATATCCATGTCTAGGACCTGATGTGGAAAAACCCTAATATAGTGATGATGATGATGAGGAGAAAACCTCTATAATAGATGGAGGGGATCTAGATTAGCCTCTAAGCCCAGATGTTGAAAATTTATCACATGGAAAGGAAAGTTCACATGTGACTCTACCTAGAAGAGAAGCAGTTCAAGGAGATACTGTTGAAGAAATCTATGTAAATGAAGAATTCCTACCTAGATCAGGTCATAGGAAGACTATTATAGTTTCCAATAATATTGATGATGAAGAGGAAGAAGTATCTGAGAATGAAAGTACTTGTTTGAGTCTCATTTCGCTGATTGTAAGCTCTATTATGCATGATGAGGGGATTTTTTAAGTAGACAGACCAGTACATATTACTGACATACCCCAGCTTATGAAACCTAGTTTGGATATGAATATGGTTTTAGATGACACTTTTTAAGAGGAATTATCCAATGATGTTGCAAATTCTGCAGATATAGTAATGGAATCTCAGGTTGAGGGGGAGAAATTTGTAAGGATAAGATCAATTTTTGTGACCTATGAAGTGGAAGATTGGTCAATGGATCTAGGATGTGTTCTTTTGGGACTTTAAAATACTGATTCTGATGATGAGACACCCACTTGAAGGCATCTTGGGTCTTATGATATTTTCTCAGAGGAAGTTACTGCTCAACCAGTAGCTCCTCTTACTCTTCCAGAAGACATTGTGAGAAAATGATATCATGATGCACTGAAATCTGAATTTAAAACCTATTTTGTTGATGTTACAAGTATGATGGAATGTTCATTGGAATATATTCTGAGAAATGTTTTGTCAAGATCTATGAGAGAAGTGATGGATGAAGTGAAATTGTGTCAAAATCAGATTAGGAGTTTGATTGAAGCAGTTGGTTATTTGGAGCAATCTGTTGCTTCATTTGACACCTTAATGAGTTCTACATCTCAAGTTGATACTACCATAACCTACATTCGAGGTGTAGTGAAACAGTTTGTGGATGTGTTTGATGATTTTAAGAAGACCATTAAAATTCATTTCAGTACTCAAGATTTACTTGTGAAGAAACTGATAAGTAATTTGACTCAGTCTTTCAATGAAACATGTGATATTACTGTAGTACCTCTTGGTGCACTGAAATTTTCAGTTCATATTGAACAGTTTAGATCTGTGCTAAAAGAAG
The DNA here is from genome assembly GCA_963277665.1 of Viscum album. Taxonomy (NCBI): domain Eukaryota; kingdom Viridiplantae; phylum Streptophyta; class Magnoliopsida; order Santalales; family Viscaceae; genus Viscum; species Viscum album. The sequence goes on along the minus strand of OY728142.1, from coordinate 387,296,693 downwards.
ATCTTGGTCAATTTAGTACTAGTAGCTCATCTAATTCTCAGATAATTAGTACAACTATAGATATCAGAAAAATAATCCAAGATTATATGAGAGATGCTATTATAGCCCAGAAAGAAAATCAAAGACAAAATCTACTATTATTTTCATAGAGTGTAAACCAAGCATCATCTAACAAACCATTTCAAGCTACTATTAGAGAATCTAAACCTGTCCCCAGTTATTCAAGCCTTCAATGAACAACTTTGTAAGCCCAGGGAGTTGACCCCTATATTAGAAAAGTTTATGTTGAACAAGGATGATTTTATCTCTTCTATAGAGACAGGGGGAGGTTTCATCATGGATTTCAGGAATATCTAACTACCCTTTCTGCATGTGGACAGTACCCCAATTATTGTAGCTCCATCCCTACTTGCCTTTGGTCAATCTACTTCTACACCTCAGTTGACTCCAACTCAAGTTATCATAAGACTTACTCCTATGATCACAAAAAATAGTACCCACTACAGGCCCGACAGAGTTTCAGTAGCTCAACTACCTTGGATCATCACTGGTGTTCCCAAGCCTTCACCTATTCCTACCAAGCCTGAATCCTCTTCTGATCCCAAATACAAAAGAAATTACCTATTTAAGAGGATGATCGATTAGTGTCTATGAAATTTGATAGGAATCTTTGTACTTCTTTTGTACTATCTCATGTAACATTGTCATGTGAAATGCAATTGTTTGTTTTATCTCTTCTTCTTTTATGCTCTGAACCATTGATTTTAAATTTTATCTAATCAAAAAGGGGGACAAAGATTATAATATAAGGAGAACTTTCACTAAGGGGGGGGGGAATTATAATATGTATCTTTGGGGTAAGTAAATATTCCTTTTCTTTTTACTCATACATTTTTTCAGAGTTTAACTCTATTAGATTTGAGAGTTATGATCTGAACACACTGATAAATTCCATTAGATGTATTTTACTCATATTCATTAGTGTTTATTCTTGATTATAATGCTATAACTAGTGATTATCAAATAGGGGGATATTATTGGACTCATTTGTTTTGATAATCTCAATTATGTTTAGATATGCTCTGATAATCCCAATAAATGTATATCTATATATTAATTATAATTTCTAATAATGAAATCATGCTAATGAGTTGATATGAATATCGAAATTATCATATCTTATCATTGGAATATGTTATTCAATGTTTAATTATGATTATAAATGTCTAACGATTAATAATCATGATACTAACTCAATCTGAAAATGAAATCCATAGAACAGATTCGTTAAAATCATTCAAGTTTTAATGTCACTAATATAGACCGAGATACCAATAAGAAAAGATCACTAATAAACTAAGTATACTAATAGACAAGGTCGCTGATACAAGCTATTGATAGAATGGAGCTACTGATAGAGGCATCTATTGATAGATAGAGCTAGCACTATCATTGTTAACAGCTACTAATAGCGTGGAAGAGCTACCAACAGATGTTCATCGTTATGAAGAGAAACCGACACATGGAGCTACTAATACATAAATCTACCATTATAGAGAGTAACATCTACTGATGAATGACTTACCATTAGAAGTCCACCTCTACTGGTTCTTTGAAAAAAAGAGCTACCGATGGAAACCAGTCACTGTTTCTCTAAACTCTATCTCTATATCTGATTAGTAGTAACAGTCATATTTTGTGATTTTAATGCAAATGTAATTAATTAATGATGTTTTTTGGATGTCAGGGAACTATACCTCATACCTACAGATGTAATCATGACTTATATAGAACCACCGCATGAGCTATTTAAGGATGATCAAACCTACGTATAATATGTGTGACATAGAGAATGCACAAAGAGACACATAACAGAAGAAAACAGAAAGAACTCTAAGAACACTCATACACATCAAGAACAGAAGTTCAAAGTGGAGTTTCAATTGCTACAAGGAATACTCTCACATTTCAGCTAAACACCTATCCTAGAAGTAAATAAACAGAACCACGACAATCTGTTTTCAAAAAAAATCTAGAGAAGGACTCAAAACATCATATACTTCAATCCAAAGGAGTATAGATCTTCATTGACATCACCAAAGACCATTCTAAACTCATATTCATATTATTTCTCTGTTGTGATCATTTTTATTACATTAAGAGTCGTGTGTGTGTGCTTATGTATGTTTGGAGACACACTGACTCCTAATCTGAACTGGAGGATACTGAAATCCTCACACCAAACTCTTTACACCTTTTTGTATCCCATGTTGAACTTTGGTATAGGTCTGAGGACCTGGGCAGCCTGTGTGCTATTGTTATTGCTTTCCCACATAGAACTGTGGTAGAGGACTGACGACCTGGACAGTCTGAGTACTTTTGTAAACCCTGATATAGGATGTCGATCAAAGTTATATATAAAAAAATTTAGAGGACTAAGACATGGGTTAATACTGAACCTCTTGGTTAAAACTGATGTAAATCTTATTCAGTTTAAACTAGCTACAATATTCCGCTGTTAATTCCTTTGAAATTCAAATTAGTTTTAAATTAACTCTGATAGTAGAACTAGAAAGAGTTTGTAATTATTTCTATCCATTAAGTTAGATTCAAAAGATAAATTAATCTCCAGATTATGTTAACTGAGAAATAATCAATCTTTGAGAAACTAATTGAACACTTAAAACCATTATTAATTCACTACATTTTAACTTGTTTTATGAATTAAGGGATTTCATTGTAAAAATTTTAAATATAAATTTTTATTAGGTACTCAATTCTCCCCCCTTCTTGAGTATCTACTCCGACCAACATATATATAATTTATACTACCCATTAATGAATGTGTTAATAATAATTGTCTTAAAAATTTATCCTTAGGATCTTTACTGACCTTTAACGGGATGTTTTCGAAAGAGTGGGAAAAAGAATTATGACATTTTTATTATTCATAAATATAATAATATCCTCATATTAAAATAAATAATATAATGTTAAATTAATGAATAATTATGTTTATAATATTTTCTTTTGAAAGTAATTAAAATAAATATGAATTAAAATAATAAAAATGGGAGATTCAATATAGAATTATTATTTCCTTCATGTATCTTATCATGTAAAACACTATAACTCCCATATTTATTGGTGGAGGATTTCTACCTAATCTCCTTAAGTATTATACGGGTATTGAGAATGAGCATTTTGGATGATCAAGGGATTTGGAAGTGGTGGCAGGATTGTTTTACCAATGGAAGTGAGATGTGTTCTTTATACATGAGAAGAGAGGTATTTTTAGAATTAAATATTAAATAAAAAAATTAGGAATTTTAATGTATATGACAATTATTTTTTTTATAATATAAATAAAATATTTTATGTTTAAGGAAATAAATTCCCATTATAATTATTGTTCATTAGTTCATTAAAATGAACATGGAAAGAAAGGAAAATTGTTATTCTAAGATATCACTTTTGACATTAGATTTTGGAAGGTTTTTTTAGGATTTTACATAAAGTTTATTTTATTTTAATGAATAAAATATAAAATAAAATATATCATAACCTGACATTAGTTTAATTAAAGGATTTTGGGATTTTTATATAATAAAAGATGTTTTTTAAGACACATTGGTAATGTAAAAAACTATATTTTACATTCACATTAATGTTGTTCTATTTAATGAAAATTAGCCAAAAAAGAACGATGGATAATATCAATATTATGGTTCTAGAAAAATATTAATTATTTCAAAATAAAATTTTAAAATATGTTATTTTATTTCTAATATAAAAATAATTATTTTTAAAAATACTTTAAATTAAATTTTATTTAAATATTATATATTTTTTATTTTTTAAACATTATGTTTAGTATTTTCATTATTATATTTATATTTTAGTCAATTATTAATGGAAAATATTATTTTTATAATAATATATTATATAGATGTAAAATTGTTTCTCGAACAATCATGTTTATACTCCCAATGGTCGTGTTACTCTTACAAAAATGAAATTTATATTCCAATGGTTACATCACCTCCTATAAATACCTATTCACTATTTCACTCAATATTCAACTCTACTTGACTCCCCTATGAGTTTTTTATTTCTATTTAACTTAATAATCATTTTTTTAACAATATTTTTTCATTTCTATAGTTTTCTTAGTGCAGGTGTTCATTCTAGTCTAATGTGGTGGTCAGTATTTACCCATTTGAGCATTTCTATAATATATTATTTGTATAGTTTTAATTCGTGAAATTATAATTGGTTTCATTGATAATTAGTGGAATAATTTTTAGTATTTAAATGATGTATTTGTTTGTTTCTCTATAATTATCCAATCATATTAAATAATATAATAAAAAATACATTAATTCCAGAGCAAAATTTTACTAATAAACACAATCATACAATAGTAACATGAAAATGAGTTTGGTATATGTAGAAAATATAATATTATGAATTCTTCCCACAACATAAGGAAATATAAGTGAATACTCAAATTTTTACAACAATTTATAAATGGTTTTACTTTTCTCTATAACGATGATTCAATAAAATTTATAAAAGTTTCTTTAACTTAAATTGATAGTGTAATTACTTAACATTAGTTACACATAATTCCACGTGAACAAAATAATTCTACACCTGACATTGAACTAAAGGATATAGTGTTTAAATTAACTATATGAGGTATTTTTTTATATGGAGTAATGTTTAAGATTAATGATGATAAAAAATGATAAATAATTGTGTACACTATGAAAGGGTTGATCATGTTAATGAATAAGTGGTTGTAATTGATACAATATTATAACTGCATAATAAAAAAAAATCCGTCATAGGAATAAAAATTATCTGATTTATTAAGATATAATGGTGAGGCATCATTATCTATTCCATGGATGAAATATAATTTTTGAAATTAATGATTTGATAAATTTTGTATTAGAAACTTCCCATGAATGAACTATTCAATTTCTTTCATGGTGTTAGTATAATAATCATTTTTACAATGTAATAAAAAACATAGATGGAATCTTGTGTGTTTTAAGATATTAAAGTATTAGTTTTAAAAGGTAATTCATGTGAATATAATTTCAAAAATGATTTTTATTAGACATTATGAAAATGGATAAGTGTTTTATGTGACATGCATTTCAGAAAAAAAAAATATTTCAGTCAAGATAATATATTACAGATTTCAATTCACTGTTGCCTCAATTAAATTTATAGAGGCCATCAATAAAATTTCTTCTAAGAAGGAAAAAAGTAAGATATTACTAATTTTACAATTAATTGTTAAACGGTTCAATAGGCTAATATTTATTTTATATTAAAACAAGGTTTTTTAATCATGTTATAGTGTTAAGATAAACAATAGGTGACATAAACATGGTCTTAATAGTGAGATTAATGAATATATCATGAGTTAGAAATAAAACATTTCTAATTATTGACCGATTATGATAATCATCACATTTTTCTCATTCGAGATAATATTTCATTTAGATGACTATTTCTATATTTTGTTAATGAGATAATTTGATTAACCTATTTTTTCATTATATATTATCAAGATCGATGATTCACCACTAATTTCTGTAAATAGCTTCCCAAGTAATTGGTTACTTAATTAAATATTAGTATATCTGTGTATCCTATATAAGATGGACATATAGGGTGAATTATATATATTTTGGAGGATATTCACCATGAATGATCAATGGATTATCATTGATGTTCAGATCAATATCTTTCAATTATTGAATTTTCAAAAAAAAGAAATTCCTTTAAGTATACATGGGGATTATTTTAACGCACTATAAGGAATGTTTTGAAAAAATCCATCTTGTTTTAATTATATCATGATATATTGTTTTTTAGATCATAATTTCTATAAAACTTTACTAGAATGTTGTAGAATTATAACCCTAAGAATATTACCCATGAGATAACAACTTATTTTTTAAATTAAAGAAATATATAATGAATTACATCTCAATGAAATGATGTATATAATATTCTTGTAAAACTAGAGATAAATGTTGAATTAATTGAATCTTTTAAAACCATATATACACATTGATTTTTCCTTGGGAATTATAGTCTTCCACATTGTGTATATCTTTATATCATTAAAAAATATCTTTGTATTATCAGTAAAATTAAACATATTATGTGTGATATCATATACAATGTTAGGGTATGTCTACAATAGAATCAATGAATTAATATTATATAAATATTATGGAATGGTACATTATTAATAGTCCTTCAAAATAATAAATAAATTTATCATAATATTATAGTTATAATTTAAGGTAAAAAATTCAATAAAAATATTCACAAGATCTTGAAATACAATGATGGATATTCTAACTAATAAAATAATAATATGTGATATTAATAACTAAATACACAATGATTAAATTAAAAATGATGGAATTATAAATAATGGGGTTAAGGCCATTTTCCAAGATATGTAATATCATCTTAGAATTTTTATAAGATATATATATAAATTGGTAAGGCCTTGGACAAATTCCCCCCATGAATTACTTATAAGGCATACCAATGTATTAATAGCCTATAGCAGGCCCTAACCATCACATAATAATTCCAATGATTTCATTATATGATAGTGGAAAAACTTAATAAATATAAACGTTCATATTTAAATGTTATGAAACAAAATTTTCATACATTCCATAATAAATAAATATAATAATAAACTATTCTGAGTCAAATTTTGAATTGTAACAAATGTTTTACATCCCCAGTATACCAAAAAATAAACAACCCAAGGAAATACATAGGATATTATCATTAGATTATATGCCAATAAAATAATTAATAACATAAAGGGGTGATTTTTTAGATGAAAATTTGTGTTTGAAAGATCACTTTAAAAATTCTAAAGGGTAAATTAAATTTCATTGATTTTTTTTAAAACTACATGTTTTATAAAATATTTTCATAATAATATTATTTTAATATAATTTTTAAAAATGATGAATATAAATAATATGAGGGAAAAATAATTTAAAATATAATTTTTAATAATAAAAGTAATCTTTAATGAAATGGTGGTCAGGGTGGTGTGTAATTCTGTACAAGTCGTATAAGTTAAAAAATACATTTTTCATTATTAAAATTTTAAAATTTTGCCTCATTACCAAAATGATAATAAGAATCCATTGAAAATAAATTGAAAATTAAATTACGGTAAAAATTTAATTAATAAATAATATTGATAATTTTAAATATTTTTTGAAATATTTTTTTTAAAATATGGGTTTTGAAGGAAAATAATTTTTGGTCATATAGTCAAATAATATCGAGTTTTTTATTAAAATATTTTTATAGTTGATTTATGTACCAAGGATAACAAAAATAGTACTATTATATAAAAAATCATTTATTAAAATGGGGAGAATAATATACATTTATTTTAATGTAAAAATATTTAATAATTCTACCATGGTAGACTTAAATGAATGGAATTTTGAATAATGATGACATTGTGAAATAAACCCTTGCCAGTTTGCTAACTTTTGAATCGTAATACCCCTTAATGATGTTACAGAAACGAAAAATCAAATACTTTTATGAATAATAAATTCATTATATAACATAAAAATGGGATGTGTGTACAAATAAACATGGTGAATATCTCTAATGTCTCACTGAATAAAATCCAATGCATGAAATCAATTCTTTTCTTCCAATATATCAAAAATATTATTTATTTTACTTAATAAAAAACTTATGTTAATTTTATAATTTATAAATATTGTTATTAATTTTTTCTATTCCATTTTATCACTTATTACCGTATTATATAGGTTTACATAATCAATTATTTTGATCTATGATGGTTCTATGATATTTTGATTTCATGTAAAAAGGAAGTTATTAGGATGAATGAATACAGTTCAAGTGGTAATTATTAAATCATTTAAATAATATTAATAACTATATACTTATCACATTTATTCATAAATTATACATTTATAAATAATCATAATATATGATTATTAAAAATGTATATTATGACAATCATTGATATGATAGGCTGTATATATGAATGAATAACATTTTAATTACTCATTGATCATTATATAATGAAGAAATGTAATATTTTATCTATAAAAATAATAATCAAAAAATATCTACAATATTATTTTTATAAATAAAAATATATATAATCCATGTGTTGTGGTTATCAAAAGGGATTCATATCACTTCATTAAGTCAGTATTTCGTATATATATGAATGTTATTACCCTTTTTTAATATTATAATGAGAATGTCATATTATTTTATTTGAATGATACATTTATCATAAATATAATAATTATATAACCTATAATACATATATTCATTAACTTTAACCATATTTTATTACCTATATAGAGTTGTAGAAATAGGAATCGCATCGCTTTATGTTGAAATAGTCCAACATACACAAAAGCAATATTCTTGTATCCCCTGCTAAATGGTAATTAAATAAAGATTTATATGATATAATGAATCTAGATGTATAATTTTGTTATAAATTTAATAAATGCTATTTATATCTATAATAATACTCATTCATGATAAGAGGTAATGGAAATACGAATGACATCAGTTCATGAGGTGGTTGTTCACCGTACACATTGTTGATGATTTCATAAACCATTTTGATGGAATGAGGGTTAGTTGTTGGAAATTACCTTAACATAAAAACATATCAATTTGTGTTACATTATGAAATTATTATATCACAAATTTTCACTAATAATTTATGGTGTTTGAGTTTGAAATAATATAAAAATGTTAATCCATAAAGGTTAACACTTCTTCAAGTAGCCTCCATAAGAAGAAAAAATCCTACCAAGGTTTCCTTTGGAACCAAAAAAGGCTTCTACAATAAGAGGATTATAGTTTTGATTTTATTGACATTTGTAGTTTTCAAACTAAAAGTAATTTATATTTTAGGATAGAGGAGGGGTGGTGTCCATTAATAAATGAGTTGAATGGTACACTTGTAATTGTTTGAAGACAATTGTGTACCAACAATTTTCACTTTCCCAAAAAATCAATAATGGAATATTTTTATTGCCTATAAAATATATTTTGTAAATTTATCTATAAAATATATTTTATTATGTTTTTATGTAATTTTAATGGTTATCTTTTTAGTTTGACCCTTCGTAAATTCCTTTTTACCTTAATTTTAGTAAATAATATTTACTTTTTTTATATAACCTTATCATCAAAAAAATATTTGAATTTTTTTTATCAAAAAATATTGTTAATAATTTTATATTATCCAGTTTTTCATATTCATTTCATATATTTGTAGAAATTATAATCTAAAATTAATCTTTCAGATATGATGAGAAATTTGGTTTTTAAGGAGAAAAATATCAAATGTTTGAAATTTTTTTATAAAACAATTCAATTTAAAATTTAATAAAATGATTTAATTTTTCTAAGAGGTATTTAATTTTACTAATTGTACATTCAAAATAGTATTAAATATTATTTATCTTTATAAATAATTTAAATGAAAATAATCTTTCAATTATAATTCACCAATATTCAAGATCAATCAAAAAATAATACATTTCCGAAATATCACCATAAATCACCATATTATTTTTTTCATATTCTATTTTTTAAATAAAATTTGATTTATTATATACTATTTTGAATTTTTTTCAAAGAAATATTATATTACAATCAAAAAGTCAGACTATGTCATCTTTTAAAAAAAATATTCTCAAGAAACATTTCATATTAATTTATATAATTCTTACGTTATTTCTAGTCAATATATAACTATAATTTTCATAATTAAATTAGTATTATTAATAAAATCTTGTTTAACTATTAGGTTATCGTGTAATAATAAATTATAGTTCATTAATACATGGGTTTGGGTGTTTTGTAATCATTCAATGAGAATAAATTTAAAGAAACATATTTTATGTGTTCTTTAATATCATTGTTTGGTTTCAAAAATGATCTAAATAATGTTCATAATTTCTAATCTCATGGATTTAAATTAACCAATCTTAAAATAAATTTCCTTCTAGAAATTTAATCATATTTATGGTAATCAAGGGTTTTATTTTTAAAAAATCCATTATTTAAAACCCTCTTTGTAAACAGGGTTAATAAACATGTTTTTAATATAAGAGAGGCATAAATATAATGTTACTGTAGAATAAGACAAAACAAGGTTTATATATAGAATAAAATTAGTGATAGGTTAATATATTTACATATATAAAATTCATAAATAATTAATGATAACATCGTAGGCAAATTATAACAAGGAATTGAGCTATTAATGGAATCTTTAAGACCAAAAAAATAGAAATATGTGTTTATTTAAATCACCATTTGATACATTGGATATGAATACAATAGGATAATTTTTATTCAATATCCATTAAATAAATTTTAGAAATTATTTTATTATCAATGAATTTAATTTAACTTAAATACATGATACATTTTGATTTCATAAGCTCAATTTATCCTTCATATTGTGCATTGGTAAATTTCAAATTCAATTCTTACTCCATGAAATGAATTTCAAAATTTTATTTTCTATAAATCCTGAATCACAATTATTTAATTTTAGAAGATTCTATGTATTATTAATGAGTTAAATGAAATTATGCCTATCTCTAAAAATATCAAAAATGATCATCACAAGTAATCAAATATAATACATTAATCATTAAAACGCCATCCAACATTCATGTTAAACTATTTAGTAAATACATAGACATATGAAACATCCAAAATATTAAGGAAAAATGAATTATAATTATGGTCACTAAATTTTTAAAATGAACCTATCCTTCATCCCCCAAAAAATCATCTCTTGATATTCACATTCCAAACATGTGAACACATTCACCATTAATTCACTTGAAAAATATTAATAACCTGAATTACCATAATACTTTATTTAAAAAATGAATTATTCCACCTTAATTAAATAAACCCTAGACTATTTCATATAATTATTAAATATAAAATAAAATTAACCCCATTAATGATAACATGATCCTCATTTTCAAAAAATCATTAATTAGTTCTATGGTACTTAATAATATTCATTTTACATTATCAAGATATATAATCTCATTGTCCAAAAATATTTATGTCAAAATCAATATCATATTACGGATTTTCATTCCCTAAATATTGTGTCATTAAATAATTTATACATGGAACTAATGAATTTATATTTGTTATCAATACTGATCAGTATTGTTTTTCAAAATTTTAATTAAAAGTTATTGTTTTAGAATCCGTATAAAAATTAGAATTCTTATAACTGGGATATCTTTTTTAATATACGCAAATGAAATAATTCTTGAATCCAAACACATTAAAATTAATAATTCAACTTCTTATGTGGTAATGTCATAACAATATCCAAGGTCCACTATATACATTTGAGTTACATTACTTTTATGGTTGATGAATTTGATTGTGTAGTGACTTATATCCTTATAGATAATGAGTTAAAAATTTGCAACATTAATCTTTCCCTTGAAATAATGAGAAAGGTGTTCTTTATCTCCACACTGGTAGAACACTCACATTCCAATTAAAAAAATATTCTGATTTTCCTTTCAATAGATATAACATGTGGGAAAATCCTTATATCTCTTATTATGTTTACCCATCTTTTTCTATGTCTTACACTTCTTCTTTTACTTCCCAAAAAAATTATAATACCGATACAATTATTTATATTACCTTGTATAAATTTATAATATATGAATTTTATGATGATAATATTTGGATATGATTTCCTATATAAATATTGAATTAAGAATATCAATGAAATGATCATTATTACTCATTTTATTCAGGGTATTTATGTGATTCACATTACCTCTTCTAGGTGACATTTCTCAGTGATGGAATGCAATCGAATTGATGACATCATTATGAATCATAATTTATAATCCAAAATAGTTGAAATACATAAAATAAATTCAATAAATTATTCATAGCTAATATCATAATCACAGTTTCCATTTTAATGGGGATATCTTGATTGAAAATTTATCAAAATGTTTTTATCAAAAATTTGAATTATCTAAAGCATAGATGAGATATGTGTAAAAATATGTTTATATAAAGGCCCCCATTCATGTACTATATTATGATTAGGTTAATCCCAATATACCTGTTTCGAAGTTATTACCCCAAATTAAAATTATTTAAGAATCGTATCCTCATATATTATCCAAACATTATTGTATTTTCTACGAAAACTATATAAAAATTCCATACAAAAATATTATGATATTCATTTAGACATATACTCAAATTATGTCATTAGATTGTGTTCATGGATTTATATTACCTCATAACTAACAAAAAATAATGAATAAACAATATAGAAATGTATGTAACATAAATAAAAACCATTCAATAAATAAAATGAGCATAATAGTCCATGAATTACTGATGATCATATAAATATATATAAATGGACACATGATCATGAAACATAACCATGCATATTCTAGGTAATCTAATAATGACATGTGATATAAATAACTGAGTTGATAATGATGGAATGAATATAGATGGAATTCTAAAACATACCATCAGGGCCTTGTGTGATGGAATCCTATAATATAGGGGAATTGTCCCGTGAAATATATATGAATTGGATTTCCATGATAGAAACTCAATACCTTTTGTCTCTTGAGACCTACTGAAACTTTATGGGAAATAGTGGGTTTCACCCATCACCTAATAAGTCCAATGCATTCCTAAAATGATTAGAGTGAAAATTAATTAATGTAAAAGTTATTGTTGAAAAAAAATTATATTAAATATTAATACCTTCCACAAAAAAAATAACATTAACCAAAGAACATCCATATAAAAATAGTAAATGATAAATAAATTTTATATACCCCCTCAAACTGATCATAAACCATCCATAGAAATAAAAATAATGAAATAATTAGATTATAACCCCACTAAATCATAAGTAACATAAAAGGATTTCTTTATATATAAAAATTAGATTGATGTGTCAATTATAATATTTATCAAATTAAAATACAATTTCATTCAAAAATTTCTATTTATATTAAAACTAAAAAATCTATAAAACGTTATAATAATCCTTTAATCATAAAATCACATTTAAAAACTAATAACTACTTTAATATTATTATAATAAATATCTTTCAAATTATTCATTTAAATATTAAATAGAAAACTCAAAAAAATTATGTTCTTGATGGAAGGTAATTCCATACATGCTTTATATGTTAAATAGTGCATATATTTTTCATATTAAAAAGGATTGAAAAGTTTCTAGGTCAGATAATAATAATGGTATCACACTATTTTTTTTAAAAAAAATGCTAAAATGGTTAAAAAAATAATTAATAATTTATTTTTTTTTATTTCAAAAACATTTTTCAAAATAATTTACAAAAAAAATTGAAAAAAAATTATTTGTTTTGAAGCGATATATAAATTCATAATTTCTTCAAACATATATTTTGTAATTATAGGTACCAAAGACAAAAATTGGTTATATAAAGTGAAATTGATCAATATTAGTAGAAAAAAATAGTATATAAATATTTTAAGATATAAATACCAAATAATTCTCCAAATAAATACATAAAAAATAATATCAAGTATTGGTGACATGGTGAAATAAATACTTAGCACATTGGTAACAATTCTATCATAATCCCCATGAATGAAATAACATTAAATGAAATATGAAATACTATGAAGATAACTTATTTCAAAATATATTATAAAAAATATAATTATCACACCTTATGGATGAAATAGTTAGTGGATAACGAGTATGTGTCTTAGAAGTTAATGTGGGATGAGAAACCATTATCTTGAGTCTCACTCATCCAATATGTTCTTTATTTTACTAAATGAATTTTTTTATTATGTACATTCAAAACAATAAAATTATTTTTTATTATTCATTTTATTTCACATATTAACATGTTGTATAGTGTAATTTAATCAATTAGGTATACATCAGATGTTTTAATAATAGTTGGCTTATGCGTCAAAATGCACATTTGTAGGATTACTTGTTCAATAAATTCATTATTTAAAAATATATTTAATATTTATAATGAAATAATTATTTTATTTTTAAATTAATTATTCTATTAAATCCAATAATTAAGGATTAGTAGACAAAATAAACAATTCCATGACCATGATGATGGCAAGTTGCACGTACACATTAGTTGCATTTCCATTTTTCAATGAGATTTATATAAATAAGGTAATTAATTATTTCAATTTATAAAATAATAATAATATAATTTATAATAAATAATTTTTCTGAAGATAATTATATATAATACATATCGTCGGGTTATGAAAATATATTCACAATGCAATGTGTTTGTGGTAGTCTACACATACAAGAACGGAGGTTTGATTCATCAATGTATCAATGAAAATGATATATTATATTTCAAAAATGATAAATCTTTCATGTATATATTAATTAATTTAATTATATAATATATATTCATTAGAATTGTCATTAATACCTTCCTTGTAAGATGTTCGTGAATTATGAATAATGTTGCTTCGTGAGGCCATAATCTGTCTTATACAGATAAGATGTTATCATATGCCATGATGAATGTAAAGTAGTAAATTTTAATTTTTTATAATTAAAACAAAGGTAATATATTATCAATAATATCATATATATATATATATATATATTATATCTCTTATCATACCCAACTGTGATAGGTTATGATGGAAAAATGAGCCACATCGGGTCATGAGGTGGTATTCCACCATACATAAGAATGATGATTTCATAAAACATTTGATGGGTGTGGGGATGATTCTGTATCATTAAATTATCTTAAAAATATATATTTAAATTCAATTTTGTGAGTATATTATATAATCATGTTTGGATAAGAATTAAATGTTGTGGAAGAAGAAATACAATTAAAATGATTATGGAATAACGTTACCTCTTATTCGATTATCCTCCATTGGTTTTCAACAAAATCATTTCTAGGATTAATTTTTGAATAAAATAAGTCTATAGGTTAATAGGATAGAATCTTGGATGTAATTTTGTTAGGTAATGTTATATTGAAAAGGATTTAAGGTGTGAAGAAGGCATTGGAGGGGTACTTTTTTAAAATGAGGTTAGTGACACACGCGTAATTGTTTGATAGAAAAAGGTGTAATGTCATATATATTATTCTAAAAGAGTCCAAAAAATTATACCCTATGTACATTGAAATTATAGGGTTAAAATAGGTTTATAATATAAATTTTTTAAAATTATTTTGATCATTATAAAAAATATATTTTTCTTTTAACACCCATTAAAACTTTTTTTACCTTTACGATAGAAAATAATTTTTATTTCATTTTTACACTTTATTATAATTGATAATTAGTTAAAAATAGTACATATTAAAAAGAAGGATGATTCGGTAAATGGAAAATAATTATGAAATTTTCATTCAGATAATTTGGAAATTTAAATTTTAAATTGGTATGGAATACGAGACAGTAAAGTGGGGTTTTTGAGTGAAAATGCATTAATTGTCAAAATGTTTTATATAACATTTTAATATAAAAATGATTCAAACAAAATAAATTGGATTAATAAATTTATAATATTACTATTTCTTCTTTAAAATCAATTTAAAATACATTTTATATTTTTAAATAATTTGAAATAAAATGAATTTTTTAATTAACAAATTATAATTATTAATATTCACTGAGAAATTAATCATTTCATAAAAAAGAAAACTATTAACCCTAATGAAAAATTGATTTTATATTATAAAAATTAATATTCATTTTATCAAGTATATTTTCTAACAACGGTAAAAAATAATTTTAAATTATGTCTGCAAAGCTTATGTAAAGTGTCATTTAACCAAATCATTTTTCTAGAAGACTTGTAATTTTCATTTAAATGATTATTATTTTATTATTAATTGGTAAATTGTTTTCATTTTCATTTTTAATTATTACTATTCATAAACTTTAATTTTATTGTTAGGTTGTAAAATTATACTATATAATGTTTCAATTCGTAATGGGTTAACGTGTTCCACAAGACATCGAATAGATTAAATTCAATGATATTTTTGAGGTATGTAGATTATGCTCAGTTTTTCATATCAAAAATTCTGTTTAAGATGATCTTATTTTGAAATATTATGGTATCAAAATAGAAGATTCATAATCACATCAAAATATCTCAAAGTCAGTGGAAAATATATATTAATAATTAGAGTATTTTTCATTCATTATAGGTGGTTGATTATGTTTGTGTTAATGTATCTTCATATAAAAGGGTTGTATATCATGGTAAAAATTGTATTTTGAGTCCTATACTTTTTAACCATATAAAATTATTATTCATATTGTATTTTTTTACTATGCGATTCTTCCTCTCAGTTCATCTCATGTACATATTGTATTTCATGTTTCATTGTTAATAAAATATCTTTTAGATACATGTCATGATTTAAGCCCGAAAGTTGTATAGCCATAATAAAAACATTATTATAAAGACCACCAATTAAAAATTGTTTAATTATGTGTGATATTTCTATCAAATAATACTGCATTAATAGCTATGGTTTTTAGGAAAAATATTTTTTTGAAGAGCGAACAAGGGAGTCATAAAATTGTACGAAAGAAATATTGCCAATTGATTAAATAATTAATTAAATTTATTAGAAATAATTTTATAAAGATAATATGAATTTAAAAATAATGTTAATTTTATGAAAAAATATGATAATATTAATATTCATTAATTATATCTTAATGATATATTAATAATATATTAGTATTTTTTAATTTATCAATGAAAAATAAAAAAGAGTTATTTCTAACCATATTGCATTCTCTTTCATTATATGAATTTTATAAAAAATTTATTTAATAATTATACAATATTAATTTTGAATAATTAACTTCATTTTTTATTACAGTAAGTAAATATTATCTTTTAATAAATATTGTTGAATTTTATATAATGTTTTTTAGTGAAAAGTGAAACCACTAATTTTAACATAAAACTATTCATTCATTTAAATTATTTGATGAGTCTTGTTATATTTTAAATAATTTATACTATTAAATAATTTAATTTTTCATAAAAATATTCCAATATATTTTATATAATTCATTATTATTCTTGAGTTTGATATAATTTAATTTCCCATTAGATTGATAGTTTTTAAAAAAAAAGATTTGTTCATCACATTTTCCGTATCAATTGAAATAATATTATACCACCTCAGTGAGTAAATTTTTATAAAACAGTTTATAAAATTTAAAATAATAATATTTAATATTATTTAACAATTTCAACTTAATTTATGGTCACAATATATAAAAAATTGTAAAAATATGTTACAATGGATATGTTTTAAATAGATTTAGTATGGGGTTAATCTAATGTAATAAAGGTTAAAATGAAAATATAACATTCATAAATAATTATTTATGTTAATATATATAACATATATGATATCAAATTCATAAATAGTTCATTTTTGGCTACTTTTCATTAAATAAGAAATTCATAAATTTTAGTCATTCTATAAATTCCAAATTTTTTTCCCCTCAAATACAAATGTAGTCCCACTCTACTCTCATATCCACCCTCTAAGACCCATTTAATTCATCATATAACTACCCGAATATATTCATATCATCCTTAAATATGTCATACAAGAACTACATTGATCAAAAAACCTACATAGAACGTCTTTATGTATAAATGAAAATATGTTCTTTAAAGAAGATGTATTGTTCCTAACCAAACATCATAATTTTATTTATTCTTATACCTTCTTCAAATAGTCTACAACAAAGCTCCTATAATGAAATTTCATTTTCCATATACTGAGATATTATGTTTCTAAATAAATGTTCAATATCCTTCTACTTTTTTAACAAATGGAAAATGTATCTATTATTCAGGATTATGGTGGACAACTACCTCATGAATTATTGTAATTCCATTTCCCTCATCACATATCACAAATGGATATAATGAAGGATTTAATATAAAAATATGATATTAATAACATTATAATGCTTATTTAATGGTATTATATCATATATTATATTAAATTTAAATCCTCTGAAAATTATTACTTTTTCTGTATGTATATTTGGATATAAAAACACCTAGGGTGAAATTAACTCCTAATATAATTGAATAAAACTTGGTGAATAATAATATTACCAGAATAATAAGTTATAAAATTTTAATTAATTAATCATATAAAAGACATATGGTTAATATTAAGAAATATTAATAATGTACATGTTAATACTAACATGATAGAAGGGATGATTTTCCATTAAAATCATATTTAAAATATAAGAAGGATTTTATTTTTATATAATTTTTTTCCATTTCAATATTCTAACAATTATTTTATGAATAAATATAAATACACATACATGAAATATAATTTACTTTTTATGTAACCTATAATGTTCATTAACTTGTTTTGAATGGGAATCATATAATGTTTTTTTGTAATAAATATTTTCAAAATAAGGAAAACCTAGTAGCACCCTTATATTATGTGAATAATTTTCCCAAATTTATTTATTATTTTTAATATTTTTAATTTAACAAAGACTTAATATATCTATTTTATATAATAGAACTATGTATTGAATACATTATATGAAAAAACAAATCAGTAATGTGTAACAAACAACACATAAAGTTGGTTTCAGTATATGAAACATTATCTTTGGATTTCGTGACACACATTATTGAGTCCTTTTGATAACTTGTCTAACACATAAGGCCTACTTTTATGAAACAAAAAAATTCTATTAATATGATTATTAAAATATTTATATTGATAAGACCTACCATTTGTAATGGTTTTCATTAAAATGAATTTCTGAATTTTATAAATATGATCTATACATGTATAAAAAATAAATTATTTTGTTATAAATTCGTATACATGGATGAATGTCATATTCTAAATATAGAAATAAAAAACATACAGAAAAATTCCTATCAAAAAACACCATTTTATATCAATAAATATGAAAAAATAATTATTAATGTCTAAAAAATATATATATTATATCATTAATAATGAATTCTTATACTCATCCAATATATTTTACTTGAATATGATATGAATAAATTTATTTCTAGAATCAAAAGATATATATTAATTAAAAGATATTTTAACATTTTTAATGAAAATAATTTTAAAACTATATTTTTAATCTTTTATAAAATTTATTATAAAATATAAAATTCATTTAGAACATGATAAAAACAAAATTTATATTCGGTTACTTTTTTGTTTTTTCGTAGAACTTCCGTTTATTGGATAAAAATGTAAAACATTATGTTTTAGTTAAATACAGTTTCTTCATCTAATTTATCTATATATGTAAATTTTATTTTAATATCTTTTTATTGAATAATTAAATTAATTATTCATCTATTAATCCAATTTATCTTGTTGGATACAATTTCACAGTGAAATTGGATAAAAGCATTTAAAACTTTTTGACAATTTCTCTTCAAAACATCATGTTGTCGTCTCTTCATATAGGTGAATTATAAATTAATTTATCCCACTTATATGATTATAATTTGGAGAAATTGATTTCATATTTTTATTTATAGTAATTTATAATTTTTAATATGATCCAAATATATTTTTATAAAAAAGGACAGTGAATGTGTTTAAAATTATTATTAGTGATTTTTAGAAAAAGTAGCTTAACAAAGGACTAATCAAAAACCATAAGGCCCAAACTGACTGAGAAAAATTTCCAAAATAAATTTAGTGTTCATATTTTTACACCATCATCCATTTTATATATTTTTTACAATTATTGGAGTCACATAAAATAGTAAAAGCGTTGGTGGGATTCCCTTTTCAAAATTATAAAAGACTACCACTCATCTACTTTAAAAATTACTACCCCTCCCACTTATTCATTCCATTAAAGCTCTTTTATCTATAAATATATAAACAATTATTCTCAAGAGATCCCACACCTCATCTTATAATCCTCCAATTATTTATAAATACAATCAACTAATCCCTTTGGTGATAACAAAGAGGGGTAACCCAAATAAAATTTATTATATGTACACAGAATCCAGTGTTTTATATTCATTCTACACCCCCTAAAATAATATTATTAATTTATTATATTATATTATTTTTATCCTAAATATATTTATATGAATTTATTCTAATGGTTAGATATACAATTAGACACACTTCCTTCTAATGGGTATCAATCTGACCATTATTGTGTGCGATGACCTACAACTAAATGAAATGATTTTTTTCCTTTTTTCCTTTACCATCTCTCATGTGTAGAAATTATTATGAATGCCATATTTTAATCTATTATATATTATATTTATGATTTATTTATTAATCTATATTTATTATATAAAACCCACCGTCATTATTTCTAATTTTATAAATTTGATAACATCATTTGTGGATATGGGGTAATCTACTACCCCAAGCGATATGATTTGTTCACACATTATATAGAATGTATTAATTATTTGTTTAGTGAAAATATTTTATTTATATGAAATAAATATTTTAATATAATTAAAACATATATAACTATATTCTATTTTCTTTCTATCATTCAATATGACAATGAAAAATCAATACTGTTTATGTGTACATAAAACATAACATCTCCAAGAACTATGTATTGCATTTCCTATAAATAAAAATTATTTATTATTATAAAAACATATTTTTTTATATATAATACATATATATTTTTATTACTAAAATATGTAAAAAAGGATATATTTACGAGTTTCAATAATAATATGATAAAAAATATCAGATAAACAAAACAGATATTTAAAAAAATGTAATATTAACATGGATTTGTTAATAAATTCGTAATAAAAATTAATTAAAAAAATAATATATTGTAATATATATAATAATAAGGTTCTTCAGAAGATTTAGAATAAATTTTTATTTATTATACCAGAGGTTTTAACATGTGCAATGAACATAAACACTTAGGGAAATGGAATTTCATCTCACTTTTTATTATCCTTGAGGTAAATTCCATGTTCATCACTCATTTCATTTGTGCAAAATATATACATCCCATGAATGTATTTAATTGTACATATAATTAAATTTAGGTTATTTTCTAGACCAATTTCATGATCTCTCTTTAATGGGTTTTATGTTTCAAATGTTGCAAAATCTATACTGTAGTTTTGTCTAACTTTTCCATCATTTATACAGATGTCATGTTATGCACCTATAACTTTCTATGATGTCTATCTAGAATATATGAAATGTTTGATCATAAAATTTTATCATTAATGGTATTAAAAGTATATTTTAATGATATTTACTTAGTTTTTTCATTAATTAACATTTCCAGAAGTGGTAACAATTTATTGCTATAATCTCATAATTAATCGGAATTGTTTATTATTATGCTTCTATTAATGAAATATTATGGTCCATATATTAAGAAAATTCAGGAATTTTATTCTAATATTTTTAATAATTATTTATTAATTTTTTGGAATAATATTTAATCTCTTGTGTACTTAATATAAATATGGAATTGTTTATTGTGATATATGACATTATCTCCCTCTTTGGACATAAATCTCGGTTTATTCAACAAAATTGTTTCCAAAAATGATTCTAAAAACAATTATGTTAACATAGTGTTTTAAAAGTTTTAAACATTGTTTATTATATTTTTTCATTATATTTACAAGTAAATATATTTGAAAAATTATTTCTAATAATATGTTATATGTATCCATGTAAAATGTTCTTCAAAATATTTTTTAGATTATTTTATAATTTTCCTTGAATTTTTTTTTCAACTACTTTCAATCTTCTATTATAATTATAAAAAAATATTCAATGGAAAAGGATTCAAAATTATTTATATTTTAGTTGAAAATAAAGAAAATATTATTAGGTTACCTTTATAATGTTTTAAATATGGTATGAAAGGTCAGCGATCTACTGAATGCTATGATTATGGGAATAAATATACTACTCTAGAGAGTGCATCACAAAAACTCTTTTTTTAAGAATGAAGGAATATAGCCATTATGATATAATGTTCTTAATATGGTTCGTTAATTATGAGGATCTAAATTATCAATCTTTCAATGCGTGGTATAAAGGTAAATCATATGAAATTACAATGTATTAAGTGAGCCACGATAATTTGGTTACACATATCCAACCCATATTAACTAGGAATTTCATGTTTTATTTTTAATGAGTACACATTATGAAAATAATATGTTCCATCCTTTAGTGATGTTTCATGTGATTATCTCAATCAACATGGATTATGTAATAATAATTTCACATTTGAAATTCGATATGTACAATGATTGACCAATGTTTCTAATGGAATTAACTTGGTATTAAATAAGATCTTATTTGTTGAATAAGAAATGAATTATATTTTGTAAGGGTTTAAGGATAACCATTTAAGGAATGGATTATATTATTTATTGGACATGGTTTGATAGATTAATGTATTATCTCGAAATATGAGGATTTATGATTATTAGATGGCATATTTTACTATTTTTTTGTAATGATAATTGAATAAAGATGAAACATCAAATCATTCTATATATGGATATTTTGATCCATTTGTTATAGTGGAATAACAAGATAAACATCATTTTTTGGAAGAAGTGATGAAGTGGAAACTGATCAAGGCACAAAAATTGGTGAGAATATCCATAATTCAGGTAGCAATATCTTCTTATTAAAATTATTAAATAATAAAAAACAACTGTGGAATAAAAATAATTATATTATCATCATTTTTTATGACATCAATGACATATTTCAGGCTTCATAATATTATATTTTTGTGATTGTTAACATTCTATGGATCACCTATTTTATTGTCGTCAAAGATATTTTTCAATTTATATGATTATTTATTATTTCCTTGCCTGTCCATTTATTAAATTCCCACCTCTGTTCTCAAATGTGGAATCATTTTTATCTTTTACATTATGTAACTATCATGATTCAGATCATATTATTTTTAGTGGGTTTTTAGTATTAATTTCTATGATATGTGTTTTCATGAATGAAAAATTCAAGTATTAAGAATTTGATAAACCATATTAATTTCAAGGATAAATTCATTTAATGTGTGTATAATATAAAACATTATGATTTTTTGAACTATTTTTATGAATTTATTTAGTAGTAATGATATTTTCAAATTCACACAACACTGAATATAGTTCATTATATGAAAGCACAATGCTTTTATTACATTATACTTATCACCAATTTAATCTTGTGCTATATGAAACACATAAAGTAAATTGTGGTACATGAAATACTTCATTTATCTTCTGAAACACACAATATTGATTCCCTTTGATGTCATTCATAACAGACAAAGGTGAGTTTTACTAAACTACAATATAGTATTAATATTAATATTAAAATATTATTATATCTACCAACTAGACATTGTAATTGGCATCACTAAAAATATTATATCAATTTTATAAAATGGATTCATATATGTATATAAATTGAATATGTTGGATATAGAGTATTATAATTGAATGAATGAACTATTTTAAATTAGAGAAGTTAATTTTTTGTGAAAAAAATTCTATTTGAAAAATAATAATATAAATTTATTAAAAAAACATTTGATTAATTTTATAAATAATATTAATATATTATATATTCAATAATAATTTTTAAAAAACATTTAATCTTATTCATATGTATAAGATAAAATTAAATCATAGTTTATCAATCAAATGTGGTATTTTTTTAAAGGTTTTTTTTACTATTTTATAATGTAGAAACCATTTTAAATCAATTTTTTTTTTGAAATTTTATAATATTTATTTGAGTAAATTAACATCATTTCTGAAATTGGATGATCAATATTTACTTTGGTCTAATTTTGATTTTTTTGAGAAGTTTTATTTTTTTCTTGAAATGTGGAAAACCTTAAATTTTAATTCAAATAAGATTTTTCATCCAATTTTTTTTATAGATATATAATTTAGTAATTTGGTTATATATTATAATTAGATAAATTTTACATATATTAATACAATTTATTTTATGTTTAAAAACTTCACTTTGAAAATGTATATAAAAAAATTCAATCTTTTGGACCATTTCACATTTATAACCCCACATTGTCTTCCTGTATTTCGGTTATATTTTAATATAATTTCTACTAATTGGGCATTAAAATTTTGGAAAAAGTATTCTATATTTAGAATCAGAATAATTTATATGATATAATATTATCATATTACTTTTTGACTAAAATTATCAGTTGAAGTGATTGAAATTAATTACATCAATTATGTGAAAAATTAATTTAACAATGTATTAATCTTTGTTCATAAGGCCCCAAATGAAAAAGAAACATTTAAAAAATCCATTGGATGATCATTTTTCTAAACTATCCTCCATTTTAATGTATTTTTAAAATTAATGGATCAACTCTTAAATGGAACATCATGGGTGGAATTTCCTTTTAAAAAATTTACAATAATCCCACTTCTACTACACAATAAAAGCCACTAACACCTCCTAAATATAATGATCATTAAAGGTAATTGGAAAAGTCCAAATATTATTAAAAATTATCAATGAAAATCGAAACTCAACCAATTATTCTTACTTTTGACATAAATCAAAACATAGAAGCCCTTCGGTAAAAACTAGGAGGAGTTTCAATAGGAGAGGTAACATCATTCCTCATCCTCCATTGTTTTATTTTCATTTTCCACAACATGAACTATTCATATTACACAATTATATAATACCTTAAATTTCCCAAAATTATTATATTTTTTATTCTTTTTTTACCTACACTGACACACACATCAATTTAATGGGTAACAATCTTACCATTCATGTATACGATGAACTACTATCACACGAAATGATATTTTTTTCATTTACCACCTCAAACAAATGGGATATATGATGGAAAATATATTTTTAAATAATATATATTTAATTATTAAAATATATAACCTCATTATTTAAATTTTGTGTCAATGTGATAACTTTGTTTTTGGATGTGTGGACTACTGCCTCCTCAAAGCGATGTGATTAATTATAACATTATATGTAATGTATTAAAGGTGAGTTTATTAAAATTATAGGTTATATATGAAATAATAATTATTATATAAATATATTATACACATATATATATATATATATTCTATTTTACTTTTTTCCTTTTAATAATACAACAATATGAAAATGTTATTCATGCATAAGTACAAACATCCGTCTCTGTGAATAATATTTTCCATTTCATATATATAAATTTTCTCGATTATTATCAATATATATATTTAGAATATATATTATATATGTCATTATAAAAATTATTTAAAAAATTATATCATTATCGTTTTAAATTAATCAAGAATAAAAAGCCAAAACATATAAGAAAAACTAAGTGGATATTACCCAAAACATAACATAAATATATAATTGTTAATAAAATTTAATATAAATTCATAATAAATAATATATAGTATTATATATACTAATATAGTTATGTTTATCATTAATAATAAACATATTTTTTATACATTTATTTATAGCATGTAAGAAGATTTTCAAGACATAAGGTAATAGAATTTCATCTCACTTTTTATTATTTTTGAGGTGCATGTCATGTTAACCACTTGTTTATTTTGTGTGATGTATATACATTAAAAGAATGTATTAAATGGTAAATATATTTCAATTTATCGGTACTTACATATCCATTTTATAATATATATTTCATGGGATTGTTGTGTTGAAATTTACAAAGTCGGTAAAGTGGTATTGTCTCAATTGTCATTCTTTGAGAGAAATACCACGTTATGCACCTATATTTTTCTATAATGTGAATATAATGAATTTTATATGTTTTATAATGAATATTTTTATTTTTTTAGTGTTATAATCTTCATGTAATCTTATTCTTCCAAGAGATCATTATTTAATATTATTAATTTTTAAAAGATTATTACTAGAATATCATCGTTTATAATGATTGAATATGATTATGCTTCAAATTATGAAATATTATGATCAATATCTAAAAAAATGAATCATTTCTTAATATAAGGTTATTCATGAAATCTCCATGTATTGGTACCTTTTTCAAATTTATTTTACTAAAGATAATTTTGACTTTTTTCTTAGGAAAATCCGGTATAACCCCTCTCTTTAGTCTAAAATAATTATTCATTCAGAATAATTTTTTTAAATAGGTTACTAATATATTTTGTCTAAAATGTGTTTTGAAACCTTTAATTTTTTATTTATAAATTTTCAAAAAAATTTCAATTAAAAAATTCAAATTTTATTTCATGAATCTATTATATGTATTCATGAAAAATAATTTTCAAAATGATTTCATGCTTTATTTTTATATTTCCCAGGGAAAGGTTTTTAAAAATGATTCCAATTTAATTTTTTATGTTTTAAATTTTTTTTTCAATGAAAATGGTTTTCAAAATTATTTAGGATTTATAGGGTTTTTCAAATCATGAAATTTATTTTCTTCAATAAATGTTTTAAATGATTTTTAATTATTAATTTATATGATTTAAAATTTGTTTCAATGAAAAGGATACTAAAACTGTTAAATAATTTTAATCATGACATTACATGTGGACATTAAAAATAATTATCTATCTATGATGAAATAATTTGTTATGATTTAGTTTTAACTAGATATATGATCCAATCAATTGATTCATTTTATTTTCAAAATTTTTTATGTTTTGATGGAATTTTGTTTGTGAAACTAATTCATCATACACATGTTATATTCTTTTTAACCCATTTCTTTTCATGAGTTATGATCTGATGAATTTATTATGAGACCTCTCTTTATTTAATATGTAATTATATGATGAAATTTTTGATGAAAAAAATATCATTTCATGGGTTATGATATGATGTATAGAAAACACATGAATTATAATGTGTCATGATGTGATTCATGTTTTATTAATTTTTGGAACATCTATATATGATTTTACTATGTTATGGTTTGGATTAATATAAACCTCTAATAAACTGAGAAAATATTTATAACCCTTATGTAAGAGAGTGCTGGAATAAGGATTGAACTCAATTCAGTATGATATAGTTTGAGATTGAAGTGATCCTAATTTAATAATACGTTGTTGTAATGAGGAGTGAACAAGGTTCAGCATTACATAGTGGAAATAAAGAGTGAAATTATTTTTGTAGCTCATTGCTGAATTGGATTTTCAACTCATTTGAGTAAACAATTTATGGAAGGGGAAGTGAATATGTTTAGTAAAGGAATTATTCCACTAATTTGGACTATGTAGTGAACCAAGAATTTTAATATTTTTTGGGGAGTGAACACACTCCACTAAAATGGGATTAGATATATTAACTAACAATTATCAAAATAATTTTATGTGATTATATGTATACTAAAAATTGAATGACATATTCCCTTATATGATTTCATGGATTATGATTTTGATCTCCATATTATTCGTATATTATAAAATAATGATCATTATTCAACAACTTTTTTTATATGATCTATAATATATAATGTATGATCTCAAATCTTATTTACCATATTACAATGCCCTTACTCCCATTTTATTCTTATATTTCCCTTTTTTGCCCTAATAATGCATTTTAGCAATCCAATTTATTCATTTTCTACTCTCATATGTTTTGGAGAATTATTTCAAGTAGAATTACTACATCATAATATCCTTATGAAAAAATTGATGATCATTCACCAAGTACAATCATTTTGTACACCATTTCCAATAGCACAATAATATTATTGCCCTTGACCTAGTGTTTTTTGCAATTTGATGACTATTAAACTCAAATGACATAATATCCATGTGTGTTATGTTTGTGCTGCTACAAGATTATTTTTATATATTATAATCAGTGGTTTCAACTTTTTTTTCTTCCTTAATAATCATTATTTTTTGTGTGCATTCAAATAAAATATTTCAGGTTTTCTTAAGATGAAACCCCATTCCTTCCATTTTTTTTGGTTTTTCAGAAATAATTATTAAATGGAATGGATATTTTGATATCATGAAATTTTTTCCTATCATTTTAAGAAATATTATAATGAGTTTAATTATGGAAATGGAATAATTTTTGTTTTTTGATTATTTTATGGTTATTTAGTATTATTTTTAAGGGTGATCATGATATATTTTAATGTTGATGGGTGATCCATATATAGCTCATAAAATGGTAGAATCTGATAAACCACTCCAATATTTTATGTAAGAGGATGGAGTTAACCAGTTATATGTTTATCTTAATAGAAAATTTTAATTTACCTAACAAGCTACTCCAGTTTTATGATTGATTTAAATTATGATATGAAGATTATTTTTCATTTTAGCATATTTATTTTGTCTGATTTTTATGGGGATTTAATAAAGTCATATGATTTCACATGGTATGATATATTTCTTATTATTAGAGGAATGTTTTTAAAACTTTGTAATTGTAAAATTTACACAATTGTGAAAAATTAACATGGGTTATTAATGATTGAGAATAAAACATGTTGATTTTCATTTTTAATCATGTATTTTTTATGATATTGTGTTTTAAAATTTTTTAAATCCTTTATATATTTTAAGGGTAAGAAAATATTCTTTATGTGCCCAGTGTTTATTTTTATAATATTGAAATTTTTCTGAGTATTCATGTACTGACAAGATTCATTCAATGTCATTATATATCCCTTTTTTATATTTTAATTCTCATTACATATTTTAAAATATACTTCTTTTTTAATGATTAATTTGGACATGGATAATGTAAACATGAATTTTTTTTAGATATGTCATGAAATCAAATATTATGAAATAAAAAAACATATCATAAATTGGATACTAAGATGATGTTTCCACTATATGATGATATATTATGTTACGGGTGTGATGAAAAAACAATTAAAATTTTAAAACTTAAAAAACAAAAAAAATCCAAGAATTATGAAATCTTTTATAATGATAAAATTTATAAATTTTTTAAGGTTGGTTATTTATTTTGGATATAAATGTGGACACATTAGTCCCTCTGTTTTTCATGTGGTGTAGGGTACCTTCCTGGAGGTAAAATATTATAGTTATTTATCCCTAGAATGTTGGTGATAAGTTAATGTGGAAGTGTATTCCATAACCTATTATATTGAATGGGAATACACATTGTTGGTTTTACGAAGTGAGATATATAGTAATGTAATATCCCAGGGGTGAGATAAGCTCAATAGGTTACATTTGATGGAATAGTTGTGTCATCTATATATATTTTTTTACTAGAATAGTGAACCTCATTTGAGTTATTCTAGTATCATATTTATATATATATATATATAAATTACCCCAATTTTTTATATATATCATAACATTATCATATCACATTAACATTTTTATTATGTTGTATATGGTGCGTATTTATTAATTATTTAATCTCTTATATAATATGAGTTATACATATATTTGTGGATAATATCATTTATTTTAATCCACATGTGATATAGATGATTGGTCATGAAGATATTTAGAAGAAAATAGTATGGAAACTATTATTGTGGGTATAATCACCCCATCGTATTTTGGGAGTCATCTACACTATGATATTGTATTCAAGATTATGGTTATATAAAATAATACTATTAAGTGGATCATTTTATTCTATTATTAAATGATGGAATAAAAAACAATAATAAAATCAGGGACCACATGGGGATTAATGATTCATTATTGGTGGTGAGATTAATCAGTGTGTTTATGAAGTGAAAATAAATATCCATTGATTAACATATTGGTAGGACCTACGGGTTTCTATGAATTCATTCATAATGATGAACTGAGTTTGAATTATGAGTTCTTATCCTTGTGTAAATTGATTATTGTGAGGAAATTTTAATAAATAATAAATCATTATATTGTGAATTCTAGTAATTATTTGTGGGATTGAGGATTAATAATTACATAAAATTTTCATAAAATTGTAAATGAATATTACGTGAAATAATATATGGATTTATGTGAATATAATTATTGGATAGACAGAGAATCATCATCAAATAGAATTGAACGAAATTATTAATGGAGGAATATTGGAATTTTTTCAATGGTCAAATTACATGTAAATGAATCATTTTATATGCTTATCATGGATGAAAACCACATTTAGTGGAGTTTCAAAAGTCCCATGTCATTATCATTTAACTATTTTAGTTTGATATCTTATTTTGATTGTCATAGTACTAGGTTTAAAAAGAATTATTATTCTGTTTCAATTTCATGATTCAGATATACTCTGAGATATTTATTTATGTTTTATTGATTATTCTGGTTGTTCTTGAATGTTTTATGAGATATTTTATAAATATCATCATCCCAATAAATTGATATTATACTAGGGATGGATGATAAAATTGTAGTTGTGGTCACTCTCCATGAGGGACTCTTATAAATGGAAAATTTGGTTAATTTTAATTTGATTCCCTTATAAAATGTTCACATGATATTTCCCCAATTTATGGTTAATAATATGTTTGTTAGAAAAGCGTATTTATTATGATTTACTTTTGTGATGGATTAAATTTTATAATTTTTAATTAAATTTTATGTTTTCTAGGGATTAATAGAAGATAATTTATATATTTTGGATTGTTTTATTATTTCTTAGTGAAAAATAAGAAAATTTATATTTAATGTGAATTTTATTATTATCGATGATGATTAATTTTTTTCATGTGGATGTGTATTATAATAAGTAAATTCTAGTAGGAAATGATTAACTTAATAGAAAATCTAAATATATGTGTATGATTAGACCCATGAGAACCATAATTTCATGCGAATAAATCTTATGGAAATGTATTTATTTAGAATAATATTTACATAAATTACATAAATATAATTTAACATGTATATATATACACATGATTCGAATTTTTTATTATCTTTTTCATGAAATGAATAATTATGTCCATCATAATATAAATTAGAATAATTTTCCACTCTATGTGATTGATGTTCCAAAACTAAAGATTGTGTTAGATTAAATAATCTACAGTGGTACTTTTGTGTTAATCATTTAGTTGGGGGTTACATCGGTTTTAAACTGAAAAAATAGTGTGACATCAAATTAAATGACGTCCTACAAAATGTGAAATTCACACTCCAATGATCACATTATAATTATACTCTAATCATGTCACTTTTTTAATACTAAATTCATCATTCCTTCTATATTTTTAGATAAAACGTTTTCTCCATCGATCATGTATGGTGATTTCGAAGTGATTTTTGCATACCTTATTCCCCTATGTAATCTATTTTCACACCCTTTTCCATAATAGACATATACATATTGTTCCAAATTCTATTAAAATATTAATTACTACCCGAAATTAGGGATCAACCATAAATTAAATTCAACAATGTTCTTGCATCCAAAATTAGAAAATCACACATAGAATAACTGATGTGAAATATGTCCATCGATCAAAGGATAAAAATATCCTTGGAATATGGTGAGGAATTTTTAACTAAGGTAATACTATATGGTGAGAATACATATAGAAGTCTCACCCATTGGATGATGAGGATGTTATCATTTTAAAAAAGGGGAATTATACCACTTATTTTCATGATTATGAAGAAATGAAACCTCTACTGATAAAAATCATTACTTTCCCAATAGTAATGGAATACGACCATGGTCCATTAATCCCTAATTTAACACAATATTTTTTTTAATATTTTTATTTTCATTATATCAAAATAATTGCTTCTTTTTCATAGAGATATTTTATTTATCCCACAATTTCAATATATATTTTGATCCTCTACTCAATGACTTTAAAGAGATAACAAAAGTATCTCTTTTTGAGAGGTGTTGATATATTTATAGACTATATAAAATTTTGACTTATTTTAAAATTGTCATAATAATATTAAAAACATTGATGAAATGGTAAATAATATTATTATTCAATTAAATATTATAAATATTTTCAACATAAAAAAAACAAAAAAAAATATATTATATTAATAAATTCAATTCTATAATAGATAAATAAAAATAATTTAAATTCCAAATCATACAACTACAAAAAAACATAAAATATAAAAACTAAAATGGGGAAAATATAGAATCTTTAAGTCTACAAGAATAATCTTCCTAACATAATTCACAATAAAAAATTATTAATTAACCTATCAACACAATATAAAATTGAAATAAAGAACATTAAGAGTAATTGATTGGAATATTTAATAAAAGAATATTGTTTTATAATTAGAATGTAATGTGACTATTGGAATTGTAATTTGATCTTTGTGAATAATAACATGTTCATTAGGAATAGTAAATGACCATTAGAATTGAGATATTAGATCATAAAAAAATAATAAAATTTATTTTTCTAAAGAATGATTTATGTAAATATAAATATTAAAATTTCATCAAATTAATTATGATGATTCCAAAAGTCGTGTAAAATTATGCACATATTTAATAATATATATTTGAAATTATTTCAAAAAATAATAATTTTTATCTTAAAAAATAAAATTGTCTTTGTATTATATTTTTTTGAAAAATTGAATATAAATTTTCAATTCATTACATTAAAATATTTCATAGATTATTTCTGGGAAAATTCCTATAAAACATCAATTTTCCAGAAATTAATAAGAATAATTTTTTTTTCACATTACTAATGTATAAAAATTATATAATTATATATTTAATAAATACCAAATATATTATTGAAGTTGAAATTTAGACATGATATTTGTTTCATAAATAATAATTAATATATGAAAACAATTTATTTTCAGACCAAAAAAGACCCTTCCAAACTGAATGTCAATATTAATACCTTAAAATAAGAATTTCTTATTCTTTACACCTTTATTTTTTATACACAATTCACTTTAACTAATAAATGAGATTAATATTATTAAACCCATTTTAATATTTTTATATATGATTTATGTTTTAAAAAATTCCCAATTACTTGTATTAAATATCATATAATATTTTATTCAATATTTTATTATAAAATTTCCTCCTCCTAAACACCCTATAAATTCCATTGTAATACATAGGTATGTTATACATTGATCCAAAACTAATCACAATGGGATTTATAGTTTCATACAAGTGACGCTAAAAATAAGAGAGGGTATGTATCTATTAATTCATTAATGTTTTCATATTCTCATTGGTTATTTTCCAAACTCATTTAAAAAAATCATATATAACTATATATGAATCATTTTAACATAATATTAATGATTTTAGACTAATTTAATTATCATATTTTTTAAATAAATAAATTTTATACTTCCCTTTCCACCCCTTTTCATTAAAATACCATTACAAGTCGTTTAACCACCTATAAGGATATTTCCATGCCAACACGTATAATATTTATCATTGATGGATATTATAAAATATATATAATATATAAATATGAAAGTATATATATTTAATTATTATTTAATTATCCATTCTATTGTATAAATTAATTTGAACAATAGTAGAGAAATAAATGAAAAATTGTTGCATTTTGTGAAAATCATGATATCAAAATGATTCAAATTCCTCAATAGAAACCATGAAATATAATCCAGTTTTCATAATTCATAAATAATTTAAAGAATAATAATAATTAACTTATAAATCGTTTTATATTGAATATATTGTTTTTACACATGTGGAGTAAAAGCGATGAAATAAAGGGAATTATGGTAATGGGATAAATAAATGAAGTATTTTACTTTGGGTTATCTATCCATCTCATGTAATATTTTGAGTGAATATTCTATAATGTACATAGAATATCATTTTAAAATTATTCCCTTTTCATTTCTAGTATATAAATGTTTTCTACTTGATTTAATGTTAAATAAAATTCTTCTTTGAAATAGATGATCATTCCAAAAAAAAAAATTCACCTAACTTCAGTTGATTATTTGTCACAAAATATTTTTGATGATTATGGAAAATATTTTTACCCTATTCATTTGGGATCACAAGATTTTTTTCATGATTATTTTGATTAAGTCCTTATGAAACCCATTTATTTATATTGGTTATTTAATGACTGTGATGATTATACTCTCAAAGTGTCATGCATGATTATGTAAATATTATTTTGTGATATGTGGTTGTGGAATTTTATATACAATTAATTCAATAAAATATATGATGAATACCATAAAATAATGTGTATTATACATGAACATGATGTTATATTTGTTCATAATGAATATTTTATGAGTATGAAGATATGTTAGGTGTGAAAATGAATCTATCTTTGATCACATCTATGTTTGGGTTTTGATCATTATGGCATGATGTTTCATTTTTGTGCATTTCAACATTCAATTCCATTATGACATGTCAGATTCATGATGTTCATGATGATATTATTCTTATGATATTATTGTTATGATTTTTTTCATCAATGATATACTAATTCATTTTCCTTATTTATCCTCTTACAGGGGTTTTATCAAACCACTTTCATCAATGTATATTCTCTAGTGATTATATGTACTTAATAGAATATGAGGTTTTGGAAGAATATTATAAAAGTATTTAAATAAATGCTATTTTTCTTATTTACAGTTTATTTATCACGATAATTTCTCACAAACACTATCCCTTTAGATCCTAGATTTGTATCTAAATTATTTTGTTTCTCTTTATAATGATGAAATAGTCAGGAAATAAAATATTAGGGTGACTATAGGTGGTATGAGATGTTTTTTAGTTAATGTGGTATTTATTATTAATGGATGTTAGTTACCACTCCTAGGATATGTCTATGTATATGTAATCATCCAAGAGGTTTTGGTTTTATAAAAATGATATACATAATGATCCCATAAGATGTAAATATACAATTAATTAATAAAATGATTAAACTTTTTAATCATAACTTTTTTAATTTTATATTTTTCAATATTTTTCAATATTATAAAATACTAAGAAGTAGGAGAAATTTCGCCAACAACCCATGTTAATTAAATTACAATGACATTCCAAACAAAATCTCGAATTCCAAGGGAGGTGGATTTCAAAACATAATGGAAATTCATCCCCAGTGGACTCACTCTATGAATATTAAACTATGATTTATTAAACATTCTCTTATCCAAATAAATATCAACTAGACATTAATTCATTAATAAAATAATGACCTCTGATGCATAGTGGATCAAATTATCCAATTTTTTATTAATAGTGTTATAACTCAATAGATAATATATTTTATACAATAAATTTTTCCAAGAAGGAGATGGTTAATATAAACATTTATAACTTATATAGAGAATCTTATCTATTATGGGTTGTTATAATGTAAACCTATCCAAATAATAAAATGTATGATATGGATTTGAAATAATTTTAAAAAACATTTTGTTCAAAATATTTCCTTATAAATCTTCAAAAAAATGGAGAAATAATTCATAGAGATGAATAAAAAATAATATGACTCTATCCTGACTAATGTCGAAAACATCTCAATTATTAAAAGTTATGCCCCGTGATTTTTTATCAATAATGATATAAAATACATAGATTATTTTTTTATTTCAAACAGAACATTCTAAAGGAACTATCTATGCATAAATTTGGGGGTAATGAAGATGTGGATTGATTCTATCTCAATGTTAAGATGTAGTTCAGAAAATACCCCCATGGTTATTGTGGAAAGAATATAACAATTGAGAATAAATATTTTTTTCAATTGAAATGAATTAATGTGAATCTAATTACAAAAATATAAAAAATTTTGAAATACACATCATGGGAGTTTCATTAATTGTATGGAGAAATGATTAATGTATGGGAGAGAAATCCTCCAATATCATGACTGTTGAAGAGAAATAAATAATTATGCCACCATGATGGAGCATATGATGGAACCTCGTAATGAACCACCCATGGTACACTACATCAACTTTTGTGCTAAATTTCCCTACGAATGTAAGTGAACTAGACCCTAGTTCCATTATGGTAGTCCTCATATGAAAAAACAAAATCCATTAGAAAAAGGGAAACATTATTCCATCACAACAGATGAAGTGAAAAAAACAATGTCATACAATGTACACTTCATATTCACTCATGGATATAAGTGGTATAGTTTTATTTTGGTTCTATGGATTTATTTATATCCAACATGTTCCATAAATATTGAATAGAATCCCAGATACCATGACGTAGAGATATCCAGAGAAACCAAAATTTGTGAGATCATCACATCCCAAGTGTTGGAATCTTCACCATTGATGTATATAGTATTATTCTAATGAGAATTTTGTAATACATCTCTTGGTGAACTTATATTCAATACTGGGAATGGACAGGGTCTCATTATATAGATCACACATCATCTATAAAGAAAATGACAAATATTTTCATATTATAAATTAGACAATTTTTCTCTACAAATGTAAGGTTGATCATTAATCTATATCGTAAAATCCACCATTGGTGAGGTTTTTCATACCATGTGATAAAGTGAAATATTCCCACATGGTTCAATCAATGAAAGGTATAAACATGGATGACGTTACTGTATTTCGGTAATACACTGATTTATTTTCTAAAGAGTACCTTGGACATCCACCATATCATGTGCTAGAGTTATCTATGTATATCATACTCGAACATTCTCCCACCTCTAAATTACCATGTAGGATAGCCTCGATCAAAATAAAGGTTTATAGAAATAGTTTCATTAGAAGTTTACCATGCTATTCATATACCATAGTGTATCATCCTAGGGTTTGATCATTTACTTTGTCTAGAGGAAGGATGGATATATGTGGTTGTGAATCAATTATCCTACGATCAACATTATCACGATAAACCAAAAATATCTTCTACAAAGAAATGATGACATTATTAATCATCTATGGAATGTAAGAACATCAAAAACATGGATCATAATTATTGATATCAACAACTGAAGGTGAATAAATAATTTATTCAGAATATAGCTATATTTACAATGTATGGGATCTGTGAGTTCATAGTGATTCCCTTCATATGATCTAATTACAATAAAATAATCCTTTTTCTATTAATATAGTCATTATAAATTAGATCAAATAAATTAGGTAGAGTTTATCAATTATACTCTAATTTTTTTCAGGAAAAAATTTGGTACATGAAGTGCATCTATGGATTGTGTTGGTGAAATTATTAAAGGATAAAATGTATGTTATGTTATGAAGGTGTGAATTTTGGATTCCCAAAATTGCATTCATGGGGAATGTGATCACAAATGATGGAATTATTATATACCCTTCAATGAATATGGTAATTAGGGAATGCTCTATGGCCTCTAATATCATATAAATCTCTATTTTTACTAGATTATTTTGGCACTAGAAATCATTGTGAGAAATTTGTCACAATTTTCTAGACCGCTAACTTTGTTAACAAGTTAGCGGTTAAAGTATTCTTATATAAAATAATATAATGTAATATTTATGGACCTAAAAAATATGATAAAAATTAATTGGTACTAAAACTAAAAAAATAAGTGCATAACATTTTTGATATTCATTTATTCTTTGAAGAATGTATTATATTTTTTACACATGTATAATGATAATTTAATAGAATTTACCCCACGATATATGAATATCATTGAGAAAATCTATTGGGTGCATGCTATAGAGATAGTAGCTAGGATCATCCCTCTACTAATATCGTGAAACTATCTATATGGTGAATATTGTGACATATATATAGATTATAAATTCTAATGTATATATTCAAAATGATGGCTCTGAACATTTCACAAACAAGATAGTTAGGTTTAATCAATTACTATGATTTCTCTATTCATCTGAATCCATTATACGTGATCATACTAGATGATTCTTTAGTAGATAATAAACTTATACACTATCCATGATAAAGATTTAGTATGACCACATCTTCTTTTGTGTATAATGTATGGAACAAGAAATCATAATAATAGGGAATAAATAATTCCTTGACTAAATGATTGTCTAGCAATTTATTCATGAGAATATCATGCATGCACAAAGATATGATCTAAGTCTTCAATGATGATTAAATTTGTAAATGGTGGATTTGAAATGTGTTATACATTAATGTGGATGGTGTAATATTATTTGAAATATATTGTTTCGATTATCAC
Source organism: Viscum album (assembly GCA_963277665.1). Taxonomy (NCBI): domain Eukaryota; kingdom Viridiplantae; phylum Streptophyta; class Magnoliopsida; order Santalales; family Viscaceae; genus Viscum; species Viscum album. The sequence goes on along the minus strand of OY728142.1, from coordinate 387,258,320 downwards.
ATGATATAAAGAAAGAGAAATTGGTTAAAGCACATATCTATTCTTTCGATATCAATTGTGATAGTACCAAGAAGAAACATGATCCTTGAAAAATCTTTTGGTGGGAAGACATGAAGAATTTTTTTTTGAGTATATATCATGGTGATTGGTGTTTCATAGTGTTAATTAACTGTGGAATAATTATTAAGGTATGATGAAACCATTTCTTATACCCTTTTGGAAATGGGAGAATATCACTATGGACATCATCCCTTGTCTCTTGAAGTCATCCAAAGTACTCGATGTGAAAAAAGTTATTGTGGAACGACTCAACATCACATGAGACATCATTTAAATTTAATAAGTTTTTCTTTGAACAACATTCCAAAATATATTTGAATGATGTTTTGAGGGTACATGAGGTTCCACTTTTGATCGCCTCAGATCGTGATCTTGGGTTTACCTCTATATTCTAGAGAATTATTTGGTATTGTATAAGTAAAAAATAAATTATTTATAACATAATATCACCTCTAATATAAATGAAAATCTAAAAGAACTATTAATATTTTTGTGTACATGGGAGGATCTCACTCATTTGAATTTTAAAGAGAATATGATCAGTAAGTTCCATTGTTTTAGTTATCCTATAATAATAGATTCCACTTGTTCATTCAAATGAATCTAAATGATGATCTATAATGGAAGTTATGTAAAACTCAATTTATTATGGTGAACATGTGCAATGAAGGATACCTGACCCAAACCTTGTGAAATAAATAAAAAAGTATTTTCAATCATCCATTAATATATAATAGTATTATAATGTTAACAAATTATCTCTGTTGAAAACTGCTGAAGAAACATAGAGATTAAATTTGGGGACGTGTTTCCCTTTGAATATTATCTTAAATAATATTCAAGTTGTTTTTTTGGAATCAAATGTCTATAAAATGGCATATGGGTCCCTTTGAGATCCTTGATCACATAAGAGTAATGGCCTATCGACCAGAACATTCACAAAAAGGGCTCATGGTCTTGAAAAGTTCAATATATCACTCTTAAATTTACAAAATCAAGAGGTGGTACAACTAAAGAATCACATCTCATATTAAGAGAATTCATTGAGGTTTGAGAGGCTCGGGGGAGCTCTTGAGGTGGCGATGGAGATGCCCTATGTGGCAATGGCCGCTCCAACCCCTCCCCTCCTGGAGGGGGAGGATCCTTCACTACTGATCTCTAGAGGTCGCCCAATTCCCTTCGTCCCCTTTTCAAATCCTAATTTCTTTCCTTCTATTCAACAGATTTTTTAAGCCCAAAGTCATCAAACGCTTTAGCGGTCTCCCACAATTGTCGACTTCAAGTTCGAAATTCACTGAGGTGTCCTCTCTTCTTCATCTAACCTTAATTGTGAAATTTAAGCATCGTCAGCCGTCAGTTGACTTCTTCGATTATTGGATTTTTGAATCATGGGGTCTGCAAGATTGAGTGATGGTTGGGTTGATGGATTCCAGACACATCATAGTCTGATTTTCTACTGAAAATGACATGATTCTTGCCTGGTCGAGCGCTCCTCGGACCTGTGGTGGTTCGCAATTTCTGCTCATGAAATGGTCATATGATTTTCATATGCAATGGGACTCATAAACAATGGTGGTTTGGGTATGGTTTCTGGAGCTTCATATCCCCTTTCAAAACCCTTCTATTATTCGTAAGATAGGGAACATGGTAGGGAGGTATCTATGTTCATACAGTAGAACCAGGGTAGTGTGCCATCCGGTCTTGCTGAGGGTTTTTATTGAAGTGGATGTATCTAAAGAGAAAGTTAATATCTTCTAGATTTTCATGGGTGAGGAGTTTCATCACAAGCAGCGAGTGCTATTTGAGTCATGGTACGAGTTATATTCTTCGTGCAGGAAATTGAGGAACAATGTAGAAGTTTGCAGGCATAGGGATGTGAGCCACTTTGGCACTGTGAATGTTCAGGCATCTCAGGCCTTAGTTGGCCCCGCAGTTGGTAGTAGGAAGCCACTAAAGCTTAATTTCAAGCATGGGTTTAAGGGACTTGAAAGTGTAGTGTATGATGGTCTTGTAGGTGTAGCAGCTAAGTAAAAGTAGGTAGAGGTGTTGCCTTCTGAACCTAGGGTCACTGAAATATTCAATAGGTTGAGACATGACTTGGAAGGACCTCTAGGAGATACTAAAGTTGCATTGGTTGCACAGAATGGTGTTTCTCTACATGTTAGGAGGAATGATGGCTTGGAAAACCGCAATGCAGTGGAAGCAAGTGCTGGGATTAATGCTGGATGGTCCAGGGCATTGATGAAAATCATCAAGAGGCGGAGGCCGATTTGGTTCTGAGTAAGGAAGTGGTGGATCAGAAGGCTGGAAGTAATGACCAGGCTATCAGGAGCAGGGTTGAGGGGGTGAAACCTATGGCAGTGGAGAAAAAAGGTCCTGCAGTGCATGATTGCCCTGTTGCGGGGTCTTTAGAGGGATGTGTTGAGAAAAGTGGCTGGAATAAAGATGATGGAGGGGTCCTCATTAAAATTCCTATAAGAAACTATTTTTAGGGTTTGGAACAAGAGGATACAGAGGTGACTAACCCAGGAAACACTGGTGCCAATGCAGAGATTGGATCTCCAGAGGCTACTGATTCAAATGAAGAAATGAGGATGGTGTTGTATGAAGATCATGAAATAGTTGAACAGCCGCAATGCTTAGCATTAATTGATTCTATTGCTCAGTTTCATCAGAATCAATCATCACATTATAAAAATTTGGTTATCCCTGGGAAATGGGGGGAGGTCTCTAAGAGTGATAATGAAAATAATGGTGGATCGTTGAGGCCCTTGTATAGAAAAGTTATCAAAGGGGGATGTGAAGGTAGTTGAGAACCAGTAGGTAAGGATTTCCTCACAACGAAGGTGGCCGAGGAAAGATTGTTCTACTTTGCCAAATCAAATGTCTACTAGGTCATCGATAACAAAGGGAGGTGGGGCAGGTCTAAGTTAAGGTATGCAATATCCTAATTAATTTATTTCTTTGGAGCACATGAATTTGAGGAAGAAGTATGCCAAAATCCTGAAGCATTATGAAATCTCAAAATAGGAATCAGCCACTACGGAGGAAGATTTATATCATGGGAGTGGCGACGGGTATGGTTCTGATGGTTTCTAGCTTTTGTTTTTGAGGTTTTGTTCTTCTGTACTGAACTGTTCTTTTATTTTAATAAATGGTATATGGTTAGCCTCTTATGGCTTTCTGGGATAAGATAAGTCATTAATAATAATAGATCTTATATAAAAACAACTATTCAACTAGAAAACTCACCTCCTCTAAGTGTTTTGGAGGAGCCATAAGTATGAAATCCAAAGTGGTAATTAGTGGAAACAATGATGTAGACGTACCATCATCTATTCTCATTTGAGAATATTTGTTGAAATATCATGGATGAAAATATGAAAGGCGTAATAATGTAATGAATCCCATGATTATTAGTTATATTCATTCAAATATTAAAGATATACAAAATATAGAAAAGAAATAAAATATTTAATTTCTAAATTATATATCATTAACAAATAATTTATGAATTAAAATTCAAAAAATTAAACAAGACAAAAAATATAAAATATAAAGATAAAATGGGAAAAAATGGATATATCAAATCATATAGAATCATCTCCCCCACTAAAATCACTATTTAAGAAAATAAAATATAAGTAAAACAATCAAAATAATTGAAGATAGTAATATAGAACCATGAAAATATTTGAGTTTAATATTCAGTGAAATAATAAAGTGGAGTATATATGAGGTAATGTGACTCTTAGAAATGTAATGTGACCATTGTGAATAGTAACCTGACTATTGGGAATAATATCTCGACTGTTGGAATTATAATTTTACCTCAAAATTAAAAAATTATCATAAAATCATAATTTATAAGGATTTATTTATTAAAATATATTAATTATAATTCCAAAACAAATAAATATAAAGATTAAGACTTAATGAAAATATAAGCAAATTTTTAAAAAATAGTATTTTAATATATTTTATAAAAATCATAATTTTTAAATTAAATACTAAAATTACTTTATATTGAAATTTAATTTTTAAATTTATTATCACTCTTGAAATAAAACACTTTTAAACTATATAAGGACTTTTTTTAATTATCTAATGTATATCAATTTTTGGGTGAATATTAAAAATTTTGATTTTCACATCACCATTGTCTCTTTAATTATATTATTCATGATATAAAAATGGAATAATATATTATAGAATATTAGGTTTCTCCATGATATATTTTATTTCATATATAATTCATTTAAATATGATAAAACTAATTTCAAGCCTTAATAATTACTATCCAAAACATAACGTCAAAACTGATATCTTAAAATAATTATTTTTTCTTTCATTCCACATTCTGTTTTAAAAAAAAATTGAATTATATTTACATGGATATTATAATACCTTAAACTAATAATATTATATTTAAATATGATTTATACATTCATAAATTCAATAACACATGTTTTACCTTTGATATATTATTTTGTTCAATATTTTGATCTTAAATTTCCCCTCTCCTCACATATAAATATCGACTCTCCCTTCACATAGAAAACCACTCCTACCATACATATAAAATTATATTATCTTCCCAAATCCCCTATACTACATCTTTTATGATATTTATGGCCATACTAGGGAAATAAAAATCAGGTCTCTAAGGGACATATAGTGTTTTACAAGAGAATTTTCACCAAGGAGATAGTATGTCTCAGTTAACAAATACAAATTTTTTTATTCTCCTTCTCCTTTTTTATAAATTAATTTCAAGTAAATATTCTTTAAAATAACTTATTATTTAATTATAAATTATATTAATTCTGTTAACATAATTTAATTATAATATTTAGGATATATATAATGTCCAAAATTTCATGTATCTCCCTTTCAGCAATGTGTCGTTTACAGATAGTTAACCACTTAGAGATACATTTACATTAAAAAACATATTATCCTAATAACAAGTGGATATTATATTATATATATAGTAAATGAACATTTAATTATATTAATTATATTCTTTTGGAAATAAATTTACTAATGTATGAATTTTATTGAATAAAAATAGAGAAATAAAAGTGAAACATGAATAGTATGTGAAAACATTATATCAAAACACATTAAATTCTTCAAAAATAATTATAGAATATAATAAAACAATTAAAATAAAAAAAATTAGAAATTACTATAATTCTATTATTTATCAATAGTTAAATATATATTTGTTTCTTATTCATGGGGTGTGAAATTAAAGGAAAACAGGATTTTAGATAAACTGATTCTTGAACCCATATCATTTTCTTTATGTTATTTATATCTCATGATATATTTGTATTTAGTAAACCAAAAATGTTACATAAATATCCAATTACTATTATTAACTATTATTTATAGGGTTATCAATATTTTTGAAATTATTTTATGATGAAAAAATGATTTTCCAAAAGAAATATTCTTTCCAAAAAATTCACCTTTTAATCTTACATACTTGTTTCATATTCACCCATTAATGATGATATTTATGAGGAACATATATTATATTATACATTTGAGAACATCATTTCCATTCATAAAATAGGTTTTTTTTAATCCTTATGAAACACATTCTATTACATGGGTTATTTATTGAATATGATTGTTATATGTTCAATGTTACATGCATCATTATATAAATATTATGATACTACAAGTTGGCCTATAATTATATGTCCCTACAACAAATTAGATAAATTCATGCATCTGAAGAGATAATTTTTAACATTCATGAACATGATGTTAATTTTTTCATAATGATGACGTAATTAGTATTAACATAGTTTATGTATAACTATGACATTAGATTTGTTCATATATAAGGGCATTAGTTACCCACTATTTCACGATGTTTCATTTTAATAAATTTATACGTTACATGACACCATAACTTGATACCTTTATGATGATGACTTTGATATTATTATTATGTTATAATTTTGAGAATATTCTCACCCATGTTATATTGATTCATATACCTTATTCATTATCATTGATTTCTGTTAGTAAACCCCATTCATTGATGTATATCCTCATTTGATTACATTTACTATTGATAATATGATATTTTAGTAGGATGAAGTACAAGAATTCTATTATTTGTTTTATTATCATGTAAAAGTTATTTTTATGATTTTTTCCCATACAATATATCTTTTGATCTTGTATTTTTAATATTATTATGATTTTATTTTTAAAATGGTGTAATTATCATGTAAGAAAAACTATGGTCACTATAAATATTCATGTATAAGAGTAATATGAAATTATCAATCACTTATTGTTTCATATATGTTAGTAATTTAAGAATCTTATTTACCCTATACTCATATATATCATTAAAAATGATGGACTTAAGGTTATTGAGTGGTGAATGGATAATGTTTCATTTGTGGTAGGAAAATTTGGATGATTACTCAATGAAGGATAATTTCATCATTTTTTATGATGGTGATTTTCATATAAATCACTCAGGGATCTAGTAATGGTAATGGAATTCAAATTCTCCATGGACTAGTATTAGATGTTCATATATTGAGAGGAGAATTAACATTGATTATTGTTGACACTACTTGAAAAGGTAACCACAAAATTGGAAACCGTTGGATATTTAAAATCCCAATGAATGATTCAATGAGTACAAAAGGAAAATCCATAATACTCCCAAAGGTCTACACAACCGAGCTACACACCGGACCTCCACGCTAGAAGATGTGTTATGTCCTTGCACAAAGAACCTATATGGAGGACCTGCGTGAAGTACCTATGTCGGCAACATCTCTTCGACGAGACCCATTTGTGCCTACATGTAACGCCCTTGGGATCCCTATTCGAAGACTAAGAAAAAAAGTTAAAGACTCTATGAAGCTCCCATTGTGTAGATCATTCACCTAGATCTCTAAAATTGGCTCAGGTAGTTCTCTGACCTTCTAAATAATGGATATCTAAAGGTGATAAGAATGTTTTGAATTTCTTATCATTCTTCAGTCTTCATCCACATTTACGTAGTATATCAACATGCCACAACTGTGTGGTACATATGTGTGTCGTACCTGCACGATAGGGAAACGCGGGGTACCTATGTAGCATACTTTCACGAGGTACTTACATGACCATATAAAGTCCCATTCTTTAAAACCATCCATAGAAGGGTATCTCCTTCCATGGTTCCATTTTCTGAAAGGGGATATGTTGAATCCTCCACCAAAACGTAATGACTTCTCAAACCTTTGGGTAAGGAAAATCATCGTATCTCTAATTTGGGTTTGTATTTCCACAGTCTATGGTTTTTCCACACGTGTTTCAGAATGGCTTTAGGATTCATGGGATTTTGTGGATTTGTATTGCCATAGTCAGATGGAATTTTCTCCTAGAAAGAGTGATAAGAAGTTCTCGGTTTGGAGGATGGTTGGTTACCAGCCTTGCACTTCTCAAAGAGGTGACTCGGGGCCTTAGGTCTCTTGTAGGGAAGGTAACCTTTTAACTTTCCATTCCATGAAAGTATAGAGGAAGTATCCCTCCCCAACCGTAGCCAATTTCTAGGTTTCCATCTTTGTATAATACCCTAACCTTCAACCCTTATTCCTTACATTAGAAACTTTTTCAGTGTAAATATATCATAGGGAGGGGTCATTGCCTCTCCCTCTTCCACAGTCAATGTGTCCTCTTCCATTAGTAGGGAGGAAAATTTTTGAACTCTGAACTATGATTTCTGAGTCATTCATATCCTCTTGTTTCAAATGCTGAGCATGACTCACGTGGGCTTAGAGATACGTGATGGTTGCAACATATGCACAAACATGTTCCAAATGAACTATGAGAACTCTGATTCCTGTTCAATCGAGGATAAGTAAGAAGCCTTTTTAGGGCCGGAGATCACTTGATATCCTCCTCAAGAATCCAACCCTAATTCCCCCAATTTGGGAATCCTCCTATGGAAATAAACCCCAAATTCAATCCTCAAATCATCAAGGCATCCTTTTTAAGCATGTAAGCCCAAACCCATCTCTCTCATAGGCCTATACTCTCTTATGGGACTTATCAAACTATGTGGGCTTTGATTCCCAATAATATTGGATATGTCGGAAGCCTCTTTGAGGTTCAACCCCAACACTCCAAATCAACCCTGTTCTCTTTAGGCCATATTCCCAAAGAGGATTGATCCTACTAGGAAACTCATATCCTTTCCAAGTTTCATGGGTTGATTCATCATAAGTCTGACACTATGTTTCATCTAAGCACCTTCTATTTAGTGGTTCTTATCATAGGACCTTAAAAGGTATGACTTTTCTTACTAATCGAAACCAAACTACGAGGGTTATGATTCCTTTCACAAGGATTCATAGGTATCTCATTTTTTAAGCACTATCCCAAGATTAAAACAAACATTCATCTCCCTAGATGACAATAAATTTTAGTGTGCCCCTTTATGTGCCTTAAAAACCATTATCATGATAAAGTGGATTAAAGTAATCTCTAATAAGTATATTAGAGGATACCATTGATGGAAAACCTCAAATACATACATATGTTTCCATTGATGAAGATCCTTGAATGCATACTGATGATTCTAAATTTTACAGATGTTATTAAGTGATTGTAAATTCTAAGGGATAATTATGATATACGTGTTGAATTAATTAGTATTCATTAAAATATATTAATTCTAAAATGAGAGTCTTGGATTTGACAATAATTCTCCTCAAAAGGGTGTGATGAGTCTGACCTCTCATCCTCTTGACCAATGAACATTCTTAAGTATCGTAATGTTTAAAACATAATGAATGCTTGCATTTGGAATAAATATCATATTTGGATAAAAAAAATTTCAATGTTTCTAGTTCCATGAATAAATCTAATGGAACCCGCCTATAAATTGTTATTCTTAAATCTAGAACATGTTTCAGGGAACTACAAAAAAAATGGTGAACCTGATGTAAATCCTTAACCAAGTTAAAATGTTACTCATATGTTGGGCCCCTATAAAGTAATAAACAAAGGCCAGAAAAATTAATAAATCACACATGTATCCATCTAAAAAGATTTTTCTTTAATTAAGTTTTTCATTGTTCTCAGTTTTCCACAGAACTCCCTTCAAACCCAATAATGACTTTCTCCAAGGCAACATCCGTGAACTTCCCGACTGATGCTCAAAATGGATCTCCATCCATGGGAAGGATGTTATCACCAACCCTACATATTCAACACTGGGTCTCTAATGTGCTGAAAAGGAATATCACCAGCACGATACAATCTCGACTTTGGAGGCTACTCAATAGGCCCTCCAGGTCAATAATAATCTGCGATCATCTAGCCAACAAAAACCAATGATCAAGAAGCAAACGGTTCCAACCATCGTCTCCAACTGTTTTGGGTATTTATCACCAGAACACAACAATAAATATCTCCCATACTATAGGGAGGTATATTAAGAGGACACTGAAGGCCACAATTCAAGAATACATGAGTCCTTCATGAGGAATCCCACTAGCAATCGCTGCCAGAATCAGGTGATAGTGTATCCCTATCAAGATGGGCGTGTTTCCTCTAGATGTTTGACCCTAGCCACTCAGACCAGAGCATGCAAGAAGAACCACCATGAAAAACATTCGGTTAACAGGGAGCATGTTCTCACCTATAACTGCATTAGAAAACCCCATTAAATTAACATGATGGTAAACAACGAGCGAGCACATGCACCCGTGAGTCCTAATTTTTCTCCTCATCAGACTCATCTAAAAGCAGCCCACCAACCCCACCAGATAAACCCAATGGAGTACTGTGAATAGGTACATACACCTATTTACACGTTATCATCCAGTCTTTAGGCTCGTATGACTACATTTAAAGTGACCTGTCATTCTAATATGGTGGCAACTGGTAAATAGAAAAATACACCTATTTACAATCACCAATTCTATTAGTAGTCTCATATAATTGTATTGATGGAATACCATCAACCATACTTGATGGAAAATATCTAGTAGGAACATACACCAAAAAATGTTTATCAATCCTTGCAAAAGTGTCATTTGGTAGCTCTCAAAGAAGTCAGTCGGAAAGCTCCGATTACCAATTTGGGGCAGAACCAAATCTCTTCCCTTATGCGTGATTACTGTGAATATCTATTGATAGGAAAAGGATGATAGGAGTAGGAACATACCCCTACTCCAGATATGTAATGGATGTATATTCATGTTTCTGCTACTGATGACACCAAATGCATCTTATCAATGGTGAATGAGTAAACGCAAATCCCTGCCCATATTATAGAAGCAAGCCGGGATATTTTTACAACTAATTCAGCATTATCAGGGGAACATACACATAAATATGTCCTCACACATGGCATGACACATCGGTATTCCATCCTCGTGCAGATACAGACCTCTATTATATCCAGGTGATTCATGGGGTATACTCTCCCATATCATATGGACAACATGATCAGGAATATACACCATATCCAATTGGAGGTAACCTATTTTTTCTGGTAACAAATCCAAGGAAGGCACATATACTTACCCATGATAACCAATTTTCCACAAAAGTGGCCTCATAAAAGTATAAGAGAACATCCAAGAAGAAATATCATCAAATACCATTGTAAAATGAAGAGCCATGTTATTATTTATCACTTCTTAATGCTGGTGTTCTTGGAGCCGTCAGACATTTATCTATTGTTGCTCAAGATCATACCCTCTCATTACCAAATTTTAGGAGTGGTAGTTGTAATTCTGAAGTTTCTCACAAGAAAATTCCTTATTATGGCTTTCTTCGTGAACATTCAGTCAATCCAGACTGTATATCCTTGGATGAGAGCCACAACAACCCTCCATGTAGCCATAAGAACAAGGAGCTAGATGATTTATCCCGTTCTGTAATCTATCATGGTGACCCTCCCCATGATGGAATTCACTTTGAATGTCCACTCAATAGTATTATTTCAGTTTGTCCAAAAACTTCTATAGTTGACAACGTAACAACAAGAAATCCATCCTATCTTGAGGCACTAGCAAACACAATGTCAGTCATGTCTAATGCCTTCTCATTGATGGGTGAAAAACATTATCAATTAGAATACATCTAAAGGGATTAGTCATTCTCTGAACCTCCCTTGGGTCATTTATCCTCTAATACAGAGCATCCACATTGGACAGACCAAGGGGAGAAACCTCTAGTACAAGATGATGAAGACATGTTAAACATGAGGAAAAATTTAGCTAAATTTAAAATACTAGTCATGTTCTGGCCATAAGAAAATTATCAGTTTGATATTCCAAAATTGATGACAGAATATTGCATTCATTACAATCATCTCAACTTATGGAAAACCTTTCATCATTTGAAAACTAAACTATTACAATATGATGAATATCAAAATCATATAAAGTTAATAAAAGGCTTACATAATCAAATTAAAATGGCATCTCTTTTGTTTTCCCAACATCCAAGGGTTGAAAAACAACAGATAACCCTTCAGCGCACATTTTTCAAGGCTCTAAAGAGGCTACACCAATTAATTTTGATTCCCCATCTAATGTTCGCATCAGTGGATGGGGTGAATATGGAGCATTGAATTTCACTACACTCTGAAATAATCAAAGTACACCAAAAGTAGTCTCATGCAATATTATTTCCCATGGCCTGCAACAATCAATATTTTTTCTATGTAATCAAATGTATGCTCAAGAAACAGTCTCAACCAGTTCTCATCCAAATCAATCCAAAAAATATGAAGTTGTTGAATTACATCTACATCAAGCCTCTAAGAGTATTGATAAGAAATCTTATTTGAAGGATGTAAAGCATTAGAGGATTCAAATGTTTGAAATAGCATAATGATCTTCTGAAACATGTGATTTAAGTAATTTTCGGATGATGCACCCAGCTAATGTCCGAAACAAAATCCCCAAAATCATAAGAGCAGTTGCACAAATTTAAGATGTAGTAATTCATGAATCACCCCAGCTTTCCACACTGGTGGCTCATTTAAAGAAACCTTCAAATTCCTTAAACAATGTTCAAAGATCTGAATTAGAATAACAGTATCAACCATAGCCTGCAAGGTTGGGGCTATTTCGCATCTACAATTCCCACTTCAATGGAAGTCAATTTTCTCCAGATTAGGTAATAAGCCACAAGGAAAGAATACATCTTAACTATCCAATGATTCCCTTTATGTTAATTTCCACCAAATGGTACCAGAAAATTCTTCATATTGGAGAATGGAGTTTAGTTAAAGATAAAAATGGAGATGATGTACCATAAACACTAACAGAATTCCATTAATGAGTTATGCATCAACGAATGTTATCAATACCATTGCAGAAGATCCTCCAAAATATTAATCCAGTTCAAGGTAATCAGAAGATGAAGTTCTATTCCATAATTTGATACACAATGAGGCCAATAAAGAAGGTGTGTGTACTCAGAATCAAAGGCTTACCCAAAATCTAGGTGTACCTTCAAATAACCAACCCCCACTCTCCGAAAAGCATCTAATAAGGGGAAAGGAAAAAAGTAATATTGAATCTCACTTTCCTGCTGGAGAAGTTCAATCCCTTTCACATGAAGATTGACTTTCACAGCAAGAAGAGGTAATTAAGGAGTTGGAAAGACTCAATACTGAGTTACATTAAAACAACATTTCAGCTAGATGTACTTCTGAGGAATTTACTCAACTTGCAAATCCTTTAAAAGCTCAATAGAAAAGAGGACTTTTAGTAACTATAGATGCGGATAATCATTCCCCTCCATTGGGTACACAGTCAAGGAAGAACCATATACACCATGATAGATATGTTCCCATAGTTTTTCTATAGTCGATATCAGTAACACCATGATTGGTATTACCGGTCGTTGCAACATATCATGCTCCAGTTGCTATACCAGAACAGATTCCAGCTCATCTAGATGTTCAAAAAATGCTTATGAATAAAATTGAGGCATTAGAAACTCGTTTGGAATATATTGAGGAATGATGTGCACCAGTTCAGCTGGAAAACAGCGCTTACCACGAATGGGTGGATGAAATTCCTCACCCACCAAATTTTGTGAATACCAAACTCCTGATTTTTAATGGTTCGGGAGATCTGTAACAACACATAACACATTTTGTTTCCCATTTTGATCCTATGATGGGAACTTTTCAACAACAATAATTATTTAATCTTAGGTGTTTTGTTTAGTCATTACAAGGACCCAATTTTTTCTGGTATACAATTCTGTAATCTCAGTCAATTACTGGGTGGGAAGATCTCCATCCGAAATTAATTCTCCAATTAAGCTCAACATTACTAAAGGTGATAGTTTTATTCATAAAATTTATGTACAAAAGGAAAATGAAATTGTTTCAGATTTAATTTCTTGTAGGTTGGGATTAACATATTCCTTAAGTATAGCACTCCCTCAAGAAGAGTTGTAGAAAATTTGTGTGGAAAATATGTGGGATAAATTATGCAATCCATTGATCCCTGGGAAATACAAAGGAGGGTTTTGATACCATACATCAATATCTCAGCAGATATAATACTCTATTATAGAAACTAAGGCTAAAACTCATGTAACTACAGTAGTTCTAGGAAGGAGAATAGGAATGGTAGAAGCTACTATACATACACACAAACATGCACTTATACCAACTTCTACTTCAAGAACTTTATCATACTAAAGGGATCCGCCTCCTGAGTATCAACAGAAATGACAGCCTCGTCATGATGATCAAGGAGATCAAAGGTGAAAATAGTTTGATGAATTAACGAATAAAATCTATTATTTTAGGAATGAGAATGTTCTTGGATACTTTATCTCAGCCATAAAAAACAATTTTGTTCAGTTGATAAGGCTAATAAAGAGAAAGAAAGACAGAGATGAAGATCATCCACATTATTTTCCCTTTCATCGGATGATGGGACACCCCATTCATGAGAACATTATTTTCAAAGACCTTATACAAATGATGGAAGACTCTGGACAAGTGAAATTGAAAATTTCATCAACTCAAGTAGCATATGTCACTTCCCCCAATCCAGAAGAATAATGAGAATGAAAAGTGTATAAAAGTAAAAATGTGCAAAAATATGATTTCTGGATGATCGGGAAAATGATCAACCGGACTCATGTTATTTTAATAACATAGTTGAAATAACCAATTTTTTCTTGTTCCACTCCTAAAAAAACAAAACCATCTTCATCAGAAGTTCGTTCCTTAAAGAAACAAGGTGGTCATAAGGATAAAGAGTAGCCAGAAGAATATGAGCCCGCATCACAGACAAAATTGTGCATAACCCTATATGATTTTATTCTATCTATTTCAAAATCACTGGCACCACACCACAAAATAGTACAACCATAAGTAACATGTTAGGCAGAATCCTCATCACACGAAGAATTGATCTTTGGTTCAGTTAATGTAATATGTTTAATAGATCCTTATGCCAATAGTGAATCAAATTGTATTGAGCCAGAATTTCTTGTGCCTAATTGGGGATCTAGAGGAATAGGTCAAGATTGAGAATATAGAGGAAGACGTGGGAATTGTAGACACTGTCATTTTAACTCTACCACTGCTAAAACCATATATGCAGTAGAAACTCATGAAAGAGACCTTTTGCAAGATCAATAAGAACAAAGAGTTTCTTCCATGAAAAGAAAGTCTAGTTCTGGCACAATTGTCCTAGGGGACCGATTATGAGATCCACCATATTCTTCTCAGTCGATGAATATACATTGTCGGTCTAATTTACCAAAGTTAGTGGTATTTCTCACTTCTGTTTCATCATATAATACATCTACAATAGAAGCATCATTATCCAAAGAACCTTCAAAACCACATCTCAATACTGGGAAATGCTTATATTTGGATAAAAACAATGATTTCATGAAACAATTGACGCATGTACGTGCATGTTATCAATTTTGGATTCTATTAATCTGTTAGAAGATCTTCGAGAAGAACTCAATGAGGCCTTATTAAGTCCTTAAGAATTTGAAACCGATGTTTCTTCTACTGAAAATTACCATATAGAGAATGATTCTACAGAATTTCATACAGTCATATCTTTTATAGATGATGATGAAGAACATGTGGTACATGGACACATCAGACCTTTATATATGTCAGGAAGGGTAAATGACATGGATATCCGATGATACTTCATTGATAATGGCTCCGGGTTCAACCTCATTCCTGTTCGTACACTTCGTCGATTGGGTCTGACTGAATATGACTTATCTCCTTCGACATTAATGTTGTAAGGATATAAAAAAATTAACAAGAACCTTTGGGAGAAATTACACTTGGAACATATTATGAGATATTTTTTCTAATTCAGATTTCATGGTTGTTCGTCATGTCACAACCATCAATATTATTCTTGGAAGGGCTTGGTTACAACCACATGAATCCATACCATCATCTTACCACCAATTTCTGAAATACTGTTTCAATTTTCAAATTGAAACATGGTATGGTGACAAGGCTCTGTTCAAAACATGTAAATCTCAATACATTGAGTCAGAGTTTTATCACACAAAAGGAACAAAGTCCTTGACAAAGGAGATAACTAGTGTTAATGCTCCAAATGGACTGGAAAAGATTCCAAAAATTCCATTCATACATTTGAGTACAGATTATTTGTTACCCATCAATCAAGTTAAAACGGTAAATCCAAACCCATGCACTCATCCCATAATTCAGATAATGTCAATTGCGACAATTGAGTCTGATAACCTGGGAGAAATTATTAATACACCAAGAAATTATGGAAGCTTGAATGGAGATGTTTTTATTTCGTCTCTTCAACTACAATGAGCTTCTACATCATTAATCATATTAAAAGAAATTGTAGAAATATTATTAGAAGACAAAGATGCTGATTCTCAATCCATCAATCCATCCTTACCACTAGAAGACCCGTAATCACCAATAGGGTAATATATTGTGGCTTCTTCTTTGAGATGTTAGAATACTAATTTCCCCCTAACATTGGGGGTTTTTCCTTGTCGTCTACCATAAAAATGGTATCATAAGAAGTGAACATAATGAAGAAGAAGAGAAAGATCTCAGGGATTCTCCTCCATCATTTTAAGAATGTGTTTCTACCATCGTGGGTGAACTCAGAGAAATAAATATAGGTACAAAGAAGATCCATGGATCACCTTAATTACTGAAACCATGACCTCTGAGGAACAAGAGTTTTATAATTTTTTATAAATCAAAATAAAGATAGATTTTCATGGAATTATATGGAAATTCTAGTTCTTAATCATGATGTAGCCACCCATCATTTGGGGTTTCCAGAAGAACATCATGGGTTGAAGCAAGCAACAAAGAGAACACACCCAACTCACACCTATAAAATTTAAGCTAGATTTGATAAGATTATAAAGGCTAACTTTGTCAGGGAAATTTAGTTTCCCAAATTTCTAGTCAATATTGTCCAAGTGAAAAAGAAGAACCGGAAAATTAGAGTCTGAATTGATTTCAATGATCTTAACTATCATTGTCCTAAAGATGATTTTCCAGTTTTGATTATAGAACATCTAATTGATGGAATGGATGTCTATGAATATTTTCTTTCATGGATGGATATTTTGGGTATAATCAAATTTGAATGGCCCTAGAGGATGGATAATCTACTGCCTTTAGAGCTCCTCAAGTTGCGTTTTACTATCGGGTAATGCCCTTTGGCTTAAAGAATGCAGGTGCGACATAACAACATTCCTTGAACCATATCTTCAAACCCATCTTAGGTAAATTTCTTTAATGTCATGTGGATGATTTGGTAGTTAAATCCAAACAACGTTCTAGTCACTCAGCTGATTTAGAAACCATATTTCACAAACTTCGGCAACAAAATTTTAAGATGATCCCCTTATATTGTTTTTTCAGGGTAACCTCAAGAAAATTCATTGGCTTTTTGGTACACCATCGTGGTATTGAAGTTGATCCCAAGAAAACAAATCAATCATTGGAATGTCACGTACTCAAAATATGAATGAATTGAGAGGACATCAAGGATTCATGTCCTATATTCGGTTCTTTATCACCAATTTGGAAGGAAAATGCTAAACATTCACCTTATTAATGATGAAAGGAATCACGTATCAATGGACTAAGGATTTCGAAGAGTCATTTGATATATTAAAGAAATATTTCTTGAAACCAACAATATTGATGTCACCTATTGAAGGAATACTACTCATTCTCTATGTGATCTCTTCAGAGCGATCACTAGGTACCTTAAACACCCAAAAGAATGATTCCGGAAATGAAAATAACCAATATTATCTCAGTCAAACTATACTTGATGCGGAAACTCGGTATTCAAGTATTGACAAGTGTTTCATTGAATTAATCATTACTGTTCATAAATTGAGACATTACCTGCAACATCATGAGGTCCAATTGATATCTCGTAATAAACCACTAAAATTTATCCTCAGTCGTCCTATTCTTAGAGGACATCATGTACAATGGGAGGTTATTTTGCTATAGTTTGGTATATAGTTTGTGCCTCAAAAGGCAATAAATGGCCAAACTCTAGCTGATTTTCTTGCTGAGTACCCATCTGTGGAAGACACATCATTTAATACTGATCCTCCTGATGAAGAGGTCTTCACTATTTAATATAATTCCAAAACATGGGAAATGAATTTTGATGGTGCTTATAGAAGTCCAATAGGGAAGAGACTAAAAAATCCTATACTCAACAAGGTTGGATTGGAAATAGACCTTATTTCTCTAGAAAAGGTAGTATGCCTTATTAGTTTCTATTATCAGAAGGTGGTACCAACAATGAAGAAGAGTATGCCACTCTCATACCAGGTTTGTAATTATCTCTTCCAGTGTAAATGGATCATTTAAGGGTAAAAGGTGATTCAGAATTTTTATTCAAACAAATCAATGGGGAATACTCTATTAGAAAATAATAGTTATTCCTGTTGTGTGATTACGTCAGAGAGTTAATGGCTGAATTTCCCTCAGAGTTGACATTGTCCTATGTCTCGCATTCACAAAATTCCCACGTAGATGCACTAGCTAATGCAGCTACAGCCTTGGATGATCCAAATCAGGATGAGACAGTTATCAATATAACCCATCGCCACGTAGTTTAACATTTTTTTCCTACCATAAGGAATGAAATTAATAAAAATATCCCTATTTCTGAACTATATGGTCATACCACAGGATGGAGAACATCCATCATGAAATATCTTCAAAATGGGATACTTCCACCAAATAGTGCTATGATGGGGCGGATCTAGCGATGAGTGGCCAATTTTACTTTTTATGATTGTATATACCCCCAAAAGATTATTTACAAGAGAGGAATTTATGAAATTATTTTCAGATGTATTGTTGGAGAAGATACCGTAACTGTGATGAAAGGACATTTAGGAGCTTGTGGTTCCCAACAATCCGGGCACATACTCTCTGATCAGATTTGATGGCTTGGATAATTTTTCCCTACATTGACACATGATTGTACAAATATAACTAAAAAATTCTATCCATGTCAATTGAATTCCAACTTCATTCATCAACCCCCAGAGTCTCTACATACAACTAAATAATCTTGGACATTTGCCACATGGGTAATGGATGCAGTAGGGCCTTATCTTCTAGCCATGGTTAAGCAGTTCAAGTATATTCTCACTGATACTAATTTCTTCTCTAAGTGGGCTGAGGAAATATCTCTCAAGAAAGTTGGGGCCAAAAGCATCGTTAGTTTTTTTCAAAATGAATATCATCCCTAGATTTAGAGTCCCTCATACTATTTTGATGTACAATGGTGCTAATTTTTTTTCTGTTGAAGTAAAAAAGTTATATCAGAAATATAATATGAAATCCAACCACTAATATCACTATCATGCTGTAACGCCCCGACCCCAGTTACCCAGAGTCAGTGCATTATTACATAACATTGGCATGATCACAAGAAAGATCAAATCTCGAAAGACCGATTGGTTTAGTAGCCTTGGAAGCACTAGATATATTCATAAGTTTTACATTACATCATAAAATGAAAAACTACTACAACAACATAATGTTTCCACAGTCCACACTATAATCCCCTCATGATATCCCTGCAGGTCATTCATAACTTACATCTTCACATCCTGGGAAAAATAAAACATAGAAAAGGGGTGAGCTCAAATGCCCAGTAAGGATAACAATATAGCGGAACATTCAAAAATAAGCATAAACATTTAAGGCAATGAATTACTAAAACAAAAGCCTTTTAAACTTGAACTTCAACATAGTATGGCAAAAGTAAAATGAAATAATGCCATTTAATTATTCACATGGATATTCTACTAATCGAATAATCACATGCAAAAATCAATAACCACTTTCATAATGTTGGAATGCATAATTCTGAACTTTAATTTCTTTGTCAAGGCCTCATCCCAAGACCTTGGGGCTAACTGTAACCGGAACCCAACCCGGAGTGCCTCTAATAACCGGACACCAACCCAGAGTGCCTCTAATAATCGGACACCAACCCGGAGTCCTTCTAATAACCGGAGACCAAATAAAAGGGCTTACTTTTACCAGTCCCTAACCTGGAGGGCTTACTTTTACCAGTCCCCAACCTGGAGGGCTTACTTTAACCAGTCCCCAACCTAGAACATACTTGTCCAACACATTCATATGAAGTAAAGGTTGAAATATAACAGAAACATTCTTATTGGAACTAACATACGAAATGTCAATACTTTACTCATAAACCATGAATGCTATATAAATGGCACATCCACTATCAAACATATCACAAAACATTAAATATAATATGGAAGTTTTGTATCATAATAAATCAACTTCAAATAAGCGTAAAATCCGTCAAAGGATGTTGACATAGATGAAATCAAAACACTTTTTAGAGAAATATCACTTTCTATTTTTGAAATCATTTAAGAGCCATATAAAATAAAACATTTTCTTGAAAATGTTCTTATAAGCTTGTAAGGGAATCTTTGACGATTTTATAATGGCGGAAAATAACCGCACCCGCCGTATAAGTTAAAAAAACATTCTTATCTTAATTCTGTCGAAAGGGCTAAGAAGCACCTTGTATGGAAAACGACGGAAAGATTCCCCTATAAACCTCTTATAAAAAGTCAAACAAGGGTATAAATGACTTTAACCAATATTATTTTAAATATTAGAAATGTTTTGAAATACATTTTGAAGAAACATGGACGTGGATGATAACAAGGTCCCAGTAGATAATTATGTATAAACAATCTCGGATAATGAAGAGATTGCGAAATAAATCCTTACCTTGTACTTTTCCTTGGTTGGGGTAGGTTAACGTCCTTTATAATGGTGAAATAATTGTTATTAAATTATGCAATAATCATATACATTAATATGATATCATATATGATCTTTTAATATTGATTTGATAATAATATCTTAGTATTATCGTTGTTTCTGGTGTTAACTTACTTGTTTTCTTTTATATGTTTTGTTACGTAAGACATGTTTGTAAAGGATAGGTTTTATATTATTCATATCCAGAATGATATCAAGTCCTTAAACATAATTTTTTAAATCATCAAATGATAATTATACTTGAATGGATACGATGGAGAATGAATCTCATCGCGTTCGTGGAGACGGTAGTCCGTACGTACGCACGAGCGACAATATCATTCTTTTGATATTAAAATAATATATAATGGATGGTATATCATATATACAGAATCCTTAACATGTTATATTTATTATTTACATGAGTTACACATCATTATTATACCCATAAAAATAATATTATATTGAATAACAATTACACCACGACGTGGAGACGGTAAGCCGTACGTACGCACGTATGGTGACATGTTATTCAAAGGGTGGATAGAATACTGAATATGGTTATACCATATTTATAATAACATCACAGTATATATATGATACTGGATTTATTATTTTAGAATGGTAACAACAAATGAAGAAGAAGTGGAAGAAGAAATGAACTTAGAAAAGGGTGGTGAAATCATTACCTGTTCTTCGGGTTCTTCCTTTTGATTTGATCAAAAGGCCTCCTTACGTTGGATTTATGATAAAACTAAGGCCTCTAGGTTGTAATTAGGGATGTTGGGAGAGTATTTGGGCAGAGTTTGGCCGAACCAAACGGCTTTGAAGGTGTGAAGAAATGGGAAGGAGGAGTGCCTTTTTATAAGAGGGGTGAGGGGCACCTTTGGAAAAGCTAGAAATATTAGTTTATAATAAATTCATATTCGGTTTACAATGGCTCCAAAGTAGACTATTCAAAAGTTAGGGTGGGTATGGGTCGAAAAAAACTCAACCAATATAATTTAGACAGGTTTGGGTACTTATATTAACCTTATCTTTAAGTATTAACTTTAAGTTAATTAGTTTCACTTTTACAATGTCTCTTTGTATTTTTATATAATATGGTTAATAAACGTACTACATACATCCAAGAGACCCCCAAGTGGTCCATTAATGATGAACCTATCATGATATAAGTCTCTTGGCCGAACCTTAGATTTTTAGGAATTTAATATCAATTAATAATAAAATATATGTTTTAAGAACTCTTTTATGTCAATTTTGACACTATTCAATAGTTGATTTTTTGTGAAACTCATAACAGATTGATTACTTAGAACAAAGTAAATTAAATCAATCCTAATATATCATATTATCCTAGAAAATCAGTTTTATTCATTAAAAGTTTCATATTATATTTATTTGGGCATTTATAATATCAATTATTTTAATTTTTCACTATTATAGTAATTACTGTATCATCATTGTGTCATAAATAAAATATAATATTTAATGTCTAAAAATTATAAATAAAATATCATTATGTAGGAAATATTTTTATATTTCTAGTTAATATTTATAATCCAAAAGCCAACATATATAACCCTATGTAACAATTGTTTTGCTAAAAGATATATGCTTGTGTCATTTTTGTATTCATTTTAACTTCATTAATATAAAGTGTCATTATCACTTACAAGTGGATCCATGGGGTCCCAAAATAGACCCAAAGATGCCCATGGTCAAAAATGTATCAACCAATAGGGCTAAGACACGTTTTAGGGTAATTTAGTATTATTATAATATTATTTTTTAACCCTTATTTACCGGATTTACCCTTAACCATGGTAAATAAAATATTTACCGCAGTAATTATTCAAAATGTCTAAAAATAAAAGTTACCTATTTACACAATTTGAACATCCTGATTCCAAATATGGAATCCATTTTCCTAAATTCAAAACACAGAAGTGGCAGAAATTAATTTAAAATTAATTCCCGCAGTCAAAACAAAATGCGTGTTTTTAAGAGATAATAACTATCAAAAGATTGACACTTGTTTATGTTTGGTTTAATTGTAAAATTATGTCCAATGACAAACATTATATTAAATGGTAAAAATATATTATAAATATACTTTTAAACCACTCAAGTTCATAATTTATCAATATTAATTATTTTGATTAAAAAAGTTGTTTTTAATTAAAATTTAGTAATTTTCACTATTCATCAAAATATAAAAGTTATCCGAAAAGTACCAAAATTTCACCCTAGGCTAATTTCAATATTCCGAATCCAAAAATGAAGTCCATTTTGAAATATAAAATATATATGATTTCAAAAAGTAGGTATTACTATTCACAACGACTAGTTTAATTAGTTGTGGTGTGTGTTAGAACTCGAGGTTGCGTACAACACACGCTATCTCATTATTCGAAGGGAAACGTACCGTGGAAGCTTGGGGTGTTACATTCTCCTCTCCTTCAAATAACTGCATCCTCGTAATTTCTAGGGTATTACTGCATAAAATGACTCGGGTGGTTCTTCATCATAAGTTCCTCGGGTTCCCACGTTGCCTCTTCCATCTTATGGTTTCTCCACAGAACTTTTACCAGACGCGTCGTCCGGTTTCTCAGTACTTGTTCTCTCGTATCAAGAATCTTGACGGGCTCTTCGCAATAAGACAGATCGGGTTCCAGTTCTAATTCCTCATATGTGAGTACATGCATTGGGTCAGGCATGTATTTTCTCAACAGAGATATGTGGAACACATCGTGAACTTTGGAGAGACTTGGCGGCATTGCCAATCGGTAAGCTACAACCCCAATTCGTTCTAGAATTTCGAAAGGTCTGATGTACCTGGGACTCAATTTACCTTTCTTACCAAAACGTATGACTCCCTTCCACGGAGATACCTTCAGAAAAACATGATCACCGACTTGAAATTCCAAATCCTTCCTTCGATTATCGGCATAGCTCTTCTGCCTACTTTGAGATTCTTTGATGTGATTTTGGATTACTTTCACCTTTTCCACCGTTTCCTCCACCAGTTCCGGGCCTACAAGTTTTTTTTCACCAACGTCATCCCAACAGGTTGGTGTACGACATCTCTTTCCGTATAACGCTTCATATGGTGCCATCTGAATACTCGATTTGAAGCTATTGTTATAGGAAAATTCTACCAGAGGTAAATATTGATCCCACATACCCTGAAAGTCAAGTGAGCAAGATCTCAACATGTCTTCTATGGTTTGAATAGTCCATTCTGATTGTCTGTCTGTCTGAGGGTGGTAAGCAGGGCTCAAATGTAGTTCAGTATCCAGGGATTTCTGAAGACTTTTCCAGAATCTTGAAGTAAAACGGGGATCACGATCAGAAACAATCGATAGGGGTACTCCATGAAGTCTCACAACTTCATTAATATATAGTCCTGCTAGACGTTCCAGGGGTAGATCTTCTCTTATAGCAAGAAAATGTGCCGACTTGGTAAGACGATCAACAATCACCCATATTGCATCATTCCTTCTAGGAGTATTTGGTATCCCCATGACAAAGTCCATCGTAATATTGTCCCATTTCCACTCCGGTATGGGAAGAGGTTTCATGACTCCTCCAGGCTGTTGCCTTCCAGCTTTCACTTGTTGACAAACCATACATCTTTACACAAAATCATAAATCTCCCTCTTCATGTTGTCCCACCAAAAATTTTCCTTCAAATCCCTATACATTTTGGTGCTCGCATGGTGTATAGAGAAATTGGAACTATGAGCATCATCCAGCAATTCCCTTTTTAGATCAGGTAAATTGGGAACACAAAGTCTCTTCCCGAATTTCAAAATTCCATTTTCATACACAAAGTCTCTCAATCTCCCATCATTCACAGCTTTAATCTTCTTTTGGAACTCTTCATAATCGGTCTGAGAACTCTTAATCCTTTCTAGTAAAGATGGTTTGGCAACCATTTGAAAAAAAATTGATGTTTCACCTTTTCTGGCTATTCCCATGTCCATCTTAACTAGATCCATGAAAATTGGATCCCTTTCAATTCTTATATTGTTCAAAACTCCATGGTCTTTTCTACTCAAAGCATCTGCCACCTTGTTTGCCTTCCCCGGGTGGTAGTGTATCGTACAATCATAATCCTTGAGTAATTCAAGCCATCTCCTTTGCCTCATGTTGAGTTCTTTTTGTGAGAAAATATACTTCAAACTCTTGTGATCAGTATAAATCTCACATTTTTCACCATAGAGGTAGTGCCTCCATATCTTTAAAGAAAAGATCACAGCTGCTAACTCAAGATCATGAGTAGGATAGTTTTGTTCATGAATTTTCAACTGTCGTGATGCAGAGGCAATAACTCTATCATTCTGCATAAGGACACAACCAAGTCCTTTCTTTGATGCATCACTATAAATAACGAAACCATCATTCCCCGATGGTAGAGTCAATATAGGATCATTGAATAATCTTCTGTTCAGTTCTTCGAAACATTCTTCACACTCTTTTGTCCAAACAAATTTAACCACTTTACGTGTGAGCTTCGTTAATGGGTTATCCAATCAGGAAAAATTCTGGACGAAACGTCGATAATAACCTGCCAAACCAATAAAACTACGTACCTCAGTTATACTCGTAGGTGCTGGACATTCTCGGATTGCCTTGGTCTTAGAAGGATCAACAGAGATTCCATCTTTAGAGACAGTATGGCCAAGAAAAGAAATATCCTGAAGCCAGAATTCACACTTGCTAAACTTCCCAAATAATTCATGCCTCCTCAGAGTCTTCAAGATAATGCGCAAGTGATTTTCATGATCTTCGTAGGTTTTGGAGTATACCATGATATCATCAATAAATACCACCAAAAATTCATCGAGATACTCCTTGAAAACTCTATTCATCAGATCCATGAATACAGAGGGTGCATTAGTCAATCCAAACGGCATTACGGTAAACTCGTAATGCCCGTACCTGGTTCGAAATGCTGTCTTCGGAATGTCTTCCTTCTTCACACACAACTGATGGTATCCAGATCGAAGGTCAATCTTTGAAAAGTATTGAGCTCCATGCAGTTGGTCAAATAAATCATCAATACGAGGTAGGGGATACTTGTTCTTTATCGTTATAGAATTGATCTCCCTGTAGTCGATACATAACCTCATAGATCCATCTTTCTTTTTAACAAAAAGAACAGGGGATCTCCATGGAGAAACACTTGGGCGAATAAATCCCTTATTACTCAATTCCTCTAGTTATTTCATTAGTTAGACTAATTCTACAGTGGACATTCTATAAGGGGTCTTCGATATAGTCCTTGATCCAGGAATCAAATCAATAGAAAACTCAACTTCTCGTTCTGGAGGATGTCCAGGTAAATCTTCCGGAAATACATCTACAAATTCTTTCACAACAGGTACATCCTCTATTTGAACATTACTTTCCTCACCGACAGTTATTTCATTCTCTTCCTCCCCAATAATCGAATTAAGTTGAGATACTGGGGGTGGATCTAAATAAGAATTAAGTGGTGACGATTCTGCTCTAAAGATAAGGTGTTCCTTATTATTATCATCAAGAATCGTTACCTCTTTCTTCATACAATAAATCTTTGCATCATAGTCCGAAAGCCAGTCCATACTGAGGATTATATCAAACTCAATCATAGGTATGACGATGAGATCAGCAGATAAAGAAAATTTATGTGCTCTAATGGGGACTGATTCACAAAACATTGTTGCAATGATACATCCCTTAGGAGTTTTAACTGACAACTCCCTTATTAAATCAAATTGGAAATATCTAATTTTCTTAGCAAACTGGGAAGATATGAAACAATGCGATGATCCAGAATCAAATAATGCATTTTCTAAACTTGAGGAGACCATTAAATTACCTGCCACCACGTCTTTCAGAGCTTCTACCTCAGCAGTAGTGATAGCATAAGCCTAGCCTTGATCCCTTGGCCTTTTCTGAGGTAAGTTCTCCTGACACTTAGGACATGCATTTGCATAATGTCCCATCTCCCTGCAATTGTAGCACTGAACATTGGTAGCTTCTTTCTTCCCCTTGCAATCACGAGCTTGGTGGCCTTTTTCACCACACTTGTAACAGACTCTCATTCCCTTCAAGCAAGTACCGGGATGTTTCTTCCCGCATTTACCACAAGATGGGTATTCAAACTTTCCCTTCTTCCCCTTATTTCCATTCCCAGATTGATCAGCAGATCTCTTCTTCTCTTGCTTTGCTTTAAAGTCATAAGACATAGAGAATTCCTTTTCGGTCTTGATAGCACATGAGACAATGTCCTCGTATGACGAAAAGGATTGTGAGACTAATGCTCGACGAAGAAATGGTTTTAACCCATCAAAGAAACGATCAATATTACTTCTTTGGTTATGTATATAATCACCAGCGTACCTTGCTAACCTTGTAAAGTTAGCCTCATACTTTGTGA
The DNA here is from genome assembly GCA_963277665.1 of Viscum album. Classification (NCBI taxonomy): domain Eukaryota; kingdom Viridiplantae; phylum Streptophyta; class Magnoliopsida; order Santalales; family Viscaceae; genus Viscum; species Viscum album. Next base: position 387,231,465 of record OY728142.1, on the reverse strand, counting down.
CATTCTCATCCTCCTTTTGTCTCAAACTCAGAAATTGCCTTTCCATATCTGCTCGATGGTCGCGAGGAAAGTATTTTTCTAAAAACAGATCTTTTAACTCCCTCCACTTCATATTTGATACTTCATCATCTTCCTTCATGTTTTGAATCAATGACCACCATTGATCAGCATCTCCAGTGAGGCGGTAAACTGCCATGATAACTTTTTCCCTTTCACTGCTCCCCAAAGCCTGAAATATTTTCTCTAGGGAAAATATCCATTGCTCAGATACTAAGGGATTTGTATTCCCATTGAACGTTGGTGGTTGTTGCCTCATGAATCGATCTAACATTGATCCTGCATGCTGCGGATCAGGGTGCTCCATACGGGTAAGGTTATTATTCATAACCTGAGTAAGTTGTTCCAGTATGGTGATTAGCTGATCGGCACCAGTTGCATCACCAGCCCCACTATAATTATCTTGAGCAGGAGGGAAATCCCTACATGGAGTGCGTGTATTGATACGGTTTCCATTTCTTCCACTAGGTGCCATTTCTAAACAATGGCATAAACTAGATCAGTTTATGAATCAAAATACATAATCCCATACTTATAAAACCCTTAACATAAATTGAACTATTTATGGATATAATCCATAATCATAAAAATTTTTTCTTTGAGGAAGTATATACTCATAATCCCTTCAAAATGATTTGTAAGGAAAATGAGAGTTATCCTTAGCGTATCCCCCGGGAGTGTCGTAACCAAGATTGCAACAAGGCCCGTTGTCGTGCACCAGTTCCCGTTCGAGTCTAGCTCAAAGCGGTGTTTTCGGGTTTACCCCTAGGTACATCTGTGCCAGAGCCGCCTCTACCTGCTCGTATCCAGACAAGGATGTATTGCTCGAAAAACTCACAAAATCTCTACAATACCAAAATTCTAGGAAGTTCTTCTATACTAATCCTCAAAGTTCATCTTAGGTCTACGTGCTCTAATCAGAGTTTATCTAAATCTAGCTTCCAATGTTTGTACTAAACTTCCTCTGATACCAACTGTAATGCCCCGACCCCAGTTACCCAGAGTCGGTGCATTATTACATAACATTGGCATGATCACAAGAAAGATCAAATCTCGAAAGACCGATTGGTTTAGTAGCCTTGGAAACACTAGATATATTCATAAGTTTTACAATACATCATAAAATGAAAAAATACTACAACAACATAATGTTTCCATAGTCCACACTATAATCCCCTCATAATATCCCTGCAGGTCATTCATAACTTACATCTTCACATCCTGGGAAAAATAAAACATAGAAAAGGGGTGAGATCAAATTCCCAGTAAGGATAACAATATAGCAGAACATTCAAAAATATGCATAAACATTTAAGGCAATGAATTACTAAAACAAAAGCCTTTTAAACTTGATCTTCAACATAGTATGGCAAAAGTAAAATGAAATAATGCCATTTACTTATTCACATGGATATTATCCTAATCGAATAATCACATGCAAAAATCAATAACCACTTTCATAATGTTGGAATGCATAATGCTGAACTTTAATTTCTTTGTCAAGGCCTCATCCCAAGACCTTGGGGATAACTATAACCGGAACCCAACCCGGAGTGCATCTAATAACCGGACACCAACCTGGAGTGCCTCTTATAACCGGACACCAACCCGGAGTCCTTCTAATTACTGGAGACCAAACCGGAGGGCTTACTTTTACCAGTCCCTAACCTGGAGGGCTTACTTTTACTAGTCCCCAACCTGGAGGGCTTACTTTAACCAGTCCCCAACATGGAACATACTTGTCCAACACATTCATATGAAGTAATTGTTGAAATATAACATAAACATTCTTATTGGAACTAGCATACGAAATGTCAATACTTTACTCATAAACCATGAATGCTTTATAAATGGCACACCCACAGTCAAACATATCACAAAACATTCAATACAATATGGAAGTTTTGTATCATAATAAATCAACTTCAAATAAGCATAAAATCCGTCAAAGTATGTTGACATAGATGAAATCAAAACACTTTTTAGAGAAATATCTCTTTCTATTTTTGAAATCATTTAAGAGCCATATAAAATAAAACATTTTCTTGAAAATGCTCATATAAGCTTTTAAGGGAAGCTTTGATGATTTTATAACGGCGGAAAATAACCGCACCTGTCGTATAAGTTAAAAAAACATTCTTATCTTAATTCTGTCGAAAAGGTTAAAAAGCACCTTGTTTGGAAAACGACAGAAAGATTCCCTTATAAACCTCTTATAAAAATTCAAACAAGGGTATAAATGACGTTAACCTATATTCTTTTAAATATTAGAAATGTTTTGAAATAAATTTTGAAGAAACATGGATGTGGATGATAACAAGGTTCCAGTAGATAATTATGTATAAACAATCTCGGATAATGAAGAGATTGCGAAATAAATCCTTACCTTGTACTTTTCCTTGGTTGGGGTAGGTTAACCTCCTGTATAATGGTGAAATAATTGTTATTAAATTATGCAATAATCATATACATTAATATGATATCATATATGATCTTTTAATATTGATTTGATAATAATATATTAGTATTATCGTTGTTTCGGCTGTTAACTTACTTGTTTTCTTTTATATGTTTTGTTACGTAAGACATGTTTGTAAAGGATAGGTTTTATATTATTCATATCCAGAATGATATCAAGTCCTTAAACATCATTTTTTAAATCATCAAATGATAATTATACTTGAATGGATACGATGGAGAATGAATCTCATCGCATTCGTGGAGATGGTAGTCCGTACGTACGCATGAGCGACAATATCATTCTTTTGATATTAAAATAATATATAATGGATGGTATATCATATATACAGAATCCTTAACATGTTATATTTATTATTTACATGAGTTACACATCATTATTATACCCATCCAAATAATATTATATTGAATAACAATTACACCACGACGTGGAGACGGTAAGCCGTACGTACGCACGTATGGTGACATGTTATTCAAAGGGTGGATAGAATAATGAATATGGTTGTACCATATTTATAATAACATCACAGTATATATATGATACTGGATTTATTATTTTAGAATGGTAACAACAAAGGACGAAGAAGTGGAAGAAGAAATGAACTTAGAAAAGGGTGGTGAAATCATTACCTGTTCTTCGGGTTCTTCCTTTTGATTTGATCAAAAGGGATCCTTAGGTTGGCTTTCTGATCAAACTAAGGCCTCTAGGTTGTAATTAGGGATGTTGGGAGAGTATTTGGTCAGAGTTTGGCCGAACCAAAAGGCTTTGAAGGTGTGAAGAAATGTGATGGAGGAGTTCCCTTTTATAAGAGGGGTGAGGGGCACCTTTGGAAAAGCTAGAAATATTAGTTTATAATAAATTCATATTCGGTTTCCAATGGCTCAAAAGTTGACTATTCAAAGGTTAGGGTGGGGATGGGTCGAAAAAAACTCAACCAATATAATTTAGATAGGTTTGGGTACTTATATTAACCTTATATTTAAGTATTAACTTTAAGTTAATTAGTTTCACTTTTACAATGTCTCTTTGTATTTTTATATAATATGGTTAATAAACTTACTACATACATCCAAGAGACCCCCAAGTGGTCCATTAATGATGAACCTATCATGATATAAGTCTATTGGCCGAACCTTAGATTTTTAGGAATTTAATATCAATTAATAATATAATATTTGTTTTAAGAACTCTTTTATGTCAATTTTGACACTATTCAATAGTTGATTTTTTGTGAAACTCATAACAGATTGATTACTTCGAAAAAAGTCAATTAAATAAATCCTAATATATCATATTATCCTATAAAATTAGTTTAATTCATTAAAAGTTTCATATTATATTTACTTGGGCATTTATAATATCAATTATTTTAATTTTTCACTATTATAGTAATTACTGCATCATCATTGTTTCATAAATAAAATATAATATTTAATGTCTAAAAATTATAAATAATATATCATTATGTATGAAATCTTTTTATATTTCTAATGAATATTTATAATCTAAAATCCAACATATATAACCCTATGTAACAATTGTTTTGCTAAAAGATATATGCTTGTGTCATTTTTGTATTCATTTTAACTTAATTAATATAAAGTGTCATTATCACTTACAAGTGGATCCATGGGGTCCCAAAATAGACCCAAAGATTCCCATGGTCGACCATGTATCAACAAATAGGGCTAAGACACGTTTTCGGGTAATTTAGTATTATTATAATTTTATTTTTTAACCCTTATTTACCGGTTTTACCCTTAACCATGGTAAATAAAATATTTTCCGCAGTAATTATTCAAAATGTCTAAAAATAAAAGTTACCTATTTACACAATTTGAACATCCTGATTCCAAATATGGAATCCATTTTCCTAAATTCAAAACACAGAAGTGGCAGAAATTAATTTAAAATTAATTCCCGCTGTCAAAACAAAAAGCGTGTTTTTAAGAGATAATAACTATCAAAAGATTGACACTTGTTTATGTTCGGTTTACTGTAAAATGATGTCCAATGACAAACATTATATTAAATGGTAAAAATATATTATAAATATACTTTAAAACCACTCAAATTCATAATTTATCAATATTAATTATTTTGATTAGAAAAGTTGTTTTTAATTAAAATTTAGTAATTTTCACTATTCATCAAAATATAAAAGTTATCCGAAAAGTACCAAAATTTCACCCTAGGATAATTTCAATATTCCGAATCCAAAAATGAAGTCCATTTTGAAATATAAAATATATATGATTTCAAAAAGTAGGTATTACTATTCACAACGGCTAGTTTAATTAGTTGTGGTGTGTGTTAGAACTCGAGGTTGCGTACAACACATGCTATCGCATTATTCGAAGGGAAACGTACCGTGGAAGCTTGGGGTGTTACACATGCAGTGGCCAATGGAAAAATAGAGGCTTTCAACAAAACCCTATCAAATAAACTCCACAAAGATGGTGGATAAAGAGAAAAAATCATGGCCTAATAAACTTTTGAATGCTTTATGGTTTTATTGGACAACTAACTTTACGGATACCCAAGAAACTCTTTATTCATTGGTATACGGAACTGAAGCTGTTTTTATAATTGAAGTAAAATTTCCTTCACATAGAGTTGAAATCTTTGATCAGTTATCTACAAATGAATGATCTGAGAAACTATTTAATGTGTTGGAATGATTAGAGGAGAAAAGATTACATACCTTGTATCATCTAAAAGCCTATCAGAATAGAATAGTGCGAGCTTTTAAAAAGAACATTTGCCTACATTCATTCCGCCAAGGAGAATTGGTATTGGTCCTTAGGACTCTAATGATTCCAGGAAAGAAACCTCCAAAACATGAACCAAAATGAGAAGGGACTTATTCTATACATAAGGACTATTCAAATGGAGCCTACTTATTAATCTCAATGTATGGAGAGCATAATACATCTCCAACCAATGTGAGATTTTTGAAGAAATACATTGTGTAATAATACACATTTGTCCTCACTATAAGACTTTAAACTATACAGTACAATGTCTTTGCTGCAAGACATAAAACTACATAGCATCCAATGTCCTAGTTGCAATACATTAAACGACATAAAAACCATTAACATCCATGCTTCATGACGTTAAAGTGCATAATATCTTCATCCTTGTTGCATGATGTTAAACAGCATGAACTTATATGTACAACTAGTGTATTCTCTATTTAACGTTAGAATCTTCTATAAGAAAATGTCCTTGATGTCATCAATACTTCTTAGTTGTACATGAGTCGCCCTATTTCCAATATTGGAGTCAGATCTTCATAGAGGCCAAGTTTATAAAACTGTGTATTGATTGATTCTCATTTTCAATGTGATATGTAGAGACGCCTAAATCTCCAATTCTGGGCCCAGAAACAATCACAAAATTTTATTATTTTCTTTTCTCCTCTTGTATATGAATCTGATCTATATAGAGTGTTTCTTTAAGGTATATGATATGGGTTTTATACCATTTCAGGTCTTATGATTTATCATTCTCTCAAAACATATCAAAGGCCCACATTCCTCATGTAAAACATAGTATGATGAATTATTGTTTAAAGAACTATGTGTGGGATGATTCTTATCTATTTTGATATACGTAGAGATGCCCTGATCTTCAATCTTGGGCCCAACCACCCAAAAAATAAACTATTTTATTTCTCTTATAAAATCAAATCTACATAGGTAGTGTTTTAAAACCTATGTATGACTTAACTCATTCCCCATCAAGGCATATAGTGACTCTTGGGTTATATCCCTTAATCTACTTACAATATATCTTTCCTTTCATATCAGTTCATAGTGATCCTTACCACTTGACATTATGCTGAATGAAAATATAATACATGTATTCTTCATTTGAATCACATTTACATTATAAAAGAAGACCTTACTGCTCCTTGTTTCTCACACCAAGCATAGCTCACGTGGGCTTAGGAATTGAGTAAATGGATTCTTTGTATATGTTGTTTTAATTTATTATGGGGTCAAAAATGTTCTTATAACATGAATTGAAACTACATAGTATAAAGTTCTTATTGAATGACATGAAACTTCATAGTATAATGTCCTTACTACATGACTTGAAACTACATTGTATACTATCCTTACTGCATGAAATAAAACTCCACATTACCATATTCATTAAAAGGAAAAAAAATAAAGTCTGCATTTTACATATGAGTTAGATATATGTAAATAACATCAAATTCATGGAAAATATTGATTCAAATATTTCTCATATATGTTGGAAATAACCCCCTTCCATATCTAACACTCTTAATATTGAATTTTTCATTCAAATTTTCGTTATCCTTTTTTAAGGTTTTTTGTGACAAGGGTTTCAATATCTGAGAGGGTTTTTTTGTCTGACAATGCAGCATGTGCCCTTAGGGGGCCATGCATATGTTACCTACATAACATGCATGTCGGCCAAAAGATGACACTATTTGGATATGCAGCATATTCCCTAGTTGGCCCTACATAATACTGCCACCATCAAAGGTTTTACAAATATTGGTATCTTAGTTAATGGTTATAGTATTTTAGTCCCCTTTAATCATTGATGACAATATACAAGAATATGTATTTTCAAATAGTCATTCTTGTACACTTGTCCCACTATATTTCTCACAATTTGAAAGTCATGCAGACTATGGTTTACACATTTCCCTCATCATGTGTTCGATACACTATGAAATAATCTTGAAATCACATGGCCAAAGGATAAATATTTTTTCCATTTCTGGTCCTAGTTTTATGACCTAAAACTAGAGACACCATATCCTTTACCTTTGGGTTAGACCTTTGTTAAAGTCCTATATCACTGATTCTTTGGATGTCTTGATTGTTAATACCCTTTCCATATTTATGTACCTTTATCCATAAACCAAACTTTATGTTTTGGAAAATATGAATCTCCATAAAAATTCTTCGATTTTTAGCAATAGAACGTCAAACATATGAGAGATATTTTGCATTACTATCCAACATGTGCCCTAAGGCGGCCTTGCAAAATTTTCCTACATAACAGTCATGTCACTCAAAAGATTCCACTATTTGGTTGTGTAGCGTATGCCCCAGTTGGCTTTCATAATAAAGGCCCCATCATGGTTTTTCATGTAATGGTAACATCGTTCTTAGAAAAGACTTCTTCTAATGCTTCTATACCTTTTCCCATACAATTCATTAGTTTCTGAAATTCTAAAATAACAGTTTACAATTTTCTATTTCATATATGATTATGATAGTATATATCCAAACAAACTATCAATAAATTGGGAGAGTTTCATACTTTTTTTCAGAGCTAAGGACCTTAAATTAAATCCATTGAATGTCCTCACTGCATGACATAAAACAACACATTACCATGTCCTCAATGTGTGACATAAAATTGCACAGAACTATGTCCTCACTACATGACTTATAACTGAACAGTACCTTGTCCTCACTACATGACATAAAACATCACAGCACCATGTCCTCACTATATGAGGGTTAGTTTAAAATAACCCTTTTTCATTCTAAAAATTCATTTCAATAGCAAAACCACTTACTGTGGTCTTAAGTCACCCAAATATTATTTTCCTTTATCTATCGATAGAAAAATGTTAAATTCATAAAGAAATCTTTTTATTGACTATGAATCAAGTGCCTTTATGCGGCCTTGCATAAGTTTCATACATAATAGGAATGTCAGTCAAAAGATGCCACTATTTGGATATACCACATATTCCCCAGTTGGTCCCATATAATTCAACCCCCATAACAGAGTTGTCTAATACTGGTAACTACATTCCTGGAAAAGACCAACATTATGTTGATAGATGCTTTAAATTTGGTATCCATAAAAAATCAAGGCCCAAGATTCCCCTAGGAAATGTTTAAAGAATATTAAAGAAATTCATATCCACAATGTTTTGTTTTGGATTTAATTCGATGTTTACGGTCAAGGCTATTTCGACCCTAAACATTATCCCTTTATAGTCAAACATGCATGACTCTAAACTGCCAATAAGAAAAGACTTTATTCTCATTAAATTGAGAACCTGTGAAGGGAACTCTAAACAAAAGTTGTGTCCCATCTCACTAAATGTACATTTTTTTAGGGTTTAGGTGATCTTGAGAAAAAAAAGTAAAAAGACACAATGTATGTAAGGTTAATCATATAACCCTATAAATATTCAAATCATGAATATTAGGTCCCTTGGCATAATAAAAAAATTTTCACACTTCATTATAATTATAATAATTATGGGTTAATATAAAATAATCATTATCATCATTTACATTTCATATTTCAATCATGAAAAGACAAGAATGAAGATTTATTTATTTTAGTTTTTTTATTAATATGATTAAAAACAAAATTTCATTCATTCATATGAAAATAGGGGGTCATCCAAAAAATAGGGCCTCTCTATCATGTTTCATAATAAACACTCAATATGAATTTTCATTTTTTGGACCGCTTCATAAGCTCTATCAAGTGCCTGTTGAATTTGATATAGTTGAGCAACTACATCCACCTCTGCTTGATGAAGTGCTTCCTTAGTAGTTGAAATGGCAGTTATCCCCTCTAATTTAGTTTCTCATAATGTCTGATTCAATTTCTCATACTTGTTTTGAACCACATACAGTTGTTGTTGAAGAGATAACAACTCATTCGTGGTTTTTGGATTTGTTGGATAATCTCGAGTGATTTGTTGTTATGACTTTCCTCTTCCTCAACTACTACAACATGAAAGACCTTAATATTGATCAGTCATTTATCCTCTTCAAAATCTTGTCTCAGCTTATGCTCCTGCTCCCGTCAATGAATAGTCTCTTTCATGGCATCGTAGACAGGCCGATAATTAAATCCACCAAATCCCAATCCATATAATAATGCTAGGGGTATAGGAAATGTATTTTCCACAATTATACTCTAGATATGTCGAGATGTCTTCTTAAATTCCATGCCAAGAAAATATTGCATCCCTATGTCTGAATCTGAGTCACTACCATGAGGGAAAATGTACTCTGGAAACAAGCCACCTAAAGAGCTGTTTTGTTCTGCTTCTCTTGGGGATATAGAAGCTTCACCTTCTTATCTAGGAGATAATAACAAAATAATAAATCAAGGTCCTTATTAGTTTCAAATGAATGATGCATATATGATTTAAACAGCTAATTATATTTACCCAATAAGAAGTCAGCTACTTGATTGGATTTGTCCCCTATATTCTCAGCTCCAGTGTTTTAAGCAGGTGATTCTTGAGAAGGGTCATTTCCTTTAATTTGATCATGTATGACATTTGAAGGCTCTAGAACATCCCTTGATAAAGGATTGTTTTTATGTATATCTCTTTCCACAGCAAAAGGATAAAGTGGAACACCCTATTTTCCAAATATCCAGGGTGAAATTTTCTATAGTTAAAGCTGCAAAAGGTGAATTCTGAGGTAAAGAATCTAGTTTAAGAACAAATTATGTATGGAAAATGCAAGAATAAGGACTTATTTCCTTTTAATTTTCCCTAAAAATATCCAAACTCTTATATGGAACCTGGTATATCAATATTTGGATTAATGGTGTCCATCATTTTAGTGTATACAACCTGAAATGTTACAGCATTCTCACCATTTATGGTATCCAACAAATATTAGTTGATGCACAAATTAGATTTTCAGACATTTAGTCCTGATGATTCTTCATTTGGTATACCAGCATCTGATCATTCTAGTTTCGGGTTAATATCAGCATTGGTTTTAGATTTCCCAGGATCTTCATTCCTTTCTTCTGAAGGAATAAGACTATCAGTATTGATTATTTTCAGGATCCTTTTACAAAAGTAACTAGAGAATGTATTTAATCTTCCCATTGATTTCCTCCCTCTCAATAAAGCCAAGAGTAGGTATAGGGGAATCATTACAGATTCATCCGCATGAACATGGGTTTCCCCTAAGGCTTCTATTTTTGGTTGTGAAGCATCAGCTCTTAATCCCTTGAGATTAGATAGTAACATAGATCCTAAAAGAGATAAAACATAGTTACTATAATATATTCATCATGTTATATTCCATAAAGATCATATAAACACTTACTCCTTCAAAAACACTTCGAATTAATATCATTGATCTCTTGCATTTTTGTTCAAAAGATTGGGGGGAGATTGAAACACACCTCTTCACAGGGGAAACTTGAGGTAATGGTTGGGGATTATCTGTCACCATTACCCCAGTCAGGATTATTTCTCCTGGAGAATGTTCTGGCAACCTAGGAGGATCATTTATTTCAATGATAGGAGAGCCTGGAGGACCGTATTTGGGTGATTCGAGAACTGGTCCAGATCTTAAGTCTCTACATTCATGGTCCATAACTATATTTTCATCAATATTAATAATGATTAAAGATAAAGAAGATTCGAGCAAAAATAAAAATGGAAATACATTCTTTTATAAATATAAATATCCCACTCTTCCTCAGAGTCGATAATAAACCCTACACAGACTCCTATGTCCACCACATGAGATACTCATTTAAGGGCTGGGATTTTTTCATCAGTTGCATATAAAAAACCCCCTTCTCTACAATATAGTTATGTACATCAGCCAATTTATGGTTCTAATTTCAATCAGAAGGCACCTTGATATCACCAACATATTGTATTTGAATTCCATGCTGAAGGAATTCCTATGTGTCCCTAGGATCACAAGGTTATACTTTCTAATGATGAATGGATTTTTCTCGAACATATTTCAATCATGGTATAGTTTATAGTGGAAGGGAAGCTTCTCCATCTGATTGGAAAATTTCTTCAGACCTCCATTCTTCAGAAATTTCAATAGATGGATTAGGGACAACTGTTCGATGGTAGTGACTGGATCGCCTTAGCATTGGAGGTAATGCTTCTCTATCCTTGGTCTTCCTGGTGTACTTCCTATAAAGATGTTTTGAGGGCTCTAAGACCTCTGAAACTTCTGTATCATCTCTGGACTTGGATTTATTACCACAATTTCCACGTACAACAGTCGTTGTAGCTGCCACCTGATATATTCCTTTTGTAACATCCCCATGGGGATATAAAGAAATACAAAGTTTGGCATACCCATCTTTCAATTTGATCGATGCATCTGGTGGATTTAATGTAATTTCCAATTTGGATACGTCAAAATATATTGTAATCTATAATTGTCGCACTACCGTTGGGTGATTCTCATGTCAGACATATGTGGGTCGAAATTTTCGTGATAGTTGAAGACCTATGAATTGATGAGCAAACCTATAGGGGGCATAAGCCTCGATGATAATTTAACCATCAATCCAAGTTGATAATATAGAATCCCTGAATTCCATCATATAAGATCACATCTCATTATTCTTTTCTTTTACATCATCAATAAGTGTTCCAGTTGGTGGGTCACCAAAAAAAAAATGAATTCCCCTGAGACGTTCAATGCCTTCAGCACCATGTCATGTCTTAAGCCTAGAGGCTGAATAGGAGAAGCATTCTGTAGAAATGGAGTGAATCAACCATTGGGAACTCTAACTGAATTCAGCACTGAGTATGATGAAAAGTGTGATGCAATCCATCTCCAAAACACTTGCAATGGCCCTAAAATCATAAATTGATCATTCCCATTGTATAAATGCAGTAGGAGATGGTAAATTCAAGAAAATACAGGGGTTTCTAGCTCAATATACTTCCCCTCTACTAATTTATCTAAAATGAAAAAGGTCTCTGTTCGTACACCACCTCCAGATTCATGTACTAGAAGAAAATGAAAACTTGTCCTCATAGCAATGAAGGAAGCTAATTGTACATTTATATCTATATTGGGTTTTAATTTATAGCCCCAATTCTTGTAGTTGCCTCTTTCCTATGTAGGAAAATATGTGCCTAAACTTATTTGGTTATCTGCAGAAGGACAAACAGTATGATGTTCATTGGTTGTACCTTTCTTTTTTATTGGTTCTAAAAAGGCTTCCATCTACACTCTAGCATGTATATCATTCTTATACATGGGTAAATTCTTCGCTATCTTATGTAATTGATGAGACAATAGTGGTGTTCTAGTAATATAACCCCATGTTGTAGCAGCTGGGATGAATTCATCATACATTTCTCCAAGAATGGGAATTCCAAATATTTTGTAAATATCCCAGAGACTAATACAAACATCACCCTACGTCAATTGAAAAGAATTTGTTTGTGGCCTCTATCAGCTCAGTAATTTAGGAAATAATTAATATTTGTAAATATCTGTTTACCCCATCCAGAAAGCCGCACAAGTCCGACGTACTCAGAATTCCCACATCCACTCGGAATTTACACCCCCTCCCGAACGAAGGTTCCAATCACCTTTAAAACCATTATATTGATCTTTTTAAGAATCCATAAAAGTGGAATCATAGAAATGTGGTCTTGGATCTACAACATGACCATTCATATCAAGAGTTAGTTTACTGTGAAGAAGGGGGAAACTAATAGGGACCGTTCCACATTGTATCAAAACCCCCTTGTAATAAAATTCATGTTGATACAGTTGGAATATTGAAAAAAAAAATTCATTGGAACGTTCTTCTGAATAGATATATCATGGGAATCTTTATAAATCCCATGCCTGTATAGGGGTATGTAAGGACCTTGTGGATAGTCACACTGGTACAAAATTAGACCCATCCATAACCTAGGATGTGTACTCTCAATAATGTCATAATATTCTGGCCTGACGATATTCATAATTTCATTTTGGTGAACTTTATCTTCTTCGGTATGGGTCATAAAATGAGTCATTCATTCCTGAAAAAAAAAAGAATTACCAACCTTTAAATTCATATTTTAAAAAAGAAAGTCAAAAAAATTGGCCAAGGACATAGTTCGCGTAGGTCCTTCGATAATATCCTTCGACAAGGTCCTTCGACAAAGTACGTTGACAAAGTCCTTCAACGAGGTCAGTCACATAGGCCCTTCAACAAGGATCCTAGTACAAATCCATCATTGAAGTCCTTTTTGTGTAGCTCCATCATGTAAGTAATTTTACTGTGAAATAAATTTCAAGAGAATTATGTGAGAGAACAACGCGATGTAGTTGGGTGAACGAGCTACACAACGAGAGCTCTAAATTTTAGAGAAATCACAGGTGAAGGAAAAATTGTGAAAGGTTGAGACCTATTTATAGGCAACAGAAGACCTATGCATCATGACTACATGCCATACCTATGCTACATACCTTCGCATCATACCTGCGCGACGTACCTGATCGATGAACATGCATGAAAAAACGGTTCTATTCATTAATCTATCCTGATCTATTTCCCATACTTTCAGCTTAGGACTTGAACCTCTTTGAATATTTCAACTCCAATCCTGAGGGGGGGATTTTCTAAAAATAATTTAAAAAATAACCAAAAAAATTGGCTACCATTGGATATTTAAAATCTCCAATAAAGATTCAAAGAGTACAAAGGGCAATCCATAATACTCCCAAAGGGCTACATGGTCGAGCTCCACAGCCGAGCTACGTGACCGAGCTACATGCCGGACCTCCGTGATAGAAGATGTTTTATGTCCCTATGTAGAGAACCTACATGGAGGAGTTGTGCGATGTACCTTCCCGGGCAACATCTCTTTGACCAGACCCATCCGTGCAAATAAATGGAGCCCTTGGGCTCCCCATTTCAAGACTCTAAAAAATTGAAAGTCTCTCTGAAGCTCCCATTGTGTTTCTCTTTCACCTAGATCTCTCAAAATTGTCTTTGGTAGTTATCTATACTACTAATGAAAGGATAATTAAAGTGTATAGGCATGTTTAAAGATTCTTTACATTCTTCAGTCCTCATCCATACCTATGCGGTATATCTACATGCCACAACTATGTGGTACACCTGTGAGCCATACCTACGCGATAGGGAAATGTGGGATACCTACACGGCATACATGTGTGAGGTACCTACGTGACCAGAACAAGTACCCTTATTTAATGCCATCCATGGCAGGGTATCTCCTTCCTTGGTTCCCTTATCCGAATGGGGAAAATTTTTTGCCTCCACCAAAACCCCATGACTTCTCAAACCATTGGGTAAGCCAATTCATCGTGTCTCTAATTTGGGTTTGTATTTACACAGTCATAGGTTTCCCACATTTTCTCACAATGGGGTTAGTATTCATGGGATGTTTTTGGATTTGTATATCCTCGGTCACATGGACTTTTCTCCCAGAAATATTCATGGGATGTTCCTTGTTTGGAGGATGGTTGGTTATGAGCCTCGACCTTCTCTAAGAGGTGACCCGGGACCTCAGGTCTCTGTTAGGGAAGGTACACATCACACTTTCCATTCCGTGCAAGTATAGGAGAATTCTCCCTCCCCTATCGAAGCCAATTTCTGGGCAGCCATCCAGGTACAAGCCCCTCACATTCACCCCTTTTATTTACATTGGAACCTTGTTAAATGTAAATAGAATAGAAGGAGGGTTTGTTTCCTCGCCCTCTTCCATAGTCAATGCACCCTCTTCCATCCGCATCGAAGAAATATTTAGATGTGTGATGTGTCATTGTTGAATATTTCATATCCTCTTGTTTCTCAAACAGAGCATGACTCCTGTGTGATTAGAGATATGTGATGGTTGCAACATATGCACAAACACATTCCCAATGAACTATGAGAACTCTGATTCTTATTCATACATGGATACGTTGGAATCCCTTTCAGTGCCCGAGCACACTGGATATCCTCTTCAAGAATCCGACCTTAATTCCCCCAATTTGGGAATCTTCTATAGGAAATAAGCACAAAATTAAATATTCAAATCATCAAGGAATCCTTTTTCAGGAAGATAGCCCAATATAATCTCTCTATGTGGACTATACTCTCCTATGATAATTATCAAACTACGTGGGATTTGATTCCCATTAATATGGGATATGTAAGAAGCCTCTTTGAGGTTCAAACCCAACACAACAAGTCAACCCTTTTCTCTTTGGGCCATGTTCCCAATAGGGTCTGATTTGACATAGAAAATGGTATCCGTTCCATGTTCCTTGGTATGCTTCAGCTTAAGTCCCACAATGAGTTTCATGTAAGAACCTTCTTGCTTATAGGTCCTTATCACATGACCTTAAAAGTTATGATGAGACTACTAAGCGACGCCGAACTATGAGGGTTCTGATTACATCAACAAGGATACATAGGTATCTCTTTTTATGAGCACGATACCAAGATTAAAACAAACCATCATCTCCCTGGATGAAAATAAATTCTAGAGTTCCCCACTGAGTAACTTAAAAACTAGTATCATTATAACGATTTATAAATGACTATATAATCGGTATATTAGTTCAGACCATTGGCGGAAAACTTCGAATACATACATATGTTTCAATTTATGAAGAACCATGAATGCATGCTAATGATTCTAAATTTTTTTACATGTTAATAAGTGAATGTAAATTCCAAGGGATACTTATGGTATAATTGGTGAATTTATAAGGATTCATGAAAATATATAAATTTTATAAAGAGAGTCCCAGAGTAGACAATAATTCCCCTCAAAAGTTTGTGATGAGTCCGACATCCCATCCACTCGACCAATGCAAGTTCTTACGTATCAAAAAGTTCAAAACATAATGAGAACCTACCTTTGGAAAGTAGGTCCTCTTTAGATGAAGAACTATTTGGTATTTTGAGTTCCATGAATAAATGCAATGGAAGCTGCATAGAAACAGTGATTCATAAATCTAGAACACGTTTCAAGGAACTAAAAATAATTATTGTTGAGATTACATGCATGTGATAGTGATGATTCTCATTACATGTAATCTATGAGAAAAAAATCAACATGACATGCTTTTTTAATATTATATATTAATTTTTTAAAATTATGTTGAATCGCATCTCATACAATTCCCATATTTTATAATGATATAGTTGTTTCATATTTATAGAGTATATTGTAAATGATAATTACTGTTGTAAAAGTATGTTTCTATCTAAACTCATCATGATACAAAACTAGTGTTATCTTCCCTAAATATATTAATAAAAGGTTATTTATAATTACCTTGAAAAGATCCTACGTAAAATATATTATTAATTTTAAGTCATTTTAGAGGATCCATCCCATCATTTATCATCTCATAGAAAATTAATATATGGTTTTAAAAATGATTTCATTGTTTAATTATTATCATTTATATTATTATCAACATGAGTTTTTCATTAATCTCATACCATTAATCAATAATATATCGCAACATATTTTCCAAATTAAAAAAAATGTAAAACTCATTAAGGGGTTTATATTATATTTCGTTTTAAAGAAATATATTAATAACAATTATCTCTTCCCTCAAAAACGAAAGGCCCAAAATCAACAATAGTATCATGAAAAACCTATACAGAATTCCAGATGATTGGAGGTATATTTCAATTACAAAAATTAACTAATTCCTATTAAAACATCTCATTCCCCTAAACAATCAATCATAGAAAGAATCAACATAAGTAGTGATACCAGACATATCAACCAATGATTTTCATTGGACTAATAATTGAATAAAAAATAATATTTTATGAGATAAATTATTAAATTATTATCCCATATAACAACCACATGGTGGAAAACTAATAACAATAAGTACCAGTATAAGATGATCCAATTTTCCTTCCTTATGAAGACATGGAGGATATCTAAAATGAAACTAAAACCCCTTCTATATTACATAATTCCAATATCAATATAGGAGGACTATGCTAAGATATAGATCTATAAGCTGAGCAAGTTAATTTTGTTAAAACCAAATGAGGATTAGTTTATCTGATTTTCTATACATTTAAAACTAATTAAAATACCATTTATTGAAATTTCCAATTTGACCAATACATATAGTTACCTGAATATAAAATAGGGTAAATAAGAAGTCACCCATGAAGAACGAATGGTTAAATAATTAAAAGAAAAAAATTATCAAATCATTTTAAATGATGAAATAAAAAACATGAATGAAATTTTATGGATATTTATTAAAATTTAATCTGAAGTTTCTTTTTATTTTTTCAGATATATATTTTCACCGACATTTATTTTAATATATTTTAAATAAATATTTTAGAACCACCACAAAATAAATATAATAAGACACCTAAAATGGTGGTGAAAATCATGAAGAACATTCCTATGTTGTTATGGTTAAGACATGACCTCCTAAGGATAACTACGATTATCATTTGGAAGAAGATATATTTTTATATTAGTTCCCATTAATTTTCTCTAAAAATATTAAATTATTTTATATAAATTTGTGGTGTGAGATAATGTCCCTTATTCATAGGATACTCCGAGACTATTTTTCTTCGCATGGACATTGGATAATTGTACATATGGTGATATTTATCATATAGACCAATCCATCTAATTTATTTGTGTTAAAATAATTCAATTTTTATGATATATTATGTTAAAATAATTTCACCTACATGGGGAATTTTTCAAGAGATTATTCCCTCACCAATGAATTATTTTATTTATTTTGATTAAATAATAATATTATGATTATTTTTACTTGTTGGTTTTTAAGAAATAATTGGTGGCCCAATGTAGGACATTGGCTCCAAGATTTAAAATGAGAGTAATAGCTCCGTTTTATTATTAATATATATTTTTATCACTTTTTAACAATTATTTTAATGTGATAGCATTAAATAGGTTAGTATTATATTAATGTCAGAGGGGAACATAGATTTTTTTAGGATCTTTAATATTGATTTTAGTTTTAAATTTTTTTAATAGTTTTATAAATATAATATATAACTTTTTCAAAGAAGCATTCCTAAATATTGAAAATATCTATAATTTTTTTAAAGATTTTACTAGTATTGTTATTTTCTTATTTAAATTAATTTCAATGTCAACTTTGCAACTAGTTTAATGGAATTAATAACTTTCGAATAGTGTGAAAATTAATTATCAATCCATGATATAAATTTACAATCAATTTTAGTCCCAAAAAAATACAGATTACAATTTTTAAAAAAGATAAAACCATTCATATAATTTTGTTTTTGAGGTTCTTGTGCATTTTTTTTAAAATATAATATTCCATTATTTTTTTTGGAAATTATAAGAATCAGGTCTGTTGTATATTATTATGGTCATCGTTCATTTGAAATATATCCAGTAAGCTTAATTTATTACACTTTTATATTTATCTCGTGATATGGAATAGATACCATGAATTACCAATTAGGTGAGAAAAATTATAATATATTTTTATCGATCAAAATAACTCATTTTTGAAAATATCATGTTATAATTTCATTTAATTGTGGGGAGGAGGTGGATATATGAGAATTCATGGGATATAGTTCACAAATTTATAATAGTGTGTGTTGAAATTAAATATTATTACGTTTATGATCATTAAATTTGATATTCATTATTTTAAAGATTGTAACCCTATTAATATCCCTGAAAAATATTTATATTAAAACACTATATAATAAAATAATTAGAATTAATAGAAAATATATAATGTTACCAAACATTTTCATAACGGAGTGTAACATACTTTTTACAATAAAAAACATAATAGTGAGATAATATAAGAATACAAGATTTGTTTTCATAAAAAATTTATACATATAATTCACTTCAAAATAATAGGGAAAATAATATTCAAAGAAATTTTTTTTATAGTCACAAAATATATCATCATCTTCATGGTAAATGTAACCACGATAGCATATACATCAATAAAAGGGCTGAAAAAAATTTCTAGAAAGTGGAAGAATATATTATGATGAATAAGTTGACGGAATTAATCATAAATTGGTGACAATAATAAACATCATAATATCATAATGATAGGATAATCATCATTATCTGGAGGAAAATTTTGATTATTTGATGAAATGTGGAGTATCAATTTTAATTGAACATCATTCCATAGTGGTATAATAAAATACAATGTTGTGAACAAATATAGATTCATTTTCACACATAACATATGTTCATAATTCATGACATCATAATTTTGAATAAATATATTAGAATTTCAACTATAATACACATAATCACAAGATTTATATCACATTATGCAATGAAATTTAGGGTTAAATAATTTTGATCCCCCCAATCACATCATAATGATATTATAATCATGCATTCCACATGGAGAAATAACTTATAACATCCATAGTAATGAAATAATCTACGGGAAGTGAATGGTATTCCTAGAATATATGTACATAGTAATTTCCTAAATAACATATTATATTCTCAAAAAAATTAGTGAGATCATTATTTTTTAAAAAAATATCATATTTCTCTAAAAAATAAAAACCTCAGGAGTGTTCAAATATATTTTTTAAAAAATTATTTCATGTAAAATATAATTACTTGTAGTATAAATTATTATGTTAATTTAGTTACATTTAAATACATAGAAATAGAAGGTAATGAATACTTTAGGTACTTTTTATGTATATTATAAAAACAATCTATACTAAAAATTATGGTAATATGACCATAACATGATAAAGATCAAACCTATTTCAAGAATCTTACTACATTAAATCATTATTTATTGAATCATTTTTATTCCTCATAAATAATAAAAATCTATTTATTAAAACATTTATGAATATGTCCATCCTGTTAATTTTTTCACTCTTGATCGATTAACTTCAATGAATTGTATTCATTAATTCCCTTTTTTATGATAGAAATTTGTTGATATCATATTTTACATAAAATATTTGTTATTTATTTAATTTAATGATATTTCTTAATGTATATTTATACATTATATTTTTTTTATCAAAATATTTATAAAATTAATAATATTTATAAACATGGAATTTATAATTAATTTATTAAGATTACGAATAATGTTTGTGATAATTATAGAGTCAAAAATGTCTTTCTGGGGGTTAAATCATCTATTGAATTTATATTGTCAAAAGAGGACGAAAGTGTAGTAAGAAATATAAAAATATAATATAAATAACAATTTCATTACTGTTAAATCATAAATATAATTTTAGTATTCTAATTAATGAATCTCAAAAGATTTTATTTTTAAAATAATTAATACAACAACAAATGTTATAGAAAAAATACAAAAAAAATATAATGAAATATTTCCCTCTTTTTAGATTAACATATTTCCTATGACACTAGAGGTATTGAATACACTTATTTTTTTAATATATAATGACCAAAAGTATTATAATGGTATTTAGATAAAGTATTTGTGTATAAAATTTACCATGGTAAGAAAGAAATAATTGGTTTTCCAAAGGACAGGTGAGGGGTCCTTTAATCATTAAGTGAGGTGTATTTTAAAGAAAATTATTTAAAAAATATATTTATCTAAAGTAAAACATTCAATAAAAATATTATTGACAGTAGAAAATATATTGGAATAATATAACTTGGTTTCTGTACATTCAATCTCATTATAATTAATAATTAATATTTTTATCAAATAAAATTGAAATAATTTAAAAAATGTTTTTTACAGGGAAACATTAGATTCATTGAATTTGGGAATTCATTTTAACATTTCAGAATTATAATATAATAGATTATTTATTTTATAAAACATATTTCATCATAATAAAATTGAATAATTGAAATGGTTATTCTTACATCATGAATTATGAAATTAAAAATACATTGCTTATGAAATTTTTTTTAATATTCATATGAAAAATTATTTGTTTATGAAAATTCAAAAAATTACATCCCTTGATATGTTTTGGGAGGTGGAAACAAAAATTAAATTCATTTTTTCGAAATTATTATTAATCAAAGGTAAATATTATTTTTATTTAAAAAATATTTTTTAAAAATAAATTAAAATATATTTTATTTAAAAATGTTCTTAATTTTTTGTTAATTATAATTTTGATATTTATTTTACTGTATTATATTATTTATTTAGTCTTACATTACATTGGAAAAATTATATTTATTAAATTTTAATATATTGAGTTCAAATTTCTATTATAACAGTGAGGCTACAATTCCAAAGGGTATGATTACTATCCAAATAGTCATATTAGCATAAAAATGGTAAAATTACTTATTATAAATACCAATTCATTCCTCCATTAAATAGTCAACACAATTCTTCTAGAAGTACTATAATTACCTTTTCTATGATTGTAACACCCCGAACCCAGTTACCCAGAGTCGGTGCATTATTACATAACGTTGGCATGATCACAAGAAGGATAAAATCTTGAAAGGCCAATTGGTTTAGTAGCCTTGGAAAGACTAGATATATTCATAAAGTTTTACATTACATCATGAAGTGAAAAACTACTACAACAACATATTGTCTCCATAATCCACACTATTATCCCCTCATAATATCCCTGCAGGTCATTCATAAATTAATTCTTCACATCCTGGGAAAAATAAAACATAGAAAAGGGGTGAGCTCAAATGCCCAGTAAGGATAACAATATAGCGGGAACTTTCATAAATAAGAATAAACATTTAAGCCAATGTATAACTAAAAAAAGCCTTTTAAACTTGAACTTCAACATTATATGGAAAAAATAAAATGAAATAATTCCATTTATTTATTCACATGGATATTCTACTAATCGAATAATAACATGCAATATCAATAACCACTTTCATAATGATGGAATGCATAATGCCAGACTATCATAACCACATATCCAAGGCCTCATGCCAAGACTACAAATAAGTTTTTTCCAAGGCCTCGTGCCAGGACACTAGTTTGTCTAATGATACCTACCGATGCATCGAGGAGCTATAGCGGTCTCCACCCGTCACATATTAAGTCCAATACATTCCCATATGAAAACGTTTAAACATAACATAAACATTCGTATTAAAACTACCATACAAAATTTCAATACTTTCACCATAAACTATGAACGGTATAAAAATATCACATCCACAGTCAAACATATCACAAAACCATCAATACAATATAGAAGTTTTGTATCATAATAAATCAACTTCAAATAAGCATAAAATCTATCAAAGGATGTTGTCATAGATGAAATCAAAACTCTTTTTAGAGAAATATCTCTTTCTATTTTGAAATCATTTAAGAGTCTTATAATTATGAAATAAAACATTTTCTATGAAAATATTCTTATAATATTGTAAGGTAAGCTTTGATGATTTTATAACGGCGGAAAATAGCCGCACCTGCCGTATAAGTTAAAAGAAACATTCTTACCTTAATTTTGTCGAAAAGGTTAAAAATCAGTTTGTTTGGAAAACGACAGAAAGATTCCTTTATAAACCTCTTATAAAAATCCAAACAAGGGTATAAATTACATTAATCCATATTCTAGTAAATAGTAAATTTTTTTTGATATTTATTTTTAAGAAACATGGATGTGGATGATAAAGAGATCCCAATAGATTATTACGTATAACAACCTCTGATAATGAAGAGATTGTGAAATAACCCTTACCTTGTACTTTTCCTTGGTTGGGGTAGGTTAACCTCCTTTATAATGGTGAAATAATTGTTATTAAAATATACAAGGATCATATACATTAATATGATATCATATATGATCTTTTAACATTGATTTGTTAATAATATCTTAGTATTATCGTTGTTTCAGGTGTTAACTTACTCGTTTTCTTTTATATGTTTTGTTACGTAAGACATGTTTTTAATGGATAGGTTGTATATTATTCATATCCAGAATGATATCAAGTCCTTAAACATCAATTTTAAATCATCAAATGATAATTATACATGAATGGATACGATGGAGAATGAATCTCATCGCGTTCGTGGAGATGGTAGTCCGTACGTACGCACGAGCGACAATATAATTATTTTAATATTAAAATAATATATAAATGGATGGTATATCATATATACAGAATAATTAACATGTTATATTTATTATTTACATGAGTTACACATCATTATTATACCCATCCAAATAATAATATATTGAATAACAATTACACCACGATGTGGAGACGGTAAGCCGTACGTACGCACATATGGTGACATGTTATTTTAAGGGTGGATAGAATACTGAATATGGTTTTACCATATTTATAATAACATCAAAGTATATATATGATACAGGAGTTATTATTTTAGAATGGTAATAACAATGTAAGAAGAAGTGGAAGAAGAAAGGAACTTGGAAAAGGGTGGTGAAATTATAACCTCTTCTTCGGGCTCTTCCTTTTGATTTGAACAAAAGGGTTCCATAGGTTCGATTTCTGATCAAAACAAGGCCTCTAGGTTGTAGTGAGAGAAGTTGGGAGAGTATTTGGGCAGAGTTTGGCCGAACCAAAAGGCTTTGATGGTTTGAAGAAATGAGGAGGAGGAGTTCCCTTTTATAAGAGGGGTGAGGGGCACCTTCGGAAAAGCTAGAAATATTAATTTATAATAAATTCATATTCGGTCTGTAATGGATCCAAAGTTGATTATTTAAATGTTAAGGTGGGGATAGGTCGAAAAATATTCATCCAATAGAATTTAGATAGGTTTGGGTTACTATATTAACCTTATCTTTAGGTATTAACTCTTAGTTAATTAGTTTGACATTTACCATGTCACTTTGTATTTTTATATTATATAGTTAATAAACTTACTATATACATCCAAGCGACCCATAAGTGTTCCATTAATGATACAACTATCATGATATAAGTCTCTTGGCCGAACCTCATATTTTTATGAATTTAATATCAATTAATAAAATAATATATGTTTTTAAAACTCTTTTTTGTCAATTTTGACACTATTCAATAGTTGATTTTTTTGAAACTCATAACAGAATGATTACTTCGAAAATAATTTAATTAAATCATTCCAAACATGTCATATTAACTTAAAAAATTAGTTTAATTCATAAAAAGTCTCAAATTATATTTATTTGTGTATTTATAATATCAATTATTTTAATTTTACACTATTATGGTAATTACTGCATCATCATTTTGTCATAAATAAATTAAATTATTTAATGTCTAAAAATTATAAATAAAATATCATTATGTAGAAATCTTTTTATCTTTATAATAAATATTTACAATCAAATTTATCTTATGTATATCTCTATATTAAAAAAGTTTTAGTAAATAAACATTGATTTTAACTCTTTTAACTCTTCTTTCAATTAAATAATAATAAATGTCCTAATCTAATCCAAGTGGACCTAAATGATAATATTTTATTCCTAATGTTGTTTTTGGTCGAGATACACCTGTCCAATAGAATTATGAAATGTGTTAGGGTAATATTAATATCATTTATACCCTTAATTACCCTATTTACTTTTAACCATGGTAAATAAAAGTAAAAAAGTTACTATTCACCAATAATTATTTTGATCTCATTGAACCACATTTTAATTCTTGATATTAACCAAGTCTCTCGGATTTTCGAAATTCCATTCACAGAAGCGGTAAAATTATGTTTTATGAAAAATTTAGTTTTTTAACTACCAATTAGTAGTTTCACTATTCATCAAAAATTGAAGTTTTTCAGAACAATGCCAAAATTTCACCCTAAGCTATAATTGATATTTAGAATTCAAAAATGATGTCTATTTTACAAAATTCCAAACATATAAGTTTAATTAATTAATTTTATAATTAATTCCCGCTGTTACAACAAATAGCGTGTTTTTAATAAACAATATATATCAAATTATTGGCAATTGTTTAGGTCCAATTTCAATGTTAAATTAATTATAATGAACACCATTGGATAATATGGTAAAAATATATTCTAATTATACTATAAAACCACTAAATAATATAATTTATCACTATAAATTATTTTGATTAAAAAATTTGTTTTTAAGTATTTTTCACTATTCATAAAAATTGGACGTTCTCAGAAAAATTCAACTTAGGATAATTTCGATATTCTGAATCCAAAAATGAAGTTCATTTTGAAATATAATATATATATATATATATATATATATATATTCAAAAGGTAGTTATTACTATTCATAACGGTTAGTTTGATTGGTTGTGGTGTGTTAGAACTCGATGTTGCGTACAACACACGCTATCACATTATTCAATGAGAAGCGTACCGTAGAAGCTTGGGGTGTTACATTCTCCCCTCCTTCAAATAATTTCTTCCTCAAAATTTCCAGAATACTACCGCATAAAAAGACTCGGGTGGTTCTTCATCAAAAGTTCCTCAGGTTCCCACGTTTCCTCTTCCATCATATGGTTTCTCCACAAAACGTTTACCAGACGCGTCGTCCGGTTTCTCAGTACTTGTTCTCTCATATCAAGAATCCTGACAGGCTCCTCGTAATAAGACAGATAGGGTTCTACTTCTAATTCCTCGTAAGTTAGTACATGCATTGGGTCAGGCATGTATTTCCTCAATAGAGATATGTGGAACGCATCGTGAACTTTGGAGATACTTGGCGGCATTGCCAATCGGTAAGCTACAGCCCCAATTCGTTCTAGAATTTCGAAAGGTCTGATGTACCTGGGAATCAATATACCATTCTTACCAAAACGTATGACTCCCTTCCATGGAGATACCTTTAGGAAAACATGATCACCGATTTGAAATTCCAAATATTTCCATCGATTATCAGCATAGCTCTTCTGCCTACATTGAGCTGCTTTGATGTGATTTTGGATTACCTTCACCTTTTTCATCTTTTCCTCCACTAGTTCTAGAACTACAAGTTTTCTTTCACCAACGTCATCCCAACAGGTTGGTTTACGACATCTCTTCCCACATAACGCTTCATATGGTGTCATCTGAATACTCGAATGGAAGCTATTGTTATTGGAAAATTCTAAAAGATGTAAATACTGATCCCAGATACCCTGAAAGACAAGTTAGAAAGATCTCAACATGTCCTCTAAGGTTTGAATAGTCCATTCTGATTGTCCGTCTGTCTGAGGGTGGTAAGCAGTGCACAAATCAAGTTCAATATCCAGGGATTTCAGAAGACTTTTCCAGAATCTTGAAGTAAAACGGGGATCACGATCAGAAACAATCGATAGGGGTACTCCATGATGTCTCACAACTTCATAAATATATAGTCTTCCTAGATGTTCCAGGGGTTGATCTTCTCTTATAGAAAAAATGTGCTGACTTGGTAAGACGATCAACAATAACCCATATTGCATCGTTCCTTCTAGGAGTCTTTGGTATTCCCATGACAAAGTCCATCGTAATATTGTCTCATTTCCACTCCGGTATGGGAAGAGGTTGCATGACTCCTCCAGGTTGTTGCCTTCCATCTTTCACTTATTGACAAACCATACATCTTGAAACAAAATCAGCAATATCTATCTTCATGTTGTCCCACCAAAAATGATCCTTCAATTCTCTATACATTTTGGTGCTCCCAGGATGTATATAGAAATTGGATCTATGAGCATCATCCAACAATTCCCTTTTTAGATCAGGTATATCGGGAACACAAAGTCTCTTCCCAAATTTCAAAATTCCATCTTCATACACAAAGTCTCTCAATCTCCCATCATTCACAGATTTAATATTCTTTTGAAATTCTTCATCATCGGTCTGAGAACTCTTAATCCTTTCTAGTAAAGATGGTTTGGCAATCATTTGAAAAAGAATGTATGTTTCAACTTCCCTGGTTATTCCCATGTCCATCTTCACTAGATCCATGAAAATTGTATCCCTTTCAATATTCATATTGTTCAAAACTCCATGATCTTTTCTGCTCAAAGCATCTGCCACCTTGTTTTCCTTCCCCAGGTGGTAGTGTATCGTGCAATCATAATCCTTGAGTAATTCAAGCCATCTCCTTTTCCTCATGTTGAGTTCTTTTTGTGAGAAAATATACTTCAAACTCCTGTGATCAGTATAAATCTCACATTTTTCACCATAGAGGTAGTGCCTCTATATCTTCAAAGCAAAGATCACAACTTCAAACTCAAGATCATGAGTAGGATAGTTTTGTTCATGAATTTTCAATTTTCATGATGCATAGGCAATAACCCTATCATTCTGCATAAGGACACAACCAAGTCCTTTATTTGATGCATCACTATAAATAACAAACCCATTATTCCCTGATGGTAGAGTCAATATAGGATCATTGACTAATCTTCTCTTCAGTTCTTTGAAACTTTCTTCACACTCTTTTTTCCAAACAAATTTAACCCCTTTACGTGTGAGCTTCGTTAATGGGTTAGCCAATTGGGAAAAATTCTAGACGAAACGTCGATAATAACCTGCTAAACCAATAAAACTACGTACCTCAGTTATACTCGTCGGTGCTGGCCATTCCTGGATTGCCTTAGTCTAAGAAGGATCAACATAGATTCCATATTTAGAGACAATATGGCCAAGAAAAGAAATCTCCTGAAGCCATAATTCACACTTTCTAAACTTCCCATATATTTCATGTCTTCTCAGAGTCTTCAAGATAATGCGCAAGTGATTTTCATGATCTTCGTAGCTTTTTGAGTATACCAAGATATAAACAATAAATACCACCACAAATTCATCGAGATACTACTTGAATACTCTATTCATCATATCCATGAATACAGAGGGTGCATTAGTCAATCCAAAAGGAATTACAGTAAACTCGTATGCCCATACCTGGTTCGAAATGCTGTCTTTGGAATGTCTTACTTCTTCACACACAAATGATGGTATCCAGATCGAAGTTCAATCTTTGAAATGTATTGATCTCCATGCAGTTGGTCAAATAAATCATCAATTCAGGGTAGGGGATACATGTTCTCTATTTTTATAGCATTGATCTCCCTGTAGTCGACACATGACCTCATAGATCCATCTTTCTTTTTAACAAAAAGAACAGGGCCCCCCCATGGAGAAACACTAGGGCAAATAAATCCCTTATTACTCAATTCCTCAAGTTGTTTCTTTTGTTCAACTAATTCTATAGTGGCCATTCAATAAGGGGTATTCAATATAGGCCTTGATCCAGGAATTAAATCAATGGGAAACTCAACTTCTCGTTCTGGAGGATGTCCAGGTAAATCTTCCGAAAATACATCTACATATTCTTTCACAATAGGTACATCCTCTATTTGAAAATTCTTTTCCTCACCCACAGTTATTTCATTCTCTTCCTCCCCAATAATTTAATTTAGTTGAGCTACTGGGGGTGGATCTAGATAAGAATTAGGTGGTGACTATTCTGCTCTAAAGATAAGGTGTTCCTTATCATCATCATCAAGAATCATAACCTCTTTCTTCTTATAATAAATCTTTGAATCATAGTCCAAAAGTCAGTCCATACCGAGGATTATATCGAACTCAATCATAGGTATGACAACGAGATCAGCAGATAAAGAACATTTATGTGCTCTAATGGGGACTGATTCACAAAACTTTGTTGCAATGATACTTCCCTTAAGAGTTTTAACTGACAACTACCTTGTTAAATCAAATTGGAAATATCTAATTTTCTTAGCAAACTGGGAAGATATAAAACAATGCGATGATACAGAATCAAATAATGCATTTTATAAACATGAGGAAACTATTAAATTACCTGCCAACACGTCTTTCGGAGCTTCTAACTCAGCAGTAGTGATAGCATAAGCTTGGCCTTGGTCCCTTGGCCTTTTCTGAGGTATGTTCTCCTGACGCTTAGGACATTCATTTGCATAATGTCCCATCTCCCTGCAATTGTAGCACTGATCCTTGGTAGCTTCCTTCTTCCCCTTGCAATCAAGATCATGGTGGCCTTTTTCACCACACTTGCAACAAACTCCCATTCCCTTCAAGAAAGTACTAGGGTGTTTCTTCCCACATTTACCACAGGATGGATATTCAATCATTCCCTTCTTCCCCTTACTTCCATTCCCAGATTGATCAGCAGGTCTCTTCATATCTTGATATGCTTTAAATTCATAAAACTTAGAGAATTCCTTTTCGGTCTTGATAGCACATGAGACAATGTCTTCATACGATGAAAAGGATTGGTAGACTAATGCTTGACAGAGAAATGGGTTTAATCCATAAAATAAATGATCAATCTTACTTCTTGGGTTATGTATATAATCTCCAGCATACCTTACTAACCTTGTAAAGTTAGCCTCATACTTTGTGACATTCTCAGCCTCCTTCTGTCTTATAATCAGAAATTGCCTTTCCATATCATCTCGATGTTTGCGAGGAAAGTATTTTTCTAAAAACAGATCATTGAACTCCCTCCATTCCACATTCAATACTTCATCATCTTCCTTCGTGCTTTGAATCAATGACCACCATTGATCAGCATCTCCAGTGAGTCGGTAAACTACCATGATATCTTTTTCCCTTTCACTACTTTCCAAAGCCTGAAATATTATCTCTAGGGAATTTATCCATTGCTCAGCTACTAAGGTATTTGTACTCCCATTGAACATTTGTGGTTTTTGCCTCATGAATCGATCTAACATTGATCCTCCACGCTGTGGATCAGGGTGCTCCATATGGGTAAAGTTATTATTCATATCCTAAGTAAGTTGTCCCAGTATGGTGACTAGCTGATCGGCACCAGTTGCATCACCAGCTCCACTATAATTATCTTGAGCAGGAGGGCAATCCCTACATGGAGTACGTGCATTGATACGGTTTCCATTTATTCCACTAGGCACCATTTTCTAAACAATGGAATAAACTAGATCAGTTTATGAATCAAAATACATAATCCCATACTTACAAAACACTTAAAATAAATTGAACTATTTATGGATATAATCCATAATCATAAGAATGTTTTCTTTGAGAAAGTATATACTCATAAACCCTTCATAATGATTTGTAAATAAAATGAGAGTTATCCTAAGGATATCCCCCGGGAGTGTCGTAACCAAGAGTGAAACAAGGCCCAGTGTCATGCACCAGTTCCCGTTCGAGTCTAGCTCAGAGCGGTGTTTTCGGGTTTTACCCCTAGGTACATTTGTGCCATAGCCGCCTCTACCTGCCTGTATCCAGACAGGGATGTATTGCTCAGAAAACTCACAAAATCTCAACAATACCAAAATTCTAGAAATTTCTTCTATACTAATCCTCAAAGTTCATCGTAGGTCTATGTTCTCTAATAAGAGTTTACCTAAATCTAGCTTCCAAGGTTTCGACTAAACTTCCTCTAATACCAACTGTAATGCCACGACCCTAGTTACCCAGAGTCGGTGCATTATTACATAACATTGGCATGATCACAAGAAAGATCAAATCTTGAAAGACCGATTGGTTTAGTAGCCTTGAAAACAGTAGATATATTCATAAAGTTTTACATTACATCATGAAGTGAAAAAATACTACAACAACATATTGTCTCCATAATCCACACTATTATCCCCTCATAATATCCCTATAGGTCATTCATAATTTACTTCTTCACATCCAGGGAAAAATAAAACATCGAAAAGGGGTGAGCTCAAATGCCCAGTAAGGATAACAATATAGCGGAAACTTTCATAAATAAGAATAAACATTTAAGGCAATTTATAACTAAAACAAAAGCCTTTTAAACTTGAAATTCAACATTGTATGGAAAAAATAAAATGAAATAATGCCATCTACTTATTCACATGGATATTCTACTAATCGAATAATCACATGCAATATCAATAACCACTTTCATAATGATGGAATGCATAATGCCAGACTATCATAACCACAGAGCCAAGGCCTCGTGAAAAGACTACAAATAAGATTTTTCCAACGCCCTGTGCCAAGACACTAGTTTGTCTCATGAGACCTACCGATGCATCGAGGAGCTGTAACGGGCTCCACCCGTCACATATTAAGTCCAATGCATTCCCATATGAAAAGGTTTAAACACAACAGAAACATTCGTATTAAAAATAGCATACGAAATGTCAATACTTTCACCATAAACTATGAACAATATAAAAATAGAACATCCACAGTCAAACATATCACAAAACCTTCAACACAATATAGAAGTTTTGTATCATAATAAATCAACTTCAAATAAGCATAAAATCAATCAAAGAATGTTGACATACATGAAATCAAAACTCTTTTTAGGGAAATATCTCTTTCTATTTTGAAATCATTTAAGAGTCTTATATTTATGAAATAAAACCTTTTCTTTGAAAATATTCTTATAAGATTGTAAGGGAAGCTTCGACGATTTTATAATGGTGGAAAATAGCCTCACCCTCCATATAAGTTAAAAATACATTCATACCTTAATTTTGTCGAAAAGGTTAAAAATCACCTTTTTTGGAAAACGACGGAAAGATTCCTTTATAAACCTCTTATAAAAAGTCAATCAGGGGTACAAATGACTTTAACCCATATTCTAGTAAATATTAAAAATGTTTTGAAATTCATTTTTAAGAAACATGGATGTGTATGATAAAGAGATCCCAGTAGATTATTACGTATAAACAACCAAGGATAATGAAGAGATTGTGAAATAACCATTACCTTGTACTTTTCCATGGTTGGGGTAGGTTAACCTCCTGTATAATGGTGGAATAATTGTTATTAAATTATACAAGAATCATATACATTAATATGATATCATATTTGATCTTTTAACATTGATTTGTTAATAATATCTTAGTATTATCATTGTTTCGGGTGTTAACTTACTCGTTTTCTTTTATATGTTTTGTTACGTAAGACATGTTTGTAATGGATAGTTTGTATATTATTCATATTCAGAATTATATCAAGTCCTTAAACATCATTTTTAAATCATCAAATAATAATTATACTTTAATGGATATGATAGAGAATGAATCTCATTGCGTTCATGGAGACGGTAGTCCGTACGTACGCACGAGGGACAATATCATTCTTTTGATATTAAAATAAAATATAAATGGATGGAATATCATATATACAGAATAATTAACATGTTATATTTATTATTTACATGAGTAGCACATCATTATTATGCCCATCCAAATAATAACATATTGAATAACAATTACACCACGACGTGGAGACGGTAAGCCGTACGTACACACGTATGGTGACATGTTATTGAAAAGGGTGGATAGAATACTGAATATGGTTGTACCATATTTATAATAATATCACAGTATATATATGATACTGGAGTTATTATTTTAGAATGGTAATAACAAAGGAAGAAGAAGTGGAATATGAAAGGAAAATGGAAAAGCTTGGTGAAATTATTACCTCTTCTTCGGGCTCTTCTTTTGGATTTGATCAAAATGGATCCTTAGATTGGATTTATGATCAAAATAAGGCCTCTAGGTTGTAGTGAGGGAAGTTGGTAGAGTATTTGGGAAGAGTTTGGCCTAACCAAAAGGCTTTGAAGGTTTGAAGAAATGAGAAGGAGGATTTCCCTTTTATAAGAGGGGTGAGGGGCACCATTGGAAAATCTAGAAATATTAATTTATAATAAATTCATATTCGGTTTCTAATGGCTCCAAAGTATATTATTTAAATTTTAAGGTGGGGATAGGTAGAAAACCATTCAACCAATAGAATTTAGATAGTTTTGGGTCACTATATTTACCTTATCTTTATGTATTAACTCTTAGTTAATTAGTTTGACATTTACCATGTCACATTGTATTTTTATATTATATAGTTAATAAACATACAATATACATCCAATAGACCCCTAAGTGGTCCATTAATAATACAACTATCATGATATAAGTCTCTTGGCAGAACCTTAGATTTTTATGAATTTAATATCAATTAATAATATAATATTTGTTTTAAATACTCTTTTATGTCAATTTTGACACTATTCAATAGTTGATTTTTGTGAAACTCATAACAGAATGATTAATTAGAAAAATATTTAATTAAATCACTTCTAACATGTCATA
The DNA here is from genome assembly GCA_963277665.1 of Viscum album. Lineage (NCBI taxonomy): Eukaryota > Viridiplantae > Streptophyta > Magnoliopsida > Santalales > Viscaceae > Viscum > Viscum album. Next base: position 387,198,130 of record OY728142.1, on the reverse strand, counting down.
TTAACTTATAAAATTATTTTAATTCATAAAAAGTCTAAAATTATATTTATTTGTGTATTTATAATATCAATTATTTTAATTTTTCAATATTATGGTAATTACTGCATCATCATTGTCTCATAAATAAATTAAATTATTTAATGTCTAAAAATTATAAATAAAATATCATTATGTAGGAAATATTTTTATCATTCTAATGAATATTTACAATCTAATTTATCTTATGTATAACCCTATATTAAATTTTTTTAGTAAATAAACATTGATTTTAACTCTTTTAACTCTTCTTTGAATTAAATGATAATAAATGTCCTAATCTAATACAAGTGGACCTAAATGATAATATTTTATTCATAAGGTTGTTTTTGTTCAAGATACACTTGTCCAATAGAATTAGGAAATGTGCTATGTTAATATTAATATCATTTTACCCTTAATTACCCTATTTACTTTTAACCGTGGTAAATAAAAGTAAAAAGTTACTATTAACCAAAAATTATTTTCATCTCATTAAACCACATTTTACTTCTTGATATTAACCGTGTCTCTCAGATTTTTGAAATTTCATTCACAGAAGCGGTAAAATTAAGTTTTATGAAAAATTCAGTTTTTTAACTACCACTTAGTAGTTTCACTATTCATCAAAAATTGATGTTTTTCAGAACAATGCCAAAATTTCACCCTAATCTATAATTGATATTCCAAATTCAAAAATGATTTCTATTTTACAAAATTAAAAACATATAAGTTTCATTAATTAATTTTATAATTAATTCTTGTTGTTACAACAAATAGCGTGTTTTTAAGAAACAATATATATCAAAAGATTGACAATTGTTTAGGTCCAATTACAAAGTAAAATTAATTATAATGAACACCATTGGATAAAATGGTAAAAATATATTCTAATTATACTACAAACCACTAAACAATATAATTTATCACTATAAATTATTTTGATTAATAAAGTTGTTTTTAAGTATTTTTCACTATTCATTAAAATTGGACGTTCTCAGAAAAATTCAACTTAGGATAATTTCGATATTATGAATCCAAAAATGAAGTTCATTTTGAAATATAATATATAAATAATTTCAAAATGTAGGTATTACAATTCATAACGGCTAGTTTGATTGGTTGTGGTGTGTTAGAACTCGATGTTGCGTACAACACACGCTATCGCATTATTCAAAGTGAAGCATACCGTAGAAGCTTGTGGTGTTACAATGATGTTGATTGTTTTATTAATATTCTGTTTCTTTTCTATAGGGTCTTTCAATGGTGCGATTCTTCTATGTAAATTTAATAAGCAAAATATTCACATTATACTTTCCAAATTTTTTATTTTATGTCTATTTTATTGTTTTTAATATTTAGTCGTGCAGTTAATCACTAATATAATGTAATCTAATACTAAAATATATTTTTTTATATTCTTTATATGCAGTATTTTTGTAAGATAAATTAGTATAATAGAACACACGTATATTTAAGAACATATATAACTCATTATCAATTATTCATGACATTGTTCCACCATTATTATTATCCATCCATTACATTTCAACTCATATACTTCTTTGGGAATAAACGAGGGTACTTCTGCCTTATTGTCTCCTGATTTTTACATTTAAACTCGTCATATTAATCATTCACTTACATTCCAGTAATATCACTAGAATCTCTTCCTATAATAGGTCATTATACAATTTTCGCACCATCCAATTTAGAACATGTATGGGATCATTAATGTACATCCATATGAGTGATATATAAAACACATTACGAGCTTGATCAAAGATTCATTGGTGTACATGCTAATAGACTAATAATTATTTGAAATTAATGATCTATAATGGTATAATGTACATAGGGATAATATTTCCTTTCATTATGAAAAGAATTAATTTCTCCCACGGTGATATTCAAAGGAACACATTGTCACAAACTTCAAACTATAATTACATATGTTAGTTGTCAACGTTGCTTTTCTACTTGCTCTAAGTATCATGTATATTTTTTATTCATATTGACAAAATTTTTAATATCATGATAATTAGTAGGTCCAAGTATATTTCATTTAATTTTTTTACCTAATTTGTATAATTTATGAATCGGTTTTGATATAGTGAAATATATTTGAAAAATTCAATAGGTGAGTGGAATATGTTATTGTATGAGAACAAAAATAATGAGAGATTTAATCCCATAAAATAATAAATTCCAATTTTATGATTGTGATAAGTCCTTGAGTCTCTAAATTTTCTTTTAATATTGGCTATTAGTTCAGGGATGATAGGTTTTACTGAAATTATATTCAATGATTAAAGAATATTGAAGACTTCACAAAAATCTATAGGTTAAAATTATATCCTGGATAGTTAGGATAAAAAGTGGTACCCAATAACATCTCAGTAGTTCCATTATCATAGACCAACCTGGGACAACCCAAAACTACACACTTGAGTTGGCCCACGACATGGCCTGAAGGGTGTTCCAGATCCCCACGGGCTGAAAATTAGTGTTGGGTGTCCAGATTAAACAGGTGGGAATGATTTGGCCCATAAATAAAGATAAATAAATAAAAAAAATTGAACATCGAAAATGAAAACTATCTAAAGTGAGAAAATAAATCCAGACATACCTCAATGTGACCCAATGATTAAACACCGATCTCAAACCAACGTCCTACTATAGTGATCAATTCGAAGCAAGGAATATCATCTGAATGAAAAAACAAAGAAAAAATATAAGTGTCAGTATTAAATATAATTATGCATCCCCAAACAATTTATTCTTATATGGATTTAATTTAAATAAAATATAGATCAATTTAATGTTTGAAATACTATGTATAAAACTATGTTTTCGTACATTTTCATCTAGAAACAAATCACAATACATCACCCTTTTTCGATTAAAAAACATATTCCCTTTTAATGAAGCATACATTTGTTTTTCAATGTGTGTGATCTTTATACTAAAAAAAGTAATTGTAATCCATTCTCAAAACATATATCCACAGTCACATGAAACCATTCTATCACTTTAAGAAAGAAGCTACACTTCTCAAGGAATAAAGATAAACAAACATAAAACATGGGAAATGTAAAAACACTAAATCAACAACCAACTAGATCATGCATCTCAATCATCTACCGCATAATACTATGTACCAAAACACATGAGAGAACTTAGGATATCATGAATAATCTAGAACGCCCTATACATGTGACTCATCTTGATGGCATGCCCTACCCAATGATGTCGTAATTTCTAAACACTCAATTGTCTCTGTGCTTAGCTAGGACAAGTGATACAATCAAATATCAATGATTACAAAACAACCCATGCTATGGGACACTAGTTTAATCAAAACTATTGCAAAAATCATTAACCGAAAATTCACTCATATTTCTTGGTTCCAATTTTCATACTAAAAAGGTGGTGAGTCATCTAATTCCATCCAAGTAACCCACCACATACATTTTCACCTTACATCATCAATAGACACACAACAAAATCACCCATGAATCATTCCACATGGATTTTCTCCATCTTTCCCTCAAACTGTGACACATGAGGGACGTCCCATCCGAGGACCATCCATTCCCATCAACATCTAACAAGCCGTGAGGTGCATCTCAAAAATGGGTTTCAAACAAATTAATTTTACAATCTTTCCAAATGGTCACCAAGACAACATTTATTAATAAATCATAACCAAAATAAGAAACACACATCACTTTACAAAAATAAAATATACTTAGTTTTTCATTTATGAAACCCTAGTACACTTTTAAATATTAAACAGATTTATAAAGGCAAATGGGTCATTTCACTATAAAATTGATATGAACATTTAATAATCAATTTCATGCAATTCACTTACAAAGATGGACTAACTCAATTTCACAATAAACATTTATTCAAATTAGTATACACTACAAACTAACATTAAATAAAGTTGTGAAAACTATGAAATCAAAAATTCATTAAATTTAAAGTCTAATATACATAGAAACCAACCTATGAGTGGAACCAAACCAAACATTAGTCCTTTGGAACATTCTAACTAGGATTTTCGGCCCCCCAACAAACAATATGAATTATCACATACATATAAGGACACATAAATACTATTAACACACTGACATGTCTGTGAATGGGTGATAGGGGATCTTTACATATATTCTTATATGCATATACCTGACACCACTTACCAACGTATACATTTCAATATATACACATTGGTACACTGACCCCCATATATCTATATTCAATTCCATTGATGAATATATACATAATGGGAGAACCAATATATATATATATATACTTATCAATGCATAGGTATGTGATTCTCTTTGGGCCCAACATCTCGAAAGCCCATAGGAGTGACCAACACAACATAATTAAAAAACCAGAAATCCATAATCATCATAATACCCTAGAATAAAATTATTCAAAACAATGGAATGCAGATATGATTCAAAAATCAATTGAACTTTTTTGAAATGAAAAATTTAAAATAAAACACTATTTTTAAAGTAAGTAGTTCAAAATTGGCCTTTTTATTTTTCACACACTGAATGAATTTATCAAATGAAAATAAAAAAACTACTTTTCAAACAATTTGAAATATCTTTTTCACACAGCATATCCAAGCATCAACCTCTTTTCCACAAACAAGGCACCATCCATTTTACACATAAAAAATTTTTTCATAACACATTTCAACATGGCTTTCTCAGTTCACATAAACCCATTCAGAAATATCATAAAGAACTCTATTAAATCCAACATCATTTCATAGGCCAAGCATGTTTCAAATCCACCAATAATAAAATTTCATTTCACAATAGGTTTTACATTATTTATTCAATTTTGAAATCATATTAGTAACACCCGAGACTTTTATGAGAAATATTTTGTTTTTATTTTATATAAATCATCAAAGGAATCTTTCACTACACACAACACTAGCTTGGCATGCTTTACACGCAACCATGTCCTTCCTCGATAGCTTGCGTCGTACGCAATACCGAATTTCACTAAACAACGATATGCTATTAAAATATTATCAAAACTAGCAGTTATGAATACTAATAACCACCTTTTGAAATTTTGTAAATTTTATTTTTCAAAATAGTCTTCTTTTTTGGATTGGTAATATCGAAATTAGCCTAGGGAGAAATTTTGGTATTTTTCTGAAAACTTTCAATTTTTGATGAATAGTGAAAACACTGGGTTACTATTTAAAAACAAGCATTTTATTTAAATAATTATTTATTTTATTTAAAATTATTTTAGGTCAAAATTGATACATAATACCTATATAAGTTCAATGTAATTCATTGGAGTAATTATATAATAATTTTAGATATATAAAAATTTTATTGAACTTTTCACCGTCTTTTACCCACCTTCTAGGAGAATTTGCAAATTTACATAAAACATAATTTTATCGCTTCTGTGAGTGGAATAAAAAAAATCCGAGAGACACGGTTGATGTCAGTATGTAAAATGTAGTTCAATGAGATGAAAATAATTTTCGATGAATAGTAACTTATTACTTTTATTTAACACGGTTAAAAGTAAATAGGGTAATTAAGGGTAAAAATTATATTATTTGTAACACCCCAAGATTCTACGGTACGCTTCTCTTTGAATAATGTGATAGCGTGTGTTGTACGCAACACCGAGTTCAAACACACCATAACCAATCAAACTAGCCGTTATGAATAGTAATACCTACTTTTTGAAATTATATATATTTTATATTTTAAAATGTACTTCATTTCTGGATTCGGAATATCGAATTTAGCCTAAGGTGAAATTTTGGTACCTTTCGGATAACTTTCATATTTTGATGAATAGTGAAAATTACTAAATTTTAATTAAAAACAACTTTTTTAAACAAAATAATTAATAGTGATAAATTATGAATTTGAGTGGTTTTAAATTATATTTATAATATACTTTTACCATTTAATATAATTTTGGTCATTGGTCATAATTTTACAATTAAACCGAACATAAACAAGTGTCAATCTTTTGATAGTTATTATCTCTTAAAAACACGCTTTTTGTTTTGACAGCGGGAATTAATTTTAAATTAATTTCTGCCACTTCTGTGTTTTGAATTTATAAAAATGGATTCCATATGTGTAATCATGATGTCCAAATTGTGTAAATACGTAACTTTTATTTTTAGACATTTTGAATAATTACTGCGGTAAATATTTTATTTACCATGGTTAAGGGTAAATCCGGTAAATAATGGTTAAAAAATAATATTATAATAATACTAAATTACCCTAAAACGTGTCCTATCCTTATTTGTTGATAAAAGTTCGACCATAGGCATCTTTGGGTCGATTTTGGGACCCCATGGTGCCACTTGTAGGTGATAGGGACACTTTTTTTTAATTAAGTTAAAATGAATACAAAAATGACACAAGCATATATCTTTTAGAAAAACAATTATTACATAGGGATATATATGCTGGATATTAGATTATAAATATTCATTAGAAAGATAATAAGATTTAATACATAATGATATTTTATTTATAATTTTTAGACATTAAATAATTTAATTTATTTATGACACAATGATGATGAATTAATTACTTTGATAGTAAAAAATTAAAATAATTGATATTATAAATACCAAAATAAATATAATATGAAACTTTTCATGATATAAAATAATTTTCTAAGATAATATGATATATTAGTATTGATTTAATTGACTTTTTTAGAAGTAATAAATCTGTTATGAGTTTCAAAGAAATCAACTATTGAATAGTGTCAAAATTCACATAAAAGAGTTCTTAAAACAAATAATATATTATTAATTAATATTAAATTCATAAAAATCTAAGGTTCGGCCAAGAGACTTATATCATGATAGGTTCATAATTAATGGACCACTTGGGGGTCTCTTGGATGTATATTGTAAGTTTATTAACCATATTATATAAAAATACAAAGAGACATTGTAAAAGTGAAACTAATTAACTTAGAGTTAATACTTAAAGATAAGGTTAATATAAGTACCCAAACCTATCAAAATTCTATTGGTTGAGTTGTTTTCGACCTATCCCCACCTTAAAATTTAAATAATCAACTTTGGAGCCATTAGAAACCGAATATGAATTTATTATAAATTAATATTTCTTGCTTTTCCAAAGGTTCCCCTCACCCCTCTTATAAAAGGGCACTCCTCCTTCTCATTTCTTCACACCTTCAAAGCCTTTTGGTTCGGCCAAACTCTTCCCAAATACTCTGCCAACTTCCCTCTATACAACCTAGAGGCCTTAGTTTGATCAGAAAGACAACCTAAGGATCCCTTTTGATCAAATCAAAAGGAAGAAACCGAAGAAGAGGTAATAATTTCACCACCCTTTTCCAAGTTCCTTTCTTCTTCCACTTCTTCTTTCTTTGTTATTACCATTCTAAAATAATAACTACAGTATCTCACATATAATGTGATGTTATTATAAATATGGTACAACCATATTCATTATTCTATGAACTCTTTGAATAACATGTCACCATACGTGCGTATGTACGGCTTACCGTCTCCACGTCGTGGTGTAATTGTTATTCAATATAATATTATTTGGATGGGTATAATAATGATGTGTAACTCATGTAAATAATAAATATAACATGTTAATGATTCTGTATATTTGATATACCATCCATTTATATATTATTTTAATATCAAAAAAATGATATTGACGCTCGTGCGTACGCACGGACTACCATATCCACGAATGCGATGAGATTTATTCTCCATCGTATCCATTCAAGTATAATTATCATTTAATGATTTAAAAAATGATGTTTAAGGACTTGATATCATTCTGGATATGAATAATATACAACCTATCCTTTACAAACATGTCTTACGTAACAAAACATATAAAAGAAAACAGGTAAGTTAACACCCGAAACAACGATAATACTAAGATATTATTATCAAATCAATATTAAAAGATCATATATGATATCATATTAATGTATATGATTCTTTTCTAATTTAATAACAATTATTTCACCATTATACAGGAGGTTAACCTACCCCAACCAAGGAAAAGTACAAGGTAAGGGTTATTTCACAATCTCTTCATTATCCGAGATTGTTTATAAGTAATAATCTACTGGGATCTATTTATCATCCACATCCATGTTTTCTTAAAAATTTATTTCAAAACATTTTTATTATTTACATGAATATGGGTTAAATTCATTTATACCCTTGTTTGAATTTTTATAAGAGGAATCATTCCTTCGTTTTCAAAACAAGGTCCTTTTTAACCTTTTCGACAGAATTAAGGTAAGAATGTTTTTTTTAACTTATACGGGGGGTGCGGTCATTTTCCGCCGTTATAAAATCTTCAAATCTTTCCTTACAATCTTATAAGTATATTTTCAAAGAAAATGTTTTATTTTATATGGCTCTTAAATGATTTCAAAAATAGAAAGAGATATTTCTCTAAAAAGAGTTTTGATTTCATCTATGTCAGCATCCTTTGATGGATTTTACGCTTATTTGAAATTGATTTGTTATGATACAAAACTTCTATATTGTATTGATGGTTTTGCGATATGTTAGACTGTGTGTGTGCTATTTTTATACCATTCATAGTTTATGGTGAAATTATTGACATTTCTTATGCTAGTTTTAATACGAATGTTTATGTTATGTTTAAACCTTTTCATATGGGAATGCATTGGACTTAATATGTGACGGGTGGAGCCCGCTATAGCTCCTCGATGCATCGGTAGGTCTCATGAGACAAACTAGTGTCTTGGCACAAGGCCTTGGCAAAATCTTATTTGTAGTCTTGGCATGAGGCCTTGGCTATGTGGTTATGATAGTCTGGAATTATGCATTCCAACATTATGAAAGTGGTTATTGATTTTTCATATGATTATTCGATTAGTAGAATATCCATGTGAATAAGTAAATGTCATTATTTCATTTTATTTATTCCATACCATGTTGAAAGTTCAAGTTTGAAAGGCCTTTGTTTTAGTTATACATTGCCTTAAATGTTTATTCTTATTTATGAACGTTTAGGCTATATTGTTATCCTTACTGGGCATTTGAGCTCACCCCTTTTCTATGTTTTACTTTTCCCAGGAAGTGAAGAAGTAAATTATGAATGACCTGAAGGGATATTATGTGGGGATATGAGTATGGATTATGAAGACAATATGTTGTTGTAGCAGTTTTTCATTTTATGATGTAATGTATGACTTATTAATATATCTATTGTTTTCAAGGCTACTAAACCAATCGGTATTTCGAGATTTGATCTTTCTTGTGATCATGCCAATGTTATGTAATAATGCACCGACTCTGGGTAACTAGGGTCGGGGCGTTACAGTTGGTATCAGAGGAAGTTTAGTACAAACCATGGAAGCTAGATTAAGATAAACTCTGATTAGAGCACGTAGACCTAAGATGAACTTTGAGGATTAGTATAGAAGAACTTCCTAGAATTTTGGTATTGTAGAGATTTTGTGAGTTTTCCGAGCAATACATCCCTGTCTGGATACGAGCAGGTAGAGGCGGCTCTGGCACAGATGTACCTAGGGGTAAATCCCGATAAAACCGCTTTGATCTAGACTCGAACGGGAACTGGTGCACGTCAACGGGCCCTGCTGCACTCTTGGTTACGACACTCCCAGGGGATATGCTTAGTATAACTCTCATTTTCTTTACAAATCATTATTAACGGTTTTTGAGAATATACTTCCTCAAAGAAAACATTTTTATGATTATGGATTATATCAATAAATAGTTCAATTTATGTTAAGTGTTTTATAAGTATGGGATTATGTATTTTGATTCAAAAACTGATCTAGTTTATGCCATTGTTTAGAAATGGCACCTAGTGGAAGAAGTGGAGACCGTATCAATGCACGCACTCCATGTAGGGATTGCCCTCCTGCTCAAGATAATTATAGTGGGGCTGGTGATTCAACTGGTGCCGATCAGCTAATCACCATACTGGGACAACTTACTCAGGTTATGAATAATAACCTTACCCGTATAGAGCACCCTGATCCACATCGTGGAGGATCAATGTTAGATCGATTCATGAGGCAACAACCACCAACGTTCAATGGGAGTACAAATCCCTTAGTAGCTGAGCAATGGATAAATTCTCTAGAGAAAATATTTCAGGCTTTGGGGAGTAGTGAAAAGGAAAAAGTTATCAGGGCAGTTTACCGCCTCACTGGAGATGCTTATCAATGGTGGTCATTGATTCCAAACATGAAGGAAGATGATGAAGTATCAAATATGGAATGTATGGAGTTCAAAGATTTGTTTTTAGAAAAATAATTTCCTCGCGACCATCGAGCAGATATGGAAAGGCAATTTCTGAGTCTGAGACAAAAGGAGGATGAGAATGTCAAAAAGTATGAGGCTAACTTTACAAGGTTAGCAAGGTATGCTGGAGATTATATATGTAAACCAAGAAGTAAGATTGATCGTTTCTTTGATGGGTTAAAACCATTTCTTCTTCGAGCATTAGTCTCACAATCCTTTTCGTCGTAAGAAGACATTGTCACATGTGCTATCAAGACCGAAAAGGAATTCTCTAAGTATAATGACTTTAAAGCTAAGCAAGAGAAGAAGAGACCTGCTGATCAATCTGGGAATGGAAATAAGGGGAAGAAGGGAAAGGTTGAATATCCATCATGTGGTAAATGCGGGAAGAAACACCCTGGTACTTGCTTGAAGGGAATGGGAGTCTGTTACAAGTGTGGTGAAAAAGGCCACCAGGCTCGTGATTGCAAGGGGAAGAAGGAAGCTACCAACGTTCAGTGCTACACTTGCAGGGAGATGGGGCATTATGCAAATGAATGTCCTAAGCGTCAGGAGAACTTACCTCAGAAAAGGTCAAGGGATCAAGGCCAGGCTTATGCTATCACTACTGCTGAGGTAGAAGCTTCGAAAGACGTGGTGGCAGGTAATTTAATGGTTTCCTCATGTTTAGAAAATGCATTATTTGATTCTGGATCATCGCATTGTTTCATATCTTCCCAGTTTTCTAAAAAAATTAGATATTTCCAATTTGATTTAATTAGGGAGTTGTCAGTTAAAACTCCTAAGGGAAGTATCATTGCAACAAAGTTTTGTGAATCAGTCCCCATTAGAGCACATAAATGTTCATTATCTGCTGATCTCATCGTCATACCTATGATTGAGTTTGATATAATCCTCGGTATGGACTGGATTTCGGATTATGATGCGAAGATTTATTGTAAGAAGAAAGAGGTTATGATTCTTGATGATAATGATAAGGAACACCTTATCTTTAGAGCAGAATCGTCACCACCTAATTCTTATTTAGATCCACCCCCAGTAGCTCAAATTAATTCAATTATTGGGGAGGAAGAGAATGAAATAACTATCTGTGAGGAAAGGAATGTTCAAATTGAGGATGTACCTATTGTGAAAGAATTTTTAGATGTATTTCCGGAAGATTTACCTGGACGTCCTCCAGAATGAGAAGTTGAGTTTTCCATTGATTTGATTCCTGGATCAAGGCCTATATCAAAGACCCCTTACAGAATGGCCTCTATAGAGTTATTCAAACTAAAGAAACAACTAAAGGAGTTGAGTAATAAAGGATTTATTCACCCTAGTGTTTCTCCATGGGAAGCCCCTGTTCTTTTTGTTGAAAAGAAATATGGATCTATGAGGTTATGTATCGACTACAGGGAGATCAATGCTATAACAATAAAGAACAAGTATCCTCTACCACGCATTGATGATTTATTTGACCAACTGCATGGAGCTCAATACTTTTCAAAGACTGAACTTCGATCTGGATACCATCAGTTGTGTGTGAAGAAGACATTCCGAAGACAACATTTCGAACCAGGTACGGGCATTACAAGTTTACTGTAATGCCGTTTGGATTGACTAATGCACCCTCTGTATTCATGGATCTGATGAATAGAGTTTTCAAGGAGTATCTAGATGAATTTGTGGTGGTATTTATTGATGATATCTTAGTATACTCTAAAAGCTACGAAGATCATGAAAATCACTTGCGCATTATCTTGAAGACTCTGAGGAGGCATGAATTATATTGAAAGTTTAGCAAGTGTGAATTCTGGCTTCATGAGATTTCTTTTCTTGGCCATATTTTCTATAAAGATGGACTCTCTATTGATCCTTCTAATACCAAGGCAATCCATGAATGGCCAGCACCTAAGAGTATAACTGAGGTACGCAGTTTTATTGGTTTGGCAGGTTATTATCGACGTTTCATCCAGAATTTTGCCTTATTGGCTAACCCATTAACGAAGCTCACACTTAAAGGGATTAAATTTGTTTGGACAAAAGAGTGTGAAGAATGTTTCGAAGAACTGAAGAGAAGATTAGTCAATTCTCCTATATTGACTCAACCATCGGGGAATGATGGGTTCGTTATTTATAGTGATGCATCAAAGAAAGGACTTGGTTGTGTCCTTATGCAGAATGATAGAGTTATTTTCTATGCATAACGACAGTTGAAAATTTATGAACAAAACTATCCTACTCATGATCTCGAGTTAGCAGCTGTGATCCTTGCTTTGAAGATATGGAGGCACTACCTCTATGGTGAAAAATGTGAGATTTATACTGATCGCAAGAGTTTGATGTATATTTTCTCACAAAAAGAACTCAACATGAGGCAAAGGATATGACTTGAATTACTCAAGGATTATGATTGTACGATACACTAACACCCGGGGAAAGCAAACAAGGTGGCAGATGCTTTGAGCAGAAAAGACCATGGAGTTTTGAACAATATGAGAATTGAAAGGGATCCAATTTTCATGGATCTAGTGAAGATGGACATGGGAATAACTAGGGAAGGTGAAACATCAATTCTTTTTCAAATTCTTGTCAAACCATCTTTACTAGAAATGATTAAGTGTTCTCAGACCGATGATGAAGAATTACAAAAGAAGATTAAAGCTGTGAATGATGGGAGATTGAGAGACTTTGTGTATGAAGATGGAATTTTAAAATTCAAGAAGAGACTTTGTATTCCCAATATACCTGATCTAAAAGGGAATAGCTGGATGATGCTCATAGTTCCAATTTCTCTATACTCCCTGGGAGCACCAAAATGTATAAAGAATTGAAGGAACATTTTTGGTGGGACAACATGAAGAGGGAGATTTCTGATTTTGTGTCAAGATGCATGGTTTGTCAACAAGTGAAAGATGGAAGTCAACATCCTGGAGGAGTCATGCAACCTCTTCCCATACCGGAGTGGAAATGGGACTATATTACGATGGACTTTGTCATGGGGATACCAAAGGCTCCTAGAAGGAACGATGCACTATGGGTTATTATTGACCGTCTTACCAAGTCAGCACATTTTCTTGCTATAAGAGATGTTCTACCCTTGGAACGTCTAGCAAGACTGTATATTAATGAAGATGTGAGACTTCATGGAGTACCCCTATCGATTGTTTCTGATCGTGATCCCCGCTTTACTTCAAGATTTCGGAAAAGTATTCAGAAATCCCTGGATACTGAACTTCATTTGAGCACTGCTTACCACCCTCAGACAGACGGACAATCAGAATGGACTATTCAGACCATATAAGAAATGTTGAGATCTTGCTCACATGACTTTCAGGGTATGTGGGATCAATATTTACCAATGGTAGAATTTTCCTATAACAATTGCTTCCATTCGAGTATTGAGATGGCACCATATGAAGCGTTATATGGAAAGAGATGTTGTACACCAACCTGTTGGGATGACGTTGGTGAAAGAAAACATGAAGGCCCAGAACTGGTGGAGGAAACGGTGGAAAAGGTGAAGGTAATCCAAAATCACATCAAAGCAGCTCAAAGTAGGCAGACGAGCTATGCTGATAATCGAAGGAAGGATTTGGAATTTCAAGTCGGTGATCATGTTTTCCTGAAGGTATCTCCATGGAAGGGAGTTATACATTTTGGTAAGAAAGGTAAATTGATTCCCATGTACATCAGACCTTTCGAAATTCTAGAACGAATTGGGGCTGTGTCTTACCGATTGGTAACGCCACCAAGTCTCTCCAAAGGTCACGATGTGTTCCACGTATCTCTGTTGAGGAAATACATGCCTGACCCAACGCATGTACTCACCTATGAGAAATTAGAACTGGAACCCGATCTTTCCTATTGTGAAGAGCCCGTCAGGATTCTTGATACGAGAGAACAAGTACTGAGAAACCGGACGACGCGTCTGGTAAAGGTTTTGTGGAGAAACCATAAGATGGAAGAGGCAACGTGGGAAACCGAGGAACTTATGATGAAGAACCACCCGAGTCTTTTCATGAGGTATTATTCTAGAAATTTCGAGGATGAAATTATTTGAAGTAGGGGAGATTGTAACACCCCAAGCTTCTACTGTACGCTTCTCTTTGAATAATGTGATAGCGTGTGATGTAAGCAACACCGAGTTCTAACACACAATAACCAATCAAACTAACCGTTATGAATAGTAATACCTACCTTTTGAAATTATATATATTTTATATTTTAAAATGGACTTCATTTCTGGATTCGGAATATCGAATTTAGCCTAAGGTGAAATTTTGGTACTTTTCGGATAACTTTCATATTTTGATGAATAATGAAAATTACTAAATTTTAATTAAAAGAAACTTTTTAAAAAAATAATTAATAGTGATAAATTATTAATTAGAGTGGGTTTAAAGTATATTTAGAATATATTTTTACCATTTAATATAATTTTGGTCATTGGACAAAATTTTACAATTAAACCGAACATAAACAAGTGTCAATCTTTTGATAGTTATTATCTCTTAAAAACACGCTTTTTGTTTTGACAGCGGGAATTAATTTTAAATTAATTTCTGCCACTTCTGTGTTTTAAATTTATAAAAATGGATTCCATATTTTTAATCAGGATGTCCAAATTGTGTAAATACTTAACTTTTATTTTTATACATTTTGAATAATTACTGCGGTAAATATTTTATTTACCATGGTTAAGGGTAAATCCGGTAAATAAGGGTTACAAAATAATATTATAATAATACTAAATTAACCTAAAACGTGTCCTAGACATATTGGTTGATACACGTTCGACCATAGGCATCATTTGGTCGATTTTGGGACCCCATGGTTCCACTTGAAGGTGATAGGGACACTTTTTTTAATTAAGTTAAAATGAATACAAAAATGACACAAGAATATATCTTTTAGAAAAACGATTATTATATAAGGTTATATATGTTGGATTTTAGATTATAAATATTAATTAGAAAGATAATAATATTTCCTACATAATTATATTTTATTTATAAATTTTAGACATTAAATAATTTATTTTATTTATGACACAATGATGATAAATTAATTACTTTAATAGTGAAAAATTAAAATAATTGATATTATAAATACACAAATAAATATAATATGAAACTATTAATGAATTAAAATAATTTTCTAGGATAATATGATATATTAGGATTGATTTAAGTGACTTATTTCGAAGTAATCAATCTGTTATGAGTTTCAAAAAAATCAACTATTGAATAGTGTAAAAATTGACATAAAAGAGTTTTTAAAACAAATATTATATTATTAATTGATATTAAATTACTAAAAATCTACGGTTCGGCCAAAGGACTTATATCATGATAGGTTAATCATTAATGGACCACTTGGGGGTCTCTTGGATGTATATAGTAAGTTTATTAACCATATTATATAAAAATACAAAGAGACATTGTAAAAGGGAAACTAATTAACTTAGAGTTAATACTTAAAGATATGGTTAATATAAGTACCCAAACCTGTCTAAATTATATTTGTTGAGTTTTTTTCGACCTATACATACCTTAACATATAAATAAGAAACTTTGGAGCCATTAGAATCTGAATATGACTTTATTATAAATTAATATTTCTAGCTTTTCCAAAGGTTCCCCTCACCCCTCTTATAAAAGGGCACTCCTCCTTCTCATTTCTTTACACCTTCAAAGCCTTTTGGTTCGGCCAAACTCTTCCCAAATACACTCCCAACTTCTCTAACTACACCCTAGAGGCCTTAGTTTGATCGTAAAGACAACCTAAGGAGCCCTTTTGATCAAATCAAAAGGAAGAAATTGAAGAAGAGGTAATAATTTCACCACCCTTTTCCAAGTTCCTTTCATCTTCCACTTCTTCTTTCTTTGTTATTACCATTATAAAATAATAACTCCATTATATCACATATACTGTGATGTTATTATAAATATGGTACAACCATATTCAGTATTCTATCCACTCTTTGAATAACATGTCACCATACGTGCGTAGGTACGGCTTACCGTCTCCACGTCGTGGTGTAATTGTTATTCAATATAATATTATTTGGATGGGTATAATAATGATGTGTAACTCAAGTAAATAATAAATATAACATGTTAATTATTCTGTATATATGATATACCATCCATTTATATATTATTTTAATATCAAAAGAATGATATTGACGCTCGTGCGTACGTACGGACTACCGTCTCCACGAACGCGATGAGATTCATTCTCCATCGTATCCATTCAAGTATAATTATCATTTTATGATTTAAAAAATGATTTTTAGGGACTTTATATCATTCTGGATATGAATAATATACAACCTATCCTTTACAAACATGTCTTACGTAACAAAACATATAAAAGAAAACAAGTAAGTTAACACCTGAAACAACGATAATACTAAGATATTATTATCAAATCAATATTAAAAGATCATATATGATATCATATTAATGTATATGATTCTTGTATAATTTAATAACAATTATTTCACCGTTATACAGGAGGTTAACCTACCCCAACCAAGGAAAAGTACAAGGTAAGGGTTATTTCACAATATCTTCATTATCTGAGGTTGTTTATATGTAATAATCTATTGGGATCTCTTTATCATCCACATCCATGTTTTCTTAAAAATGTATTTCAAAACATTTTTATTATTTTCAATAATATGGGTTAAAGTCATTTATACCCTTTTTTGACTTTTTATAAGAGGAATCATTCCGTCGTTTTCAAAACAAGGTCCTTTTTAACCTTTTTGACAGAATTAAGGTAAGAATGTTTTTTTAACTTATACAGCGGGTGCGGTCATTTTCCGCCGTTATAAAATCTTCAATGCTTTCCTTACAAGCTTATAAGAATATTTTCAAATAAAATGTTTTATTTTATATGTATCTTAAATTATTTCAAAAATAGAAAGATATATTTTCTAAAAAGTGTTTTGATTTCATCTATGTCAACATCCTTTGATGGATTTTACGCTTATTTGAAGTTGATTTATTATGATACAAAACTTCTATATTGTATTGAAGGTTTTGTGATATGTTTGACTACGGATGTGCTATTTTTATACCATTCATAGTTTATGGTGAAATTATTAAAATTTCTTATTCTAGTTTTAATACGAATGTTTATGTTATGTTTAAACCTTTTCATATGGGAATGCATTGGACTTAACATGTGACAGGTGGAGCCCGCTATAGCTCCTCGATGCATCGGTAGGTCTCATGAGACAAACTAGTGTCTTGGCACAAGGCCTTTGCAAAATTTTATTTGTAGTCTTGGCACGAGGCCTTGGCTATGTGGTTATGATAGTCTTGCATTACGAATTCCAACATTATGAAAGTGCTAATTGATTTTTCTTGTGATTATTCGATTAGTGTAATATCCATGTGAATAAGTAAATGGCATTATTTTATTTTATTTATGCCATACCATGTTGAATGTTACAGTATGAAAGGCTTTTGTTTTAGTTATACATTGCCTTAAATGTTTATTCTTATTTACGAAAGTTTCCGCTATATTGTTATCCTTACTGGGCATTTGAACTCACCACTTTACTATGTTTTACTTTTCCTAGGAAGTGAAGAAGTAAATTATGAATGACCTGCAGGGATATTATGTGGGGATATGAGTGTGGATTATGGAGACAATATGTTTTTGTAGTAGTTTTTCATTTTATGATGTATTGTAAGACTTATTAATATATCTAGTGTTTCCAAGGCTACTAAACCAATCGGTCTTTTGAGATTTGATCTTTCCTGTCATCATGCCAATGTTATGTAATAATGCACCGACTCTGGGTAACTAGGGTCGGGGAGTTACATTATTATTACCCTAAAACATGTAATAATTCTATTGTATAAGTGTAATTAGTCCAAAAACAACCTTTTGAATAAAATATGACCATTTAGTCCCACTTGGATTAGATTAGGACATTTATTGTTAATTTATTTAAAGAAGGGTTAAAATAGTTAAAATCAATGTTTAATAAGTGAAGAATTTTTAATATAGGGTTATACATAAGATAAATTCGACAATAAATATTCATTAGAAATAAAAAAATATTTCCTACATAATGGTCTTTTATTTGTAATTTTTAGACATTATATAATTTAATTTATTTATGACACAATGATGATGCAGTAATTATCTTATTAATGAAATATTGACATAATTGATGTTATAAATACCCAAATAAATGTAATTTGAGACTTTTTATGAATTAAATTAATTTTCTAGGTTAATATGACATGTTAGTTTTTCTTTAATTAACTTTGTTTGAACTAATAATTCTGTTATAATTTTCACAAAAATCAATTACTAATTAGTGTCAAAATTGACATAAAATAGTTTTCTAAAACAATATTATATTATTGATTTTTATTTTATTCCTAAAAATATATGATTCGGCCAAGATACTTATATCATGATAGGTGTATCATTAATGGACCACTTGGGGGGTCTTTGGGATGTATATGGTATGTTTATTAACTATATAATATAAAAAATACAAAGTGACATGGTAAATGTCAATCTAATTAACTAAGACTTAAAAATAAAAGATAAGGTTAATATAATGACCTAAACTTGCCTAAATTCTATTGTATGAGAGGATTTGAGACCATCCCCACATTATCTTCGAAATATATCAATTTGGAGCTATTAAAACCAGAATTTGACTTTATAATAAAATAATATTTTTAGTTATTCCAAAGGTGCCCCTCTCCTCCCTTATAAAAGGGAACCTCCTACCTCTCCTCCTCACACCAATTTGAGAATTCAAGATCATCCAAAACATGCCAATTTATCCTCTACACTTCCCTAGAAACATACTAGAGGTCTTGGATTTCTTAAAATACCAATTTATTTCCGTAAAAGGCGGTCTCAAAGAATCGCTTCAAAGAAGAGGTAATGTCAGTTACCGATTATTTCATCTTTATTTATTCATCCACTTCTTCTTCTATAGTTGTTTCATTATGAAGTAATAATATCAGTATCACTAATATAATTATATGTTATTATAAGTATGAAACATCCCTTTTTTACCATCTATCCATCCTACGAAAAACAAAATCACCACGCGTGCGTACGTACGGAATACCGTCTCCACACCGTGGTTTAATCTATTTTCATCCACCACCTTACTTGGATGGGTATAATGGTGTAAATAATAAATATATATGTTTATTGTAAAGTGATATTGATTCTGAAATAGTATACATACACTCTAATACAATTCCAAGATCATGGGAACGATATCGTCGCTCGTGTGTACGTACGGAATACCGTCTCCACGATGTGATGTGACTAGTTCTACATGATCTTAATTGCATAATGATTATTTAAATGAATTTAATGAATGAATATGATATATATCAAACTAATACCATTATATAAATTAGTTATCTATAACCTAAAGATAATAATAAGAATTTATTCGACAAAACACGGATAAGGACAAAAAGTAATAAACACCTGAATAACAAGTAGTAATGAAATATTACTAATAAGAAGCTAAAAATATGACCATATAAGATATAATAACAATGAGTATGATTATGAAATAAGTCAATTATATTATTTAAATCATTATACAGGAGGTTCGGACACTTACGAAGCAAATCGGATCTAAGGTAAGGGAAAATATCACAATCTCATTTTTATCCGAGATTATTTATACTTTGGTATTTACTGGGGTGTATTTTATAATCCACATACATATCTCCTCAATATGTAATATTTATATTCTTCTAAAATATTTTATATCCAATTTCACCCTTCTATGAGTTTTTATTAAAAGATATGAAAGGAATATTTTGTCATTTTTCGTACGAGGTACTTTTTGACTTTTCTGACAAAAGTACGAGAAGAATGTTTTTTTTAACTTATACGGAATGAATGGATTTTTAAAACATTATTTCCAAGAAGCTTCCCTTACAAGTTTTCAAGTTTATTTTTAATCAACTTCTTTTAGTTTATAATTTTATGACATGTTAAGAAAGGAAAAGTATTTTTGAAGTAGAAAGGATATTTTCCTCAAGAATGGAGTTCAAGTGTTTTATCAAAATTATTTTCCATCTAAGATAATAAAGGGTTCTTTTTCTATCCCTATTATTACATTGATTTGACTGTGTTGTGATGTAATTATTTTTATGAACTCTTTTATCTTATATGAATTGTTTTTTGATGTCACGATGTTTAGGGTTCCCATTTTTATTACATGGGTTATGCTATGATTAATGGATTATGATTTTGTGGAACACATAAGAATGGTATCATTATGAGATTTTTGGGACCTATATCTCCCTCCAATGCATTAGATAAAGATTTTATATCTCCTGAGATAGACATGGATGGAACAGCAGGTTAAACTAGTTCAGTGAAACATGAATGAAACGAGGAATGAACTCGGTTCAGAAATGGACTTTGTCCACTAAGATAGTCTTGGAAATGAGTCTTGACTATTAAAGAATGATTATCTATGATTATGTGTGTATGGCACAATGTTTCATGTTTTATGTTATGATTATTGGGATAACATTTCACTTCTATGATTGATCCCATGGTATGAAATTATGATTTATTTTGTAGGTTAAGATTTCCAAAATGTTATGTTCATGATGTGATTGATTTTTCATTTGTTTACCCTTACTGGGCATTGATCTCGCCCTTTTGTGTGTTTTATTTCCCCCAGTTCAGGAAGAAGGTTATTAAGTAAGATAATCCAAAAGGGACTATTGATATGATGAAATAAATGGGAGACAATGTAGACGCTTTATGAACCAGTTGTTTATGTTTCTCAGTTTCTAAAGACATTATACCTATATGGTCCTTCCAAGGTTTTTTTATATGTTGTAATATGTATGCTTCAATTTTGAAGTTTTAACAATGTATGTAAAGTATGGGTCGTTATAGTTGGTATTAGAGGAAAGGTATAGTCAACCTTTGGAAACTAGGGTGTGAAAGCCATAGTAAGAACCCTAAGGAGAAGTCTAAGAATAGAACACAATCTTAGTGTTTTAGTAATGGCCATGAATAACCTAGGATAAGAACTTAAATGTGATATTTTATTCTTGATTATGTGGTTTTCCTATTATAATTAGTGTTGCCCACACTATTCTTCTTTTTTTTAGACAATGGATGGATCCCAAAAAAATCGTGTTAATGATGAATGCGACGGGAAATGCAATGATTGTCCCCCTGAGCAACCAAATGTTGTGGGAGGTGGAATGCAAAATCATGTAACCATGCTCACACAACTTTCTCAAGCTATGAATCATGCTAGACTTCCAAACGAGAAAAGTAAGGAGAAACATTCTGTTGAATCCTTCATGAGGCATCATCCTCCTTCATTCTGCGGGTCTTCTGATCCATTAGTTGCTAAACAATGGATTAGTACTACTGAAAAGATATTTTCAGTTCTTTAATGTTCTGAACATGATAAAGTCATCCTAGAAGTTTATCGTTTGGAAGGTGATGCTGATAAATCGTGGAACTTTATCAAGAATACGAGGACAAGATATGAAATTGAGTCCATGGAATGGGACGAGTTCAAGAACTTATTTTTCAATAAGTACTTCCCTCATATTCTCTGATCAACGATTGAGAAAGAGTTTCTTGAACTAAAGCAAAAGGATGATGAATCTGTTGGTACCTATGAAGCAGATTTTACAATACTTGCAAGGTACGCTTCTTGTATTATTATCCAACCTGAGAGTAAGATCGATTGATTCTTTAGTGGCTTAAAACCAAGTCTTAGAAGTTCCTTAACCATAAGGGACTTCAATAGCTATGAGGAAATATTTCGATGTGCTCTCAAAGTTGATATGGATATTGGAGTAACCCATCAGTCATATGGGTATGATAAGAAGAGGAAAATGGAATTCAATGGAAAATAAAAAGAGCACACTGAAAAGAAGATGATCTTTCCCTTATGCTCAAAGTGGGGAAAGAAACATGGATGGAGTGGTCTTAAAGGGATAAGTAAATGTTTCAAATGTGGAAAGGAAGGTCATCGGGTATTTGAATTCCGCAATGATGGGAAGAAGATGTCTAATGATGCAAACAAAGGAAGGGATACACAGAATGAACCTACTACACTTCAATATTTCAAGTGCAAGGAGATAGGGCATTATTCCAATAAATGCCCAAATCCAAGGCTTGATGATGATGATCAACGTCAACCAACTCATAAGGCTAAAGACAAAGGAAAGTGACATGCAATTTCTATCAGCGATGTCGAGTACGATAACGATGTGGTGAAAGGTACACTTACCATCCACTCTAAAGTAGAAAATGTTTTATTTGATTCTGGATCCACCCACTCTTTTATTTCTGAAGAATCTTCTAAGAGTATCACTATATTACCTCAACAATTAGATGTTGAGTTGGCTGTGACAACCCCTAATGGCACAATTGTCGAATCAAACCTTTATAATTCTTCCCCGATTGAAGTTTGTGGGAAAGTGATTCCTGCAAATCTTGTGATCCTTCCTATAGTAGAATTTGATGTGATTCTTGGCATGGATTGGCTTTCTCTATATGGAGCTCATATCAATTTCCAAAGAAGGGAAGTCACATTTCATATTCCAGATCAATCTATGATCGTCTATCGATGCAAGGATGAACATAACCATCCAGTGAAATTTTCATTCATCTTATGGGTCTTAATTCCACTAAATGAAGGTTATTTATCTCAAATGGTTGGTGAGAAACTCGCGATTAAGAATATTCCCATTGTAGGGGATTTTGACGATGTCATTCTGGAAGAATTTCCGGGTCTTCCACCAAATTGTGATGTTGCGTTTTCAAAAGAACTCGTACCTGGTGTTTTACCTATTTCAAAGACACCTTATAGAATGACCCCAATTTAGTTGTAGGAATTGAAGAAGCAACACCAAGAGAATCTTGATAAGGGGTTTACACGCCCTAGTGTGTCACCTTGGGGAGCACCTGTTCTGTTTGTTATGAAGAAAGATGGATCAATGAGACTCTGCATTGATTATAGAGAACCTAACAAGATCACTATCAAGAACAAATACCCTCTCCCGTGCATTGATGACTTATTTGACCAACTACGAGGAGCTCAATACTTTTCCAAGATTGATCTTTGTTCAGGGTATCATCAATTAAGGGTCAAAAGGGAGGATATATCAAAGGCAGCTTTCCGTACAAGGTATGGACACTATGAATTTATAGTGATGTCGTTTGGCCTTACTAATGCCCCTTATGTATTCATGGATCTGATGAATAGTGTCTTTAGAGACTATGTTGATCAAATTGTGGTGGTCTTTATAGACTATATTCTTGTATATTCAACGGGCAAGGAAGAACATGAAGATCACTTGATAATTATATTTAAAACCCTGATAAAGGAGAATCATTATGCCAAATTTACCAAGTGTGAATTTTGGCTTCAAAAAGTTTCATTTTTAGATCACATAATCTCAAAAGAGGTGATATCTGTGGATCCATAAAAAACAGAGGTTATCGAAAGATGGTCAAGACCAACAAAAGTAACTGAGATCCAAAGTTTTCTTGGTTTGGCTGGATATTATCGATGTTTTGTGAAATATTTTTCACGATTATCTAATCCACTCATCAGGTTGACTCGGAAATGATTTAAGTTTGTTTGGATGGAGGAATGTGAAGATAATTTCAAGGAGCTGAAAAGAAGGTTATCCAATGCACATGTACTCACACTTCTTTGTAGTGGAGAAAGGTTTGTGATCTACAGTGATGCATCCAAGAAGGGATTGGGGTGTGTTCTCATGAAAAACGATATGGTGATAGCTTATGCCTCATGACAGTTGAAAATCCATGAACAAAATTACCCAACTCATGATTTGGAGTTAGCTGCGGGAATCTTTGCATTAAAGATTTGGAGGCATTATCTTTATGGAGAAAGTTGTGATATTTATACTGATCCTAAAAGTTTAAAGTATATTTTCACACAAAATGAGCTGAATATGCGCCAAAGAAGATGGTTGGAGCTGATTAAGGATTATGACTGCTCAATTCATTACCACCCTGGGAAAGCAAACAAGGTGGAAGATGCATTAAGTCGACAAGACCATGAAAGTTTATCCATGATGAGGATCCCAAAAGATCCAATATTTATGGATTTACAAAGGATGTATCTTGGAATTATAATGGAAGGGGAAAATCTTATCTTTCTCAAATGAATGTTCAACCATCTATACATGTGAATATTAAAGAGACACAGAAAGAAGATGTAGAGTTACAAAATAAGGTGAGTAATGTTCCTGAATTAAACCTTGATTGTGATGGGATAATAAAGTTCATGAATCGGGTTTGTGTTCCTCCCATCCCCTAATTAAAGAAGGAACTGCTGGATGAGGCTCACGGTTCTTCATTCTCTATTCATCCTGGAAGCACAAAGATTTATAGGGACATGAAAGAGTACTTCTGGTGGGATTGCATGAAAGAGATGTTGTTGAATATGTCTCTCGATGCTTGGTTTGTCAGCAAGTTAAAGCTGAGAGACAGAAGTCTAAGGGGATGTTACAACCATTACCCATACCCAAATGGAAATGGGAAAACATCACTACAGTCTTTATCACAGTACTTCCTAAAACATCCAAAGGTAATAATGCTATCTAGGTCATAGTTGATCATCTTACAAAGTTCGCACACTTCATTGTTGTCAGAGAGGATTTATCTCTGGATCAACTTTCCAGGATATATGTAAAGGAAGTGGTAAGATTGCATGGAGTATCACTTTCTATTATATCTGATCAAGATCCTAGGTTTACCTCAAAGTTATGGCGAAGTCTTCAGCATACTCTGGATACAGAGTTGAGTTTCCGCACTACTTATCATCCTCAGACAGACGGTCAGTCTGAGAGGACAATTCAAACTCTAGAAGATATGTTGAGAGCTTGATCTATAGATTTCAAAGGTGGTTGGGATCAACACCTACCTTTGGTGGAATTTTCTTATAATAATAGCTTTCACTCTAGTATTCAGATGGCTCCTTATTAATCTCTCTATGGAAAGAAATGCAGGACTCCAACTTGTTGGGATGAATTTAGGGAAAGAAAGCTATTAGGACCTGATCTCGTTGATGAAATGGATGAAAAGGTCAGATCTATTCAACAACATGTAAGAGAATCTTAGAGTCTACTGAAAATTTATGCCGACAACTGAAGAAAACACCTATAGTTTGAAGTGGGTGATAAAGTGTTCTTATTAATATCTCCCTAGAAGAGGGTCATGAGATTTGGAAAGAAGGGGAAGTTGAGCCCTAGATATATCGGTCCTTTGGAAATACTGGATCGTGTTGGGAAGGTAGCTTACCGATTGGCACTTCCACCGAATCTCTCTCAAGTTCACGATGTGTTCCATGTATCTCTCCTGAGAAAGTACATACCTGATCCTTCACATGTACTCAGCTCAGAAGTTGTACCGCTGGAGCAAGATCTTTCTTATGAAGAATAGCCGATAGAGATTCTAGATCGTAGTGAAAACGTCCTACGGAACAGGACCACTCGATTGGTGAATGTTTTATGGAGGAACCACCAATTAGAATAAGCTACATGAGAGATTGAGGATATGATGAGGGAGATGTATACTCATCTTTTTGTTATAAAGTGACGAATTTTGACGGCGAAATTCATTTTAAGGAGGGTATAATGTAACACCCGAGACTTTGATGAGAAATATTTTGTTTTTATGTTATATAAATCATCAAATGAATCTTTCACTACACACAACACTAGATTAGCTTTCTTTACACGTAACCGCGGCCTTCCTCGATAGCTTCCATCATACGCAATACTGAATTTCACTAAACAATGATATGCTATTAAAATATTATTAAAATAGCCGTTATGAATATTAATAACAACTTTTTGAAATTTTATAAATTTTATATTTCAAAATGGACTTCTTTTTAGAATTCAAAATATCAAAATTATCCTAGGGTGAAATTTTGGTATTTTTCTGAAAACTTTCAATTTTTGATGAATAGTGAAAACCCTAGGTTACTATTTCAAAACGACATTTTATTTAAATGATTATTTATTTTATTTAAATTTTTTTAGGTAAAACATGATACATAATACCTATATAAGTTTAATGTAATTCATTCTAGTAATTTTATAATAATTTTAGATATATAAAAATTTTATTGATCTTTTTACCGTCTTTTACCCACCTCCTAGGAGAATTTGCAAATTTACATAAAAATTAATTTTACCGCTTCTGTGAGTGGAATTTCAAAAATCCGAGAGACATGGTTGATTTCAGTAAGTAAAATGTGGTTCAATGAGATGAAAATAATATTTGGTGAATAGTACCTCTTTACTTTTCTTTACCATGGTTAAAAGTAAATAGGGTAATTAAGGGAAAAATGGTATTATTATTACCCTAAAACATATCCTAATTCTATTGGATAAGTGTAATTCAACCAAAAACAACCTTAGGAATAAAATATGACCATTTAGGCCCACTTGGATTAGATTATGACATTTATTATTTATTTATTTAAAGAAGGGTTAAAATAGTTAAAATCAAAGTTTAATAAGTAAATATTTTTTAATAATGGGTTATATATATGATAAATTCGAATATAAATATTCATTATAAATATAAAATGATTTCCTACATAATGGTATTTTATTTGAAATTTTTAAAAATTAAATAATTTAATTTATTTATGACACAATGATGATGAGATAATTATCTTATTAATGAAATATTGACATAATTGATGTTATAAATACCCAAATAAATGTAATTTGAGACTTTTTATGAATTAAATTAATTTTAAAGGTTAATATGAAATGTTCGTATTTATTAAATTAACTTTTTCTGAACTAATCATTCTGTTATGAGTTTTACAAAAATCAATTACTAAATAGTGTCAAAATTGACATAAAATAGTGTTTAAAACAAATATTATATTATTGATTGTCATTTTATTCCTAAAAATCTAAGGTGCGGCCAAGATACTTGTATCATGATAGGTGTATTATTAACGGACCCCTTGGTGGTCTATTGGATGTATATGATAATTTTATTAACTATATAATATAAAAATACAAAGTGACATGGTAAATGTCAATCTAATTAACTAAGAGTTAAAACTAATCGATAAGGTTAATATAACGACCTAAACTTGTCTAAATTCTATTGGATGAGATTATATTTACCCATACCCACCATAGCTTTGAAATATATCAATTTGGAGCTATTAAAAACCGAATTTGACTTTATAATAAAATAATATTTTTTGTAATTCCAAAGGTGCCCCTCTCCTCCCTTATAAAAAGGCACCTCCTCCCTATCCTCCTAACACCAATTTGAGCCTTCAAACTCGATCAACCCCTGCTATTTTCTCCTATCCACTTCCCTAGAAACATCCTAGAGGATTTGGTCTTCTTAAAAGACCAATTTTATTGCCCTAAAAAGAGGTCTCAAAGAAGCGCTTCAAATAAGAGGTAATGTCTATTACCGATTCATTCATCTTTATTTCTTCTTACACTTCTTGTTCTTTAGTTGTTTCATTATGAAGTAATAAAATTAATATCACTCATATACTTATATGTTATTATAAGTATTAAACAAACCTATTTCACCATCTATCCATCCTACGGAAAACGAAATCACCGCACGTGCGTACGTACGGAATACCGTCTCCACGCCGTGGTGTAATCTATTTTCACTTACTACCATACTTGGATTGGTATAATGGTGTAAATAATAACTATAAATGATTATTGTAATGTGATATTTATTCTTAATTAGTATACATACACTCCAATAGAATTCCACGATCATGGGAACGATATCATCGCTTGTGCGTACGTACGGAATACCGTCTCCACGATGTGATGCGACTCGTTCTACATGATCTTCATTGCATAATGATTATTTAAATTAATTTAGTGAATGAATATGATATATATTACACTAATACCATTCTTTAAATGGGGTATATATAACCTAAAGAGAAGAATACGAATTTATTCGACAAAACACGCATAAGAACAAAAAGTAAAAAACACCCGAATAACAAGTAGTAATGAAATATTACTAATAAGAAGCTGAGAATATGACCATATATGATATCATAACAATGAGTATTATTCTGGTATAAGTCAATGACATTATTTAAATCATTATACAGGAGGTTCGGACACTTACGAAGAAAATCGGACCTAAGGTAAGGGAAAATATCACAATCTCATTTTTATGCGAGATTGTTTATACTTTTGTATTTACTGGGGTGTATTTTATCATCCACATCCATATATCATCAATATGTAATATTTATATCCTTATAAAATTGTTTATATCCAATTTTACCCTTAGGTGAGTTTTTAGTAAAAGATATTAAAGGAATCTTTTGTCGTTTTTCGTATGAGGTACTTTTTGACTTTTCTGACAAAAGTACGAGAAGAATGTTTTTTTAACTTATACGGAATGAATGAATTTTTAAAACATTTTTTACAAGAAGCTTCCCTTACAAGTTTTCAAGTTTATTTTTAATCAACATCTTTTAGTTTATAATTGTTTGACATGTTAAGAAAGGGAAACTGTTTTTGAAGTAGAAAGGATATTTTCCTCAAGAATGGAGATCAAGTGTTTTATCATAATTATTTTCCATCTAAGATAATAAAGGGTTCTATTTCTATCCTTATTATTACATTGATTTGACTATGTTGTGATGGAATTATTTTTATGAATTCCATTATCTTATATGAATTGTTTAATGATGTCACAATGTTTAAGATTCACATTTTTATTACATAGGTTATGCTATGATGTATGGTTTATGATTTTGTGGCACACATAAGAATGGTATCATTATGAGATGGGTGAGACCTATATCTCCCTCCAATGTATTGAGTAATGATTTTATATCTCATGAGATAGACATGGCTAGAATGGCAGGTTAAACCGGTTCAGTGAAACAGGACTGAAACGAGGAATGAACTCGGTTCAGAAATGGACTTTGTCCACTAAGATAGTCTTGGCAATGAGTATTGACTAATAAGAAATGATTATCAATTATTATGTGTGTATGCCACAAAGATTCATTTTTATGTTATGATTATTGGTATTACATTTCACTTCTATGATTTATCCCATGGTATGAAATTATGATTTCTTTTGTAGGTTAATATTTCCAAAATTTTATGTTTATGATGTGATTGATTTTTCTCTTGTTTACCCTTACTGAGCATTTGAGATCACCCTTTTGTAGGTTTTCTTTACCCCAGGTCAGGAAGAAGGTTATTAAGTAAGATATTCCAAAAGGGACTTTAGATATGATTAAATAAATGAGAGAGTGTAGAAGCTTTATGAACCAGTCGTTTATGTTTCCCATTTTCTAAAGACACTATACATATACTATCCTTCCATGGTTTTGTTATATGTTGTAATAAGTATGCTTCAATTTTGAAGTATTAACAATGTATGTAAAGTATATGTCATTATAATATTTCAAAGTGGAAAATAATCTAACTTTCCCCATATAATTCATTTCATTAGAAAATCACATTTATTTTATAAATTTTTGTTATAGGTTCATTGAAAAAACAGTTCAAATATCCCCCAAAAAAAATTTAAAATACATTCATGGAGAACCATAATAAAACACAATCAAGACATTGCCATTATCCATTATGAAACTCGTTTATGTCACAGAAGCATGCCAAAATACATTTATAACTCATTTTTCAACACACAATAAATCGTAAAACTCATTTATAATGACACACAAGTGTTATAATAACATAAAAAATGATCCATGGAAACACCTACCGTTTGAGTGAAAATGCATCTAATCCTCGGAAAAATAGTGGATGACACACCACAAACAATCTGCAATCCATAAACCCCCTAGAAAAAGTGTCACGCATCAAATTTAGATTTAGTGTTTAGAAAAATTGAGGAATACCAAAAAATATTTTAAAACAAACACAGCAATGGATGTGTGCATCGATGAGGGATACATGCCTAGAGTATGGAGGATTCCAGTAATGTAATTGCAAGCCTAAGGGGAGGTGGCACCATTGTGGTCGGTGGTTGGTTGTCTGAGTTGTGTACACTAGAAAATGAGGTCAAAGGGTAGCACGCTGATGGAGGAGAGACTAATGGAGGGCCTTGAGCTGGTGGAGGGGAAGCCGGAGGAGAGTCTCACAGCGGTTTAGGGGAGGTCACCAGTGCCATTGGGGGGAGATGGCTGGGTATCCATTCGAGGTAAAGGAAAATGTGGTGTGGTGCCGCGATGCACAGGGAAATGGGGGGAGGCAATTAGGGATTTTTTCTTAACCCTAATAAAATAAATAAATTAACATTAATATTATTAATTAAAATTTGATAAGAATAATTAAAATAATAATAATAATAATTTTAATATTAATAACATTCAATTAATTTTTAATAACAATAATATTAATAACAATTTAATAATAATTATATGAACAACAATCTTAAAAATATTATTATTATGATCTAAAATAATAATCTTATTATAAATATGTTTTAAAAATTTATGTTATTTTATTCTCATAAATTTTATTTGTTGTCTGTGTTTGGCAGAAAGTCATACAGTCACTTGGGTCAGCCACACTGTTACTGCTATCAATGCGGTGCCCATGCACTGGCACAAAACCCATAGAAATTATCAAACGACTAAAATCCTAAACTAGTACCTAAACCTGAACATCAACCAAAGACTCACATTGAAAGAATAATTAAATATAAGTGAAACATGTGGTTTGGGTTTGAAAATTCACCAAACCACATCAACTTTCTTCTCCTGGAAAGTCACCTAGACTAAGGATAACCAAAAACATGAGTCCATACCCGAATAATACTAGAAGTAACAAGGGATTTGAGGGAGACTATTTGTTACACATGTCACACTTGACCGATCTAGTCGAAACCACAACCTAAAAATAGTGGATTGCACAAGAGGGTTCTTGTAGAGACCCAAAGCTTGACGTACATGGATATTACATTACTTTAGTGGAATACTTAACCACATAACAATAACAGACACACAAGGATCGTAATAGTTTAGTGTCTTTGGAAACGTGGAACGTAATCTTCTAATCATGGTGAAAGATCTTCAACATCACCCATAAAGATCTTCCCCTTTTTTCATACCTAAAACCTTTCATTATATCCTGGGGAAAAGAAAACATAAAAAGGGTGAGCTCAAATGCTCATTAAGGGTAAACATGGATAAAATAAAACATACCATATACATTTGAACTTAAAAACATGAACATAAGGTTTAAACATCAAAATCTTGACCAATGACATAAAACATGGAAGTACGTAAGGCATAGATCATAAAGAAACATTAAGAATGATAAAATAGCATGGGAATAAAACATATAATTTTGGAAACCATTAAGCACATGATATGATTTCAATATTATCCAAGGCATTGCTTCCAAGACCATCGTAGTGGACAAAGTCCCTTTCCGAATCGAGTACACTCCTCGTTCCAGTCCTGTATTACTGAACCGGTTTAACTTGATGTTCTAGCCATGTCTATCTCATGAGATATAAATCTTTACCCAATGCATTGTAGGGAGATATAGGTCCCTCCCATCTCATAATTATACCATTCTTATGTGTGCCACAAAATCATAAACCATACATCATAGCATAACCCATGTAATAAAAATGGGAATCTTAAACATCATGACATCAAAAAACAATTCATATAAGATAATGGAATTCATAAAAATATTTCCATCACAACATAATAAAATCAATTTAATAATAGGGATAGAAACAGAACCCTATATTATCTTAGATGGAAAATAATTTTGATAAAACACTTGAACTCCATTCTTGAGGAAAATATCATTTCTACTTCAAAAACACTCATCCTTTCTTAACATGTCATACAATTCAAAACTAAAAGAAGTTGATTAAAAATAAACTTGAAAACTTGTAATGGAAGCTTCTTGGAAATAATGTTTTAAACATCCATTCATGATGTATAAGTTAAAAAAACATTCTTCTCATACTTTTGTCGGAAAAGTTAAAAAGTACCTCGTATGAAAAATAACAAAAGATTCCTTTCATACATTTTACTAAAAACTCACTGAAGGGTAAAATTGGATATAAACTACTGTAGAAGGATATAAATATTACATATTGATGAAACATGGATTTGGATGATAAAATACACCCCAGTAAATACCAAAGTATAAACAATCTCAGATAAAAATGAGATTGTGATATTTCCCTTACCTTAGGTCCGATATACTTTGTACGTATCCGAACCTCCTGTATAATGATTTAAATAATTTAATTGACTTATTACAGAATCATATTCATCATTATGATATCATATATGTTTCACTTATGACTTTATATTACCCATTCTTTTGTAAATTCCATGTTAAAGCTGCGTTTTGGGTAAAATCATTTCATTTATTGTATGTGTTTCGACTTGTCATTCTTGATATTATTACTTATATCCTGATTTACATAATTTCAGTATTTAAATCATACTTTACATATATTCATCATATACATATATATATTATAGGTCGATAAAATGAATGAAATACACCGCTCATGGAGACGGTATGCCGTACGTACGCATGAACACTGTTTTCGTTTCCTTATTGAATTGAATGAAACTAAATAGACGACATACATATGTATATATATACATAAATCCAGTAGCATTATTATTTCATATATTTCATTATTGTTCATTAAATAAACTTTATGATCATTCATGTATGGATAACATGGAGAATGAATCTCATCACGTCGTGGAGACGGTAGTCCGTACGTACGCACGAGCGATGATATCATTTCCATAATCATTGAATTGAATTGGAGTGGATGATACAATAAATCAGAATCAGTATGATGTTATAATAACTATGTATAGTTATTATTTACACCTTTATACCCATCTAATTAAGGTGGTGTTGGAAAAAGAAATTACACCACGGCGTGGAGACGGTATTCCGTACGTACGCACGCGCGGTGATTTCATTTCCCGTAGGATGGATAGATGGAGAAATAGGGTTGTTTCATACTTATAATAACATATCATTATAAGAGTGATACTTATGTTATTACTTCATAATTAAACAACTAAATAAGAAGAATTGGAAGAAGAAATAAAGTTGAAATAATCGGTAACGAACATTACCTCTTCTTTGAAGCGCCTCTTTGAGACCTCCTTTTAGGGCACTGAAACTGGTCATTGAAGAAGACCAGGACCTCTAGTATGTTTCTAGGGAAGTGGAGAAGAGATTTTTTCAGGGTTTGTCCGAGCATTAAGGCTCAAAGTGGTGTGAGGAAGAGAGGGAGGAGATTCCCTTTTATAAGAGAGGGGAGGGGCACCTTTGGAATAACTAAAAATAATATTTTATTATAAAGAAAAATTGGGCTTTAAATAGCTCCAAATTTATTTATTTTGAAACTAAGGTGGGTATGGGCCTAAATCCTATCATACAATAGAATTTAGACAAGTTTAGGTTCCTATTTTAACCTTATCATTTAGATTTAACATTAAGTTAGATAATTTTACTTCTACCGTGTCTTTTTGTGTTCTTAAACATATAAGGTTAATAAACATACAATAAGAAGCCAAAAGAACCCCAATTTGTTTATTATTAATATATATAACCTTATCTAAGTCATTTGGCTGAACTTTAGATTTTTAGGAAGAAAATAACAATTAATAATATAATAATTGTTTTTAAAAACTATTTTATATCAATTTTGACACTATTTAGTAATTGATTTGTTTGAAAATCATAACATAATTATTAGTTATAAAAAAGTTAATTAAATCAATAATAACATGTCATATTAACCTAGAAAATTAGTGGAATTCATTAAAAGTCTAAAATTACATTTATTTGGATATTTATAAATCAATTATGTCAATATTTCATTAATAAGATAATTACTGCATGATATTTGTGTCATAAATAAATTAACTTATTTAATGTATAAAAATTACAAATAAAATATCATTATGTAGTATATCTTTTTATCTTTCTAATGAACATTTATTTTCGAATTTAGCTTATGTATAACCCGATATTAAAATGATTTTTTATTAAACTTTGATTTTAACTATTTTAACCCTTCTTTAAATAAATTAATAATAAATGTCCTAATCTAATCCAAGTGGGCCTAAATGGTCATATTTTATTACTAAGGTTGTTTTTGGACGAATTACACTTATCTAATAGAATTAGTACATTTTTTAGGGTAATAATAATATCATTTTACCCTTAATTACCCTATTTACCTTTAACCGTGGTAAATAAAAGTAATGAAGTTACTATTCACCAAAAATTATTTTCATCTCATTGAACCACATTTTACTTACTGACATCAATCGTGTCTCTCTGATTTTTGAGATTCCACTCATAGAAGCGGTAAAATTATGTTTTATGAAAAATTCATTTTTTTAA
Source organism: Viscum album (assembly GCA_963277665.1). Taxonomy (NCBI): domain Eukaryota; kingdom Viridiplantae; phylum Streptophyta; class Magnoliopsida; order Santalales; family Viscaceae; genus Viscum; species Viscum album. The sequence continues at coordinate 387,163,327 of OY728142.1, read as the reverse complement.
CTACCACTTAGTGGTTTCACTATTCATCAAAAAATGAATGTTTCTAGAAAAATACCAATAATTAGGACTAAGAAATATTTGATATTATGAACTGAAAAATGAAGTTTATTTTACCAAATTCAAAACATATTAGTTGCATTACTCTATTTAAAAATTAATTCCCGTCGTCAAAACAAATAGCGCGTTCTTAAGAGATAATAACTATCAAAAGATTGACAATTATTTATGTCTGGTTTAAATGTTAAATTACATCCAATGACCAAAATTGTATTAAATTGTACAAATATATTCTAAATATACTTTAAAACCACTCAAATAAATAATTTATCACCATTAATTATTTCGATTAAAAAAGTTGTTTTTAATTACAATTTAGTAATTTTCAGTATTCATCAAAATATGAAAGTTATCCGAAAAGTACCAAAATTTCTCCCAAAACTAATTTTGATATTCCGAATCCAAAAATAAAGTCCATTTTGAAAACTAAAATTTACAAAATTTCAAAAAGTGGTTATTACTATTCATAACTGCTAGTTTTAATAATATTTTAATAGCATATCGTTGTTTAGTGAAACTCGGTATTGCGTACTACACACGCTATCGAGGAAGGTCATGATTGCGTGTAATGCAAGGCAAGTCAATGATGCCTGTTGTGAATGCTCATTTTGGTGTAGCGTACAACACAAGTCATTAATGAAATTAAAAATAATATTTTTTATAAAATATCGGGGTGTTACATTCTACCTCCCTTAAAATAAATTTCACCCTCGAAATTCATCGGGGTTGTAAATGGTTTACTACTAAAAAGTTTCTTTAATAGAAACCCACATCATAAAAAGGAATACCAAAACTTGGCTTTAAAAACTAATGTATGAAACGTAACAGTTACCCAAATTAACTAATCACTGGGTTTCCACATAGGAGAACATAAGTGAAAATATGGATATGGAAGAGAAATCTGACCATCATGTTCTGATAGAGAGTGGTAGAGAACATGGCTATGAAAAATCCAACAATCACAAATCCATAGATTTGTGATGATCTAAGGTACCATCTAATTCATCAGATATAAGTGCAATAGGATGATATTTTTGGTTTTCAAGATCATTTCCCTAATGTTGATGAAATTGGAATTAGAAGAAATACTTTCGTGATTTTGGTATAGTCTCACCGTTGGTCGTTCTTTAGACAATTTCCACTTCATCTCTTAAATAAATGATGTTGAATTTTTCATTCGTGATGTTTTAGCAGATCATGTGATAGAATGATGGGTCATTCCACCTTTCTCAAACAAAATGTTAGAAAAGTTATCAAAAAATAAATAAGTCCATCAATAGTGAGATTAATCATATATAGTTCCTAAAAAGGACTTATAATTCTTATATTATACTTCTTAATATAATAAAACCAGTTTCTACTAAACAGGGACATCCTGTAGGCCAGTGGTAGGTGACAAAGGCAAGTCACACTTCGGTTGTGGTTTCGATTCCCATAGGCTTGTCCGACGTGATGGGTTGTCGCCTGTCCTGCATGTTGTCCTTTATCTAAAACTACATTACTATAAAATCCCATAAGTAATATCAAATAATGTTATATCCTTAAACAATACTAGCATATGTCCAACATAATCCATTCCAATCTTTAGGCTTATCCAAAATACTTCGGTCCAAGCACATAGTATAAAGAAAACTATTACTTGAAATGGCATTAACCAAGCATGTGAATACCATCATTTATCCCCCATATATATATTTTTGGTCACATTCCAATCATGTGAATACCTTGATCATGTATTCTCTTGAAAAAATGAACACCCATTGAACCTTAGTGAAAACATGAATGCTGTCAAAAGTTAACTTTTCCACATACCAAAATCCAAAAATTCTATATACTAAAACCATGATGTAACCTTCTCCTTATATCGGTCATGATCTCATGAATACTATCAGACATTTAATTTTCTCCTTATCCATTCATTATGCGCATATCATCTATTTTCCAAAAATATCTGAATAACCTTTCGTGGTTACTAATACCATTAATCATACACTTTTAGAACTTAGGAAGGAAAACAATGTAACAATCCTTAGATGTCTCTTTATTCCATAGTACCATGAGATTACTTATACAACATTACACTTGATAAACATGTAATCATTCCACTTCCTTCTTGAACCATTGACTGAGCTTCAACAATTCATTCATCTCACATATCATTTTTAGTCCCTTCATCATCATCAACATAAATACTACCCATAAGACCGTACTGATTCTCTTCATGAGACTTTACCTTAGGGAACTGGTTTTCATAATTCCCGTACATTCCACATTTAAAACATTTAACCATTTTTGATGTCATAGAAATACCATTATCCTCGTCCATGGTGTTAACTGAACCTTTTCCTTTGCACATACTAGCTTTGTGTCCTTCTTTTCCACACCCAAAGCATCTTTCAGTTCCCATGAAACAATCCCCTCGATTCCTCTTCCCACATTATTTACATGAGGGAAATTGAACTTTCTTTCCTCTATGATCCTCATGAAACTCCATCTTTCTCTTATTATCTGAGTCGGGAAACATACCAAAGTTGAGATTATTGATCATATTATGAGATTTCTGATTAGGCATAATAACTATGTTTGGACTTCCAAATCCTGTTTCATTTGGTTTCTCTTGAATAATATCATTCCATTGTCCATCATATCCTCCATTATCATGAATCTTCCTATTTCCAGCCATTTTCTGAAACCCAAAAAGAATAGTGTGAGAGGAAAAAATCATGCTAGGGAAAGAAACATAGTAAAGGGGGAGTACCCTCAATATCTAACATCTTAGGTTAAATTCTAAGATCGTTACGGTAGTTCTGGGACCATATCCTATACGTATACTTATCCTTAGGGACATCCCTAGACATACCTTAGAAATATCTCTAGGGATCTCACTAATGTCATCGCATCCTAGTTTCTAAAGGTTCACTAAACCTTTCCTCTGATACCAACTGTAGAGACCGGAAGCTTGACGTACATGGATATTAAATTACTTTAGCGGAATACTTAATACATAACAATAACAGACACACAAGGATCGTAATAGTTTAGTGTCTTTGGAAGCTTGGAACGTAATCTTCTAATCGTGGTGAAAGATCTTCAACATCTCCCATAAAGATCTTCCCCTTTTTTTCATACCTAAAACCTTTCTCTATATCCTGGGGAAAGGAAAACATAAAAAGGGTGAGATCAAATGCTCAGTAAGGGTAAGCATGGAAAAAATAAAACATACCATATACATTTGAAATTAAAAACATGAACATAAGGTTTAAACATAAGAAGCTTGAGCAATGACATAATACATGGAACTATGTAAGGCATAGATGATAATGAAACATTAAGAATGATAAAATAGCATGGGAATAAAACATGTAATTGTGGAAACCATTAAGCACATGATATGATTTTCATATTATCCAAGGCATTGCTGCTAAGACCATCTTAGTGGACAAAGTCCCTTTCTGAATCGAGTTCACTCCTCGTTCCAGTCCTGTATTACTGAACCGGTTTAACTTTCCGTTCCAGCCATGTCTATCTCATGAGATATAATTCTTTACCCAATTCATTGAAGGGATATATAGGTCCCACCCATCTCATAATGATACCATTCTTATGTGTGCCAGAAAATCATAAACCATACATCATAACATAACCCATGTAATAAAAATGGGAATCTTAAACATCATGACATCATAAAACAATTCATATAAGATAAAGGAATTCATAAATATATTTCCATCACAACATAATCATATCAATGTAATAATAAGGATATAAACAGAAACCTATATTATCTTAGATGGAAAATAATTTTGATAAAACACTTGAACTCCATTCTTTAGGAAAATATCCTTTCTACTTCAAAAACACTTTTCCTTTCTTAACATGTCATACAATTCAAAACTAAATGAAGTTGATTAAAAATAAACTTGAAAACTTGTAATTTAATCTTCTTGGAAATAATGTTTTAAAAATCCATTCATGCCGTATAAGTTAAAAAAAACATTCTTCTCGTACTTTTGTCAGAAAATTCAAAAAGTACCTCGTACGAAAAACGACAAAAGATTCCTTTCATATATTTTACTAAATACTCACCGAAGGTAAAATTGGATATAAACTACTGTAGAAGGATATAAATATTACATATTGTGGAAACATGGATGTGGATGATAAAATACACCCCAGTAAATACCAAAGTATAAACAATCTCGGATAAAAATTAGATTGTGATATTTCCCTTACCTTAGGTACGATATGCTTCGTACGAATTCGAACCTCCTTTATAATGATTTAAATAATGTCATTGAATTATTAAAAAATCATATTCATTGTTATGATATCATATATTTTTCACTTATGACTTTATATTACCCATTATTTTGTAAATTCCATGTTAAAGCAGCGTTTTGGGTAAAATCATTTCATTTATCATATGTGTTTCGACTTTTCATTCTTGATATTATTACTTAAATCATGATTTAAATAATTTCAGAATGTAAAACATGATTTAAATATATTCATCATATACATATATATATTATAGGTCGATAAAAGGAATGAAATACACCGTTAATGGAGACGGTAGGTCGTACGTACCCATGAACATTGTCTTCGTTTCCTTATTGAATTGAATGAAACTAAATAGGGTTGTTTCATAATTATAATAAAATATCATTATATGAGTGATACTGATGTTATTACTTCATAATGAAACAACTAAAGTTGAACAAGTGTAAGAAGAAATAAAGTTGAAAGAATCGGTAACAGACATTACCTCTTCTTTGAAGAACCTCTTTGAGACCTCCTTTTAGGGCACTAAAATTGGTCTTTGAAGAAGACCAGGGCCTCTAGGATGTTTCTAGGGATGTTGAGAATAGAATTTGGTAGGGTTTGGCTGATATTCAAGGCTCAATGTGGTGTGAGGAAGAGAGGGAGGAGGTTCCCTTTTATAAGGGACGAGAGGGGCACCTTTGGAATAACAAAAATTATTATTTTATTATAAAGCCAAATTCGATTTTGAATATATCCAAATTGATTTATTTCTAAGATAAGGTGGGGATGGGTCAAAATCCTCTCATAAAATATAATTTATACAGGTTTAGGTTCCTATTTTAACATTATCATTTAGATTTAACATTAAGTTAGATAATTTTACTTTTACCGTGTCTTTTTGTGTTCTTACACTATAAGGATAATATACATACTATAAGAAGCCAAACGAACCCCAAGTTGTTTATTATTAATATATATAACCTTATCTATGTCATTTGGCCGAAAATTATATTTTTAGGAATAAAATAAAAATTAATAATATAATATTTGTTTTAAAAACTATTTTATGTCAATTTTGACACTATTTAGTAATTGATTTTTTTAAAATCATAACATAACGATTAGTTCTAAAAAAGTTAATTAAATCAATACTAACATGTCATATTAACCTAGAAAATTATTGGAATACATTAAAAGTCTCAAATTACATTTATTTGGGTATTTATAAATCAATTATGTCAATATTTCATTAATAAGATAATTACTGCATCATCTTTGAGTCATAAATAAATTAACTCATATAAAGTCTAAAAATTACAAATAAAATATGATTAGTTAGGATATCTTTTTATCTTTATAATTAATAATTATAGTCTAATTTATCTTATGTATAACCCTATATTAAAATTATTTTCTTATTAAACTTTGATTTTAACTATTTTAACCATTCTTTAAATAAATTAATAATAAATGTCCTAATAAAATCCAAGTGGGCCTAAATGGTCATATGTTATTCCAAAGATTTTTTTGGTCGAATTACACTTGTCCAATAGAATTAGGACATGTGTTACGGTAATAATAATATCATTGTTACCCTTAATTACCCTATTTGCTTTTAACCGTGGTAAATAAAAGTAAAAAGTTACTATTCACCAAAAATTATTTTCATCTCATTGAACCACATTTTACTTACTGAAATCAACTGTGTCTCATGGATTTTTGATATTCCACTCACAGAAGCGGTAACATTATGTTTTATGAAAAATTCATTTTTTTAACTACAACTTAGTGGTTTCACTATTCATCAAAAAATGAATGTTTCCAGAAAAATACCAAAAATTAGGCCTAAGATATGTTTGATATTATGAACTGAAAAATGATGTCTATTTTACCAAATTCAAATCATATCAGTTACATTACATAATTTAAAAATTAATTCCTGTCGTCAAAACAAATAGCGTGTTCTTAAGAGATAATAACTATCAAAAGATTGACATTTGTTTATGTCTGGTTTAAATGTGAAATTACATGCAATGAACAAAATTTTATTAAATTGTAAAAATATATTCTAAATATACTTTAAAACCACTCAAATTAATAATTTATCACTATTAATTATTTCTATTAAAAAAGTTGTTTTTAATTACAATTTAGTAATTTTCACTATTCATCAAAATATGAAAGTTATCCGAAAAGTAGCAAAATTTCTCCCTAAGCTAATTTCGATATTCTGAATCCAAAAATGTAGTCTATTTTGAAAACTAAGATTTAAAAAAAATTAAAAAACTGGTTATTACTATTCATAATGGCTAGTTTTAATAATATTTTAATAGCATATCGTTGTTTAGTGAAACTCGGTATTGCGTACTACACACGCTAACGAGGAAGGTTGCGATAGCGTGTAATGCAAAGCAAGTCAATGATGCGTGTTGTGCAAGCTCCTTTTGGTGTAGCGTACAACACAAGACATTATTGAAATTAAAAAGAATATTTTTCATAAAATCCCGGGGTGTTACAGTTCTCCCAACCCTAATAATTTCCTTAACACATAAACATCAAAATCCACACAACACCCTAGAAAGGGGATAACATAGAAACTACCAAGGGGATCCTACCCATACATCATCTTTACCGCAACCAAAAAATAATGAACTCCTTACCCAAACTCAAACCAACTACTATAAAAATAACGGAATAACTCCATCACTATGGTTTAAACAAGAGCCATACTACATGGAAACATGGAATACCGGAACGTCAGATCAATTGAGATATCCTATAAGAATTAAATACCCTTGGCACAAGGGTGAATAACAACACCGACGAACCAACAAAAGATAATCAAAATAGATAGGGAACAAAAATCATTTTCCACCCATCTCACCACACCCATACATCTCTAAACGAATACATATGAAACAAAATCCAAAAAGACTTGTTCATCGATGGTCCAAACACCCATCAATGAAAACGAATGATTTAGGGACACCACACAATGATCAAACACAATCACATGGATAGTGATAAAGATATACCATCACACCATTTCAAAAAAGGGATAACATATGTTAAAAAAAGACTAAAACAAGTTACTTTTATATATTTTCGACCAAAATATAATATCATAACTAAGGAAATGGTTTCACACATCCTCTAAACTCCTCACTTTGCTCGAGATTCACCCTGAGACTTATGGTATGGGCTCTGATGGATGAAGTATCTCATGTCTCATATTTAGGAACTAGTATCCCCATGTCAGAACTCCTCCCTCGAATGAAGAATCCTACATATCATTCTATGGTGACCCAAATGGCCACAATGACAGTGAGAATTTGGAGTGATCTTAAAATATGGCATGGAATGTCTGAAACGACCATACAAATGGCACACTAGAAGGTGGTCAGATGAACTAGATATCAGAACAAAAAAATGATATATTCTTATAGATTGGTTCCTATGCCAAGCACTACTCACCATACAGGGAACCCTAATGAAATATTCCCACCATTAACTACAACCCATTAACTAACCCTATTAAAAAATTACCATATACCACCCACTTGAAACAAGTTTTTCTGGATGGGATTTCTATTCCCATAATTGGTGGGTCAGAACTCCAAAAGAAAATAGGATCCAACTGTTCAAATTGGTCAACATAAATTTTTACTATATATTTGCCCTACTAAACATCCCATAACTCTACCTCATTCATTATCTTCACCTCCTTATGTATAACCCATAGAGGATGGTGGTCTTGGACATTTCTCATGTCACCTGAAATTCCAATGATGATGAGTCATCCACACTCCCCTTGTCCAAAAATATACCCTCAAACAAACCCCATATTGGACGACCTTTACCATCCTCAGGAATTACCAACAACCAAAAGACATGTTTTTCTTCTTTCAATGCACTTCAAAATCTCTAATTTTCCTATATCGCTTCAAAGAACATGATACACCCAAAAATGAACCGGAACTGGGCATGACTTATTGGACACTTTTGGGACCTTTTTGGGTGGAATATATTGAGCAACATGAGGAATGAAAATCTAAAACCATCATCAAACCCAAACACAATAGAAAATGACACCCCAATCCAAGACAACCATCCCCTAAGAAAAATAATAATGAAAAATCCATTACCCACTTTTTCAATATCAACTATTTTATTTTAAATTTCAAAACTACCTTAACCCATGTCTATTTAGAGAAAACAATTCATGGAAATTTCCAATTTAATTTTCATAAAAATGTATTCAAAAACTAGAACCAAATGGAATGTAACTCACCATGGACTACCATAATGATGAACAAGTAGTTATGATCAACCCAGTGACATGGTTGTGAGCCACGCCCCAAGTATGTGTCGACAGCTAGGAGGAACATAAAGTGTTTACCCAAACACAACATGGGAAACTAATCCATGAGAGGTTATGAAATGATATAGACTTACCTCCATTGTCACTCCTCAATCGAAAACCATAAAAAAATGACTCAAAACATGAACAACCTTGGAAACATGAGGATCAGTGAGATAAAGTGTCTGGGGTGCTCTACCTGCACTACCTCTTGATTCACGATAGTCCTAATCGCCATATATTAAACACACCAAATTTCAATGGCCTCCTAAAAACCCATATATTCATCAACCAAACTGGGTTGACCCTGAACTGTTCACCCGATCCGACCCACGACTTGGCCCAATGGGCATTCCCAATCCCCTCTGGTCAGCAACTAGTTCCAGGAATCAAGATTAAATAGATAGGAGTTTTTTATCACATAAATTAAAGGAATATAAAAAATCAAAAACACATAAATGAATAAAAAAAGATGAATCAGAGAGAAAATAATGATCTATATACATTCATGTGACCCAACGGGTCACCACAGTCATCAGACCAATGTCGCACTACGGAAACCGAATCCATGAAAGCCAAACACCTGAATCTAAACACCAAGATAATACTATTGTCTTCAGTATTAAAACTCAGTAGTCTTTCCCAAATAATCTATTCTATTATGTATTTCCTTTAAATAATATATGCATCAATTTAAAGTGTGAAATACAATGTATCAAACTAGGTTTTCAAAAAATTTCTTCTTAAAAAATCACATTCAATTTCCCTGTTCCAATTAAAAAATCAATTCTATTTTTAGGAAGTAGGCATTGGTATTTTAAATGTGCTGATGTTTACAACAAAAAATAAAGTGTAAAACATTTACAGAACCATTTTCAATAAACACAAGATACCATTTTATCACATTTTTCAATAATTAACACTATCAATGGAAAGAAGATCTACAAACATACAACACAGGCAATTGAAAAACACCAAAATATCAACCGGACAACCAATTCATCTCAATCATATACCATATAATACTGAGTAGAAAAAAATTGGTAGTACCTATGATCTCATGAATAATCTAGAACATACTACACATGTGACTCATCCTGAAGGCATGCCCTACCCAGTGTCTTCAGAACACCCAAATGCCCAATCGACACCCTACATGGCCTAATCATGTTCCCCAATCCCATAGAAATGATAACAATATAAAACCCTACAATGGTATACTAGTGTAATCTACTCTATTGTAACAATATTTTATTTAAATAATAATCTCAATGTTGGGTTCACTTGTTCAAACTAAAAAGGGGGTCATTTGAAAAATACCAACCCAGAAATCCAACACATACATTTTCACCTTACACAACCAACTCACACACACAAAAATCACGCTCGAATCACCCTAAGGGATTTTCTACCTCTTTACTTCAACAATCAGCACATGAGGTAAGCCCCATCTGAGGACCACCCATTCCCATCAAAATCCATCTAGGAAATAGGTTCATAAAGAAAGTTATTTAAAAGTAATTAATATTACAAATGTACCAAATGGGTCGTAATCCACCGTTTAACACTAAATCATTTTCAAAAGAAGAAACAAACATCACTTTCCAAAAAAATCCACTTATAGACTCATTTTTGAAACCAATTTCACCATTTCAAATCTAAAACGCATTTATAATGGCCAATGGGGAATTTCAAAAAGCACTTTGTATGCCCATTTATTAAAAACAATTCATGAAAATCATGTACAAAGATATAATTAGTCAATTTCATAACAATTATTTATTCTAAAATCAATAAACTACTAACTATCATTAAATAAATGTGTGGAAATCTATTAATAAATAATTCATTAAATTTAAAGGAAAATTCATGGGGAAACCTACATTAGTGTGGATCCAAACTAAACATTCAGCCCTTGGCACGTTCTAACTAAGTCCTAATACTCCCCTAATGAGCATTTTCATCTTCACAAACATATAAGGATACCAAGATCATATGAACACACACTCATGTCCATGAATGTGTGCAAGGGGGTCATTGTGTATATTATTATATGCATATACCCATCTCCACTAACTTATGTATGCATTTCCATATATATATATATATATATATATATAGGCACACCTAGCCCCATACATTTGTATTCACTACCATGGATGAATATACACAAACTGGGGAAACACACACACACAGACACACACACACACACAAACAGATATATATATACATATATACATACCTATGCGTACACAGGTGATTCACCTTAGGCCTAGCGACTCGAAAGCACAAAGTAGTGACACACAGAACATAACAAAAAACATGAATACATAAAAATCATAATACCCTAAAATTAAATTAATCCAAAATAAATTAACCTAGGTATGTTTCAAAATATAGTGAAAGATTTAAGAAATGAATTTTAAAATAAAACTCTATTTATAAAGTATGATGTTCCAAATGGGCCTTTATGTTTTTCACACACCGAATGCATTTATGAAATGCAATTCAAAAACCGTTTTTCCACAAATTGTGAAATCTATTTTTCAAAAAGCATTTCCAAGCATCGCACTCTATTCCAAAAATAGGAACATTCAATTTTACACACACAAAAACCATTTCAAAACACACATCAACATGAATTTTATATTTCATAATGAACATATTTCGAAATATAAAAAGGAAAACACATAATTAAATCCAATATATTTCTATAGGCCAACCATGTTTCAAATCCCCCCAAAATCAATATTCATATTGCAACATGTTTCACATTATTTACTCTATTTTGAAATCATATTAAAATGTTCAGAACAGGGAAAACCTTCCACATATAATTCATTAAATTTGAATCCCCTATTTTTTTAAATTTTCACTATAAGTTCTCTTGAAAACATTGTTAATATTTCCCAAAAAATTAATCATATACTTTCAATAAAAACCATAATAAAACAAAATCAAATCATAGCTATTATCCCTTATGAAACCATTTTTCATCTATAATGCATGGAAAAATGCATTTATAACACATTTTTCACTAGACCATAAATCAATAGAAAACATTTATAAAGGCACACAATCATATTAAGAAAAAATAAAAAAATAATATATGGAAACACATACTGATTGACAGAAAATACAACGAAACCTCCTTAGAAGTGAGGAAACCACCCCGTAAAGAACCACAATACCCAATCCTACAAGAAAATGAGTCACACATAAACCATGGATTTAGGGTCTTTCCGAATTGAAGAAAACTGTGAAAATTGGTAATAAAAATTGACCAAAATATGTGGGCACTTGTGAGGGAGGAAATACCAGAGCAGTTAAGATGAAAGAAAGGTAAAGAAAGGCCATAGTGGATGTGGTTCTAGTGAGGTAGGGTGTTATCTTTCCAAGTTGTGTGCACTAGGAAGGGATGATAGAGTGAATCATTCCATTCGATGGGAGGCTATACAAAGGATGTGAGGTGGTGGAAGGGAGGCTAGAGGAGGGTCACTCTTCATTTTATGGTACTTTGTTAGAGAAATAGGAGGGGGGCTGGCTGGGTGGTCATGTGAGGCAAGGGGAAATGGGGGGTGACATAGTTCGAAAAATGAAAGGGGGTAGAAATTAGGGTTCATTATTAACCCTACTAACTTAAATAAAATTTTAATAATATTATTAATAACAAATAAATAATAATAATATAATTATTTTTATTAATATTAATCATATTATTAATATTAATAACATTCATTTCATTTATTTCATTTTTAATAAAAATAATGTTCGTAAAAATTTATTAATAATGATATTAAAAAATTATTTTAACAATAATAATATTATGTTCTTCAAAAATAATTTTGTTATAATTATTGTCTAAAATTTAACTTGTTTTTTCACATAATTTTTATTTATTTTATGTATTGGGAAGCCATCCACGTGGTCCCCTGGGTCGGCCACATGGCTGCCTCTAACCGTGCGGGGCCTGTGCAACAGCCCGGAACCCACCAAAAATATCAAATGTAAATAAATTTAAATAGAGACCTCAAATAGAACTTCAACAAACGATTAACTATGATATAAAATAAAAAGAAGAGAAACCTTTGGTTAGGGTGTGAAAATTCTCTCTACCACATAAACTTTCTTCAACTAGAATGTAACCCATATAAAGGTGAACATAAAACTCGAGTCCATACCCGAACATAACCAGAAAAGACCAGGAATTCCTTGGTGACTATTTATTACCCAAGACAGACCCAACAGATCTAGATGAAACACCAACCCATAATAAGGGATAACATGAGAGGGTTATCATTACCACATCAATTTCATTAACAGTGAAACAATATAATCTGCACACACCACACTGTGGAGGGTCTAATGCGGGATCTCCTAACCCGATCCAACCAAAATAGTAGCCTTATCAAAACCGAAAACTAAGGAAATGTTATCCCAAACTAAAAAATATCATAACGATAAAGGAACAACTCCACCAAAATGGTTTAAATTAGTGGGATATTACAAGGAAACCAAGCATACGAGAACAACTGAACAAGGGAGATCTCTTTCAAGAACTAATAGTCCTCTGTACATGGGAGAGAAACTACACCATCGAACCTAAAAACGAAACCCAAACTCAATAATTGACCTGAAACTTCATCCACCCATCTCGGAACACCCATAAATATCTATATGAATACAGATGAAACCAAAACCAAAATGGATATGTTCATTTATGGCTATAACACCCATAATACAAAATGAATTATTTAGATATGCCACACAAGGAACAAACACAATCGATTGGAATGTGAGAAAGACATTTCATCACATTGCTGCAATAATGGATTATTATACAATGAAAAGAAGAATAAAATATGGAAATTTCAGATTTTACCAACCCAAATCTAGAAACATAACTCATCCAAGGTTTTACACTTACATAGAAACTCTAGAAATTGCATGGTATTCTCCATGAGACTTGTGTCTAGGGATCTATGGTCGATGAATCTTTTGCATCACATTAATGAAATAGCATCCACTGAACAGAAATACTTCGTTGAATGGCGCTTCAACATTACTTTTCTTGGTGACCCAAATAGCCACAATGATGGAAAAACTTTATAGGGATTAAAAAATATGGCTTGGTATGTCCTAAAAACCATACCAATGACAGACTAGAAATTGGTCTGACAAACTAGATGTTACAAAAAACAATGATAGATTCTTCTAAATAGGGTCCTTCGGCATGTGCTCCTTAGTAGATGGGGAAGCCTCATGAAATATAACCATCATTAAATACACCCCATGAACTAACCCCGCTAATAATTTCCCATCCAACAACAACTACAAATAGTTTTCAACGGACGATATGACATTTCCCATAATTTCTTGGTGACAACTCCTAATAAAAAGAGTAATGAACACCACAAAGTGGTCAATATCAAATTTTACTAACAGTCGGCCCAAATAAACATCCCAAAACTCTATCACCTTCCTTAACCTCACCCCATAATGAATGACACTTAGAGGAAGGTGGCCTTGGAAATTTCCCATGTCACCCAAAATTAAAACCATGATGAGACATCCAACCTCCACATGTCCAAAACTGGACCCTCAAACAAACCCATGATGGCCAGATGTTTAACAAACTTAGGAGTTCCCAACAGTCAAAATACATGTTATTCTATCTTAAAAACACTTAACTACCTCTAATGGTCCAGTATCAAATTAAATAATAGTTGCAACCTGAAATGTATAAAATATGGTCATTACTCATTGGCCACATTAGAGAAATTTCTGGTCAGTATAGTCCAAGAAACACAAGGGTCACAAATAAGAAATTGTCATTAAGATAAAAGACAATAGAAATGAACACCCCATGCAAAGACAACTAGCCCATAAGTAATAAAAAAATCTAAAAAATCAAAATCATTTTTTTAATCAGCATTTTTATTTTAATTTTTTAAATACTTTAACCCAAGGAAATTTTAGAGAAAACAATTTCATTCCAATGTCCATTATCAGTTTCAAAATCACGCTTAAACAAACTGGAACCAAATATAACACAACTCAAAATGGACAACCAGAATAAGGAACTTGATGTTTAGATTATTCTTACAACATGTTATTGATCATCTCCCCAAGAAGGTGTCAACAAATAAGAAGAACTTAAAATGTGTACCTAGACTCTACATGGGTCACTACACTTTGAGAAGTCAAGACATGAAACCATATCGGCTCCATTGCCATTCCTCAATCCAAAAAATACGGGAAGTCTCAAAAAAAGGAATACCCTTGGAAACCCAATGATCAGTACAGACAAGAGTTTTCTAGGTTGTACCCACACCTACATCTCGTGTCCCAAATGTCATAATCTATATATAAAAAACACCCAAAATTATGTCCTCCTAAGATACCATTATGTCACGAACCAACCAGGGTCGACCATATATAGGTCACCCGAGCAGGCCCACAACATGAACCAAAGTGTGTTCCTGATCCCCATGAGTTGGACACTAGTTCACAGAATCACGATTAATTAGGTGGGAATGATTTGGCCCATAAATGAAAGACAAATAAATAATGAAAATTATAACAATGAAAAAAAACTAGAAACTGTGAGAAAATAATATTATACATACATCTATGAGACCCTACGAGTTACTAGGGACCACAATCCAACATCACACTATGGTGGTAGAATCCATGAATGGAACGTCACATTAAGCTAATAAAAAAGATAACACTATAGGCAAGAGTACTATATCTTAGAATGAATCCCTAAATAATCTATTCTCGTACTAATTTACCTTAAATTAAAGATCAATAGATTTCATGTTTTATATAATGTATAAATCATTTTTCTCAGACATTTTCTTCTTAAAACAAATCATGACCCCCTTTTCAATTAAAAACCACATTATTTTTCTAATAAGTATGAATGCTCATTTTAAATAAGGTGATGTTTACACTAAAAAGGAAGTGTAAAACCTTTTTAAAACCTTTTTTATAAACACTAGAAACCATTTTTCACTATTAGCAAGAAGTTATACATTGAAAGGAAATAAGATCCCCAAACATACAACATGGGCAACGAAAAAACACCGTAAGAGAAACCGATTAGCACATGATTCATAATAATCTACCATAGAATATTAAGTACCAAAAAAATATGGGAGAACATAGGACCTCATGAATAATCTAAAATGTACTATACATGTGATTCATTATAAAGGAATTCCCAACCTGATGACGCTATAACACAGAAACTCTTGATCGTTTCCCTATCTAGCATCATCGAGGGGATAAATCCCATTACAATAATAACAAAATAAACCATGTTATGAACTACTATCTCAATCTAAACTAGTGCAGCAATTGTTCAGAAAAAAAATTCTCACTATGGTAGGTTCCCATTTTCTGACTAAAATGAAAGCGATTCAACAAATACCAACCTAGAAATTCGATACCAACATTTTCTACTTACACCATAAACACACACACAAAAATAACCATTGAACCCCTCCAAGGGATTTTATTCTTCCTGACTTCAACCATCAAAATGTAAGGGAATTCCCATCCCTGGACCACCCATTCTCATCAACATCCAATTTTTCAGTAGGTTCATACCAAAAAGGGTTTCAAAAGTTATTAATTTTTCAAAAGTGGGACTCATGAAACCATTTAACAATAAATTATTTTCAAAATAAGAATCACACATCACTTTTGAAAACCAAAATACACAAAGAAATCCATTTAAGAAACCCAAATCACCCATTTAAATATAAAACTCATTTATAAAGGCTAATGGGTCATTTGACCACAAATATGGTATGCACATTTAATTAAAAATTTCATGTAATTCACATAAAAAGATTTAATCAAGTATTTTACAAACAAAAAAATTATTAAAAAAACTATGCACTTCTAAATAAAATTAAATAATGGTAAAAAAGAAATAAATCAATAATTATTTAAATTTAAAGGCTAATGAATAGGGAATCATACCTCAGAGTGGAACTGAACCAAACATTTGTCACTTGGAAATTTCAAACCAAGGGTTTTTTATCCAACACTTAGCATATGCATCATCACATATATATAAGGGCACGTTTCTCTTATATAGACAACTGCAAGCCCATGAACATGTGCAACTGGATCCTTACATATTTTCTTATATGCATATACCAATCTCCACTCACCAATGAATGCATTTACAAATATATTCATAGGCACGCCTAGACCCATACATCTATATTCACTTCCATGGATGAATAAAAACATAATGGGGTAACCAACGTATATATATAAATACCTATGAAGACACATGCGAGATGCCATAGGCCTAGCGACTTGAAATCACAATGAAGTGACATACACACCTTAATAAAAAACTACCAATCCATAAATATCATAATAACCTAAAATAAAATTAACCCAAACATATAAACACATATATGTTACAAAAACCAACATAATATTTAAAATATACTATTATAAAATAAAACATTATTTTTAATGTAACCATTTTAAAATGTGCCTTTATGTTTTTCACACCCTAAATGAAATTATAAACAAACCAAAAACCATTTTTCCAAACAATGTGAAATATTATTTTCACTAAGATTTTACATGTTTCCCACCTTATTCCCAAAAAAGACCCTTCCATTCTACACAATGATAATACTATTCAAAACACACATCAACCTGACTAGTCATATCCTAAAGAACTTATTTAGATATATCATAAAAACACCCAATAAAATTCAATAGATTTTCATAGGTGGAGAAAATATATAATCCACCCATAAGACACATTCATTTCACAACTTGTTTTACACTATTATCTCAATTCTCAAATAATATTTCAATGTGAATAACAATAATAACATGCCCCATATAATTTATTCCATATGAAAACCCCATTATTGATACATTATCACCACAATTTCTCATAAAATCAAACATTACATTTCCCAAAAAAATATAATACATTCAAAAAGAACCATAATAAAACACAATCAAAATATATCCATTATCCCTTATAAAACTCATTTTCATCATTTAATCATGCATAAATAGTTTCATAACACATTTCACAGCACACAATACATCCATAGACTCGTTTATAATAGAAAATAAGTATATTAAGAACATATAAAAAATAAGCCATCGAAACACCAACGAGTTGAGGGGAAATGAAATGAAGCCTCAATAGAATAGAGGAGAACTCCCCGAAAAAGATCATAAATCTCTAATGGCCCATGAAAACGAGTCACACATCATCCTTGGATTTAGGGTCTGACCAAATTGTAGAAATCCAATGAAATTCGTAAAAAAAGGAATCGAATGAAGTGGTCACTGGTTAGGGAGGCACAACTAGAGTAGAGAGGAGGCTAGTGAGGGAAACACCAGATGAAGTGGAGGTGGTTCCAGTGAGGTGTGGGTGTTGGCTATCTATGTTGATCGTACTAGGAAGGGATGTCAGAGGAGTGCACTCTAATGGAGGGAATAATGGAGGAGGTTCACGAGCCGGTAGAGGAGAGGTTGGAGGAGGGTCGTGCACCAGAGGGGGGAGGTCGCCAGTGCAATAGGGGGAGCTGGATGGGCAGTCGTGCAAGGAAAGGGGAAATGGGGGAGGTGTTGCGCCACATGGGGAAAGGAGGATAGAAATTATGGTTTTTTATTGACCATACTAACTTAAATAAATTAAAATTATTATTAATAATAAAATATTGATAAAAATAATAATAACTATAATAATACTAGTAGGAAACATAATATTAATAACATTCATTTATTTTTTAATAATAATATTATTAATAATAATTTAGTAATTTTAATATTAAAAATTTATTTTAGTAATAATATTATAATGATATAAAACAATAATATAATTAGTATTATAGTTCTAAAATTTACCTTGTTTTATTTTCCTAACATTTATTTAGTTCATGTATTGTGAAACCAGCCGCACAGTATCCAGGGTTGACCAAACTGTTACCGATAATCATGTGGTTCCCGTTCACTGGCCCGAAACCAACAGAAATTATTAAACATCAACAAATTTAAACTGGGACCAGAACCCCAACATCTTCCAATTATTCATATTGAAAAAAATTAAAAATTTTAGAAACACATTTTTGGGGTGTGAAATCCATTATATATATCATAGAAATATTTTTGATAGATAAATCTCCTTAAATAAGCTTTATTTGAGATGTCTTGCTGAGGCAATCCATCACAACCCATTTACTATTTCTTATTTTGGATGTCTTTGGGAGAACCATGAAAAATCATTGATAATTTCTCATATTTTCATGTGGGTATTGGAAATGGTGGAATAATAAAATTAAACATATATCACTCATCATTAACAATCACACTTAACATTAACATTGAGGTTTAACCTATGTTCTTTTTCTTTCTATATCCCTACCGAATATTCGTTTGAGGCTCATGAAAAATCTAGGTACTTCTATGATGGAGGGAGAATGATGAGTTACGTTAATTATCCAAAAAATAATTTTTTATTATAGTCCATGATCAACTTAAACAATATTTTTTGACAAATTTAATCTATTTCAATGACAAACTATTATTTATTCCTTTTTTATCTTTATATATGTCACACATATTGCTGTAGATGGAGTACCACCAAAATATTCAATGTGATGGTCATAGATGCTAACTCTATATCATGCATTATGTTTATCTACTCATTTGTCATAACTTATCATGAGACACATAATATGAAGTAATCATTCACTATGATTAAAATGTTAAATAATTTTTTTATGAATCATTGAATATCAACAAAATCATTTTCTACTTGAGTGTTGATGAAGTTAGAAAACTTTGATTAGTTTCTTTTTGTGATCCTTAAAATAGTCATCTCATTATTCCTTCAAAACATACATTACATATTTATATTATAACATAGATATTGTGTTGGAACATGATGAGAAATTTCCACCAAAATTTATTATAGATCTTAAAAATCAAAGAAATTTTTTGGTTTTCATAGCACATGAGTGTCTCATGCATTCTTTAATTTACATAGTATTCGAACGGTCGATATAAATTCCCTCACAAGTGATAATATTACGTAATAATATTTCAAGAATAAATAAAAATTAAATCATTATAATCATACATTAGACATTCATCTTTCTTATTTTCACCTATATAACCCTTATACGGTAATCATGTTCCTCCATTCCCTTGGAGTAAATGAGAATATAAATAAAAATTAATAACATACATATTTATAGTAGTACCTAAAAATATTATTAAACAAATATATTAATATTATATATATATTATTAATTATTTAGTTCATCACAATAAATTCTTAGTTTCCAAACTGGGCATGGAAGGTTTTCGTATGATTAAATTCATTCATTACCATCATTTGATTATATCTAGAAAAAATATATGCCTTCCATGAGTGTAGAGATCCCTGTAGATCATTGAATATGTCCTCAATACATGGAATTAAAAACATGTTATTTATGGTGAACATATTTAATTTTCTTTAATTTATAATATATTACAATTATTCATCCTTCTTCTTGATAGAGCTCATGAAATCACCCTGAGGAGATACAGTAGTAAATATTAACCCATTGTGAAAATTATTATGGAGATTCACCAATTCATTTAGATTAGAATTTTGTAATTGAATAGGTGAACATTTAGATAGTAGTGGACATAGGTGTAATATAAATTTAAAATTTTACCTCCCTATATAGTGAAAGTTTTGGGAACTATTTCAGAAAAAAATATATATATTCCAGTATAATGGTAAATCCCTAAATATTGATACTTTATTTCAACTCAAATATTTGGGAAGGATATAATTCTTCACTGTTTATCAACACCAATATTGTTTATGGATACTGTGAATGGGAATAATTAACATTCTTATATATTATTGTATAATAGGATGTTTTGAAATATAAAAAGATATTTACTTCTCTTTATGGATATCATTACATGAAAATAATGAGAGCCAATCACTAACTAATATACCATCAATTTTAGCCAATGGAAATTGATAGAAGATTAACTAGAAGAATATTTCAATAGAATCTAAATAG
Source organism: Viscum album (assembly GCA_963277665.1). Lineage (NCBI taxonomy): Eukaryota > Viridiplantae > Streptophyta > Magnoliopsida > Santalales > Viscaceae > Viscum > Viscum album. Next base: position 387,142,558 of record OY728142.1, on the reverse strand, counting down.
GGCACATTATATCACATGGATTATATTGATCACACCACTAGGTGTTTTTATTTTTTTTTCTATAACAATGTATCAATGGTTTGATTGAATATTTAAATAAATATTCTTGGATATAAAAGAAATCATAGAACCGAAATCAACAAAAACATTTTCCATTCAAGGGTAAATAAGAAGATTTCTATGTAGGGTTTCATTTTAATATTACACCTCAGATATAGTTATGGGATAATCCATCACATCCTCATTTTTATATAGTAGTTTCTAAATCTAATAACCCACAAATGCATGTGGTTTATTGAAATGGATTTTAGAGTTACCATATTCTTTACAATTGTAGCATTGAACTGTTGGTGGTGTCTTGGGATGTAATAAACTCGCTACCTCAATATTGGTAGGATTCATCTGGAATCTTATACATTCATGATCATGATGTCTTTTACACACACACATGAAGTAATTACTTATCCATTTTAGGATATTCACATGATGCTTCATCACACATTTTTAACATGTGTGAGGATGTATATTATTTTCTGCATTTAAAATTGATCTTCAAACATGGAAGTTAATAATATAATTATTATCTTTGGATTCATGAGTCCATTCTCCATTATCCATATCCATATTGAAAATAGATAAAACTACTTATTCATAACTCATAATGTCTCAGATATCTAGCTCTTTTTTGAGGTGTTGATTTAAAACATATAAATAATATATCTATATTCCTATCATCTTTTCTAAAAAACCCAGAGAATATATTGCCTGTTTTTTAATGTTTATTTATAATATATGATAAATTCACCTTCATTTTTCATGAACTATGAATTATATATCAATAAAGGTTCAATGAGTTTTAGGGATATACATGTCACGAAATAACATCATGAAATCATCTGAATCCATTTCATCCATGAAATTAGAATTTATATATAAATTATTGATGAACATGGTAAAAATATCTTCCTTAGAATAGTTGATCATAGAAGTGATATTCTCTATTGATGTCACCAACAGTTATGTGAAAAGTCGATTTAAAGATCCACAAAATGGTGGTGGTTATTGGCACATAATTTAATTGATGCAATGTTTCTCATTTGTAGGTTAGTGTATATGTTCCTAATGGGTTCGTTTATTTTTTATATCATTATAAAATAGTGTAAGAATATCTATAATGTTTTTAACTCCATACATTTAAGATAGTAATGATTTATAGATAATAATTTCATTTTATCTTGAATAAATTGGTCATATTTTTTTTAATGGACCCCACCATTTTATAAAATATAATTTCTATGAATATAACATATTTCAACAAATAATTAATAAAAAATTTATTCTAATGCAAGATAATAATTTAATAGACATATGTTTCCTAATTTTGTTCTTTTCCTTTTTCTATAATGATAATTCTTAGATGATTTACATTAGTACTTTTCTAACATTTTAATAACCAATTAAATTAACTATATATTTTTTATAATATATTTTATATTTTTTTGATATAATTATTAATATCCCCATGATGTTTAAAATACGGTGTGGAAAACAAACTCCTAATTTTTTTCCCAAGAGATGATCTATTTAATGCCTAATACACCCATTTTGTTGCTACTACCCCATAATTAAACCATGTCACATCCACATCCAATTTTACAATACAAGTACATATTTATTTCCTAATTAACCATGTCCTATTTTACATCACCAAAACATTATATGTTTACCTTTACAATGATCTGTCATTATGGTTCTAAATATATTTTTCTATTCATAATTCAAAAATTAACGAAACTGTTCTCTGAAACCAATATATAAACTCAACAATTTCTTATATTACAATTATATCATTTTTATTATAAACAATTTAACAATAATACATTCTATGATCTAATGGTTTTTAATAAAGTGAAAATCTTTATCAAATATTAGTTATAAATAATAAAAAATAAATAAAATCAAAATCAATCATCATTATCCTCTAATTTTTTTTAATGATTATCTTAGTACACAAACTCGCCTAAGGATATACATAAATGAATGGGTTGAAATCTATGCATAGAAAGTGGAGGAAGATCATTAGAGGAATAAATGACATGAATCAACCAGACATGAGTAAGAATAATCGACATGACCACATCCTAAGCATACAATCATCAAAAATGTCATTAGGGAAACATTTTAAAAATTCATAGAACGTGGAATATTTATGACTTTTAAAATTAATATTATAATATTCAATTACAACAATGTTTTGTGAAACAATATAGAGTCATGTTCACACATATCATATGTGCATAAATCACTAACTTTTTATTATGATCCAACAAATCATTATATTCCTCAAACAGTACACATAATATCATGAGATATATCACATAAACCTATTAATTATTGGGTTATATGATACTTGGGATTTAATCTATATTATAAATTATGTATAACAATGTGTGCCAAATTGATAGGCAACTGATAAGAACTGGTCACATTAAATTAATCCACTAAATTAAATAGTGAAAAAATATTTGTTTTTAAAGAATACAAATTAAATAATCAATTCAGATCCCTAATTAATTAGAGAGATCATTCTTTAGAAAAAAGGATCATTTTATTCCAGAAGAATCAACTAAATATCAATCAATGTGGGGGTTTTAATAAAAAATATTCTTTACAAATCATTAAATTTTGACAAAAATATGTGGGAATAAACATTTAAATCCCAAATAATATAATGTAATAAATATTAAAAATAAATTTTAATTATATTAGTGGACTGTAAATCAAAAAAAATATATAAAATATAATAAAACAAAATATAGATTGAGTTGGGATCGAGATCCCCCTTTTTGTAAATCATACATTACTTCGTCACAATTTTATTTGTTAAACAAAAATCATATGTTTACTAAAACAATGAAACATAAGTGGTTTATATTCATTGGTTTTACTGTTTTACATTAATATAAATTTGATTCAATAACATATTTCATATTCTTAATTGTGTTATGTTTTGATATTATTTTTCGTTACAATAATCATTCTTTCTTTGATTTAGTGGTCTTGATATACTTCAATTTATAAACTATTAACAAGAAATACATAATAATAAAAATAAATATAATTTTAAATTTAATTATTTGAATTTTTTTTATTCGCATCCATATATATTGTGTTGAATAGATAGTTGGAAATATTCTCGTGGGTGTTTAACCAACTGCTGATAATATATTATTAAAATTAGAGGAATGGGATATATAGAATATAAATACAACATGAATATAATATATATATTATGCTAAACAATTATTATATATTTAAAATATTTCAAAACTATTTTTATAGTATTAAATATTAATTGGAATATAGAAAAAGAGGAAGATAATTGAAAATATGAACATTATAGATGAAAACAAACCATATTCTCAGTGTTTTTCTAAAATATGCAAATATATTTCTTTAATTATTGGACTTTTCACTACAAAACGTCACTATAGATTATATGGTTTTTGATACTAGTTGTGTTGGAAGATTCATAACATTGTAAGGGGTGGAAGGTGTGTTTTAATAGAGATGGGGTGAGGGGTTATTTATACATGAGGAGAGGGGTATTTTAATGATAATATTCAAAATGAATTATTATCATCATGTAAAACCAATAAATAAAAATATATTCTAAATATGAATTATATTTGAACAATATAACATAACATTGGGACCCTTAATAAATAAATAATTTTAATTTTTCAATTTTATAAAAAAAAATTGTAAAATGAAAAATTGTTCATTTAAAAGGACACATCAGACACATAGAACGTTGAATATAAATTTCATGTGTAGAATATGACTATTGTTATTATTTTAAATATTGAATTTTTTTATGAATAAATTATATCATTTATTACACCATTATAACATGATTAATTATATAATTAATTATATAATTTAATATAAAAAATTGATGGTAAATTGTGGTTTCATTAATCCCAAAAAAAAATTGATTTACATTAAAACAATTAAAAACAAATCACCATGATGTAATATTAACATGAATAAATAGACAATTAAATTCATTCAATCATGAAATTTTTCAAATAAAGGATATTTTAATTCGTAAAAAATTATTTTATGAAATATAGAAAAATAGTTTTTATTTAAAATTATTACTACAACATCATTGTGTTTATAAAATTTATATTTATTTTCTGTTATTCTTTTTTTCCTAAATTACTCTAGATAAATATCAGTATATTAAATTTTATTATTTTGAGTAAATTTTTATATGCTAACATTCAGGTAATTATTCACAACAATGGAACTACTATTCCAATGGATATATTACCAAGGATAAATAAAAAATCAATCCTTCATTCAACATTACACATATTTACCCTCTAATTTTATATATTTTCAAAATTTAATACAATGATTGGTTTACTAAAATTTTATTCTCTCTCGTAGAATTTTCAAGGGGGTAATATTAAAAGATTTGATTGCTCCAAATTTTCTTATTAATGTTTTTTATTCCTTATTTTTTGTCCACATATATTGTATTGAATTTTAAGTGAATTATTAATATTAATATATAATGATATAATTTAATTAATTAAGTTTTCATAGTCATCTATGAATGGTATTAGTATAATACTATATAATATAATATAAAAAACTTTTACTAATAGAACATATTTACATTATTAACTCCTGGTCATTTGAATATATGAATAAAATAAAAAGAAATGAAGATCAATATTCATTTTATTTTATGTAATGAAATTTCCCAAAAAACTAAAAATAGGGAATCACTGTATTCAGTGATTCAATTGTTTACATTTAATATTATTTCATTCACAATTTTTTATTTTTGAAATTTTACATGAAACAGGGAAAAGGGTTATTAAACTCTTCATCTACCACTAATTTTTCACAATTTTTCTAACTAAAATATGATCATCAAAAAATAATTATGAATTTGCTCATGAATAACACACAATCCAATTCCAATAGAGAATTTATAATAATGATATTTATATGGTTGAATTTATAAAAATTTTATGTTAGCCAATCTAACTAAAAATTGTTCCTAAAATTGTTGTAAGATGTTAATGTGGGGTATGTTTTCTTGTAAAACAATAGAGATTATAAACATTAAAACATTATAAAATATAGAGTGGATGTTAATAAAAAATCAAAGAGGGTGAATGAATATTTTGTTGATAAATGAATTAGTTTCATTTCTCTTCTCATGTTACATTATTCTTACCTATAACGATGTGTATTTTTTTAATCAATTTAATTTCCCATTATTGAAATTTACATATATTGGGAGAGTGATAAATGGATTAAATTATTAAAAAATGAAGATTATGAAATAAAATATTCTAGTATATTTACATTAATTTGGATAAATTATTTTTCTTGTGAACTCTACAAGAATTTTGAATTATATTTTGAGTGGTATAATTTTTAATTTTTTAAAAACATTATATATAATTAGAATTACTAGAAAAAAATTAATTGTTATATTCTTTTAATTTGATGATTTCTTGATGAATATAAGGGATCAAAGAAATCAATATAAATTTATATTCCATTTTATTGATTATAATGAATATATTATGATTATATATTATGAAAACGAAATCATGAAACATTTACAGGATTAAGTTGGTATTATTAGAGGACAAATATAATTAAACTCCCACTTTACAACATTGTGTGTGGATAAATAAAATAGTAGGAAAACAAATCTGATGAAACAGTGTGGGGACCTGTTTAGGATTTAACATGATTCATAATTGTACCTGTGGTTATTGGGAACAAAAAGTGTTCTATGAATTAATAATTATATTGGAAATTTCATGTATGATCTGAATGGACCAAAGTCCTTATTTCTAAGAATATTTGATCATCCCCTATTATTAATAGAATGGGAACCCTTACATGGCTTGTAGGCTTTGTGACACTACCTAAAAAAAATTTCATAGATGAATTCATACAAAAAATAACAACATGGAACTTCCCCACCCAAGCATCATCATCATGATGTGACATCACAACCTTCACATGGTTCTTCGGCTAGGATTACAATACAAGCACTAGTTGTTCCCAATGGAAGGTTCCATACCCTATCACTGTTCCAAATTTGGTAGCTTCTCCTATGGTGAATGTGCTTTCCCTATATCCTTATTTGGATTCTACTCATTATAGTGTCTTTATGGTCCATTAAGCACAAAGTCATGTTGTCAGAAGTTGTTGAGTAGGCCGAAAGTCCTTAACCAGGCCTGAAGGCCTTGAGGTGGCCCAAAAGCCTTATTGGCTTGAAGTCCTTAGGTGGAACGGGGCCCTTAAAGTACCCAATGACCAAACTAGAGGCCTAAATCCCAAATAGGTGAATAGTTTTAGCTACAACAGTACCAATCAGTATCTTCTATAGTATCTACTATAGTTCCTGCTGTAGTATTGATACTGCACCCCATGAAATATTTCTTCACCCAAAAGACTTATAAAAATGTAAACACACTATAACTACATAGAGAAAATTGTCTCTGCCCTGATATGATATAAAAACCCTTACACTATGAAACAAATTACCTAACATCGGCCACTCAATAACCTATCTATGATTAATATGTTTGGGGTTAAGGCATTAGAATAAACATGGGACAAGGAGGTTGTGTTTGATTAGCTGAGAACATTCATATGGAAAACCGAGCAACTTAATATCTCATGTCAGATTAATCCTCCGTTCATTTCAATCATGTATTATTATCCATGCTGTAAAACACATTGTGCTAGATTAAAGTGTGTTCTCTATATCTCTTGTATGGTGAACTCTATGTGAATCCCATGAGAATTATTTCCCTTTCAGATCCATCTCATCACCTCACATCATATTATATATAGAATTGTGATATTTAATGGGATTTATATCCTAATGGGGTAAAAATTATGTGTCAACCAAAATTAAAATTCAATTATTACATTCCTCCAAAAATTGGTAAATCTGTATTGGAATTCCTAGTAAGAAATCTTCACATTAATTGAGGAGAATATTATCATGATATTAGTAGTATAAATTTCATGCCAGGGGATATTTTGGTGTCAGATCACATACACGAATATCAGTCATACCCCAATATTCATTAATGAATAATTAATGATGAACGATCATAGTACTAAATTAAAATACAAATATGAAAATAAACATAGTCCTATAAATATAATTTATTTTCAGGATTATATGTAATTTATTCCCTAGTAACATGTCCATTAATATGAATTTACTTTTGTTAATTATATTAATATTTGTATTTTGTTAATATAATTGAAATCTAACTCAATTGGTTTCATTCCACATACCTTGATTTATTTTAATATTCCTATAGTGATATTTACATACATGATCATAGAGAGATAACATAAGGGTTTTTCTTTAAGTGGTGCTGAGAGATTCCATTATTAATTTAAATTAATATGTAAATACTAAATTATGACTCTATGAATTCCACAAAATATTGGGATAAATTATAGTTTAATGTTCTCCTTTCTGATCCATTCATCTATTCTCTTCTCTCACTATGTTTTTTCCCTTACTTAAGTCAATTATCATAGAAAACGATAGGGATGGGTTGGTTGAGTGGTGAATGAACATAGTTAAATAATGTGGAGGATATAAATGTGATCACATATAATTGGATTATACATTATGTTTCATATGATGCATGTAATGGTGTATCTCACGTGAGTATCCAAAATGAGATATGAATTTATATTATTAAAGGTACATTTTGAGATACTTACATGACATGACCAATATAGGACTCAATGGAAATGGAAGTTTTTAGAGTCTCATCCTAATAAAATATCTAATATTCAAGGGGTGAGTGAGTTGCATCATGTCGAAATTTCACACTCCTAGGGATACCTTAACATATATATACCATAAAAACACACAATTTATCAATTTAATATTATAATAGAAAACCCCAGTGTCACACACACACACAAACACACACACACACATATATATTATGACTATTTATATCAAAATTAATTGACATAAATATATTTAAAACTGATATAACAATATACAAAAGGATATCTACCCCCAAAATCCTTCAAATCTGAAAAACCAAAAATATTATAAATATCCTAACTATTTATTGTACTTCTGGATAGATCGATCGATGCGGTGGTCACAATCTCTATCATAAACCAACATTATCCACCATCAGTCACCATTCAACATCTCTATATAATACTCACTCATTATGTTCAAAAAAATTATTTAACGGTGAATTCATTTAGTTGAAACATTATATTTTGTACAAGTGCCATGTATTAGATGATATTTATATATACTATGTAAGATAGCTTGAAACCACAATGGAAATAAAAGGAACCGGACTACTCAAACACCATTATTTTAAATTAATATGAAATAATAGTTTGAAAGATAATTATATAATCGAACACTAAAATTCATAGGGATGTGATAAATTCATATATATAATTACTATAATACTCAGTAGTTATAACTTCTAATAAACTATGATTCCTTGAATTTTTAAAAATGCTACCAATTAATTTGGCATCCCAATTGAATGTCATAATTAAATGTCAACAATAGATAATACTTGAAAAACAAAAAATCATGAAGCATTATATATTGTAATCCATTTTAACATTAACATGGCCACTAGAACGAAAATATAGGCCCCTATATTCATTGAATCCTAAATAATAGCCAAGGTATTACATCAACTCACTATTAAAAATTACCATGTTAGCATTTTTAGAACATATAAGGGACTATAAATATTGATCAAATTTGTTTTTTATTCAGTTGAATCCATACCCCAACTTCCATAACCCCCAGAGTAAGAAATTTCCCACATCACTAAATTGAATCCCCAAAGGATGTCATGTTCCTCATTGAGTGTCACAAAATTGATTAGATTCATTCATCATTGATATTAGTAGATCATGAAAGAGAGTAGTAATGAATAGGGGAAGAGGGTAGTCCCCTTTAGGACCTAACAATTTATATTAAATAATAGGTTTATTTTATGACACTTGTTTTCAGTAACGTGGTTTTATAAATTGTTGATGTTAAAGATCTAGTCTGTTATTATTTTAGTGTTCCATGGAATGGGTTATAACTTCATAGAAGAAGAATAAATCTAGTGGACTTATCCATTGTGTATTTCTCTATAGGAATACTATGATTCAGTTGAAGGATACTAGTAGTGTATTGAAGAATTATTTTGATGAATCAAAGAGTTAATGTGTTTACTCATACAGTGAAACTACAGGAATTAGAGGACAACCTGACATTCCAATTGATATTGGAACAACTAATGAAGATTAAATTTCCTGAATATCAAAAGTACATGTTCTCTATATAAACACAAAATTGGAATTTATATTGGATGATGAAATTAAATATAATGGTATCCTAATCTAAGTGTATTAAATTTTGGTCAACATGATCAGATGATTAATTAAAAGGATTATTGATGTGGCCACTATTCTGAGTGAGGTTAATAGTTCCCATGATTAGTAATTTAAAAAATATTCTCCAATTGTAGAATAAATCTATGATTGTTACAAGGGAATGTTTTCGAACTCAGATGACATTCAGAATCTAAATTATAGAATTGATGATATTACTATAAAGTAATCTGAACTAGTTCAGAAGAACCAAAGGATATAGAGGTGGAATGAATTCTTCTAAGTATCTTTTTCATAGAATAATTATAAACTAAATGAGAAAGCTGAAATTATGTATAATATCTCATGAGAATTGGATGTTGAGATAACTGGTCAGAAGAACCTCATAAGAGAACATAATTCTCAAAATTAGTCAAGTGACAAGGAGATTCAATAATTGAAATAATAGATAGTTTCAGTCAAGAAGGAAGTGGAAAAATATAATTCTAACTGAAAGGCCATATTGAAGGATGATTTGAATTTATTATTCTTCTATCCTTCTGAAGGTGGTTGTGAAATGATAATAAAAAATGTCATTTTAGAAGAATAACAGGAAATCATCATCATATATTAAAGGCCATGTAGTTTGGGAGAATCTGGTATTAGATATAATGAACTCTCTCCAATATATTGAAGTAAATGGTCTATGAAAATTTCCAAAAAAATCATATAGGTTATAAAGATAACACTAAAACGGTTTTACTAGAATAAAACATTACATGTGCTATTTTAATGGGATACATGGTCATATATAATGTTTTTATTCAGAGTCTTCATAATATATTTCATTCGATGAAGATATAAATATTTATAAATTAGAGAATAATAAAATGTATCATTCGAAATTTGAAATAAGAGTCTCTTATATGGAATAATATATTAAATGATACAATTTTGTAAGACTCTAACTCACCCTAGAATATATGTTACGAATCCCAGGAGGACAATTTTAGAACAACTCAACCTGTATCAATATCATAGATGAGAAATTATAACATGAGGTATGTTTCAAATGGGAGATTTTTTATATATTCAAATCAAGGGAAGTTGGGATGATATTGGGTAAGGAATTAAGAAAGGATGAAAAATTAACTCAAAAATAGATCCCTAACTACAGTGGTGTATAATGGGAGATACTATATTGAAAGTCAAAATGTTAAGTTAAAAATAGGTTTAAATTATTGGCTAATCCAAAAAAATATCAAAAAATTATTAATAATCATTTTCTTGGTTTCATTCACCATTAAAATATTTTTTTATTTTTATAAAAATATTTGATGAAATTGTGAGGAGGTACACCATATATAAGATAGAAGAACATATATTCATTTAAGGATTCGCTCCCAACACATCTGAGTAATTTGACTCCAGAAATAGAGAAAATAAAAATGAATAAAGAATATCTGAAAAAAATTCATATGTCATTATACAAGGTGAAATGTGAAGGAAAGAGAAAGATATCTCCAATGGGAGAAGAAAAAAGAGCATAAGAAAAGTGGAAAGAGTCATGAATAGAAAAAGAAACAACCAATTTGGAGTTTGGGTGGATCTACAAAGAAGAAATTTTAAACTACCGGATATTAACCCAAAATTGTGAAAAAGTCAAAACACATAAGAACCCAAATATCAGAAGAAGACTCATAATTTAAGAAATGTGTGTATAGTTATATGTCCAAAAACGTTGGTGTTGGATAGGTAGTTGGAAAATGCATAGAAAAATTACTGTTCTTCACAATAATGTATCGAAGAGATGACCCATCAGGATCGACCACAATCATATTCATTAAGATTCTATAGAATCCCCTCCCAAAATATTTATAAATTCTACTAATTGGTATTCAATGATTTCAGGTTCAAGGAGAGATATAGTCCATTGTGGATTGGAATTTGAATATCCAATGTGATTATGTGATGTGCTCTAGAATTTTAACAGATTCAAAACTGTTATAAGAGATGAAGAATAAAACCATAAAAATTAGATTAAAAGATTTCATGTTCTATCTCTATATATGATTTTTAGAATTTATTTAGTTCATGGGATAGTAATGGTGTTATTAAATTTATCTCTTGTTTCCAACATTGATTTTTGAATCATTAAGTATAACAGTTTTTTTATGGCTCAGTTAAATGTGAAAAAATAGGAAATTGAAAATCTCATTGAGGTTATCGAGAAATTGAAAATTATTTAGAGTTAAAAATAACTCTAACTTAAATTCACATGTTAATTAATGATGTATGAGAAAAATAATGGTTGTGGGTATAAAATGTGAGCTTAATAACTAGAATAGTTTAATATCAAAGGTGGTAATCAATCTTCTAATCTGATGCATGATCTCAATAGTAAAAAAATGTTGATGATTTATTTTCATGATGTCTACAGGGGTAACATGAAGAAATAATAATGTATTTTAGGATCATCTATTTTTCCCTGAAAATATGGTATCAGATGTCTATATTTAGGATTCCAATATATTGAGAGAGAATATTTTAAATTGGTTAAAAAGATGCTCAGTATTTTACTGAAAAGATGTCATAGTAGTAGAGAATGATCGGTATCTCCAACAATATAGTCAATGGTTTTATGATGATGGTGATAATATGGTAGGGAACATAGGGGTAGTTGAAGTGGAAAATTTTGATATATAATAAGATATTGATAATTATTATGATGAATCAGCACAATAAGTGAACTAAGATTATGTTATTAAATAGTACCCTGACTAAATAGAAATGAATCAATCATGATACATTGTTTCAAGGCCAAAAAATAATACTTTTATCAGGGAAAAGTGGGTATTTATCAAAAATATGAATTAATTTGGTGTTATGATTCAAAAAATTAATGACTAGTGTGCAAAGGGTGGTCCCGATTAGAGGTTATCAATATTGATGAAACATTTTCTCCAACAAGAAGTCCGTAGACAAGCACATTATTCTTGTCCATAGTTGTGCAATGAATGATCATAGTTTTCAATATGTACATTTAGTAACCAATTCTAAATGGAGTTCCGAAAGATGAAGATTAAATTAAATGGATATATGGTTTTCTAATTCATGATGTTGATAGCATATTTTTTCATATGAAAGAGGAATTATATGGTTTGAATCAGGCACAAAGAGAATGGTATTTAATAATAGATCATTCTTTAAGATGGTTGGTTTCCAGTGTGGTATATATAAATACAATCACTATGTTAATAATGATAATAACCAAAAAATGATGGGGCTGGAATATTTCGATGACTGAATCATTATAGGATTAGATGATGTGCATTTCGTACTATTTAATTAATTCATGAAAATAAATTCCTAATTTTTATTGATTTCTAAACTGGATTTTTTCCTTTGTTTATAGGTTACACAAGGAAATAATAGAACATTAATTTATCAATATAAATATGCCACAGATGTTTGGAGAAGATTTGGAATGTAAAATTCATTGGCGATAACAACTCCAGTGGCTACCCAAATAAAACTATCATGGGATGATGAAGAAAAATATTTTAACATAATTCAATATAAGTATATAATTGGAATTAAGTTTAACTAAATAGTAAAATGAACATGTTTTTACCATATGTAATAAAGCAAGATGTTAAATCAACCCAAAATAAATCTTCATGCATGCAGCGAAAAGAATAATTCAGTATATCAAGGGCGCTATTGAATATGGCTTTATGTATATTAGAAAATATCAGTAAGAGTTATTGGGATATTAAGACGAAGATTGGTAAATATCAGTAGATGATAGAAACACAACATTAATTAGTGTATTTTATCTTTTAGGACAAAAAATTTCATTGCTATGAAAGAAACAAGATTTAATTTCATTGGGAACTATTTAAGATGAATATATTGTGGCTACTCAAGAATTCATGCAGTTATTATGGATAAAGTTGTAGCATAATGGTATGGGAGTTGATGTGATGCCCCTAATCAGTAACCACTGTGATAATTTAGGTTCTATAATTTATAGGAAAAATATAGTCCCTAACTCAAGCATTATGCGCATTGAAATTAAATATCATTTTATCATGGAGAATGTGGAGCAAGGTATTGTGATGTTCGAGTATGACTCTACAAAACTATAGGTTACAAATATTATGAAAATTTCCTTACCCAAACAAGTGTATGAGAGGTACCTTCTAGATTAAAGAGTTCACGCGAATCCTCGCACTTGAAAAAGTATGGATGTGTGACATCCTCTCTCAATGAGTATTTAAGTAGTTTATCATAATTACAGATATGTTCTATTTACCATTATATTCCACAAAGAAGTGACCTTTTGGTTCATTGATGGAGTTTCCATCCAGTTTATTGAAAAGGGGGGAGAAATTATTGCTATAGAAGGGAGAAAATGTCTTTGTCAAGGCTTGGCTAGTAGCTGACGGATGGAGCATTCAGATAGGGGAAAAAATTATAATTGGAGAATTAAAAATGATGCTTACTTTTTTATTAATCAAAGTATATATATCACAACATCTTAGTTTAATGAAGAATGATGATTAGGGGGGTTTTGAAAGATGTGATTCATTAATGAACTTTTCATATTGCTCTTATTTCACACACTGAGCATTTCTCATGAGGGCATTGATTATGTTTTTAGTAAATCTTTTATTTCTACTTGAATGACAAGAAATAAATTGTGGTAGAATATGGAAAATGATTTCATGTGTTATAAAATGGTGAAAAGTGTTCAAAACCCCAAATGGGGAGATGGTTATGAAAAAATCCCTAAAGGAAAATTGGGGAATTTTTTAGTTGATTATGTTTGCAGGAAAAAAGTGTTTTTATGATATTTTTGGGATTTCTATAGATAATTTATACAAACTATACTGAAAAAGAACCATTAAAATTGAATAGATGATCTAGAGGTGGTACAAAAATATCTTATATATAGTGACGACGTTTCATAGTGCTTTTCAACTTTTTGGGTCCAAAAATTAGAGAATGGATGTAAGGGTTTAAAGAATTGTAGCCTAAATGCTATATTTTAAGTGGATTTTAATGTTGGGTGCCACAAATGTTTATAGATTATAACATAAAAATATGGAAATATAAGTAAGGATGTGTGAGTTTTGGATCTGTGTAAATGGTGAGGATACGAAAATTTGAGAGCAACATGCATGGAAGAGAAGTTGTGAACATGGTGAAAAGGGTGACCAAAATACATATAAATAGGAGGCTACCCCCACATTTAGAATTAGGTCAAAAATTAATGAAAATTGGATTCCCATTCATGCATTTGGTGTGTTCTCTCATTATGAATGTTATGTGAAATTCATACTCTAGAAGGGAGTTATTAACCAATAGTGATATGGGAATACAAAGTTTGTTTCATGAAAATATTGAGTAGTTCACATGTTGGGTTTATGTGAAAATGGAAACACTTCTAGGTCGTGCGTAATGTAGCATGCATGTCACCCTGAGTTTTCATGAATGTTTGAATTTTCCCATTATATGTGTGGTAAAGAGGTACTCATAATTGGATGAATGTAAAACATCAATATATAATCTATCTAATATTTATGATATGGAATCAATGCATAGGAAGGGACTGAAAATTCCAAAAGATGTGATTGGATCCCTTCCGTGAGTAGTGGGAGAAGGGAAAGGAAGACTGAGATCCATTCCACCGATAGTGATCCTGAGAAAAAGTCATAGGGAGTGACTTAAGGGAATGTAGAGAGTTATCCCTACGTGTTTGGTAGGATTTGATAATTTTTATAGATGTGATCCTGCTCGATCATCTATATATTCAGTGAGCCATTGTGAATTTTTTAAAATCAGTAAATTTCCATTAAATGCACCTTGGATGTAGCATAGTGAGGGTGAAAAAAGTAAAATTTACAATGTCATTGTGCTTTCTTTATTTAATTATATTTAGTGCATGATCATAAGATAAAATCAGAGAGGACATGATCAACATTAGAATTAAAGATTATATGATGTGACCCTTGTAAAAAATAGATCAGTATCCATTATGATGGGATGATTTTTGAAAATAAAATATCCATACTTTAATTCACCACCCCCTAGTGTATCTAGGCCCCTTTTGGAAATACCAATGGTATATTAATATTTATTACACCCTATGTGATATGTTAAAATTATGAAAACCAAGAACTATATCCAATGAAATATATATAATTTGTTTTATTATAAAAAACATGATTTTTAAGGATGGTGTTTATCTAGAATTGATAAAAAAATACCACCTTTCATTCCATATTCTTATGAAATCACATCCAATCATTATTTTTCACCATTAATCATAATATAATACCATCACCAGGTTATTCTCATGATATGTTCATACCCATATATAAAACCTATTTATTTTATGTGTGTAACACTTCTTTTATATAATTTCATTAAATAAAGTTTTTGGGTGATGTTTTGGGGGTAGATTTATTTTGGAATATTTTTATTTTCTTTTATAAAGGTTCAGGAATGGTGCATGGTCAGTGGAAACCATGGGACTTCCCAAGGAAATCATTCACAATGTAACAGATGTCTCAGAGTATACACATGATGTAGAGGCATAGTTTGGACAAACCATGTAGCCACCTAGTATAAACTGTGCAGAGATGGATATTGGGATTTCACTAGAATGTCTCATGGTTTGGAAACCATACAATCCAACTGTGTGAGGATCCCTGTTGAGGTAGTAGCTGGAAAATGGTAAACACACATTTCTTCTAACTGTGTGACTAACCATGGACTTTATAAAAACTACATAAAAATTGGATGTAATCAAGGACTATGATTTGACCACATGTTTTTCTCCAACCCAACTGTAACCTAATATTTTTTTCCTCAAAATGGAATTTGAAGCTTGAACCACTATTAATAAAGGGATATTAAGGATTCTTTTAGTGCATCATAGTTGAATTCTCTTGATAATTCGTTGTTCATAATGGTATTCCATGAATTTCCTTATAACTACTTCTCCCAATCACTCAGTTTCATTGATACACATCCATTACTGATAGATCTAAGGTATTTAATTCCATATATTAATATATTTGGCTTTATTATTTATTGTGGAATATATCAACACTAGTTTAAGAGATTTGACTCATTTACTTGGGTCTTTTCCTGACATGATCCACTTTCATTATGTTTTTCAAGGTATGTTGACCCAATCCCACCACCACTATTTATAACATGAAGTATTGATTTGGAATTTTTTTATGGATATTGTTTATAATAATGGTGTGAAAATTATTTTAGAAACCCTATTTGATGATTGTTTTTAGTTTTCATTGAAATTGTGAATTTTTTATAATGAATTATATATGGGAAGATTTTAAAATCAGTTTGATGGTTTGACTTATGAAAACAATTTTATAAAATATTTTTTCAATAAAAATGTTTTTTTATTGAAATGGGTCTGGAATAAATGGTTTTGGAATGTGAGTGGCATGGTTTTTGTGTGTTAATGTGTACTAGGACGGATAAGGGTAATATGTACCCCAGTAATGTGTTGGGGATCGATGTTGGTGTAGAGTACCACCGTCAAAATGGATTAATATGTTGAAGCTTCGTGAATGGATGACTCACTGCAGACAATTATAGGGAGTTCCATGTTACATGCATGGTTAGATGTTTAGATATATGGAATAGAATTATTTATTCCAAAATGGATCTTTTGAAAGGGTTTAAATGAATTACTTTGTTGTTTCCCTTAGAAAAATCTATTTTTTTTTGGGAAAAATCATTATCATGGTAATTGTTTTATATTATGATATTAACTATTTTAGATGTAGTTTTATGTAAAATGGTTTATATAAATGTGATAAGATATTATATTCCAGTTTTTTAAGAAGGGAAGTCATTTGGGGAAATCCATATGAGTTTCATTAATCACTCGTGATTTGGAAATTTGGTGCTTCTGTAGATTTTTTATTAATACATTGGAAAAGGAAAATAATCACACATATCTAGTGGATAAAGGTAATTCGGGGGCAGTTTTTTGGAGCATGGAGAATGTTTTAAATTTGGTTTTATGATTTTCATTGTGGTTTTTTAGTTTTTTAGTCGTCTGTTAAATACATGGTTCTTTTATAGTCTATTATTGTGGTACTATTTTCTATATTATTTTGATATTTTAGGGTCATTAAAATTACACCAAAGGATGAAAATAAAACCACAATAGCTTTTCATAATGATTCATGTACTCTTACAAGTCTATCAAGGTGAATGTACTCAAATCAATATGAAACTTTTAGATGAAACTTGATGGAATTCATGTTTTAAAATCATTTCATGTGGACCACATACTGTAACACCCCAAGCTTCCATGGTACTCTTCTTTTTGAATAATATAGTAGCATGTGTCGTACACATCTTCGAGTTCTAACACACACCACAACCAATCAAACTAGCCATTATGAATAGTAATACACACTTTTTGAAATTTTATAAATTTTATCTTTCAAAATGGACTTCATTTTTGGATTCGGAATATCGAAATTAGCCTAAGGTGAAATGTTGGTATTTTTCTGAAAACATTCAATTTTTGATGAATACTGAAAAAACACTGAGTTATAGTTTAAAACTGAATTTTTATTTAAATAATTATTTATTTTATTTAAATTTAATTGATGAAAAAATATATACTTAATACCTATATATTTTCAATGTAATTCATTGGAGTTAGTTTAGAATAATTTTAGATATATAAAAATTTTGTTGAACTTTTCACCGTCTTTTACCCACATCCTAGGAGAGTTTGGAAATTCACATAAAACATAATTTTACGGCTTTTGTGAGTGTAATTTCGAAAATCCAAGAGACATGGTTAATATCAAGGAATAAAATGTGGTTCAATGAGATGAAAATAATTTTTTGTGAATAGTAACTTTTTTCTTTTATTTACAACGGTTAAAAGTAAATAAGGCAATTAATGGTAAAAATGAAATTAATATTACCCTAACACATGTCCTAATTCTATTGGTCAAGTGTATCTCGACCAAAAAAACCTTAGGAACAAAATATTATCATTTATATCCACTTGGATTAGATTAGGACATTTATTATTATTTAATTCAAAGAAGAGTTTAAATAGTTAAAATCAATGTTTATTTACTAAAGAATTTTTAATATAGGGTTATACATAAGATAAAATCTATTTTAAGTATTTATTAGAAAGATAATAATATTTCATAATTAATTTAATTTAATTTATAATTTTTAGACATTAAGTAATTTAATTTATTTATGACACAATGGTGATGCAGTAATTACCTAATTAATGAACTATTAAAATAATTGATATTAGAAATATCAAAATAAATGTAATTTGAGACTTCTTATGAATTCCACTAATATTATAGGTTAATATTACATATTAGGATTTCTTATATAATTTTTTATGAAGTAATTATGCTGTTATGAAATTATCAAAAACAAAATACCCCATAGTGTCAAAATTGACATAAAAGTGTTTTTAAAAAAATATTATATTATAAATTTATATTCAATTCCTAAAAATATAAGTTTCGTCCAAGAGTCTTATATCATGATATTTGTATCATTTATGGACCACTTGGGGGTCACTAGGAGGTATATAGTATGTTTATTAACTATATAATATAAAAATACAAAGTTACATGGTAAGTGTCAAACGAATTAACTATGAGTTAAAACTATAAGATAAGGTCAATATAATGACTCAAACATGTCTAAATTCTATTGGTTGAGTGGTTTTATACCCATAACCACCTTTAACTTTTAAATAATCTACATTGGAGCCATTATTAAATGAATATGAATTTATTATAAAATAATATTTCTAGCTTTTCCAAAGGTGCCCCTAACCACTCTTATAAAAGGGAACTCCCTATTATCACTAATTCACACTTTCATAGCCTTTTGGTTCTCCCAACCCCTGAAACCATACTCTCTCAACTTCCCTCACTTCAACCTAGAGGCCTTAGTTTGATTAGAAATCCAACCTATGGAGCACTTTTGATCAAGTCAAAAGAAGAACCCGAAGAAGAGGTAATGTTTTCACCACCCTCTTTCATGTTCCTTTCTTCGTCAACTTCTTCTTTCTTTGTTATTTACATTCTAAAATAAAAACTCTAGTATCTTCTATATAATGTTATGTTATTATAATTATTTTACAACCATATTCATTATTCAATCCATCCTTTGAATGACATGTCACCATACGTACGTACGTACGACTTACCGTCTCCACGTTGTGGTGTAATTGTTATTCAATATAATATTATTTGGATGGGTATAATAATGATTGTAATTCATTTAAATAATAAATATAACATGATAATGATTCTGTATATATGATATACCATTAAATTATATATTATTTTAATATTAAAAGGATGATATTTTCGCCCATGCGTACGTACGGACTACCGTCTCCACGAACGCGATGAGATTCATTCCCCATCGTATCCATTCAAGACTAATTCTCATATTATGATTAAATGTAATTTTTGAGAAAATTATATCATTTTGGAAATGAATAAGAAACAAACTATCAATAACAAACCATACTTATGTAACAAATCATACAAATGAAAACTAGTAAGTTAACACCAGAAACAACGATAATACTATAGTATTATTAACAAAGAATTATTAGAAGATCATATATGATATCATAATTATGAATATGGTACTTGTATAATTTAATAACAATATTTTAACTATTATACAGGAGGATAACATACCTTCGACTAAGGAAAAGCACAAGGTAAGGGTTATTTCACAATCTCTTCATTATCTGAGGTTGTTTATACGTAATTATCTACTAGGACATCTTTATCATCCACATTCATGTTTCCTAAAATTGTATTTCGAAAAATTCTTTTTATTTTATAGAATATGGGCTAATGTAATTTATTCCCTTGTTTGAATTTTTATAAGAGGTTTATAAAGGAATCTTTCTGTCTTTTTCCAAACAAGGTCCTTTTTATCCTTTTTGACAGAATTAAGGTAACAATGTCTTTTTTTAACTTATACGGCCGATGCGGCTACTTTCCGCCATTATAAAATCTTAGATAATTACCTTATAATATTATAAGTATATTTTCAAGTTAAATGATTTATTTTATAACTATGTGACTTTTAAATTATTTAAAAAAAAGAGAGATATTTCTCTCAAATAGTTTTGATTTCATCTATATCAATATCCATTGATTAATTTTAAGCTTATATGAAGTTGATTTATTAAGATACAAAAATTCCATATTGTATTGAAGGTTTTCTGATATGTTTGATTGTGGATGTGTTATTTTTAAACCATTCATGGTTTATGGAGAATGTATTAACATTTTGTATGCTTTTTTAATACGAATGTTTATGTTATGTTTAAACGTGATCATATGAGGAATGAATTGGAATTAATAAATGACAGGTGGAGCCCACTATTGCTCCTTGATGCATCCGTAGGTCTCATGAGACAAACTAGTGTCTTGGCACGAGGGCTTGACAAAATATTATTTGTATTTTTTGGCACGAGGCCTTGACTATGTGGTTATGATAGTCTGGCATTATGCATTCCATCATTATCAAAGTGGTTATTGATATTTCATGTGATTATTCAACTTGTAGAATATCCATGTGAATAACTATATGGAATTATTTCATATTATTTTTTCGATATTATCTTGAAGTTCAAGTTTTAAAAAGCTTTTGTTTTAGTTATACACTGCCTTAAATTTTATGCTTATTTATGAAAGTTTCTGCTATATTGTTATCCTTACTGGGCATTTGAGCTCACCTCTTTCTATGTTTTATTTTTCCCAGAATGTGAAGAAGTATTTTATGAATGACCTGTAGGGATAGAATGAGGGGATAAGAGTGTGAACTATGGAGACTATATTGTTGTAGTTTTCATTTTATGATGTAATGTAAAATTTATTAATGTATCTAGTTATTCCAAGTCTACTAAACTTATTGGTCATTCGTGAATTGATCTTTCTTTTGATCATGACAATGTTATGTAATAAAGCACCGACTTTGGGTAACTAGGGTCGGGGTGTTACTGATGGTATCAGAAGAAGTTTAGTAGAATCCTTGGATGCTTGATTTAGATAATCTCTGATTAGAGCACATAGACCGAAGATGGACTTAGATGATTAGTATAGAAGAAATTACTAGAATTATGGTATTGTAGATATTTTTTGGGTGTTCCGAGCAATACATCCTTGTCTGGATACGAGCAGGTAGAGGCGGCTCTGGCACAGATGTACCTAGGGGTAGTACCCAAAAACACCACTTTGATCTAGACTCGAATGGGAACTGGTGCATGACAATGTGCCTTGCTGCACTCCTAGTTACGACACTTCGAGGGAATATGCTTATGATAACTATCATTTTCATTGAAAATCATTATGAATGGTTTATGAGTAAATACTTTCTCAAAGAAAACATTTTTATGATTATGGATTATGCCCATAAATAGTTCAATTTATGTTAAGTGTTTTACAAGTATAGAATTATATATTTTGATTCATAAACTGATCTAGTTTATGGAATTTTTTAGAAATGGAACCTAGAGGAAGAAATGGAAACTATATCAATGAATGCACTCCATGTAGGGATTTCCCTCTTGCTCAAGATAATTATAGTAGAGTTTTTGATGCAACTGGTGCTAATCAGCTAATCATCATACTAAGAAAACTCACTCAGGTTATGAATAATAACCTTACCCATATGGAGCACCCTGATCCACAGCGTGGAGGATAAATGTTAGATCGCTTCATGAGGCAACATCCACCAACGTTCAGTGGGAGTAAAAATCCCTTAGTAGCTGAGCAATGGATAAATTCCCTAGAGAAAATATTTCATGCTTTGGGGAGTTGTGAAAGGGAAAATGTTATCATGACAGTTTACTACCTCATTGGAGATGTTGATCAATGGTGGACATTGATTCTAAACATGAAGGAAGATGATGAAGCATCAAATGTGTAATGGAGGGAGTTCAATGATCTTTTTTTAGAAAAATACTTTCCTCGTGACCATCAAGCAGACATGGAAATAAAATTTTTTATTCTGAGACAAAAGGAGGATGAGAATGTCCAAATGTATGAGTCTAAATTTGCAAGGATAACAAGTTATGCTATATATTATATACATAACCCAAGAAGTATGATTGATCGTTTCTTTGATGGGTTAAAACCATTTCTTCATCGAGCATTAGTGTCAAAATCCTTCTCGTCATATAAATATATTGTCTCATGTGCTATCAAGACAGGAAAAGAATTCTCTAATTTTTATAACTTTAAAGCAATGAAAGATAAGAAGAGATCTACTGATCACTTTGGGAATTGAAATAAGGGGAAGAAGGGAAAAGTTGAATATCCATCCTGCAGTAAATGTGGGAAGAAACTCCCTAGTACTTTCTTGAAGGGAATGAGTGTCTGTTACAAGTGTGGTGAAAAAGGCCACCAAGCTCGTGATTGCAAGGGGAAGAAATAAGCTACTGATGTTCAATGTTACAACCGCAGGGAGATGGGAGATTATGAAAATGAATATCCTAAGCGTCAGGTGAACTTACCTCAGAAAAGGCGAAGGGATCAAGGACAAGCTTATGTTATCACTACTGCTGAGGTAGGAGTTCCTGAAGACGTGGTGGAAAATAATTTAATGGTTTTCTCATGTTTAGAAAATGCATTATTTTATTCTGGATCATCACATTGTTTCATATCTTCCCAGTTTTCTATGAAAATTTGATATTTTCAATTTGATTTAACAAGGGATTTGTCAGTTAAAACTCTTAAGGGAAGTATCATTGCAACAATGTTTTGTGAATCAGTCCCCATTAGAGCACATAAATCTTCTTTATCTGCTGATATCATCATCATACCTATGATTAAGTTTGATATAATCCTCGGTATGGATTGTCTTTCAGACCATGAAGCAAAGATTTATTGTAAGAAGAAGGAGGTTACGATTTTTTATGGTGATGATAAGGAATTCCTTATCATTAGAGAAGAATCGTCACTACCTAATACTTATCTAGATCCACCCCCAGTAGCTCAACTAAATTAAATTATTGGGGATGAAGATAATAAAATGATTGTGGGTGAGGAAATGAATGTTCAAATAGAGGATTTACCTATTGTGAATGAATATGTAGATGTGTTTTCAAAAGATTTACCTAGACATCCTCCAGAACGAGAAGTTGACTTTTCAATTGATTTAATTCCAGGATCAAGGCCTATATCGAATACCCCTTATAGAATGGCCGTTGTGGAATTAGTTGAACTAAAGAATCAACTAGAGGAATTGAGTAATATGAGAATTATTCGCCCAAGTGTTTCTCCATGGGGATCCCCTATTCTTTTTGTTCAATAGAAATATGGATCTATGAGGTTATGTATCGACTACAGGGAGATCAATGCTATAACAATAAAGAACAAGTATCCCCTACCTTGCATTGAAGATTTATTTGACCAACTACATGGAGCAGAATAATTTTCAAAGATTGATCTTCGATATGCATACCATCAGTTGTGTGTGAAGAAGAAAGACATTCCAAAGACAGCATTTCGAACAAGGTACGGGCATTATGAGTTTATGGTAATGCCTTTTGGGATGACTAATGCTCCCTATGTGTTCATGGATTTAATGAACAGATATTTCAAGGAATATCTTGATGATTTTGTAGCGGTATTTATTGATGATGTCTTAGTATACTCCAAAATCTATGAAGATCATGAAAATCATATGTGCGTTATCCTGAAGACTCTGAGAAGACATGAATTATATGGGAAGTTTAGCAAGTGTGAATTTTTTTCTTCTGGAGATTTCTTTTCTTGGTAATATTGTCTATAAATATGGAATCTATGTTGATCCTTATAAGACCAAGGCAATCCAGAATGACTTTCACCGATGAGTATAACTGAGGTACACAGTTTTATTGGTTTAGCAGGTTATTATCGACATTTCATCCAGAATTTTTCCCGGTTGGGTAACCCATTAACAAAGCTCACACGTAAATGGGTTAAATTTGTTTGAAAAAAAGAGTGTGAAGAATGTTTTGAAGAAATGAAGAGAAAATTACTCAATTATCCAATATTGAATCTACCATCAGGGAATGATAGGTTCGATATTTATAGTGATGCATCGAAGAAAATAATTGGTTGTGTCTTTATACAAAATGATAGGTCTACTTCCTATGCTTCACGACAGTTGAAAATTAATGAGAAAAACTATCCTACTCATGATCTCAAGTTAGCAGCTGTGGTCTATGCTTTGAAGATATGGAGACACTACCTCTATGGTGAAAAATGTGAGATTTATACTGATCACAAGAGTTTAAAGTATAATTTATCACAAAAAAAACTCAACATCAGGAAAATGAGATGGCTTTAATCACTCATGGATTATTATTGTATGATACACTACCACCCAGGGGAGGAAAATAAGGTGGAATATTCTTTGGGTAGAAAAGATCATGGAGTTTTGAACATGTTTAGAATTTAAAGTGATCCAGTTTTCATGGATCTAGTGAAGATGGATATGGGAATAACCATGGAAGGTGAAACATCAGTGCTTTTTCAAATGGTTTCCAAACCATATTTACTAGAAGGGATAAAGATTTCTCAGACCGATGATGAAGAGTTTCAAAAGAAGATTGAAGATATGAATGATGGGAGATTGAATGTCTTCGGGTGTGAAGATGGAATTTTAAAATTTGGGAAGAGACGTTGTGTTCCCAATATACCTGATATAAAAAGGGAATTGATGGAAGATTCGAATAGTTCCAATTTCTCTATACACCCTGGGAGCACCAAAATGTATAGAGACTTGAAGGAACATTTTTTGTGGGTCAACATGAAGAGGGATATTGCTGATTTTGTGTCAAGATATATGGTTTTTCAACAAGTGAAAGCTGGAAGGCAACATCCTAGATGATTCATGTAAACTCTTCCCATACCGGAGTGGAAATGTGATAATATCACTATGGAATTTGTCATGGGACTACCAAAGACTCCTAGAAGGAACAATGCCATATGGGTCGTTGTTGATAATCTTACGAATTCATCACATTTTCATGCTATAAGGGATGATTTACCACTTGAACGTCTAGAAAAATTATATATTAATGAAGTTGTTGGACTTCATGGAGTACCCCTATCGATTGTTTCTGATAGTGATCCATGTTTTAATTCAAGATTTTGGACGAGTCTTCAGAAATCCCTGGACACTGAACTTCGTTTGAGTACTTCCTACCACCCTCAAATAGATGGACAATCAGAACGGACTATTAAAACCATAGAATATGTGTTGAGATCACGCTCACTTGACATTCAGGGTATGTGGGATAAATATTTACATCTGGTAGAATTTTACTATAATAATAGCTTTCATTTGAGTATTCATATGGCACCATATGAAGCGTTATATGGAAAGAGATGTCGTACACCAACCTGTTGGGAAGACGTTGGTGAAAGAAAACTTTTAGGCCCCGAACTAGTGGATGAAACGATGGAAAAGGTGAATGTAATCCAAAACCACATCAAAGAAGCTCAGAGTAGGAAGAAGATCAATGCCGATATACGAAGGAAGGATTTGTAATTTCAGGTAGGAGATCATGTTTTCTTGAAGGTATCTCTACGGAAGGGAGTTATACGTTTTGGTAAGAAGGGTAAATTGAGTCCTAGGTACATCGGACCATTTGAAATTCTCAAACAAATTGGGGTTGTAGCTTACCATTTGGAAAATCTGCCATGTCTCTCCAAAGTTCACGATGTGTTCCACGTATCACTGTTGAGGAAATACATGCCTGACCCAATGCATGTACTCACCAATGAGAAATTAGAACTGGAACCTGATCTGTCTTATTGCGAAGAGCCCGTCAAGATTCTTGATTTGAGAGAACAAGTACTGAGAAACCAGACGACTCGTATGGTAAATTATTTGTGGCGAAACCATAAGATGGAAGAGGAAATGTGGGAACTCGAGGAACATATGAGGAAGAACCACCCGAGTCTTTTATGCAATAATATTCTAGATATTTCGAGGAAGAAATTATTTGAATTAGGGTAGAATGTAACACCCCAAGCTTTTATGGTACGCTTCTCTTTGAATAATACAGTAG
The DNA here is from genome assembly GCA_963277665.1 of Viscum album. Taxonomy (NCBI): domain Eukaryota; kingdom Viridiplantae; phylum Streptophyta; class Magnoliopsida; order Santalales; family Viscaceae; genus Viscum; species Viscum album. The sequence continues at coordinate 387,115,980 of OY728142.1, read as the reverse complement.
CATGTGTTGTATGCAACTTCGAGTTCTAGCACACACCACAACCAATCAAACTAGTCGTTATGAATAGTAATACCCACTTTTTTAAATTTTATCTTTCAAAATGGACTTCATTTTTGGATTTGAAATATCGAAATTATCTTAGGGTGAAATTTTTGTATTTTTCTGAAAACATTCAATTTTTGATGAATAGTGAAAAAACACTGAGTTATAGTTTAAAACCGAATTTTTATTTAAATAATTATTTATTTTATTTAAATGTAATTATGGTAAAAATAGATACATAATTCCTATATATGTTTATTGTAATTCATTTGAGTTAGTTTAGAATAATTTTAGATATATAAAAATTTTATTGAACTTTTCAGCCTATTTTACCCACCTCCGAGGAGAATTTGGAAATTCACATAAAACATAATTTTACCGCTTATGTGAGTGGAATTTTTAAAATCTAAGAGACATGGTTAATATCAAGGAGTAAAATGTGGTTCAATGAGATGAAAATAATTTTTGGTGAACAGTATCTTTTTACTTTTATTTACCACGGTTAAAAGTAATTAGGTCAATTAAGGGTAAAAATGATATTAATATTACCCTAACACATGTCCTAATTCTTTTGGAAAACTTTATCTCAACCAAAAACAACCTTAGGAATAAAATATTATCATTTAGGTCCACTTTGATTAGATTAGGACATTTATTATTATTTAAATCAAAAAAGAGTTAAAAGGGTTAAAATCAATGTTTATTTGCTAAAAGATTTTTAACATACGGTTATACATAAGATAAATTCTATTGTAAATATTAATTAGAAATATAAAGAGATTTAATACATAATGGTATTTTATTTATAATTTTTAAACATTATATAATCTAATTTATTTATGACACAATGTTGATGCGGTAATTACCTAATTAATGAAATATTAAAATAATTGATATAATAAATATCAAAATAAATGCATTTTGAAACTTTTTATGAATTCCACTAATTTATAGGTTAATATGAAATATTAGGATTGGTTATAAAAAAAATAAGTAATATTTCTGTTATGAAATTATCAAAAACAAAATACCCAATAGTGTCAAAATTGACATAAAATAGTTTTGAAAACAAATTTTATATTATTAATTTATATTCAATTCCTAAAAATCTAAGGATCTGTGAAGAGACATATATCATGATATTTGTATCATTAATGGACCACTTGGGGGTATCTTGGAGGTATATAGTAAGTTTATTAACTATAAAATATAAATGTACAAAGTGACATGGTAAGTGTCAAACTAATTAACAAAGAGTTAAAAATAATAGATAAGGTTAATATAATGACTCAAACCTATCTAAATTATATTAGTTGAGTGGTTTTTGACCCATCCCCACCATAATATTTTACTAATCCACTTTGGAGCCATTATAAACCGAATATTAATTTATTATAAAATAATATTTTTAGCTTTTCTAAAGGTGCCCCTCACCCCTCTTATAAAAGGGAACTCCCCCTTCCAACTAATTCACAATTTCAAAGCCTTTTGGTTCGACCAAATCCTTCCCAAATACTCTCTTAAATTACCTCAGTTCAACCTAGAGGCCATATTTTGATCAGAAAGGCAACATAAGGAGCCGTTTTGATCAAGTCAAAAGGATGAACCAGAAGAAGAGGTAATGTTTTCACCACCATCGTTCAAGTTTCTTTCTTCTTCAACTTCATCTTTCATGGTATTTCCATTCTAAAATAATAACTACAGTATCTTCTATATAATGTTATGTTATTATAAATATGGTACAACCATATTCAGTATTCTATCCATCCTTTGAATGACATGTCACCATACGTGCGTACGTACGACTTACTGTCTCTACGTTGTGGTGTAATTGTTATTCAATATATTATTATTTGGATGGGTATAATAATGATTTTAATTCATACAAATAATAAATATAACATGATAATGATACTGTATATATGACACACCATCCAGTTATATAGTATTTAAATATCAAAAGGATTATATTGTCACTCGTGGGTACGTACGGACTACCGTCTCCATGAACACGATGAGATTCATTCCCCATTGTATCCATTCAAGAATAATTCTTATTTGATGATTAAATGTAATTTTTAAGAACTTTATATAATTTTGTATATGAATAATATACAACCTATCCATAATAAACACGACTTATGTAACAAAACATATAATAGAAAACGAGTAAGTAAACACCCGAAACGATGAAAATAATAAAATATTATTAACAAAGAATTATTAGAAGAACATATATGATATCATAATTATATATATGGTTCTTTTATAATTTAATAACAATGTTTTAACTATTATACAGGAGTTTAACATACCATCTACTAAGGAAAAGTACAAGTTAAGTGTTATTTCACAATCTCTTCATTATCTGAGGTTGTTTATCTGTAATTATCTACAGGGACCTCTTTATCATCCACATTCATGTTTCATAAAAATATATTTCCAAACATTATTTATATTTTACAGAATATGGGTTAAATTCAGTTATACCCTTGTTTGATTTTTTATAAGTGGTTTATAAAGGAATATTTCTGTCGTTTTCCAATCAAGGTCCTTTTTAACCTTTTCGACAGAATTAAGGTAAGAATGACTTTTTTTAACATATACAGTGGGTGTGGGTATTTCCTGCCATTATAAAATCATAGAAGCTTTCCTTACAAGATTATAAGGATATTTTCAAAGTAAATGTTTTATTTTAAAATTATGTGACTTTCAAAATATTTCAAAAAATGAGATATTTCTCTCAAATAGTTTTCATTTCATCTATGTCAACATCCTTTGATTTATTTTAAGCATATTTGAAGTTGATTTATTATGATACAAAACTTCAATATTGTATTGAAGGTTTTTTCATATGTTTGACTGTGGATGTGTTATTTTTATACCATTCATGGTTTATGGAAAATGTATCAACATTTCGTATGCTAGTTTTAATATAATTTTTTATGTTATGTTTAAACCTAATCATATGAGGAATGTATTGGACTTAATAAGTGACGGGTGGAGCCCGCAATAGCTCCTCGATGCATCAGTAGGTCTCATGAGACAAACTAGTGTCTTGGCACGAGGCCTTGACAAAATATTATTTTTATTCTTGGAACGAGGCCTTGACTATGTGGTTATGATAGTCTGGCATTATGCATTCCATCATTATGAAAGTGGTTATTGATATTTCATGTCATTATTCGACTAGTATAATATCCATGTGAATAAGTATATGGCATTATTTATTTTATTTCTTCCATATTATGCTGAAGTTCTAGTTTTAAAAGGCTTTTGTTTTAGTTATACATTGCCTTAAATGTTTATGCTTATTTATGAAAGTTTCTGCTATATTGTTATCCTTACTGGGCATTTAAGCTCGCCCCTTTCTATGTTTTATTTTTCCCAGGATGTGAAGAAGTATTTTATGAATGACCTGCAGGGATAGTATGAGGGGATAAGAGTGTGGAATATGGAGACTATATTGTTGTAGTTTTCATTTTATGATGTAATGTAAACATTATGAGTGTATCTAGTTTTTCCAAGGCTACTATACTAATCGGTCTTTTGAGACTTGATCTTTCTTTTGATCATGCCAATGTTATGTAATAATGAACCGACTCTGGGTAGATGGGGTCGGAACGTTACACATACAATCTCTGAGAATGATTCACGAACCGCCTAGTTTGCGAACAACCAGTTACGATGAATGATCCACGAGACAAATGCCCATAAAACGATGGCCGTCTAACCCAGCATACCTCAAACCAAGTCACCGAAGGATTCATGCATGTGAATTTCATCTATGTACCATCCCATGAACTCATTAGTTCTTGTACTAAGAAAAAAAGAAAGGATCAATGATCAATTATAGAAAAAAAGTTCTTTTGAAAACCACAGATTGCCCGATTCTTCCACAAGTTATGATATCTTTTCATGGGCCCCCAAATGGTGTCTCTTTACCAATAGATACAATTTCAAGAATTCTATATGAAAGTATCATGTGAGGAGTATGGGGGAGGGACAAATAAATCTTGAACGATTCCCATAGGTTGAAGAGAGAGTTCAGAGATGATTCTAGCTTCAGTCTTGATTCATCAGCGTAGCCCGAATTGCAAACCACTCTCTTTGCATGTTTAGTTGGTTGAAAAACATAAAATGGGGGAATTGAATAATAATAATGAAACCAAAACCTAATTTGTGAACCTAGAATGACAAAATTCTCACCGATGAACTCCCTACAACCGATAATCCCCTAGACATTCCTTCAATAGGGTGCTCCACGTAGTCTATCACTGTGTGAACTGAACCAGGCACCGTGTACTACATCAGTATGTGGATGAAACCTGATGCGAAGTGATGGGACATGTACTAATATGGAATGCGGTGATTTATACCCATTCTCACGTACTATATCGGTACACAGACAACCCCCCTTCCCACATTCCACTATGGTATGCAGATCAACCCCAATTTCACATAAGAAACTAGTACCAAAATGGGGTATTTTCAGGTATTATTTATTCATTTTCTAACCTCACCCCTCAATTACTATCCAGTACTCTATAATCTCTATGAGAACCAATCATTCCTTATGAGGCCAATGCCTCCTTAAAATCCACTAGACTCAAATGATCAGACAATCAGGTGCCTCAGTGCACCCTTTTTAGTCTACATTCTCAGGGTAAGAAGAGTAACGAATGCTCTCCCCATAACAATTTAGGATTCAATAATGAATGTGGGTCTGCATTTCCATGGTAACTAGGAGTCAAAATGTGGGATTCCTAGATGAACCTCTTCGTTCTAGGGATTAAGGGTGATCACTTTCTTTTCCATTCAATGAGGAATAGTGATCAGTCAAAGAGGTTTTGTTTTCTCCCCCCTTTAATGATGAAGAAACTCCTCCACTTCCCAGAATGTATTTTGGGGCCCTCCAACATAGTTAAGTCCCTAATTTTTCATGGATGAGCCACATGACTTTCAATTTCAATTCACATTGAGTGGTTCAACGCTGTGTTCTCTCACCCATGGTCGCCCTGGCCACTTCTGTCGTGGTATCTCTTTATCCTACCAACAGGAGAGGAAGTATGTGGTTTGTTTAATCTTTCACATCATCTTATATCTAACAATGGTCATGAATCATGTAGAGTTAGAGGTTTGTTTCTATTACAGCATCCACAAAAATCAATACTATAATAACGTTGATTCCATATCAAACCAGCATACGTAGCACTCTTACATGAAGCGTAAGTTCCCAAGGGTTCCCAACCAGAATGATTAACCCAATCATTTCCTATTTAATTGTAAGCTTCCATGTGTAATAACTATCTAATCTTAACTATGGGAACTATTTTTCTTGACCAAACTAGGATACATATAACCACTGCCAGAAACCCCGAGCTGAAAAGGGTTCCCATCCAAAAGGTTCCACCCAACCGTACCCCCTAAATTGGGAAACCTCCATCAATAATCCCCAACCAATATGAACTATCAACACTATGATTCCTTATAAAAAAATATACATAGTAGGCCTACATTAAGTCTTGAGATCAAAATATTTCCCTCACGTAAAGGGTCCCCGCAAACGGGTCTCCTTAAATGAGAAGCTTCTATGTGTAATCCACAACAAATCTGAACTACGTAGGTTTGATTCCTCTCCCGAGGATACATAGGAAAACAATATTATGGTTAAAATACCAACATTATGTCACTTTCCATCTTCCTATATAAAGATAAACTCTATAGCTCCTTCATGTACAACTCAAGTCAAGAGTACCTCTAGAGCATCAAATATATGCATGCCTATGACGATCCTAAAAACCAAGGGTAGCAACTAGACACACTCTTCATGAATGGACCATGGATTAAAAATCATATGAACCTGAATTAAATCAATAAGACATTCATGGAACATGCAACAATCCCCCAGAAGGGTGTGGTGAGTCGGACATCTAATACCCTTGACCAATGGAGTCCTCATGTGTCATTGGATGAACCATCAATCAATTAGTGCCATCATTTGAAAGGAAGATCCATGAATCAGGGATACCACAGCCATTGGGTGTTCCTTGCATATAGGAATAAACCCATTGGAGACCATCCAAGGAATTTATATTAGAGGATGACCGATTTCACAAGTACACAATCCCATGCAATCACCCACTGTGATAATCTGATTGTGGAACCTCCTTCGCAATGAAAAAGGGTTGAATTACAGAGTCCCCATGGGGATAATCCAATAACCCATTAAATAATAATGATGCCAAATGCGTCCAAACAAAATAAATGGTAAACATGAAAGGTAACTGTCTCTGAAAAAAGGGATGGGTGATGATCCTTCTAAGACCATATAACTATCACTCGAAGCGAGCCTCCTAAGAGGCAGAACCAAAATGGTTAAACCAATGTAAATACTTATCCAAGGTGGTGGTTCAACCACAAGGATAACATTCACAAAATGATGCTGCATGTTAGAACATTTTCCCCCTAGTACACACAAAATTCATAAACCATGGAGGTATAATAAAAATTTTGAAAACTCGACATGAATCCTTAATCAAGTTGGCAGTCTCACCCGACTCAAGCACATTCACCTCACAGAAAAAGAAGAGGGGAACAGGAGAAAGACAAATCACAATATATGCATATGTTAAAAATATTTCTACTTGGATAAGGGTTATTTTGTTTGTATGTATTATATGAATGTCTTAGGATACCAGAGAGAAACCTTCAATCCCAATGACATCCCAACAACCAATAAATACACACACGTTAGTTATCCCGGAGGCAGGCAGGGCCCCCTCACCTATCAAGCATCTTCAAATTTGGGTCTCCAACACACTGATCTGGGAGTACCACAATTAAGGTACTCTCCCCATGCTGGAGGCTAGGATACATGCCCTCAAGTCTACAAAGGTTTTACAGCTGCCTCCTCAGCCATTGCCAGCACCCTAGAACAAGTCAGCCCCAGTGGTCATCAAAAACCATTTCTGGAGCCTATCCACGAAATTGGACATTGAGTAACACCCTTATCTTATGGTGGCCAATGATGTCAATTTTAAAAACATCATCTCAACTGCACATGGGTCTTACTCATTAACCCCTTCATGAGTGTTTCACTACTAACACTAGACGACCAAGCCTCCTCTAACTGAAGGGGACCTTTTGACTAGGGAACCTACCAAAGTCCTAGAGACCGGTGCCCTCTAGGATTCCCCAAAAGGGTGGATAATATATACTCAACAACAAGCTATCACCCTGTTCTGTGAGGAGAAACTCTTCCATAGTAACATAGTGGAAATAAATGGGCATATAAACGACACTTTGCCCTCCAATAAAGCCCACGATAGAAATAAGGTTTCACAATATGAGCACATTCACATTTCAGCTAGTGACCGCCAGTCCCACCATATAGACAGTGCATCAAACTATAGGTAGATGCAGATATCTGGCGATGCACAACAAGCTCTTCCACCATATAGGGAAGTTAAAAAATACATGCATGAAAAAATACCCACTGATTCATTCCAAGACCATAAATAAATAAAGTGTAAACCAGTTATACGCAAGAAAAAATACATGTTGATGCATTTGAAGCACTCCATCCAAATAGGGATGCAAGAAAATATGAGTAGCTTCAAGTTCCTGTAGAAGCATAAAAATATCGTGAGACAAATAAAGATGCAAAAAAGATGATGAAAAACCATGCTCATGAATTTGAAAGCCATTGGTTAAATAAATTGGTAACTAGAGAAGAAAATTAAGGGCAGGCTCGTTCCTCAGCCCTAAAATAGGAGAACTACCAGTTTTTTATGGCAACTCATGGAGGACCGGAGTAGGAAAAATCTCCTACTCCCACATCAGAATGTTACTTCATACCTATTTCATCCAAATATTTTTCTCATGAAATCTTAGAAATGATAGAATATTATAGGTCGATCTTATTCTATATCATCCAAACATGCCATGATATAATTGCATTAGTAGAAAAGGTGAGAAATCGTCCCCATGACCCGGTTTCCTCGAACAGAATGTCTCAATCAAAAAATAAGTTAGCCACTCTGGTGTAGTTTTGCATACGAGCTCTAGAATAAGAAGGTTGAATAAAATATACCTTTATATATGAAAAACCAGATCGGGAACGAATACCTATTCCAATTGGGGGCGTCGGTCCAACGTGGTGGTTGCTCCAGGCTAGTCATATAACCCTGTCAGAACTCAAGTTATTAGTCGGTGTATCCCGATCGCATAATGGGCCCCAACAATATAGAGACCCTTATTTGAGGGCCATTACCTATAGAAGACGGACCTGGATGCCCGCAATAGAGCGCTAAAAAAATGAAAGGCTTAAAAGGAAAAAAGGAAATTGTTGAGCACATACATGATCCCTATCCAGTGGATGTTAGGGTTATTGATACCCTCAAACATATATAGAAATACTCAAGACTATGTCATTCAATTACAAAATTATGGAGGTGGTAGCAGTAGTTTTAAAGGCCCTCCCTGCAATGCTGTAACTAGCAGCACATATGGTCCTCCACAGAGAAACCACATGGTATCACTCTATTGTATAGGAATGATTGATCATGAGAGCATATCTCTTTATGGGAATCAGTGTATCCCTACCCTCAACATAATTATCAGATAGCAAGATGCTCCTTCACAAGAGGTCGTCTGCCCTGATAGTCCTCCACAGGGTATATACTATAGAATGCTTCTCGTAATAGTCATACATCATGTCATGAAGGTATTCCAGGCCATTATGATGGTCATTATTAAGGACCTCCCCATAATGAATGTTTTTGTGAAGGTCGACCCCATTGTAATATCTATTAATGATAAGCTCCTCCACACATTTCACTATATCCTAATGGATCTCCCAAGGATGTGAACTGAAAAAATTCTCCATGCATCGAGATGTCATGTCATGATGGTATTCCTCACCTTGATGATAGCCATTTTTAAGGCCCTCCCTACAATTGAAATTGTTGTGATGGTCCTCCCCTCAGTGATGTCCAGAATCAAGAGGGTCCTCCCCTTGTTATAGCAAACCATAAAGGTCCTCACATTGTTATACGCCCTAATTAAACCTCCCATAGTCGGGCATAAAGTTGAAATTATAGCCGTCACCATTGTAATATTTTTTGTGAAGGTCCTCATAGAAATCAAAATTAATACTAGCATGAAGTTCTAATTCTTTCTGGAAGAAATGAGTGAAATCCCTAATATGTTGAAGCACTCAAAAAATATTAATACACATTGTTACTCCATCTATAATGAGTGATATTAATTCTCAACTTTAGGTTGTCCTAGGGCTATGCTCATCTTTGAGCCACCCCCATAGTGTCCACAAATAAATAAGGCTCCCACCATCCTAGTTGATTGGACAAAATAAATAAGAAGTAGGCGAGCTAGGAATATCATGTAGAAGATCCTCTGAAAGAACAAAAACCACATATGTTACTTCTAAGAAGAAAACTAGCTAAGGATAATATACCAGAGATATATTGGTCCTCAAACAATTCTCATCTCGACATACCAGGTGAGTTGTATGGATAATGCACGCAAGAAATTCACCTCAATATATGGATGAATCTTCATTAGCTTAATGTAAAATTACTATCCTACGAAGCATATGAGGAATGTGTCAACATTATAGGAGAGATTCTCCATCTAACTGACTTAGAAGCCCTCCTGTCCGCAATGTATCCACAATCAAAAAGTCGAAAGAAGATCCTCGAACTGGTTAGCCTCAATGCAATGCATATGTTGCATCGCCTCATCGGCGATTCCCCCACCAGAGTTCACAGTCATGGATGGGGAGAAGATGGGGATCTACAATTGACCCCTTGTCCCATCCCTTAGGAGCCACATTGAAATTACATACTATAACATCATCACCCAAGGTAATATATTATGTGAAACCACTTCTTACAAAAGATGATATACTTGAAAAAAATAGCCCTGAGTAAGCCTCAAAAGAATCAGAACCGAAGAGATCAATACATCAAAAAGCGTCTGAGCCAGCTAACCAAAAATATTTTATAGGCTTCCACCTAAGGGAATCCAACGAACAAGCATTTCTCTTTTATTAAAAAGACAATATAATTCGAACAAGGCCAATTACATAATCTATCCACAGCCATATGATAGTAAGTGAACATGAAAAGGTGGTAATAGCACCGGCTATTGCAGTAATATGGGAAAAACCTAGCACACACTACTGGGGAAATTTTTAAATAATAATGAACCCATAACTCCAATAAATCATGGGCAGAGAACATAGACGGAATAATGGGAACACCTCCAACCCATAGTGTTGGGGGAATTTTTACCTTAAGACCCCATACATCAAGAATAAATATTCTAACATCTTTGAATAATGATGGACATAGAATTTACATGTTCTTTCCCTTCTCATGGTGCACCCTCTATGATAGAAACTCATGATACAAGGTCAGACCAGGGCTCCCTTCGAGTCAATATTCACCAAGAATCCTGAAAAATATAATAGAATGGAAAGAGAATGTCCAAAAAATGATGTAATAATACCTTTCTACCATTTGACTCTGGTTACACCACCCCCAATTAGTTATGCCTCAATGAATGTAGTGAATTGTATCTCCACATATCTCACAGAAAATGACGTATAGGGAGAGGTTGTGAGGAAATTTGGTTCACTCCTAGATGCATCCCAGACCAAGCTCAATATTGTGCATACCTGGAACTAGAGAGTTTTCCTAAAACAGGGTGCCCCCTCTATTAACCTGACATTACCTCATGCTCAAAACCCTAACAAGGAGAAGAATAAATCAAAGGTCATCAATTACCCGCCTTCTCCTCCCCCTTAAAATGCATCTTCCACTCTTGAGGAAAGGATCGCCATGAAGGATGAAGAAATGAAAGATCTCATGAGAATTAATGTCAAGCACTGTCGAGGGGGATACTTTTCAGGATATTTCCCCCTAGGAACGTCAGTAGGTGCTCCCAGAAGAGGCACCCCTTCTATAGGAACTTATCCTAGTGAATGAATCCATGCTCGGAGGTCCGTTCAACCATCCCCGGAAGGACATCGAAAGTACCCCCGCCCCCATTGGGAAATCTTCAAGAATATTTTCAGGTAAACCCACAAATGATACCTCTTTCTTTGTATCATGAAAAAATTCTAGCAGCCTCGGTACACCCAGTGTTGTCCACTACCACACCATTCCAGGCTCAAGCCTGAAAATATATGCATCAATGAATCATATACACTGTTAAGAAATTTATAGCTCGACTAGATGACATGGAGTGGTGGCACACACTAATATAGACAGTGCACAAACCCTACCCATATTGGGTGAGAAAGGTTCCACCGTTTCCAAACATCATAAGTCAGGTATTCCAAGTATTCAGTGGATCAGGGGACCTAGAACAAAATTTATGTCACAAGGCCTATTATTGTGACCCCATGATGGGAAATCTAGAGCATAATTTATTAGTAAAACCATGTTTCTTCATACGAACCCTACAAGGCTCGGATTTCATATGGTATACTTACTAGGAAGCCAATTAAATCACTATCTTAGAGGACCTACGATGATAGTTTCTCTTATAGTTTAGTTCAACACTACTAAATATGACAATTAGTGAACTTATAAACTACATGTAGTAGGAGATAAAATTTGTATCAGACATCACCGATAGATTGAAAGGCCTGACCTATTCTACAAACAAGACAATCCCCACAGATGAGATGATCACTATGTGCATCAATAACCATTTGGATGAATTACAAACACAACTCATCCTGGAGAAGTAAAAAAGTTGATTTACAGACATCTCTGATATTTCCCTATTAATATAAAACTCCTTGAAACTGACAAATCTTATATCCCGAGTGGCCCCATCAGCCCTGGGTAAATGAACGGGAAAAGGTGAATTGTATTATATCACTCTTAAGACACCCCTGACACCAGCTGCAGTTGCGAGGCCCCCACCGAACCATGCGGGACCCCATGGATGCCAACAACCATCCCCACATCAGCAAGATGAGTAATGGAGAGAAAAAACAATCTATTCTAAAAATGAAAAAAATAATGTTTAGGTGATCCAAGATAACAATGTCCATTTTTATTTCATAGCCACCATGTGATTCAATTACCCCAAGCTTCTAGATCCAGAACAAGCTGATGAAGTGGGTCTGGATTACCATAAAAATTATTGACAATATCACCAAATATTGGGACACCACATCCATGAATTCTTCATTTTGATGGATCTCATTCAAAATATGGTGAATTCTCAGAAAGTCAAGTTGAGCCATCTAGAAGCACAAGTGGTGTGTGTTTCCATCATAGACTAAATAGTGGAAGACTAATAGAAAACCGTTTCTTGTAATGAGAAATTTTTTTATAATGGATTACCCAAATGACAATCAACTAATTCCATGGCATCCACCAGGTGAAGTTGAAACAACCAACTATTTCCCCAAAATATCACGATATAATACAACCATCCACCTAGGCCATGCATCCCTCTAAATGCTAGAAGGGTATAAAAAAGAGAAAGAATATGAATGGGTACCTATTCCAAAGTCATTGTCGAATCTTTTAGACTTCATTCTAGAATACTTGGTACAAAGGACATCACCCAACAAATAGTGCAATGGTCACCGCCCCGTAAAATGGTACCACCAGAAGGACACTGTCAGTCATAAAAAGTGTCAAATCATGAATTGATCATCGGATCCTTTAAGGTCATTCACTTGATGGACCCCTTCTCGGATGGAGGTTATGACCAAGAACCCAAATTATATGTACCCAACTAGAGAGATAGAGGAATAGGTCACATAGGCCGAAGGTTTCTTGGAAGGAATGAAAATGGATAGAGTCAAATTTCCCACCATGCCATAAATAGTACCATTAACATTGATGAAACTCGCATATGTATCTTCTGACTAATGAAAAAAGAACATAAATTCTCCTTCACCCAGTCAAAATAAATACAAGACAAAATATCTTGGACTATCCATTAGTGGAAGAAAAAATATCAAACCTACAACGGAATGAAGGTGGACCAGTTTGGCCAAACCCAGAGAAGACTGTAGCATCATCAACTCTGGTCACAATGACCAAAACATATACATCCAATGACTGATCCCCTAAATTGTATGGGTAAGAGATACCCCAAGCTGGGAAGTTACGACCTTTAGAGAAGAATTATGATATTCAAAAGTAGTTGGTTTTAGTACCACCAATGATTTCTATCATGGATGTGTTATATCATTATGATGGTCTTAGGGAGGCACTCATAGAAGCCTTACTAAGTCCCTAGGAGTTGAAGGACAATGTTGTAGTAGCCTATGTCTATCAGATATAGACTAGTCCCGAAAAACTTCATGTTGTCATCTCCTTCACAGACAGGGAAAAAGAACCCATCATTCCAGGGCACATCAAATCCCAATATGTGTCCAGAAAGAGAAATGGAATTAATTTATGGATCATCATTATTGACAATGGGTCTAGATTCCACCTACTTCAGCTACAAACACTTTTCCTGCTGGGATATGATGAAGATAGCTAGACACCCTTCACTACAACATTGTTGAGATATAAAAAAAGTGAGACGAAACTTTTGGGACGAGTAATTTGTAAAACTGGGATCGAGGACCTCATATCAGAATCCAATTTCATGATAGTGTGGAATGGTAAGGCCATAATCATCCTATTAGGGAGTACTTGGCTACATCAACAGGTTTTAATTCGGTCATCATACATTCATTGCATCAAATATTTCATTAATGTAAAATGGGACTTTTCATGCCAATAAATCCATGTTCCACTCCCGTGAGTTGCATTATATCAATATAGGGTTCTATGAATAAGAAGATAAATATATTTTGGATAACGACATTTTGGGTATTAATACCCCGAATAGATTAAAATTGGATTCCTCTGACCACCTCCAACAGCTTGGGGAAGAGTATGTGTTACCCATCAACCTAGTTTAGTGCATGAGAGAAAGTCATAATGTAGACACAATTTTCTATGTGACCTATACAATGGCCACCAAGTCCAAAGACATAGAAGAGTGAAATAAATCCCATGATATAGAAAAAATACATATCTAAGATGCTCATGGCCTATCCTTGAGACCTCAAACAACCCTTTCCACACACACTAAGGCCTAGGATGATTTCTCTCTCGACATTAGAGAGTGTGACTTAAAATTACTCTCTCCACTAGAAGAGGATGAAGATGAAGATGATGAAGAAAGGGAAGATGAATAAGATGAAGAAGATCGCAATAATCCCCCTTGTCAAGACCCCCTCCCACCAATGATGCCCCTCCTGAGCTGGCAATGGTGAAAGGTAGATAATGACCCCGAGGCCCACCTCCAGTAGGCCCCCGAGTGGCAACTAGCACCAAGGGTATGCGTTTTCACAAATATGGGAGGCATTAGCCTTTTTATTATTTAAGGTCAGGAAATACGATGAGCCAAACACAAAAATAAAAAGGCACAAGTAAAAAAAATAATACCAAAACCAAACCCATATGCATGTTTTATACAATACTGAAACAAAAGTACAAGTCCAAGAAAAGCTCCAAAGTATGATACCAAAAAAGAGAAAGCAAAAAATTCTTCCAGCAAACTCCAACACCCAACTAGCATGGTCCCGCACGGTCCCTGATGTCCTCCTGAAAACCTCAAAGTAAACTTAGGGTGAGCATACAAGTATACTTACTAGGAAAACATAAATCTCTTGTGCATAGGTGGGGAAACATCCTAATGACGTGTGAGAAAACAGAAAGAACCAAATCCTAGCAAGGAATCTATCCACCCAACCTTATAGGCCACACTCACCAAATATCACAAGTCAATAGAGTAGTATAGTAATATTATCAAAGTATGGGTACCCCGCACCACCTTCCCACTGAATACTGCTCAAGACCCCACACGTAACGCTCTGATGCTTCCCCCTCGTCCTGAGCTAGTGCCACAACCTGGCCATACGAAGCTCATAGAATCCTACCGACACTCAATCCTCAACCATCATAGTATCCTATCAGCACTCAATCCTCGGACATAACCCCATATCATCCCGAAGACACCTTGGAACCACATCACATCACATCCCGAAGACATCTGGGAACATATCACGTCCTCATCATGAAGACTCTTAGGAAACATCTATCGTAACCTGCCAGAAGGATCATGGTCTATAGAACCCGGAAGAGGGAGCACAGGGAAGAACTGTAACCATCCATCCTTCAGATGTTCGAGAATATCACCCCTATCCCACGAGTGTTCGACACGTAGTGTTCAACATGGGTGGGTGCATAAAAAAACATAAAACGTACAGATTTATATAATTATATCAACCACTTAGCCCATCCTCAGGCTTCTACACAAAAGATATGAGCACATGCCTTGACACTGCTACCTCGAAAGTATGCACACAATAAATAGCCCCAAACCCCATTAAGATTTTCAGGTATCAACAGTTTTAGTTTATAAGTTCCTTAACTACCAGGAAACTGACAACAAAAAAACCAGATCAATCATTCGTAAAACATATCCCTGCCAACAAAAAATAATGTTAGGGAAACACAGGAGACACAATACCATTTTGTTATATCAGCCAACCAATTCCATTGATTTTCCGTATTTAATCAACTACCATGCCCCACAATTCATTAGTTAAATCTTCTACTTTTTTTCATATGCACAACCCGTACATGCAGCCCTGATTCCAACCACCCTAACCACAAACACATTAAAAAAATACTTGTACCACATCATCATCCCCTTGATACCTTTTACCATAGCTCCACCACCCATCACAACCATATCATACATACGAACCCACAACCAAGCCAACCGCAGCCCGGCTACTCACCCATTCCACAAAAACCCACGAAACAAACCTCACATAATTAAACCTCAACCAGCACCCAAAAATTCATTCTTACATTTAGTTTAAACAAGGTGATCATACAAGGGTTCCATGTATTCATTTAATCAGCCAACTTTACATGATTAACCAATTCCCACATTCAATGAAATTCCATCAACAAAACAATCCAAAAAAATAGGACAACATTTAATTGCACAAGAAAAGGCCCCCAATGACTATGATTTTCATAAGGCATAAGCCTATTCAATTCAAAACATAATCAAAGGATAGGAATTGATAGAAAAAGGACAACAATATCAATAAAATCTCCCCAAACCCATTCTTTAACCAGTTATTATATATATTTACTGGTTCAACCATATCTCACGAAAACAAGAGGATACCCACCTTGCATGATGCACAAAAGAGGGAGAGAAGTAGGTAAGATCCCTACCTAAACAGGTTTTGATTTCCTTCTGCGAGTTCAACCACTGTTTGGATTTCGATCACTCCTCCCGACGACTACGTCCTCTCATGGATGTTATGGAACATCTGCACTAAAAACCAAGAGAGACTCCATTATGGTTTAAGGTTTTACTTATCATAGCATGGAAAGGACGAACAGAAAGAGGAGATCGATAAAGGAATATGAATGGGGTAGAACGTACAATTAAGATGACGTTCGTTGAAGAGCGTCATCCCCATCAAATATCAGCAATATCCTCGGTAGGAAACTACGAAGAGGAAGTCGAAGAAGAGGGAATGGAATGAGGTGAATGATGTTCGCCTCGTCGACAAGATCCCACAGCCATCGACAGATCGACGATCGGATTCCGACTGAAGAAGATAGGAGGAAGGATTTTGGGTCATCCGGGTGCGTTGTCGTATATAGAAGAGGAGGGGTCCATAAATAACACATGAACCTATCATATATAGGCAATGAAAATGTAAAATAATATGAAAGTTGTATTAATGAATACATGATGTGACCATACAGCTGTTGCGCTATTTGACTGGTCAACACACGACACGTCACGGGGTTTCAATGCGTTTAATGATAATAATACCTTCAATTAATAATAGGTGTTTTATTAACCCAAGACGTGAGTCATAAAAAGGTATTCATCATTGATATTAAAAATTCCGTCATAAATTATGGGTTTCAACGTCATAGATGGTTCGCCATTCCAACACCGTATGAAGGAGATATGTTTTATACAAGATCCCATAATAATAACAACATTATTATTATTGGGTGTTTTGTGGAGCCGAGCCATGAACCATAATTTAATATCCAGCATTAGAATTTAATTGATTGTATTAATGATAGGATCACATCACCACTGACGAGAAGTCAATTGAATGTCGCAGGCGGGAGTTATGGCGGATGGAATATTTAATTATAATATTAAATCTATTAATTCACGAGCGTTTTGGGTACCTGATCTGAAATCCTGAAAAAGACATCCGATATTGGACTTGAAATGTCCGCCTCAAAATCAGGGTCGCACTGTCGTAGATGTTTCATGAAACCAAGGTCACATGAATAAGTTACAGTTGAAAAAGTGTTTTATCAACAAAACAATAACATGATTATTATATTATTATTTTTAATTGATTTATTTCAAATACCCAAAGCCACGCACCACCCTCTCTCCAATTTGGTGAACCTCCCCCCCTTTCACCTTAATTGATTTCCTTTTCTTTTCTTTTATTACTTCCCTATTTAATTCCCACACTCTCTCTTCTATCTCTTTCCAATCTTTAACCAACTCCACAAAAGTGGCGCCTCCCCCTTGCCTTTTCTCCATGTCCATCATGCCCCATCTCTTTTCTCAGTTTATTATTAATAAAATTAAAAATGACCACACTCATCATTAATGTTCTAATTTAATCCTATTAAATTAGTTTACCATGGTTATTAAAACCATTCCATTTAATTAATCACACACTAAAAATCCACCATTACCATTATTATTTAATCGTAATAAATCCTCTTTCAATTTCATCAATGGGTCGCCCTCATTATCATTAACAATTATTATTGTTATTGATGCCCATTATTATCTTATAATTACTCCCTCTCTCCAATAACATGATATTCATGAACGGGTGGGGTACCCCCTTCCATTCTTCATTATTAATTTATTATTATTTTTATAATCTATTTAATTAATATTACAATAATTATTTTAATATTCAAAAAATAAAAGTTGGATTCACCCATAAGGGGTTGTGCCCCAACCTCCATGTTAATCCTTTATCTTTATTATTTTAACACAATTATCATCAATAGTAATATCTCCCATCTATCCTCACATCTCAAATGTCATTGCATTGAATTCAAAATTTAAATCTCATTAAATATTTATTAACATATCATTCAGAATTTAATTCAACATTATTATTATAATTATTTGGTATAATAATAAAAACAACACCCCAATTAAAATTTCTTAACTCCTCACCAATAATTATTAAAAAAATTTATTATTATTGACGTTCTCTATGTTGACCATGTCCGACCACCATTACGTCAATGCCGAGCAGCCTTCCATTACATGTCCATTACACAGATAATTTATTATTTATTAGAAATTTAAATAAATCAAAAAGAAACCATGCACCTCCACTTATTGAATTAAATACATTCAATTTTATTTCTTTTATTTCACAATCATTAATTTAAAAACATTTAATCTAATTAACACCAAAAAATTTCACACCACCATTATCTATTATTATTATCAAATATTATTATTATAACATGCATCTTGTTAGACCACATCAAATTTTACAAAGTAATGGACCGTAGAGGTCCAGGAAATTACATTAGATACCTCTAAAAACATTATCATCCTCGAGAATTAAAAACTAACACATAAAAAGGGGAAACGTCCGAACAACCACCCCTCAAGATACCTCTCAGGGCTCTCATCATAACAGTAATCCATCAACCATCCAAATTATATGAGTCAGGTAATTCCTTCCCCGTGTCGAGATATTATCCGCCTTATGCGGCACTGACTCTCCTGCAAGGGTTTAATCGAATCCCCATTAATGCGTCCCAATTAGGGATTAGGTCCTCCTCTCCCCACATGTTAGGACTCTTCACACACATTTAAAGGAAATATGGAAACAAATTATCATTATAGACTCATAAAAAAACAAGGTCCAATCCCAAAGCATGGGTGAGAATGAGTTTCAACAAAGGAGTGTGATGCTCCTGAATTTATGCAAAACATAAATAAGAGAATTTAAGTAAAATTGAAAACATCTCTCTCAATCTCTGGCCTTGCTTGGGTTGTCACTTCTATTGTGTGGAACTATCTATGTCCCACTCATCTACCTCTCTGTTGATGTCAACCTCCTCGACCATGTCCTAGTTGGGGTCCTTGAGGAAGTCCCTATTGTTGGCCACCACCTACTCCATCTCCCCTTAGAGGGACTAGAGTCTGTTGCTACTGGAAGGGTTGGGCTGGGAACTGTTACTGGGGCTGCGGCAGAACCTAGCGAGTCCCTCTGTACTGAGTCTAAAAAAGGAAATGTCTGCCAAGATGCCCATGATTCCCACATGCAAAGCACCTCGGTCCCTGGCCCATAGAAAATGAGCAGAAATCGTTAGATTGGAATAGGACCTACTGAAGTCTGCTCCCTGCTGGTCAAATCATGGGAGGTCCTATTGTTGGGGATCTACTACTGACTTCCACATTAGATGAACTTGGGTGACTCCTCTCTTACAGTGGACCTACTTCTGAGTGCATCCTCTCGATTATCTCATCCTTCGTCTATACATCAAGGTACGTTGGTAAGGTGAAAGGGGTCACTGCACAGAAAATATAGGGGTGAAGTGCCTCCTCTAAATGTTTGGCTTGGGAATCTTAATCTAAAAAGAGATTCAGGAAAAAAAAGAGATCCTTGAATATGACCCCTAGTTCCCACACCGACATGCTTCCTTATTAGAGAGACAGAAAATCCTACCTCTTCTCGGCCTTCCATGTCGAGGATAGAAATTCCTCACGACACTCCTTCTCGAAGTTGGCCCATAGAACTTCTATCTCCTTCCCCTCCCCAAGTTAAAGCATCCACCACTAACGTGCCACTCCTCGTAGCTGGCTTACTACTAGAGGAACCTAGTACTTTGATGGAGCCCTGATTATCCCAAATGTGACATCGAGTTCATCCAACCAACTCTCTAATTCCTTATCCAATGTGTTGCCTTCATACTTCTTCAAGATCTATTGCTGGAAAGCACGAAACGTGCGCTACCAAAATTCAACTTCCTCCTCTCAGTCAATCCTCAGCCAATCGACCGTCTGAATCTGCTGGCCCTCGACTACTCGAGTCACTCGGGAATGATGTCCAGGTGTCATAGCTATATAGTAAACAAAGAACTCCTAAGCCCAAGTAGCAAGGAAATTTTCTCAAGGATTCATTTTATCATTTTATTTCGATTTCTTTCCCATAACACTCAAATCAAGTAAAACAAAAATCATGATGATTCATGTACCTTTCCTAGGGTCTCTACCCTGCAATCAATGTAGTCTTACTTCGTCGTTCGGTAAGACCAGAGTCCTTGCATCGGATCACGGGGGGCCCTAAAATCTCGTGTCCTAGCCGGTCTTCCCTGGCCCATGTCACACACCAAGATCAGAAAACACTGTTTCCCTACCATCCCATCCAATCCTCACCATGCCTAATTCCAGACTCCATCCTATCTCTCAACCATCAGCCTCTAATACCATTCTTTCACGACCCCACCCACCAATGATTCCCCTCCTGAGTTGGCACTGGTGAAAGGGGGGTAATGACCCCTGAGTCCCACCTCTAGTAGGCCCTGGAGTGGTGACTAGCACCAAGGGTATGAGTTTTCACAAATATGGGAGGCATTACCCTTTTTATTATTTAAGAACGGGAAATTTGATGAGTAAAACACCAAAATAAAAGGAAAAAGTAAATGAAAATAAACCCAAAACCAAACCCATATGCATGTTTTATACAATACTGAAACAAAATTACAAGTACAAAAAAAGATCCAAAGTATGATACCATAAAAAAGAAAGAAAAAACTGCAACCAGAAAACTCCAACGCCCAACTAGAAAGGCCTCGCACGGTCCCTAATGTCCTCCTGAAAACTTGAAAGTAAATGTAGGGTGAGAATACAAGTATACTCAGTAGGAAAACCTAAAGATCTCGTGCACAGGTGGGGAGACATCCTATTGACCCGTGAGAAAATAGAAGGAACCAAAGCCTAGAAAGTAATCTATCCACCCAACCTTACAAGCCACACTTACCAAATATCGCATGTCAATAGATTAGTATAGTAATATTATCAAAGTATGGGTACCCCGCACCACCTTCCTACTGAATACTACTCAAGCCCGCACGCCGAATGCTCTGATGCTTCCCCCTCTTCCTGAGTAACTGCCGCAACCTGGACATATGAAGCTCATAGTATCCCAACCACATCTCATCCAAAAGACACCTGGGAACCACATCACATCTCATCCCGAACACACCTGGGAACATATCACATCCCCATCCCAAAGACTCTTGGGAAACATCTATCGTAACTTTCCCGAAGGATCTTGGGCTATAGAACCTAGAAGAGGGAGAACAAGGAATAACAGTAACCATCCATCATTTAGATGTTTTGGAACCCCACCCCCCATCCCATAGGTGTTCGACACATAGTTCTCAACATGGGTGGTGTGTGTAAAGAAACATAAAATGTACATATTTATATAATTATATCAACCACTCATCCCATACTAAGGCTTCTACATAAAAGATCTGAGCACATGCCTCAATACCACTACCTCGAAAGTATGCACACAATAAACAGCCCCAAACCCCATTAATCTTTTCATGTTTCAACAGTTTTAGTTTATCAGTTCCATAACTACCAAGAAACTAACAACAACCAAACCAGATCAATATTTCGTAAAACATATCCCTGCCAACCAAAAATAATGTTAGGGAAACACAAGAAACACAATACAATTTTATTTTATCAGCCAACCAATTCCATTTATTTTCCATATTTAATCAACTACCATTCCCCGCAATTAATTAGTTAACTATTCCACTTTTACTCATATGCACAACCCATCCCTACAGTCCTGCTGCCAACAACCATAACCACAAACACATTGGAAACAATACCCGTACCACATCATCATCTCATTGATACCTTTTACCATATCTCCACTGCCCATCACAACCATATCATACACACCAACCCACAACCAAGACAACCGCAGCCCCGCTAATCACTCGTTCCACAACAACCCACGAAACACCCCTTCACATAATTAAACCTCAACCAGCACCAAAAATTCATTATTTCATTTAGTTTAACCTGAGTGATCATACAAGGGTTCCATGTATTCATTTAATCATCCATCGTTACATGATTAACCAATTCCCACATTCTATGTAATTTCATCCACAAAACAATCCAGAAAAATAGGGCAACAATAAATTGCACAAGCAAAGGCCCCCAACGACCGTGATTTTTATTAGGCATAAGGCTATTCAATTCACAACATAATCAAATGATAAGCATTGATTGAAGAATAAAAATAATATTAATAAAATATCCACAAACCCGTTCTTTAACCAGTTATTATATTTATTTACTGGTTCAACCGTATCTCACGAAAACAAGAAGATACCCACCCCGCATGATTCACAAAAGAGAGAGAGATAAAGGTAAGATCCCTACCTAATCAGGTTTTGATGTCTTTTTGTGAGAATAAACACCGCAAGGATTGTGATCACTCCTCCGGACAACTACGTCCTCTTGTGGATATTGCGGCACATCTCCACTAACAACCAAGAGAGACTATATTAAGGTTTAAGGTTTCACTTATTATAGCACGGCAAGGAGGAACAAAAGGAGGAGATCAATGAAGGAATAAGAACGGGGTAGAACAAATATTTAAGATTACGTTTGTCGAAGAGTGTTTTTCCCATCAAATATCAATAATCTACTCGATAAAAAACTGCAAAGAGGAAGTCAAAGAAGAGGCAATGGAATGAGGTGCACGATGTGTGCCTTGTCAACATGATCCTGCAGCCACCGACATATCAAAGAACGAAGTCTGGATGGAGAAGATAAGAGTAAGGCTTCTGGGTCATATGGGAGCGTCGTAGTACAGAGAAGAAGAGGGGTCTGTAAATAACATGTGACCCTCTCTTATATTGGTAATGAAAAGGTAAAATAGTACACAACATGTATTAATGAATACAAGATGTGACCGTATAACTGTTGCACTGTTTGACTGCTCAACACATGACATGTCACGTGATTTCAATGCGTTTAATGATAATAATACCTTCAATTAATAATAGTTGTTTTATTGTCCCGATACATGAGTCATAAAAATGTATTCATCATTGGTCTTTAAAAGACCTTCATAAATTCAAGGTTGTAATATCACAGACAGTTCTCCATTCCAACACTGTATGAATGAGATATGTTAGATACAAGATATTGTAATAATAAAAATATTATTATTATTGGGTGGTTCGGGGACCCAAGCCATGAACAATAATTTAATATACAACATTAGAATTGAATTGATCGTATTAATGACAAGATCACATTTCCACTAACGAGATGTCAATCGGATGTCACAGGCGGGAGTTATGGCAGATTAAATATTTAATAATAATATTAAGTCTATTAATTCACGAGTGTTTCGGGTACCTGAACTGAAAACCCAAAAAAGACATCAAATATTGGACTTTAAATGTCCGCCTCAAAATCTGAGTCACACTACCGCAGACAGTTACTGAAACTGATGTCACACTAATATGTTACGGTTGAAAAAGTGTTTTATCAACAAAAACAATAACATGATTATTATATTATTATTTTTAATTGATTTATTTAAAATAACCAAAGCCACGCATCACCCTCTCTCCAATTTGTTGTGCATCACTCTCTTTCATCTTAATTTATTTCCTTTTCTTTTCTTTTATTACTTCCCCATTTATTTCTCACACTCTCTCTCCAATCTCTTTCAAATCATTCACCCACTCTACAAAAGTGGTGCCTCCCCCTTGCCTTTTCTCCATGCCCATCACACCCCATCTCTTTTCTCAATTTTTTATTAATAAAATTAATAATAACAACACTCATCATTAATGTTCTAATTTAATTGTATTAAATTAGTTGACCATGGTTATTAAAACCATTCTATTTAACTAATCACACCCTAAAAATCCACCATTACCATTGTTATTTAATAGAAATAAATCCTCTTTTAATTTCATCAATGGGTCACCGTCATTATCATTAATTATTTTTATTATTATTGATGCCCATTATTATCATATAATTACTCCCTCCCTCCTAATCACATGATATTCAAGAACGGGTTGGGAACCCCATTCCATTCTTCATTATCAATTTATTTTTATTTTTTATAATCTATTAAATGAATATTGTAATATTTATTTTAATATTCGAAAAAATACTAGATGGATTTACCCATAAGGGGTTCCGCCCCAACCACCATGTTAAACCTTTATCATTATTTTTTTAACAAAATTATCATAAATAATAACATCTCTCATCTATCCTCACATCTCAAATATCATTGCATTGAATTCAAAATTTAAATCTCATTAAACCATTATTAACGGATCTTTCAGAATTTAAGCCAACATTATTATTATTATTATTATTTAGTATAATTATAATAATAAAACCCCAATTAAAATTTCTTATCTCTCCTCCAATTGTTATTAATAATTATTATTATTATTAACGTTTTCCATGTTGACCTTGTCTGACCACCATTACGTCTACAACGAGCAGCCTCCCATTACATGTCCATTACACAGATAATTTTTTATTTACTAAAAATTTAACTAAATCAAAAATAAAACCATGCACCTCCCCTTATTGAATGAAATATATTCGATTTTATTTCTTTTATTTCACAATGATTAAATTAAAAACATTTAATCTAATTAACACCAAAAAATTTCACGCCACAATTATCTATTATTATTATCAAATACAATTATTATAACATGTTTTGTGATTGACCACATAAAATATTAAAATTTCATGGACCGGAGAGGTTCGGGCTATTACACCCCTCCTTTCTTCGAAGAAGGTGACTCCACCACAATCGATGCACAAAACTCATAAATTTGGGCACTAAAGACGACCCGCAACCTAGTTTGATATGTGTGGCTATGCCTATCGATGAGAAAGAGACATACAACACCTTCTTAATGAAGTTTTGTGATGTGTTTGATTATAATTACACTAAAATTATATGCCTTGATCTTATGGTTTCCTCTCATCATCTAGGATTACCAAAAAACCATCTGGGCTATATGTAGGCAGCCCGAAAGACCCACCTGACGCATGGTACAAAATAGAGGCTGATGTTGACAAGATGATTATATCCAAATTCATATGGGATGTCCAATATTTGGTCTATCTATAAAACATAGTTCATTTCAAAAAGAAAAATGGACAGATTAGTTTCTGAATTGACATCAGGGAAGTTAATCGGCATTTACCAAAAGACGACTTCCCAGTCCCTAACACAGAATTATTGATTGATGCAACCACTAGATATAAGGTTCTATCTATCATGGATGGTTATTCTGGATAGAAAAATATCTGGATGGCCCAAGGAGATTATGTAAATACTGATTTTATGGCATGTTAGTGAGTGTTCTGTTATAATGTGAAGCCCTTTGGTCTAAAGAATGTCGGTGCCACATATCAACACGTCATGCATCGCATCATCATGCCCCTAATGGGAAAAAGATTCAATTATTATGTTAATGATCCGGTTGTTAAATCATGAGAACACCCAAACCTCTTGGATGATTATGATATTGTCATCAAAAAATTGAGGAATCACAGTTTGAAGATGAATCCACTAAACTACGCATTTGGCATTACCTCAGGAAAATTACTCAGCTTCAAAGTACGCATACACAACATCAATGTCTGACCATGATTTTAAATTCTATCCATGTATTGTCCAAACCTCACAACCTCAAATATTTTTGTGGTGTCTAGGGGAAACTCACCTAAATATGGTGCTTTATAGCCAATTTGGCAGGTAAATTCTTACCTTTCATCAGGATCATTAAGAAAAGAGTTATGTATTAGTGGGATAATTATTTTCATGAATTGTTAAAAAATCTAGAAAGATATATCATATTCCCATTGGTTCTAATTCAACCACATGATGGAAGACCTCTAATTTATTATGTAACCACCCATGAATGGTCACTGGGCACCTTCCACGGGCAGAATAATGATTTCGGCAGCGAGAACAGCCTATATTACCTCATCCAAATAATGATTGATGTTGAAACTCAGTAAAAAAAATTAAAAGAACTTTCTAGCCCAAATCATCATGGTTGAGTAACTCAAGAATCACCTACATCACCATAAAGTCTTACTGGTATCCTGCTATAATCCACTCAAATATATCCTCAATAGTCCCATACTAAATGGGAGCCTATCATAATGGGTGGTCATCTACTATAGTTTGACATACAGTACATACCCCAGAAGTCCATCAATGACCAATCATTATCAGACATCTTGGAATATCCCCCCTTGAAGCAAACACCACCATTTGATTCCATACTTCTCGATAAAGAAGTGTTTTCCCCTTGAGAAGACCCCCAGACTGGGAAAATGTATTTCAATGGTTCATCCCAAAGCCCCATAGGGAGAAGGATAGAGGATCCCATGATAAAAATGTGTGGCTGGAAATTATAACGGTATCCACCAAAAAGGCTATCATTCCTCTCTTTCCATGTTTTGCAAGGGTGTACAACTAGTGAGGCTCAATATCAGGCCCTCATTGCAGGCCTGGAACTAGCACATCATGTTTAAGAAAAACACCTAAAAATAAAGTATGATTTAGAGCTAGTCATCAAAAAGGTCAGTTGTTACTATGCTATTAAGAAAAAAGTATTGGTCCCCTTGATGAACCATGTTCTAGAAATGATGGTAGAATTCCTATAAAATCTAAATTGACTTATGTCTTTCGATCACAAAATCTCCATGCCACCGCTTTGGTAAATGTTGCCACTTCCTTGGCAGATCTAGACCAAGATGAAAAAGTCCTTAGCATATCACACCACCGGATAGACATTCCATTCATGTAGATCTATATGAAGGAAATCAATGAAATTAGTACCATTTCAGAACCTTATGGTCATAAAAATGGTTAGATGACACAAATTGGAAATTATCTTAGTAATGGGATAATCCCAATAGAAAGGTCAGGAAGGGAGAAGGTTCCAATATGGGAAGTTAACTTTTTCCTAAGTAATGGGGTAAACCAACAAAAGGTTATCTACAAACGAGGGCCTGATAGAGTCCTTATTAGGTGAATTAATGGGGAAGAGACTGATGATGTCATGAAAGAAGTGCACCTCATAGCTTGTAGAGTGCATCAGTCCTCATCTGGGCTCTCTCACCAAATCTGATGGCTCATGTATTACTGGCCCACTATGATACTGGAATGTGCCATATTCACTAAGAAATTACATTCCTTCAAAGTTAATAATAATTTCATGCACCAACCCCCAGATCTACTTCATACAACTATGTACATCTAGCTGTCCACCGCCAAGGGGATGGATGTTATTGGACCATATCCTCCTACCACAACTAGATAATTCATGTTCATACTAATAGAGACAAATATTTTTTATAAATAGGATGAATCCATACCACATAAATTAGACCGGTTTATAATAAAAATTATCTTCATAAAGGCCAACATCATTACCATATTTGGTGTCCTTTATACAATGTTGATGGCCAATGGCACCAAATTATGCTATGAAATGTTGGACAAGCTATACAAGGAGTATGGAATCAAAGCCAAATATTCATCCCATTACCACATGACGGCCAATGGGAAGATATAGGCTTTCAAAAAAACCTTGTACAAGATACAAAAAAATATAGTGGATAATTATAATAAATTGTGGCAAAAAAGCTACTTCTTTCTTTGTGGGATTACCAGACCATGACCCACACTACCACCAAGGCAACCCCATACTCACTAGTATATGAGGTAAACGAACTTTTTCCTATTGAAATCCATGTGCCATCACATCATGTGGAAATTTGAAATCAATTTTACATGGATGATCAATTATAGATATGGTTTGATGTGTTACAGAAGCTAGATGAAAAAAGGCAGCACACACTACACCTTTTGGAAATCTACCAAATTGGATTTCATGAGCCATCTATAAAAAGGTTTACCATTGATCATTCCTCGAAGGAGAAATTGTGTTAGTCCTTAGAAACCTTATGAAACATTGGTAAAAGCCACAAATTCTTGAACCAAAGTGGTATCGACCATATGTCATTCATAAGGTATATTCAATTGGAGTTCACACACTAATATCAATGGACAAATAACTTATCACAGCTCCCACAAAACAAAAGCTCTTGAGGATGTATTTCATGTAGTAAAACCTAGACATCATTGTCTAAACTCTAAGACATTTAAATATGAATAATAATACTATGGAATCCCCATTTTTCAAGGTACAAAATTTAGGATCATAAACTATGAGTAATTATACCACAAAACCCCCAAATTTCAATGTCAAAACTCTAAGACAGTAAACTATAAGTAATAATACCTTGAAACCCCCATGCCACTGTCCAAACTCTATAACCATAAACCATGAGTTGTTTTCCATACCACATGATGGTAATATGTATGGTATTAGTCTATGAATCATGACAATAAATTGAATGATCTCTCACAGAACTACATATATAATGTTTCATGTATTCACAGGAAACATAACGACGCCACGATCATCGATCATTTCTCATCCCGCAAAAAAAATACATACATCATTCCCTATGTCTCCACACATTTTTAAGGGAAGCCCATATCACTCCATGTTTCTCACATTGACTGTAACTCATGTGAGCTTAGGATTAGTGGCCAAAATTATATTATGTATGCAATCTATAGATTAATATGATAGACATTGAAATTGTGACGGATAGAACGAAAATGTACATATATATGGACAGAGCCAGATCGGTTCAGGAAACCTTCAAAAAAATGTTTGGGTTGATTCTTGACCTCATAGGATAGGTACTGATGCCCGAATATTGAATCCATGCCCATCCATCAACATAAAAAAATTCCCTCCATCCATCAACATAAAAAAATTCCCTCCCATGGTCTTACACATCGAGTGAACATTTGTAAGGAACATTCAGAACATCGTATGAATTGATTCCTACAATCAAAAAATACATAGTGACACACAGGTTTCGAATCCCTTCCTAGACACCATAAGAAAATTCTATCTCCCTGTGTTTATGTTAGACTTATACAGGGATTCCATGAAAGTTACAAATCATAAAACAATAAACTGTGAAATTTTTCCAGAGTTATGTGTCGCCCAGTCAAATGTGTTATGAAATACCGCACATCCCCTCACTCATGAAAAGTTAAAATTTCTATCATCTCACTATTAATATGATTTATAACTATATAGAATCTCTATTTACCTTATAGTTAAACATGGTTTGGGTATTCATTATGTTCTTAGGCATATAATCCCAATTTTTCAAACATCCTACCCTTAGAAAACATGAATCCCCATAATCCTTCAAGGCCATCTGAGATAGAAGGCCAGTGTCCTTCAGACACCTTTTTCATAACTATCCACAACATGCCACAGTTTCTCTAACTATTTTCCCACCAAAATGGTCGTCAATAAAATTTAAATTATTCCACAAGAGATTCTTCCCCTGTCTCACTACAATCAATGGTTTCTAAGCCCCATGCCACCCCTCGTGATTCAAGTTTCCCACAGGACTGTGGTCTACACATTTTGATCATCAGTCAAACCAAGGGAACAACAAAGTATCCTAATTGTAATAAATGCAGAACTATTAAATATATTTATGACATCATATTCTTCTTCAATGCATGACTCTAAACTGTACAGTATTATGTCCTCACCGTATGATATTAAACTGCTAGTCCAAAAAAATCTTTGTTGTACAACATGAAAATATATAGGAATGGTTTATGCATAAAGTACCCTCAAATGATGTTTTTTAATAATTGTAAATTACACTGATTCTTTGAAATCACTTTTTTCTAAAAACAATCATAGCTCATGTGAGATTATGGATCATAGAGAGAGATCCATCGTGACATTATTTCAAAATAGTCCAGGTATTTTTTCCTAGCAGCATGACCCTAAATGGCATGTAACATTTCCCTTACCCAAGAAGAACCCCACATCCTGGACTTACAACATTGAATGACTAGGTATAATATTGATGGAATAAATGACTCACCCTACATATAAGTCTTATCTAAGAAAGAGACACATAATTCCATGAGTAATTTGCAACACAAATGTACCCAATATACCCAGATACACTCCTTCCACACTCCATAATCAGTGCTCTGAGTTATCGTGAATCTACATAACCCTCCAAGGCCATCTATGATGTTGTACAGTGTTATATGGACACCTTTTTTGACTATTCACATCATTCCATGGAGGAACTACATATATTTCCAAAAAATGGCTTTTCATCAAAGGAGAATACATCCCTATGATATTCCTCTTATATCGCAGTACGCCCAATGGCTTACAAGATGCGTTCAAGCCCTCTTGATATAAGGGCACTCAATGTAATGGTTTAAATTCTTCTCCCTATAAAAAACGTGGATATATCAGAAAATGTGGGCTTGATTCATCTCTGGCCCCTTTTTTGGATTCTAATGATACCCCGTCTATGTACATGAAGTTAAAAAATACAAAAAAAGAAGAGTTCCCCCACTCATTATCGAGATATGTTTAGTTAAAACTCCCCGTTTTTTGTTTAGGTGTGCCCCTTTTCAAAGGTCACTTACCGTATTTAGAAATTCCAAAAATCTCCATAATCCTCCATAGCCATCGGAGATGGAAGAACGCTGTATTGAGGACACCTTTGTTTGAGTATGCACAACATGCCCTGGTGGCTCTATATACGATGCCGACACAAGTAGTCATCAATCAAAGGAAAATTCATTCATAGGAGAATCATTTCGAGTATCTGTATTCTCAAATGACATTCTTATCTTATCACACCCCCAAATTAGAAAAACATATGGATAACTGCTTACATACATTTTTCTTTCCAAATGATCCGGACATAAAAAATATTTTTGAACAAGACTGACCATTCACCGGCTCTCCCCCACTCATGTATGAACTGTGAATGAAATGTTTCCCCCTCAATGGAAACAAGAATGTTTATAATTTTTTCAGAAACCACAACTTAGGTCACCCACCCACTATGGATCCCAACATCAAAATAAATTCAAAATTCTTCAAATCCCATCAAGGACATCGGATATAGAAGGAATGTTTCATGTATACACCTTTGATTGACCATGCACATCATTCCTATGTGGCTCTATATATGTCGCTTCCAAAAATGCTCATCATTCAATGGATAAATCATACCCAAGAGAGTCCTTTACAGCCTTAATATGCCTAAAACAACTCCTAAGCCTCATGGATATCCAAAATTCACAAATTAAGGGTCATGAAATGTCTTAAATACATGTATGAAGGGTATTAGAACCTTCTCACATGATAATCCCAAGTCAGGGCCCTGACCTGTTAAATTTGGTCAAAGTTTTCAAACCTAAAACATGATAAATAATATTAATTGGTAAGACTGTGAACTTCTATATAAATAAAATGATTTCATACCTTTCAGTGGACGAATCTACCGAAGTAACCTCTGGGTAAAATTCTGGTATTGGTTCATTTAAAAATATTGATCCATCATAACAAGCATAAATCTTGTTAGCTCGAAAACAAGAAACAGGCGGCCTGATAAAAAAGTATTGTTATGCCCGCAATGCTTGTGCCAATTAAGAATGGGAAAAATATTGGGTAATAATGAAAAATACATAAATTATTGTTAGGTGTTCCATGAAACCTTAGCAAATATTGAAACTATGCACATTGAGTCCCATGACTAAAGAAAATTTTCAAGCATGATTCGATTATACCAGTTTACTAATTAGGTATTAAAATTAATACCTAATGGAACTGAATTTTAACTGATTTATTATGAAATATTTAAATGATAAGAAAAGATAAAAAATGTGGATTTAAAGGAAAATCACTTTCATTGAGTTTTACAAAAGTGGAGAATCATCCCCAGTTTAGAGTCTCTCCAAACTATCAAAAAATGGGAAGAGTACATATCATGATTTCAGACATAACTACAACAAGGCATGATTTTCCCTTTCTAGAAGGATGAAAAGTGAATGATATGTTACGTCAATAGGTTTCTCCAAAGAAGCTATGTCCTCTTCTTTGGCCTTGACCGTCTGATGCTCTTGCTCCAGAATGACATTAATGAACTCACTTTCTTCTGGGCGACTTCATAATTAGCATGTGAAGAGGCTAGTCGATCCATCAACCTTGTTGTGTGGGTTTCTCCCTCCTGTAGAATTTCCTCTGGGGTTTCCAAAATATCATGTTCCTTCACCTCCTCATCCGTTATATGACCAAATTAATATTAACAATCTTGGTAGGTCTTCTCATGGTGATGGGAAGAAATAAAATAGGCCAGCATGTTATCACAAGAGGCATGGTCTTCTCAGGAAATGAAGATTTGGTAGATAATGAGGTGTATGTGTAGATAATAAATGGTGATAGAACCTATATCTATGAATAATCTCTTTACATTATCACCCTCATCAGCAATATTGGCCATGGATGTCTCCACGACAAGAGAATTTAACATGTTCCATGCCTCTTTTTGAACTTCCTCGTGCCTCGTCACAGCACCAGTACCTTGACCCCCCTCCCCCACCCACCCACTGTAACGTGCATATAAATAGGAAGATTCAACATAGGAGGGGGAAGGTACCAAAGATAGTTCACCAAATACATGGTCATTTATTTTCCCTCATATGGTTCAACAGATAGAGCTTGATGCGGTGGACTAGCCATAGCTTATGGGTTGATTGGTGATACTCAGCTGGTTCCCACATCATTATGGTCTTTGGGAGTATCTGTATGAGGGGAGTAGTTTGAATCATTCCCCATTGATATAGGTTGTACCAATGAAGCCCCTCCCAGACATTACTAATTACAAACTGAGCATCTCCTTACCACAAGGTAAAGAAAAACTAGTGTATCCATTGTGGATGCTACAGGGACGGCTGTAGAAGGCATAAAAGTTGCACAATTCACACTAGAAAGAATGTATAACATTGTGGTTGAAGAAATAATGGGACAAAAAATGGTTAAATGTTTCAACACTTTCAAACCTAGTTCTTTTATAAACTTCTTCGAGTAACAATCCTCCCATTTTGGTCATATTATAATGACAAAAAATTGGATTATATTGTATTGGGGATGATATCATCTATAGCAGCACGTCCATGAATCATCATGATCCATAATTGGCTCCGAACTATGGGGCGAGACTATCCCCTTAGTTGAACAGCTAGAAGTAGTGCAGTCTATTAAAGGCACCAAATTTGTCTACGAAACTGGTAGGGGATGTATGGTTCACATATGACTACTCAATCAATATGAGCAGTGATACTTCAATCTCGATGTGCAATGAGGTACTAGAATTATTCTATATAATTGTTCATTTCGTCTCTTAACTACCCATGAGGGGTAGGATGTGGTGCAAACCTGAAACCAGAAGCATCCTTCTATAGCCCAACTGCATCAACAATGAGTATTAGGATGAACAGTGAAAATTTTGAGTAGGGTGGGATGAAATATAGAATGAGGAACCTTTGCAGAATGCTAGTATTCATAACAGGGGATGTGTTCTTCCATCCACACATAAAAAATTGAAATGTTCCAATGAGATGGTGTGGGGGAATACCTTCATGTATTTCTCCAAACAATTCTTAATTACAGGAGAGGGTTGGAAGCACCAAATTAATCGGACAACCCACTGCCAGTGTGGTCTCCCTCATTAAATTATAGGCCTAAACACTAGTATATACCATCACGGAATGGGAAAAGACATCTACTTCAAAACATTTTGAAGAAACTTGATAGACTGAGAACATGTGATATATCTAATTGAAGCTCAAATTCCCATGTGGTATATCACCCCCCACCAAGGGTATCACAATATGACGCCATAGTCTAGAGGGATTAATGGAATGGATGTGTTCAACTGTGGTAAGCCCTCAGCATGGGTATGTTCGCCTACAATAATGACCTCATAGATGCCTCGAATGGGATGAGCGAGTGAGCCTGGTGGGGATGATCAAGTAATCACTCTTCCAAAACCTATAAACTCATTTTCAAAGGGGACACAAGGTTAGTGACATTCTAGGTAGTGGTAGCTAACAGAAACTCAGCGTAAATTTCTACAAGGATAACGAGTCCTCCAAGCTAGTGGATATACCATAAACTGATTCCCACTTCCCTATCTAAAATGTGGAAGTTTTGGGGCTTGAAAACTAGTGTCTTAGCAGGTCAAGAAGAATTTATCACCGGGAGAAGATCGTGAACTTAGAATCCAAGGATACGTGATATAAGACCACCACCTCCAACTGGTTAGGAGATTCCAAACAGGTTATATGTACCAAAAACTCCCAAGCCCACTCTCTAGAGAAACATCCTCTAGCCCAAAGATCCCACATGGTGATCCACCCATCATTGGGATTTTCGTGGGAGATGTTGATAACGGATGGGTACTCTTGGGTTCTTAGTCTCTAGATACCGTTACAAAAACCGAAGATTCCCTGAGTCCATGTGGAAGCTCCATTTTTTAAGATGTTTTCTTAAATCAGATTGGCAATGACTTCTCCTACTAAGGAAATGTTACATATATCATGCCCTTGTAGTGCCTCCAAGAGGATGAATGGGGAGTCAAGGTTATCCAACAATAGAGGAACATCGTGAAGGATACCAAATCCATAAAGTGGAAAATGTACGAATAATGAATAGGAAAAGAGCTTTGGCATCATGAAATCCATTAAGAAGATTTCATGATGAATAATGTAGGTTCAAATATGATACCCATTATTCCCCACCATGGTATCCCTTGTCTTCATAGAATTTATCATAGCCTATGAAGCAACCATTTTAGCCAACATAGGAAGATCTAGAAGCCGATGAAAAGTCAGTCCAATAATGATAGACATATTTAGGGTACAAAGGAGAAGCTAAAAGACTTAAAATATGTTCACATATATCTCAACATACTATTTCCTGTAATGGTATATGGGAGCCACATCCCATGTACTGTATAGTGTGATGAGGTGTCATATGACATATGACCACTGTGCAGGCAAAAATCCCCACCTAATATAGTGGTACGAAGACGAATTTCACCATATAAAGCCATGTTACATGATCCATCCATGAGGGGTTGTCCCAAAGATCATTTCTCAGTGAACAGAAAGGTTCATCGAAGGGGGATCGTGAACCAAGACCTTGATTATGATTATTTTAAAAAGTTTCAAATTAATGTTTCTGTTCATATTATTAGTTCTTAATGTTTCGTTAGCAAATTTATGCTTGGTATGCTGACACACTAGCCACATTGTGTTCTCCTATCTGGAATCTAGTTTATAGTATTAAAATTACATAATTATGTTCATGAAAACCAAAAAAATAGTGTGTGGATAGATAAATGGAGAAATGATCAGTTCACGGTCTGTACGAAGCATTTCGTGAATAGGAATTTCGCATGGAGCCAAGTATAAAAAAGCAGAGGATGCTGGGGAAGTTAGGAAAACATTTGTCCATAGGAAACGATAAAGGACCAATTACATGGTCCCTTATATATATGTTTGGTATCCTCCTACCAGACCTATCTATTCTTCCATGAAATAATTTTGATCCAGACTTCATCTAAATTGGAATGGACCCCTTTTCATTCCAAACGGACCCCATTCATATGGGGGGATTTTTTGGGTACTAAAAATTCCTCCACGGTATGAAAATACCACCACAATCGCTTTACAAAAGAATGAATGTACTCCTACATGTCTAGTAAGGTGATTGGACTCAAATAAGGTTTCACATTTTAGATAAAATATGAAGGAGTTCTAGATTTCATAAAATTTCTAGAGGTCCATGTACTATCACCAAGAAATTTATGCATTCATCCAGGATTGCGAACCACTAGGTAAATAGAAATATCTGTGAGACACTAGCCCCAAAGCAATGGCCATCGAACCAAAAAGACCATGAACCGTTTCACTGATGGAATCATACGTGCAAAATCCATCCATGTACCATCCCACGAACAAATGAGTTCGAAGAAAAATAAAATGGGCAAGGGTCTTCAAATCGTTATCAGGAACCAAGGCCTACGCAAACCCTAGATTGACTAAGTCTTCCATGGGTTAGGAAGTCTCCTCACCTGCCTCTGCAAAATGGTTTCATGTGCCCAATTGACACAAATTCTCTAATACTCTATAAAAGGATCACATGAGGAGGACATTAGGGGGTGAAGAAATTTTTAATTCTACTCAGATGTTGGAAGAGAGTTTGGAGAAGATTCCAGCTTTAGTCTTGATTCATCAGAGAAGCCAGAATTGTGAACCACTTTCTCTGAAGGTACAGTGCTCCGAAAAACCCTAAAAATGGTAATTGAATAATTATAACTGAACCGTGAACCTAACTGGTTAACTGAAAACCACATACATACCACAGATGAACTCCCAGTGAACAATAATTCACCAAATCTCTTTTAATACGGTGCCCTGTATAGTGTATCACTATGCATATTGAACCTCGTGCCACGTACTGGTTCAGTACATGGATGGAACCCAATGTAGCAAGATGGGACACATAATAATATGGTACATAGTGATCCATACCCATGCATCAGTACCACATCGGTACACTGACAACCCCTCTCCTGAAATTCCACAACGATATGCAAAGACTCCCCCGCCACATAGGAAACCAGCACGCGGAATGGGGTGTTTTCGTATATTATTTTATTTGGTTCCAACATCACCCCTACATTACTGTCCAGTCCTCCATTATACCTCTGTGAACCAATAATCAGATATCTAGGAAAATCCTCCTTCAAAGTCATCAAACCTGTATGATCATGCTATCAGGTGCATCATCACACCCCATTGAGTTTACATACCCATGGTAAGTAGAGTCACGAAGGATCTCCCCACAACATTTAGGGAATCATGAATGCATGTGGGTATACATTCCCATGGTAGCATAGAGTCCAACCTTGAGATGTAGACACGAATTTACCCATTCTATGGATTCAAAGTTATCACTTTCATTTCCATTCATTGTGGAATATTGATCCATTGAATGAGTTATGTTCACTCCCCCTTTTGACAAGGACAAGACTCCTCCCATTCCCACAACGTATTCTGGGGCCCTCCCACTGAGGCGAGTCCCCAATTTTTCTTGGTTGTTACACTTGAATTTCAATGTCATCACACATTGAAAGGTTCATCGTAATGTAACATCGCCCACAGTTACCCCAGACACTTCCTCCCTGGTCTCTCCCTCTCCCACTATCAATTGAGGAAGCATTTTCATTGTTTAATCATTCTCATCATCTTGTTTATCACATCCAGCATGACCAACATGGGAACGTAGGTTTTTTACTATTATAACATACACACAAATTTGAACTATGAGAACTCTGATTACTGATCAAACCAGTATATGTAGGATGCCTACCTGAAGGCTTGATCTCAAAAGGGTTCCCATCACAAAGGGTTCACACAATCATGTTATCTTCAATGGGTAACATCCATGAGTAAGCCCCATGTCATCTGAACTATGACAACCCTGATTCCTGACCAAACCAGGATACATAGGTCACCAACCTAAAGTCCTGATCTCGAAAGGGTGTCTATTTAAAAGATTGCACACAACCATGCCCCCTCATACTGGAAACATCCATAAGTGAGTGCCAACCAATCTGAGTTGTGTAATCTCTGATTCATATCAATGCCTGATACGTAGGACACCTACTCGAAGGCCCATGATCAAGCGGTTCCCTCCCATTAGGTTTCCACCAAATCATGTCTATTTAAATGGAAAACTTCTATGCATAATCCCCAACAAATACGAATTGTGTGGGTTCTAATTACCCTCTCAATGATACATAAGAATACAATCTTATGTGTCCTGTCCAAACATCAAGTCACATTCCACCCCCTTGGATAATGATAAACACAAAAGAACATTATTGTATGGACCATGTAAGAAGTACCTCCCTATCATCAAATATATGCATACCTACGACAATATTGAAAATAAAGGGTAGCATGTGGAAACCCTATTCAAGAATGAACTATCGATTCAAGAACATATGAACATGACATAAATCTATAAGAGTGTCCCGAAACAGGAAAAAAATACTCCACCAAAAGGGTGCGGTGAGCCAGACCTCCCATCCTCTCAACAAATAGAGTTCTCTAGTGTAGTTGGATGAACAATCTATCCATGATCACCTTATATTGGATAGAAGGGCCAGGAATCAGGGATACCATGGATGTTGGCTATTTCTAGATCCATGAATAAACCCATTGAAGACCATCTGAGAAAGTTATATCCAAGGAGGACCGATTAGACTAGTACATCACCCCATGAAATCTCCCACTGAAATAATCATATTGTGGAACCTCCTTCACAATGAGAAAGTGATGAATTGCCTTGTCCATGATTCCATAATCCAACCTCCCTTTAGGTGATTATGATGCCAAACAGGTCAAAACAAAATAAATGGTGTACTTGAAAGGAAACCATATCTGAAAAAATGGTTGGGTGGAGATCCTCATCGAAGCATATCACCATCATTTGAAGCACTCCATCATAAAGGTGGAACATATTTAAATTCTATTCATTGAGGCTTCTTTCATTTATTTTATGAATTGTGTTGTGATTTATTTGGTTTGGGAATTATTGGATGGTTGTTTCATTATCAGAGGAAAATAATCCCATAATTGAAATGAAACCCTTGTAATTTATTTCCTTTCAATTGGATCTTGTGTATGTTACTTAAGGCCATGTTGAATTACCTTTCCTTCTCAATCTAATGAGAAGATGATGGATTTAACCTAAGGTACTAGTTTTGGTCCTTCCAATAATATTGGTGGGTGATCATTAGTTATTTCTATATAAAAGATTAAATTCCATCTTGTTTTTTTCTAGCATATGGTTAGAAAGAAATGATTTGGATTTTGATGAAAAAATATTTAGAGAATAAAACCATGTACTAATCATTTTAAGTTGAACTTCTTCTTAATGGGGAGTTTGGTACATAAGTGTTTTAGATAAAATTAATGTTTTTGGAATCTCATTGTCATGGGTTTTCCCAACAAGATGAAAATGTAATGAAATATATAAATGAAATTAATCTCGAATTTTATATCACATTTTTCAGTAATGATTAGATGTACTTTTTTGACTTATGAAAATGATGAAATTGTTTTCTCAAATGAATGACTTTGAAAAAGAGCATCATTGTGGTTTTATAAATATTTATTTTTTTAAAAAGAAATTAAAATTTATCAAAAAATTTTGAACATGGGAAAATATGATTTTGTAAAACATTTTTCTGATAATAAGTTGTGATAAACATTGAAAATGTAAAGCATTTATTTGATAGAGAATTTGGCTTATGTTTTTTTGTTTCTAGAATATAGAATACAATAGGCGTCTTAAGAATAAACAAAATGAATTCATTGAGAATTAATTTTCATTAGAGCCACATGTGAACCAATAGTTGGATTAGAGTATTTTCCAAAAATTTCATGTCGTGGATAGGAATAATAGGATGGATGGTCCAATATAAGTTGATCATTTCATCTAATTCCAAAAGTAGAATCCATCCATCTTTTAGGGTGATTCTGAAATAGAAAAGGTAGTGGTGTGGCTTAAGAGGTTAATTCATATAATTAATTTCATCACCACAACGACAGA
The DNA here is from genome assembly GCA_963277665.1 of Viscum album. NCBI lineage: Eukaryota > Viridiplantae > Streptophyta > Magnoliopsida > Santalales > Viscaceae > Viscum > Viscum album. The sequence continues at coordinate 387,076,102 of OY728142.1, read as the reverse complement.
GTTTAAATTCATCCAAGAATCATATATTCTGGAGGATGTTTTTATGACAATGATGGGTTATTGTAGTTTAGGATAAATTGGAAAATGTTTTTCCATCTAAGGAATTTGAGGAAATTTTTAACAATCAATTATATCATCATAAATTCATAATTTATTGAAATAATGACTTAATTAGATTGATGTAATAAAATATTATTTTTTTGGAGTATGCTGCTAAATTAGTGATTTTTTTTGTGATTTTCATTTGAAGTTTCTTTGATTGAATCCCGATTGGGTCACATCTTTGATTCCATGATGAGATAGGTTATTTTCTCAACGATTTATGTGTTGTGTATAATGGATTATATAGATATTGTCAATAGAGAGATTGTAGATGAAAGTTGAATCTCAAGATCTAAGGGATGAATAAGTATGTCGATACTAATGAAAATGGTTGGAAAACTAATTCATAGATTGAGTGGAAGATGGATTACAATTTCCATCGAGAGAGTATGAATTAGAATCAAATGGATGGATCAAAGATTCTTCTTCCAAAATAAATTATTCATCCTATATGTCTTCAATGTTTATCATTCAATGACATGAAGCACCAGTGTACAACACCACAAATAGTATTCCATAATTAAAATAATATGGGCCTTATTATGCAGTATTTTTGTTCTGAAACAACATAAGGTGTTCAAGAAACATCTTAGGTGAATTGGGGTTCATATGCGTCTATGGGTTGAGATAATAAGAATAACACTTTTAAGAATAAAAAATATATCCATGGTGATTCAATCAATACCATTACACCTCTACATGTGATATCTCAAATGGGAAATAAAGAGTAAAGTGTGGTGAGTAAATTATTATATGGAGTTGATCAGGTAATTTTGGATGATATGACTATACCATCTATAGTTTGATGTACATTTATGTAGAATTATTCCCCTATGAATGATTTTTTTGATTTTGGTGTATCTCATTCAATTATATCTTCTCGTGTTGTTGATTTTCTAATTTTAAATGTTGAGATTATTCATTCTATGTTGAACCTTTAAAATCCTATTGTTCAATGAGATTACCATTCCATATTTTTGTAGTGAATGTTTTATAACTATTTATGGATATGTTATAAAATGGGATTTCTCTATTATTTAGATGGAATTCTATAAAATAATCCTTTTTGTGGATTTTTTGACTTTTTTAAGGCTCACATCGACTGTTATAAAAAAGGCTAGTTTTACTAGAAATGATGGTGTCATGAATATCTTTCAAAGAGGAAAGAATGTGATGAAATGTGTCATGGGATTTTTGGAACTTGAAGTTTTAATGATATTGTTCCATTTCAAATCATTTCATTAGAATCGATGGAAGTGATTGATAAGAACATTTTTTCATCAATGGTTGATTAGTTTCGGGATGTGATTAATAATAATTTCTCTTAGTTTCCACATATGAGAAAAGTGGATATCAAGATTGATATCCTTATAGGAAATAATTATATTTCTATTCTATCTTATCAAATGGCTCTAGAATAATTGAGGGATACGCAATTATAGTTATTGGATTTTTAAAGAAAATATTCATTCTTACAAACATGTGTCTGTGGGCATCACTAGCCTTGTTTGTCAAAATGGAGAAGGTAATTATTCATCTATGTGTTGAATATCAAATGATTAAAAACTATATGATATAAAATAGGTATAAAAATCCATATATTGAGGATCAATCCTATCAATTTATGGGTTTTGAATGGTTATTTATGATTTACATGCAATCTGGTTATAACATATTGTGTGTTAGGATTGAGGATATTCCAAAGACAACTTTTTGGGATTTGATATTTTTATTATCGATATGGGGTACTTCTTTTCAGTATTATGAATTCACCAATGGTCATTATGGAATTGGTGTATTATATATTTCATCAATATCCATATTCTATTATTATGATGTTTGTGGATGATGTATTAGTCTATTCAATGACAAGGTTTGTGAATGAGAAACTTGTGGAATTTTTATTGAAATAATGAGGGGTGATTCTATGTATTCCAAACTATCAAATATTTATTTTTTTCATTCAAGAGTTATGTTTCCATTGAAATGTAATCATTGTAAAACGTATTCATGTTGATGAAAAAAATATAGAGGTCATATATCTTAGAAATCTCTAATGAATAACTTCAAGAAAAATAGATTCATTGGCCTATCATGTTATTGCTGATTCTTTTTTTGTGACATTTATCTACTAGACTCACCTATGAAATCATCGAAAATGAATAAATTTACATTTTAATGGGATGGGGAATGTTATAACTATATTAAATAGCCTGTGTTTCAACATACATTTTCAGAAATCTTGATTCTTACATAATCCTGAAAATGTTACATTGTGCATTATGGTTCATTTATATTTAGGTTGTATGTGTTCTCATGAAGTAGATCTTGTTGTTTTATATGACTCAAGGTAGTTGTGATTGAATTAGATTAACTATCCAATACATTATTTGGTTCTTGCTATCATAGTCCATTCATTGATTACTATGCATCATTATCTCTTATCTAAAAAATTTACTGTATTTATGGATTATAAAAGCATGAATCACATCTTACCAAAAATTGATTTTAACCTGAGACAATGTATATGTATGAGTTATCTCTTAATGGATTAATTGGAATTTATTTTACACCAGGAAAATTATATTTAGTTGAAGAGACATTCAAGTGAAATTTTTATTCTCTATTTGGAAAAGAAGATTCAGATGAGTGGAATTGGATGTCAAACATGCCAATGCGCACATGGAGTGTGAATATAGAGGTTAAATTTAATCCTATATTCCATTCTAATTTGTTCTTGAATTGGTGGATGTATTTATAGACACATATACATCTGATGTGGAATGTCTGGTTATGAGGTCCAAACTCAATTGTAGGGAGACCATAAAGTGGTGGAAGATGGATGGGATTTTATTTTTATGGTTAATATAATGGATATTCATACCTATGACTTGTCGGGAGAAACATTATCACGCTTACACCCATTCAATATATGGTTTTCATCCTGGTATACAAAATATTTATAATTCATTAAAAGCTCAGTTTTGGTGGATCTCTATGAGAACGATGGTGGTTTATTTTGTAATTAGATGCTTAACATGTCAGAAATTGAAGGAAGACCAGTATAGAATAGTAATTATGTTTGAGTCATTTTATATTTGATTTTTGAAATGGGATATGATAACTACTGACCTTATAATAGTTCTCCCATGAATGATTCATAAACACAATTTCATATGGGTGATATTGGATTTAATAAAACATTTGGACTATTTCATCCCTATTTTTGAATGACATATGATGGATGAATTGAAAATATATATATATGAGAAGTCTAGAAATGATATCTCATAAAATTTTCAATTCTATCAGAAAAAGAAATGACATTTACATCTCATTTCTATAAATCCTTATTGAAATACCTTTAGACTCAGTTGAATATGAGTACGGCCTGTCATCCATATATGGATTGTAAATCTAAATGGATGATATAAAAATTGTAAGACATGTTGTGGGATTTAGTAATGGATTTTTGTGGATTCTTGTAAGATAACGTGTTATTGGTGGAGTTCTCATATAAAAATATTTATCAACCCATGATATATATTTATCATGTTGAAGTATTGTATGGGCACCCTTGTAGCTATCCACTGTATTCTATGGAATCAAATTGGATATAACTGGTTGGTTCGAGCCATATCCAATAAATATAATAAAAGACATAATTGACCAAAAAAATTGATGGATATGGCTCAGAGTCATCAGAATTCATATGTAGATAAATTTCAATGCATATTGTAAATCGAGGTGAGTGATCATGTGTTCTTGAGAAACACTCAATGGCATGGATATCAATGTTTTAGGATGTGTGTCTATTTATCACCTCGATACAAATTTCCTTTTAAGATACATTAATGTGTTGGTGAGGTCATTTATCAGTATGTATTTGCCTCATGGTTTAGTGAGTTGTATAATATTCTCCATGAATCTCAGTTGAGGATGTATCACCTTAATCAAAACCATGTGATCATATGGGAACACATTGTACTACAGTCAGATGCTTCATTTCTGCACCATCCTGTGTGGTTTTTGGATAGTTGAGGGAATGCCTTGAATTAAAAAATCATTATTCTAGTGAGGATTTTATGGAATCATTTTTAGATTAAAGAATAAACATTTGAACATGAGAATGAAATGGATGAGAAATATCTAAAACTCATGCAAGGAAATGATGGTTTTCTACTTTTCATGGTAGGAAAGGACAATGCTGGGGAGAATGTATCCCCTAGTTTCATTTAACTAACATTTATCTTATTTTTTTTAATTATATAATATTTTTGTGTGATGTTTGAGAGGGTTTTGTGGCCTTTTTAAATGTTTTTGGGTATTTTATAAAGTTTTATGGTTGGATCATAATTATTAGAAACCATGAATATTCCATATGAAACTATACATTACGAGATATAGTGATCAAGTTTGGTGCATGGCTAAGAAGCACGGTATAGACAAACCAGGTGAATACCATGAAAACCCCTTGAGAAGTTTTAATATTGTCATTTTCTTGGTTGGAACATGATTTGGAAAACATGTAAGCCTATCGTGGGAATCACCCGATTGAGGCATTATCTGACTCATTGTTTTCCCATGGTTTGTCAAACCATGAGACAAACTATTCATGGTTTAAAATCTATATCCACAAAAATTTGATATAGGTTAATATTAATATTTGATCCTTCATTTTTACCCATTACCAAACCTAAATCGATATTTTCTCCTCCTATAGTTTTTAGTGGTTTCTCCCATCAATTTGGCGGTGACTATAAGGGTTCTATTGGTGCATTGAATATGGATTTTGGAAATAACTGATCTCTCTTAGTGTCTTTTCGTATATTAGCTTCTATCTCAATCTCTCCATCTCTCTCTGTCATTCATAGAAAAAATTAATATGTGTATAGAGATAAGGTAGATGATTTCAAAGATGACGTGATTTTTTTATTTTTTGTTAGGGGAAAATATCTATGATTGGTTTTTGTATATTTGACCATTTTACTAGAGTGTTTTTTGGTGATTTCAATTTTCATCAATTTTTCTAGGGTATGTGGCTTCACTATTGAATCCCCTATTTAATACATGCATGCATGATTTAAATTTGGTTATTTTTATTTAAATTATTTATGGATTTTGTTTGAAAATACTGGTATAAACCTTCTTTGGTGGTGGTTTTTAGTTTTGGTGGAAATTGCTGAATTTTTATTTTAAATGCTTTGTGGTCTTATTTCAAATTTTTTTTAAAAACATATTTTTTTGGTTTAGTTTTAAGAAATGATATTTTGGAATGGTTTTCAATCAATATTTCATTATTTATAATGGTTTGTAACTCTTGGTTTTGGTTTGGTTATGGAATGTTTGGTGCGTATTGAGGTGCATTGGGTGTAACACACAAATCTTCCATAGTATGTTTCTCTTTGAATAATACAATATCTAACGCTATATACATCTTCGTGTTCTATCACACCATGACCAATAAAAATAGCCGTTTAAAAACTAGTTATAAATAGTAATACCTAGTTGTTTTAATTTTAAATTTTGTTTTTCAAAATTGAATTCTTTTTTTGATTCGGAATATCAAAATGAGTAATATTGAATTTTTGGTATTTTTCTGAAAATATTCAATTTTTTATGAATAGTGAAAAACACTAAACTATTTTTTAAAATCGACTTTTTATTTAAATAATTGTTTTTAAAATTTAATTTATTATAATGTCAAAATAGATACATAATACTTATATTATTCCAATGTAATATACTCAAGTAATTTTTTAATAATATTATATATATAAATATTTTTTGAACTTGTTAACGTCTTTTACCCACATTCTAAAAACATTTTCCAATTTTCATAAAACATAATATTACCACATCCATCAATTGAATTTCAAAAATTCCCTAGACACAGTTTTCATCAGTGTGTAAAATTTGGATCAATAAGATGATAATAATTTTTGGGGAATTATAACTTTTGAATTTTATTTACCTTAGGTTAAAATAAATAGTGTAATTAATAGTTAAATTAATATTATAATTATCCCAAAAAATTTCCTAATTCTATTTGATAAGTTTATTTCATTCAAATTCAACCTTAGAACAAAAATATGATCCTTTTTGATCCATAAAGATTAGATTAGAAAATTTAATATATTTTATTTATTGAAGAGTTAAAACTGTTAAATTCAAATTTTATTAACTAAATTTTTTTTGTATAAGGTTATATAGAAGATAAATTTGAATATAAATATTCATTAGAAATATAAAGTGATTTAATACAGCAGACTATTTAATTTTTAATTTTTAGACATTAAATAATTAAATTTATTTTTGACACAATGATGATGTAGTAATTTATTTTTTAATGAATGATTAAGATAATTGATTTTATAAATATTAAAATAAATGTAAAATTGTATCTTTTCACTCCATACACAATCTTTCTTAGAGAATATGAAATTTTAGGGTTGATTCAATGTATTTTTTCTAATTTATCAAGTTGTGATGTCTTTCACAAAAATTGAATATTAAATTGTGTCAAAACACACTTTAAGGAGTTTTTAAAACAAATAATATTTTATTAAATGATATAATATTTCTATAAATATATGATTAATACCCTCGACTAAGTAAAAAGTACAAGTTAAGGGTTAATTTTACAATCTCTTTATTATCCATGTTTTTTTAAACTTTTTGTATCTATTAGGACTTCTTTTTCATCCACATTCGTGTTTCATAAAAATGTATTTCAAAATTTTATTACTATTATCTAGACTATGGGTTTAGTCGTTTATAACATGGTTTTACTTATTATAAAATGTTTTTAGGGGAATCTTTATGTCATTTTCCAAATAATGTACTTTATGACCTTTTCGACTAATTAATGAAATAATTTTTTTAACTTATACCGTGGGTGCGGCTAATTACATCCATTATAACACCTTCTAAGCATTATTTACATGTTTGTATGAATTTTTTCAAAATAAATTTTTATTTTATCATATTGAAACATTTAAATTGTTTCAATGTACGATGATATATTTCTCCCAAATTGATTTTGGATTGATTTCATCTAAGTCAAAATCTATTTTTGGATTTTTTATTTAATTGAAGATAATTTATTATTATACAATATTCCATGTTGTATTGATATTTTTAGGTATGTTTGGTTTTGGATGTGTTATTTGTATTTCATTCATGGTTTATTGTAAAATTATTAACATTTTGTAAGTTAGTTTAATAAGAATGTTTGTGATATGCTTCACCCATTTCAAATGGGGACTGAATTGGAAGTAGTAAGTGATGGTTTGGGCCCTTTAATAGCCCCTCTATGCATTGGTAGGTCTCATTAGTCAAAAAACTGTCATGGAACATGTCCTTGATAATATTTTTATTTGTAGTCTTGGCCTGAGGCCTTGACTATGTGGTTATGATGTCCTGAATTATGAATTCCATCATTGTGGGGTTATCTAATGATATTACAGGCTATTATTCAAGTAGAAGAATATACATGTGAATAAGTAAATGGGATTATTTTATTTATTATTTCCATTTTATGCTTATGTTAATGTTTAAAAGGATTTGTTTTAGTCTCATACATTGCCTTCAATGTTTATGCTTATTTATAATAGTTTCTGCTATATTGTTATCCTTACAGAGAATGTGAGCTCACCCATTTCTTATGTTTTATTTTTTCCATGATGAAAAATAGTATATTAGGACTGAACTATAGGGATATGCTAAGGGATATGAATGTGTCCAAAATAAACATAAATATTTTTTTATTTTCATATTCTAATGTAAAACTAACGTATATATCCAGTACTTCCAAGGTTACTAAACACAAATGTATTTCAAGACTTGATCATTTATAATTATGAAAATGTTATGTAATAATTCACTGAGTCTAGGTATCTAGGGTTAGAGAATTACATTTGGTATCAGAGAAATTTTTGTAAAATCCATTTAAAATAGAGTTAGAAAAACCTCCGATTATAGAACATTATCCAAAGATAGACTTTGAAGATTAAGATAGAATTACATCCAAAAAATGTGGTAATATAGATATTATATGGGGTTTAAAAGAAATACATCTTTTTCTAGATACTACAAGTGGATGTAGTTCTAGCACAGATGTACATAGGAGTCAAAAGTCCGACAACAATTTTCGGGCATGACCTAGGGTATCCTGGTACACGACAACAAGCATTATTGTGCAACTGGTTTGACAATCTAATGGGATATACATATGATAATTAAAATTTTCAATTGAAGACATTATTATTTAATTATTAGTAGATACTTCCTCGAAGAAAGCATTTTTATTCCTATAAATTATATGTATAAATTGTTCAATTTATGTTAAGTATTTTACAAGTTTGGAATTATGCATTGTAATTAATGAACTAATCTTGTGTATTACATTGTATAAAAATGGTGCATAGTGGAATGAATGGAAACTATATCAACACACATAATCTATGTAGGGATTTATCTCCAATTCAATTCAATTATAGTGGAGCTGGTGATGCAGCTGGTAATGAAGAGTTTATAACCATACAGGGAAAACTCACTCATGATATGAATAATAACCATACCCATATGGGGCACCCTGATCCACTACATAGAGGCTCAATTATATACTGCTTCATGAGGAATCCACCACCTGCATTGAAGGGGGATACAAATCCATTTATAGCTGAGTAATGGATATGTTCCTTCGAAAAAAATATTTCACACTTAGGTGAGTAGTGAGAGGGAGAAAAGTTGTCATGACAGTTTATCGCCTCTCAGGAGATTCTGATCGATGGTGGTCATTAAATCAAAACACAGAAGATTACGGATAAGTATAAAATATTGAATGGAGGTTGTTTAATGATCTTTTTATAGAGAAATACATTCCTCGTGAACATCAAAAAGATAAGGAAATGTAATTTCTGAGTGTGAGATAAAAGGGGGATGAGAATGAAGCAATGTATGGGGATAACTTTACAATGATATAAATGCATGTTAAATATTAAATATGTATCCAACATGTAAGATTTATCTATTATTTGATGTGTTAAACCCATTTCATCGATGAACATTAGTCTCACAATACTTCTTATAGTATGAAGATATAGTCTCATGTCCTATCAAGACGAAAAAAATTCTCTAAGTCTTAAATCTCTAATGAAAAGAAAGAGAAGAAGAGATCTGGTGAACACTCTAAAATATGAAATAAGGGGAATAAGGGAAAATTTAAATTTCCATCCTATATTAAATATGGGAAGAAACACCTCGGTACTTTCCTAAAGAGGATGGTAGTTTGGTACAAGTTTGCAGAACAATTCTAACAAGGTAGTGATTGTTAGTGGAAGAATGAGTTCTTCTATGTTCAATGCTAAAATATAAAATAAATGGGCCATTATTAAAATGATTGTCTCATTTTTTAAGAAAACATACATCAGAAAATACCAAGGGAGAATTGACATGCTTATACGGTCAGAACTAATAAGGTTGAAGTGTCGAATGATGTTGTTGCAGGTACATTAATTGTTTCCTCAAAATTATCCAATTCATTATTTGATTCCGGATCATCACAATCTTTCATATCTTCCCAGTTTTCCCAGAAAATTAGATATTTCAAATTTTATTTATTAAGGGATTTGTTAGTGAAAACTCATAATGTAAGTATCATAGAAATAATTTTATATCAATTAGTGATAGTTATGGCATATAAATGTTCTCTATATACTGATATTACTGTCATACCCATGATTTTATTTGATAAAATCCTCTGTATGGATTGGATTTTGGGCTATGATGAAAAATTTTATTTTAAGAAGAAAGAGGTTAAATTTTTTTATGATGATAAGGAAGACCTTATATTTAGAGCATAAACAAAAATATCTAATTTTCATATAAATTTACCCCTAGTAGCTCTAAATAATTCAATTATTTGGAATGAAGGTATTGAAATAACTATATGTGAGGAAATTAATGTTAAAATATATCATGTACCTATTATGAAAAAATATGATTATGTGTTTCTCGAGGATTTAATGGGACATCCTCCAAATTGGAAAATTGAGATTTCATTGAATTAATTCCTAGTTCAGGTATTATATTGAAGACCACTTATAGAATGTCCACATTGAAATTATTGAATCTAAAGAATCAATTAGTGGAATTTAGTAATAAAGGATTTATTCAACCTAGTATTTCTCCATGGGGATCCCTTATTTTTTTGTTAAGAAGATTGATGGATCTATTAGGTAATGAATTGAAAATAGGGAGATCAATTCTATAATAATAAAAAACAAGTATCCCTTAACTCACAATGATAATTTATTAAATAAACTTCATGGGGATCAATATTTTTCAATGATTGACCTTTGATCTAGATATCATCAGTTGTGCGAGACGAACGAAGACATACCCAGGACAATATTTCGAATGAGTTATGGGCATTACGAGTTAACAATAATGCCTTTTGGACTGACTAATGCACCCCTTGTTTTCAGGAACCTAATAAATAGAGTTTCCAAGGAACATATTTATGACATTATGGTGGTATCTATTTATGATATATTGGTATACTCTAAAAGATATTAAGATCATGAAAATCACTTGCAAACTATTATCCAAACTCTTAAAATAGATGAATTATTTGGAAAGTTTATCATGTGTGAATTCTAGATTCAGGAGTTTTATTTTCTTGTTAATTTTGTCACTATGGATGGAATAATTTTAGATCCTTCATATAAAATGAAAATCCAAGAATCGACAGCATCGACGAGTATAACTGTGGTGCTTAGTTTTATTGGTTTAACATGTTACTATCAGTGTTTCGTCCATAATTTTGCTTGATTGGCTAACCCATTAACCACACTAAAAAAAGTGATTAAATTTGTTTGGAAAAAAGAGTTTGAATAATGATTTGATGAATTGAAGTGAATATTATTCAATGATCCTATCATTACCCAACAATCAGGGAATGATGGGTTTGTTATTTATAGTGATGCTTCGAATAAAGGACTTGGTTGTGTCCATATGACGAATGATAGAATTATTGAATATGCATCATGACAACTAAAAATTCATGACAAAAAATATCCCACTCAGGATTTTGAGTTAGTAGCTACAATATTTTCTCTGATGATATAGAGACACTATACCTATGGTAAAAAGTGTGAGATATATACTGATCAAAAGAGTTTCAAGTGTAATTAATAATAGAAAGAACCCAACATGAGGCAATGGTGATGGCTCTAACTACTCAAATATTATAATTTCACAATAAACTACCTTATGTAGAAGGAAAATAAGGTGGTTGATGCTTTGAGAAGAAAGGATCATGGAGTTCTGAACAAGATGAGATTTGAAAGGGATCTTCTATTCAAGGAAATAGTAAATATGGATATGGGAATAATCATGGAAGGTGAAACATCAATACTTTTATGAAAATATTTCTAAAACATATTTACTAGAAAGGATAAAACATTCTCAGACTAATGATGAGGGGTTTTAAAATAAAATTATTGCTTTTAATGATGGGATATTGGTTAACAAATATATATAAATATGGAATTTTTAAATTTGGGAAGAGGATTTGTGTTCCCGATATACCTGATATGAAAGGGGAATTATTTTATGAATCTATGTAATGACTTGGAAATTTCATGTAATTATTTTTTATTAAATGGGAATTTTTTCATGACTATGAAATCTTGCAGCGCATGATTCCGAGTCCCATAGTTCTCAAAATGATCCGTCAATGTATTGTTTAACATTAATTAGTGGGTGTAAGCAGTTTTCCTAAAAATGAGGAATAACTCTTAAATGGTTACTCATATCAGAAATACATGGCCCCTGTTGCACATATGATAGAGGCTTTACCCTAGGCGTGACTTAGGTTTAGTTGGTGCGGGCCTCATGTGAGAAAACCTAAAAATGGCATAACCATACATAAAATAATTAAATAAAATATTTTATTTTTCAAATGCTTATAACTGAAAAACGGTAGCTTGGATCGAAAATATGAGACCACCATTATACTCATGATATAATTATTTTTATAAACAGATACTAAATTCTTCTAATGTAGGCCACCGGTGAATGTTAGTTTTTGGCCACAAATAAAATAATTAGGTGACAATTATTTTATTTTAAAACCCATAACGTTTAAATGGTAACTCGGATTAGAAATCCAAGAGTACCATTGGGTTCGCTAGGGTGTGATTCACTTAGGAGGAGCCTAACCTCAACTGGCGTGGGTTGAGGATGACTGTTAATATTTTTCCAAACATTTTTTCAGGTACATTCAGTAAAGGCACCAGCTGCATTTTGTACCTTTTGAAATGGTGCTTGGAATTGAAATATGAGCACACCGTTGAACTCGCAACACCGATATTAAGACCTCGACCACAGTTGGTCAAGGGTGAATGTTAGTTTTTTTTCATGGAAATCTATATAAAATAAAATACAACTTTTTATTTTATTTTAAACCTCACAATTGAATGCTTGGAGGTGGGGACCGCCTGAGCTAGAAAAATCCCATTTGTGAATTCATGGTGGTGGGGACCACCCAAACACCTCTTTAATATGGGTATGTCCCTTGGGAAACCTGCCATTAAACTGTGCCAATAGAAATTAAATGGATTAACTTTCAAATACTATGTTACAATGTTGTTGTAATTTATGATGGTTCCAATTAAATGAACCTTCATATATTCCACGATCATTACATACCCTCACCCTCTTCTTTTTATATGAAGCTTTGGAGGATTATTTTTCATTGCATCACCAAGTGACGATTCTCTGGTAATGTGTCGCGACGCCAGACTAATGGATGACAGAGCCTGTTTTGGAGAGTGGTGGTGATCGACACTGAATCCCCAAACGAGGATCAATGATCAAGCAATGTCGGTGGAGGATATTGCGGGAATAATGAACACCAAACCACTTCGTCAATAACAGGATTTTCTCCGATGTTCATGGTAGGGGTTATTTTGTTTTAGTGTTTTTTTATTTCTTCTTCTCCAATCATGAATTCATACAATGCACGCGGGTCAATCGACTAAAGGGTTGTCCCGCGATTTGACCGTCTTTGCAGGAGGTTTTTGTGGTGTATCTTGTTGGGTGTCTTGTTGATTTGTACCCCCCTTATCCCGTTCATGACATCCTTATTGAATTAATAATGTATATGTCCCTTGCTTCCATTCTAACGCGAAGGGTGCAGGACAAATGAACATGGCCCAACCACTCTGTAAACTTTATGGTTTTGATGTGTTCTTCATGAAAGAGGAGTACAGAGACCAGTGCTAGCAATTGGAACTAGTGGGACTGGAGATTGGCGGTCGACACCATGGTCGGCCATGAAGAATGTGGCTTGTGTCATCAGATAAGGGTCGTAGACCGTCGGCTACGGCGAAGCAAGGGAAATGGATAGCATCGGGCGAACACGTGAAGGGGATGAGGTGCACGTCTGCACCACCCGGTAGAGAAGAACTATGGTCCTGTGACATGATGGTGATCAAAGTGGGGACAACACACTGTCGTCCTCTAATGATGGGGCGGCACGTGACCGCGTCATGCAGATGATCGGCTGGCCTTCCAGAAAATCGGGGGTGACCAAGCGGGAAGCCCTAGTATACCAAACCACAAGCCACCGCACCATAGGATTCCCAGTGGGCCGGGTCCGATCCAAACTGGTTCAGGTCGGCCCAGGCTAGGTCAGACCTAACGCAGACCTACTTCAACCCTTTTCACTCTTTCGGAGATATCCTAATCTACGGGAGTCTGTTTGACAAACCATTAGTGGTGCCAGAAACCTTGGAGTGAGGAAATTTTTTTTGTATACCCTATATAATATTTGGTTAAAGATGGGGTATGACTAGGTTGGATCGATTACAAATCCAACCGGGCCCTCGTGACTAAAAGGCCATTAACTTACAGACCGGGCGTCCGATTGATGGACTGTCTATCACGCCGAGACCCCTTTTACGTTTTGGTACTTTGGGATACTTCTTCATGAGACATTGTGGTAGTAGAAGTATCCACCTGTGACTTGAGGAGAATATCCTCCCAGAATCATGAGATCTTAGTGCGGGAACCCTATAGCTGGCTATAACATGATAAAGGGTTATTTCATGGGACTCTGCTTGAGGATCACACATGGATCTGCTCTAGGAATCCATGTGGGACTACTCTAGGATCTTGTATGTGTCTGTTGTACTAGGATCCTTTGTGTTTATGATGATGTACTAGAATCATGTGTGTGTCTACTGTACTAGGATCCAATGTGGGTCTGATGATGTACTAGGATCATGTGTGGGTATGATGATTTAAGATCCTACGTGGGTCTTCCTCTTAACAGAGTATGATGATTCAGAAATTACATCTAATCATATGTACTTCAGTACATAAGTTATACCTGTTGTGAGTTAATTCCTTACCTTCATGGTGATTCTGTTGTGGTATTCTTCTGCATGGCGTACATGTGTGGTGCTTTCCTTTGTGATGATACCTTGGTTGTATTCTTCTGTGTGACGTACCTGTGTGGTACTTACCTTCGTGGTGATACCTTTTTGGTATTCTTTTATGTGGCATACCTATGTGGTACTTTCCATAGTGTTGATTCCTTGGTGGTATTTCACTGTGTGTTGTTCCTGTGTGGTACTTACCTTCGTGGTGATACCTTTTTGGTATTCTTTTGTGTGGTGTACCTATGTGGTACAATCTTTCATGGTGATTCCTTGGTGGTATTCTTCTATGTGTCCTACCTGTGTGGTAATAATTTCATGGTGATAACATTTTGGTATTCTAACGCGTGGCGTACCTGGGAGGTACTTTCTTCATGGTGAAACCCTTGTGGTATTCTTCGATGTGGCGTTACCTTTGTGGTAATTACCTTTGTGGTGTTTCCTTTGTGGTATTCCTTCCTTTGTAGAACAGTTGAACCTTGAGCTAGGGATTTGGGCCTTGTGTTTCCTCATGAATGAGATGGGTATACTTCATAACTTACTTATATGAATAGTCATATACCTAGGTAGGTATGACAGTTTTTTTATTGTATTGTGGTTTATACTTTGGGGATTTGGAGAGACCTTTGGGGGTCTCGATGTCCCTACTGAGTATCATTATACTCACACCAACACAGGCTATGCCCGAACCATGTTGTGTTTGGTGCAGATGATAGCAATCACTGAATAAAGATGAGGGTACTGGGACTAGAGGTATCTCGGAGGTGGACCATAGACGAGGCGTTCAATAGTGATGACCGTTTGGGAGCTATACCTACCCTTCAGGTAGGATCCATGGTGGGTGTTCACATGAGTCGTTCAGTTTATATGTACACTCCAGTTTTCATGTACATTCTAGTTGGGCTAGTATTCTGGCCCCTTTTACATACTGTACACACTATTTTTACTATTCAGTTTACTTGTGTTTGTATCGTGTTGTGTACTTGCTTGCATGAGTTACAGGTTAAAAAGGGAATGCCTTCCCAGTTTTAGGGAATATGACTTCGGTGCAAGTCGCCAGCCCCAGGCCTATGGATGACAGATTTTGGGTAGTCATGGCACGAGCCCTGAGGGATAGGTCATGAAAAATTGGTATCAGAGGAATCAGTTCTACCATAGAACATTGGACTCTAATCCTTTTAACTGTAATAATGTTATGTGTAGTGAGTTTGGTTATCAGTATAGGAAATCCAATGTTGGTGCGGCTACCCATGTATCCATACACCAGGAACCTGACTTCAGATTTCGGACTTAGTGCATGAAAACACTAATTACGTGTGTATTTTGGAAATTTTTCTTGTGTTTTCATGATTCACCTCACCATTTATAACAAAATGGCTATGTTGCATCCATTTCGTATCAGGATGCCGCTTCATAGACACCCATATAGGATTTTTGAGGTAGTAAACGATGATGTTCCACTGAGCGATGAGGCTCCATTGCAGGGCCCTCTTACTATGTTGGCATCTTCGGGTGTGTACCAGCAGCACCAACTCATGATAGGAAGCATATACCTCTATTCGTACTAGCGGACGGTGCATGCTGACTGAGCATGTTGCGTGAGTTCCAGCAGCATAGGCTTCTGAGGTATCGAGGTGAGACGGTTTCCCACGCAGTAGAGGGCTGGCTGGAGATGGTTTCTAGAGTTTTCCACATAGTTGAGACACTATTATAGAATATGGTGATCATAGCTATAAGACTTTTTCATTGAGTGACCATGAAGATGGTCCACATAGTTATCAGGCTTTGGTATGTTGACCATTACCCGAGACAGTACCTACGGGATGTGTATCAGATATATCACTACTCATTGGTCAGCAGTTACGACCAGCAATATCGGTAGAGGACACTTATTGTCTTAGTGGATTACACGTGATTCAGCATCAGATACCCCCATAGGATTCTATGTGAGCCCAACTCACAGGTGATTGAGGACTGGCATGAGGAGGTGGCTGAGTGTCCTTTAGAGCTTTTACAACTTGGCAGGATGACATGTCGGTACCTCAGTATTCATCGAGGCATACCGATCATTCTGGGTACTCAATGAATACGATATGATCAATGCTTTAGGTCTCAGACATTCAAGCACAATGTGTTTAAGGACGTCCAATACATCACTACCCCTTTTTTGATACGTACTTATGTTGGTGTGCTAGAGAGTACATTTTTGGTTGAATGTTGTCTGGCTGGGCAGATATAACTAGTGAATGATAGTAGTTGGAAAACTGGAAACTGGTGCCAGTCTCAAGGACTTGGGCCTATAACGATCTTTTGGGAAGAATAATTGTTAAGTATAGATGAATCATCAAGGCTGAAGACAAGGAAGCATATCTTGGGGAGCATCATGAGGTGGTGTATATTTTCACATATTAAAACCACCCCCTTTGTGGTCCCCACTAGGCTCAGGGAGCTAGAGGGAAGGAGAAGGGAGTAGCCACATGCAGTCAAGTAGTGTGTCCCAAGGACACTATGAATGATTAGAGGTACGGTTTATGTCTACTACTACCTACCATATCAATAGACATTGGTACCAATAATTACTTCGGTCAAAAAAGCTTGTCCAAGACCTAGTGTTTGCAGTTAAATCGTTGACTTGACCCTCATGTATGAAGATACCTTTGGGAGGAGACTTTATTACCACACTTACACTGACGGTGTGATCTGACACTTGAGGTGAGAGTTTTGGTTGGAACCTCTTGGAGGTAGTGTTGAGTCCTTACAACGACGTTAGTTTTTGTATAGACTGGTCATCCACAGTTCCTACTCATATTGACTGTATTAGGAAAAAGGATGTGGTTTCTATACAATGTTGGAGTGGGGTTTTCCTTGGTTAACAAAAAAGAAACCCATGCAGCATAGGATAAAATCTTGCTAGGAGGGTGGTCCTCGCTGTTGTTGATTGAAGGTTTATGCATCCTAAATTAATTACACATTCTTAGAACGATTGTATAGCTTAAGTTCGGGGTCGATCCATAGGGAAATGTGGCGTGCATGAATTCAATTGAGTTAATACTTAACTAGGTGAAGTATGCAGTATTTAGAATCGATTGGGTTGATTTTGGGTTTTGACTAAAACTAAATTGATTTACATTGAAGAAATGGATACAGTTTGAAAGAAAACAAGGGGTAAATTTTAAGATCTTTTAAAATGGGAGGAAAAAACGTGTCGGGTCTGTGGTGATTAAGGAGGTTATATGTAAATTTTTTAAATGGTTGTGTTGTTCATAATAATTCAATCATTCTGGATTTCATTTTGTTACATGATTTCCTTGGTCCGGTTCCTCTTGTTTGGAATTAGAGCAGTTGACTCCTTGGTCCAGTAGTCAGTGTTCTTAATTCTTTATTAAGTTCAGTCCATTATTTGAATCGGTGAAATCCTTCCAATGATCATGGATGTTTTCACCGTTACTTTTCCTTTGTATCGCTGAGAATTCTTCCCTTGGTCCAGGTCAGAATTATCAGTTTTATTTAGCAGTAGATTAAGAAGAGTAAGATGAATTACAACGATAAAACACAACTATATAAAACAACATAAAAATTACGATCCCTTCATCCACAGACCCAACACGAAAGGTTTATTTACACATAGAATGTGGAGGAGAAACTACACACGTGATACCTGACAGATTCATCATGTAAGCATTGAGGTAGGGTGTCAGAAGGTGGAGTAGTGGATCTACGACACCACAGTGGCTCGGGAATGGTACCAACAGAGCTTCTTCTCTCCTCAAAAGTTTTCGAACTCCAAAATCTGTTGGCCATGGCCTCTTTTTATAGAAAAATAAAGTACACAGCATGTATAGAAAGTACACGCCATGTACTTTTTGTCAACGCGTTTTGGCGCCAATTTCTCCGCTGGCAGGTGGCCAAACATGCCATCTTTGACTTTTGAACACGGCGCCGCCTACAAGTTGAGTGTACACGGTGTGTAACGCCACCATACCCGACGTGTAGTATCAATTGTTTGGCCACCTTCCCCTTCTATAATATCAGCCACGACGTGTAACACCACCCCACATGGCGTGTATCTATTCCTGGTGACATGGGCATGCACTCCCTGCTTTGGTCCGTGTCCTTTTCTGTATCTACATGGCCTGTATAAAAGTACACGCCGTGTAGTTTCAAAATTTTCACAAACTTCCCTTGATCCGTGTATTTAGCTAAAAACCTCCTAAAAGTAAACAGATTCACAAAAATCATAGAATATGTTCATAAAATAACAGATATTTTCTAAAAACATGTTTTTCTTGTCAATTATATATGTCGAAATGTATACACAATTCGGGTGCATCAAATTCCCCCACAGTTAGTCATTTGGTTTCCCTCAAGAAAAATCTCAACATCTAATTAAGAGATCATGTACATCAAATGGAAGGAGTTTAATTAATCAAATGAATAACTGATAAAGTTTCTGAGGAAGAATTCTAAATGGTAAAACCAATTCAATTCATAAGATATCAAAATCATGCCTCATATATAATGCAATTAACTACTCTCATCTTCTTTCAACACATTTTTCATCCTTTCAAAAATAAGCATGTCATTTGATGATTTACCTTTCGAGTCGAAGTCACACTCCACACTCAAGATATTTTTAATCAGATTTATGCTCAATCTAAGGTATATACACTCTACCCATAGGTTTTCAAGATATGTTATTCTCTACTTTAGAAAAATTGAATTACAAAAATCATGAGGGCTTTATCAATAAGGTTCAGATGTTTCTGTGGCTAAGGGTTGGTAGGTTCAGATGTGAAAATAAATTCTGAGGCTTGAAAAAGGAAAGCTAATTCCTTTAAAAAATTGCATGATATTCAAAGTAAAAAGTACGGAAAATACATCCTTCAAAAGCTCAGCAAAATGATTTTTTAATTGTCATCATCTTCCTTAGGAATGTAGGGTTCATGGGAAAATAAGCATAAGGTCCCCTTGTTGTTTGTTTGTTATTTTTGTTTTTTTACAATGATAAAACAGAAGGGAAACCCTTATGAATACAATGCGTAGATGTTTGGTACCCATTCATCCCCAAATAATCAAGAGGCACTCCCCCACACTTTATTTCATGGTTGTACAAAAAAATATGCCATGCATTGCCAACTCCCTCTTTAAATATTAAATGAATAATCATGCACAGTTTAAATGGAAAGATGGTAGGAAGGGAAATAGGCTTGCAATGTGGATTCCTATAATGGTTGTTCATGGATTCTATGGGTTTAACGAAGATTAAATGTAGGGTAGGTCTCAAGATAAAGGGGTTGAAACTATCAAATTCCTCAATCATGTTAAAGTAATTAAAAAATTTATCCATGTTTCGAAAAGAAAAACTTGCAAATCCTGGTAGTGATGTGTATCCTAAGAATCTCTCCGGAAAGATGGTATTAGAAAAGAAATACGAAAAATGGTTTAGAATACCTCTCAGGAGTGGAAAAATAATAATTAGACAATCAGTTCATGACATGCAGATAAATGATTAGCCTAATTAATGTAATTTAATCAAGGATGAAAGGTTGCAATTTATACTATATGAGAAATCATTTTAAAATAATTAATAACTAAAATAATAATGCAACATTTCCAAAAGTTCCTAATGATAACTCTAGCATTTATAAGATTGATTAACCAAAATTGCGTTACATTTTCAAATATAGAGTCTAATAATGATGTCTCCTATGTTAGTTTAAGGGAAAAGACTAAGGTGAAGGAAATAGATGCTCCCCCACTTTTAATACTGCACATGGTCCACCAAGTGCAATACAAAGGTAAAGGGTGGTCAATGGGGAGAAATGGGGGGAAATGAGGGAATGTAGTGGAAGAAGTAAATCCAAAAAGAAAGAAAATAGAAATGGAAAAATACTCCCCTTGTGAAAAAGTGATGCCCAAGGTGCTCCATGATACCTGTGACTGGCTAGGAAAAAGAAAACTGCCAACAAGCACAACATCACAGCAAAGAAAATGACAGAAGAGATATATAAGATAAAGAAAAATGTCACTATCATGGGGTCGCGTTAGGGGAGGCATCATCATGTACAGAATCGGACGACAAAGATGGATCAGGTGGCGTGGACGTGGGAGGCTCTAACACTGCATCGGGAAGGGGAGCTAATTAAGTAGGAGCTGTAGGTGCTGGACTCGGCGAAGATATCTCAATAGTAGGCCTGGGCCCGGCAGAATTGGTAGCAGCAGGGCTCCCCGTAGGCAGCAGAATGGAACTAGTGGCTGGCGTAGGAGATGGGGGAGCCACAGCAGAAGGGCCAGGAATGGAGGCAGATGCTAGTGGATGAGGCAGTGGAACACCAAGATGCTGAGCAATATGGACAAACAGATGCTCCATCTAGTCCTGGCGGCCGTCCATACAAATCAAATAGCGCGTAATGGTGTCCTGGCGGCTGATGATATGAACTATCATCTGCTCCATCATGGCTAGGTAGAGGGAAAGAGCCGGATCGACCGACGGTATGAGGGTAGGTGGGATAGGGGATGGGACAAAAGAAGGACGGTTAGAAGAAGTGGGGTCAGTATGAGGTGGGTAAGGTGGAGAAGCTGGAGGGTGTGGGGAAAGAGGAGCGGGGTCAGCAGCTGGGGCAAGGTCAGCAGCTGGGGCAGGGGGGTAAGCAGGTGGTGGGGCTCAAGCCTGAGCAAGGATGTAGGCACCCCCTGCTTACGTACAAATCCCATGTGAATGAGCATGAGGAAGTCCATCCACTAGGGTGAACCTATCAAATCATGAGGCAATGAGGGCTCGAATACCCCTAAGTTGTGGGAAAGACAGGTGGTGTAAAACCCACCATTCAGGTTGCCCTGACGGTTGGTAAACATGGCATGGAAATAGGTGGCGGTAAGATAGGGGTGGTCTGGGTAGGTGTGTCAGATGACATAGGTAATAAGCTCCATGTCACGGCCGGTCACGACCCCCATATCCTCATGGCGGGGGAATAGGATGGCGCTGAAGCACCAGTGGGTGAAGCGAAGGATGAGGTTGGCTATAAGAGTGCTCTTCTGAGAAGTGGGGGAGTACCAGTGGTCAGGCCCAACGATCTCCCGCCACATGGAAACAAGGTCAGAGCACTTAGGCCGGGTCAAGTCAGAAATGGGGGGTGGGGTGATAGGATGGGGGCAGAAACCGCATCCTCAGCCAAACTCCATCATTGTCCGAGAAAAACGTCGGCCACCTAGCCGAAATCGAACTACTGGCACCGCATCGCCAGGTGTCTCTCGGTACTCCACTCCTTCAAACTCAAACGAAGCCGTAATCTCCAAAAATAAATCACGGAACACAGGAGTGCTGACCTGGAAAATATCGAGGAGTGCGGTGTGCCAATGAAGCACCTCCAACTCCCCCCAAATACCGAGCGGCTATTGAATTCTTCTGTCGAGGTACATGCCAATCAAGGGTATCGACCGATGAGAGAAGCGTCGGAACCTATCGTATGCGAGGTCGGTGACCAGGAATACCATTCAGGGATAGGGAACACATGCAGGTCCCGGACCAGGTGCCGGTGCAGCAGCATCGTCTGGCTCTAAAGGTGGACCTGCCGAAGTAGAAGGTGGCTCGGTGGAAGGTGTGATCGAAGTGGGACCAGCTGCTAAGGAAGACATTACAGGGAAAGTGGCAGCTGGTGCAGCAGAAGAAGGCCCAGTCTCATTAGAGGGAGTGAGTGGCGGCATAATGACCAATGGAGGGTGCACAAAGACTGGAGTGTCAGGGTCCGGCTGCGTAGATGGTCGGAGTCGGATCCGATGATAACTAGACTCCTCGCCCTCAGTAGCGGAGGCTGGCCGCTTCTCGTGTGAATGATCGTGATCTTCCATATCCTGAAATGGAAATAAATAGGAAACAAAACAAAAGAAAAAGAAAAAGGAAAGAAAACGAAACAAAGAAAATGTGAGAAAACTGAAAAATAAAAGTACATGACGTGTACTCCGGAGTACATGGCATGTAGTCAAAAATGGAGAGTATACAATGTTCTCTGGACAGACACACCGAGGGAGAAAAACAGACCATGGAAAAGTACACGGTGTGTATAGAACATATACGCCATGTTCACTAAAAGTGTTGGTGGTCGTTTGGGACAAATGAAACTGCCATGTTTTTATCAGTTCAGAGAAAACAATACACATCGTGTAGGTACTAGACATAGCGTGGACTGCACAGAATGAACATGGCCATGTAGAGGGTGAGACCCGGGCCACCTACAGAAATAATGGACACGGCGTGTACCAAATACACACGGTGTGTACTAGAACATGGGGTGACAGGCTGTGTTATGTGCCACACATGGAGGGGCCAAGGGAAATGGTCTACACGGTGTGTACCGAAGATAAATGCCATGTATGAAAATGGTGGGTGAGGCCGTGTGCAAAAGTAGACTCCGGCATGATGAAAAGGACATGGTGTGTACCAAACAGACACTCCGTGTGTATTGAAATTTCAAAATTATTTTGTGTGAGGCCATGTACAGAAGTAAACAGTGTGTGTTATTCATTTCGTGATCGTGTACTGGCGGAAGCCGAACGGTCGGCCAATCCGAAAAACATCTTAACAAGTCCAAAAACATGAAACAGAGGGTGCAGAATGGTGTACCTGGATCAAAGATCACAATGTAAGAATAATTAGAACTTGAAACACACCGAATTGACGGATCTATCAAAAGGGGGTTCATGTGGCATTCGGGAGACGAAACGGGAAGAAAGGAGAGAAAAGGGGCCGCCATGCTACATGGCGTGTATGTTTGGTACACACCGTGTATCCCTTTTTTTAATTACAACAATAATTAATATAGAAAACTATATAATAATTATTATTAATAATTAAAATAAAATGAATATATCTAAAAATCCTATTATACATAATCCTATACACGACATATATCGAGAAATACATGCCTTGTATTTTAAAAAGAGAAAAAGAGTAGTATAAATTTGGTCTAGTACTTAGGCCGGGATTCGAACCGGTGATTGGCCGATTCGAACGAATGCCCCCACCCACTGGAGAAAAGGTTGTTCTTATGTTCATACTTATTCTATATATATATATATTCTATATGGCCTATACACATGAAAAGATAGAAAATCACGGCGTGTGGTTTTTATTTAGGAAAGGATGGGGGTGAAGTAGGGAGATTAGCAGGATTCGAAACCGGACCTTTTGAACATGATTCTGAGACTCTGTTAATCCTCCAACTTCACCCGCATGAAATTTCATATTTTTAAAACGTTTTTTATTTATATTTGAAGAATTATGGCACACACAGCGTATATCGGGATACATGTCTTGTGGTTTTATTAAAAGAACAAATGATGGAAATGGGATGGTTGTCGGGATTCGAACCCGGGTCTTATGAAACCGGATTACTATTCTAGCCAACCGGTCCATCCCCATCATAGGTTTTATTAAACACATTTTTATAGATACATATATGGAAAATACCACAGATTCCGTGTAAATAAAAGGAGGAACCCCGTGCCGAAGGTAGGTCAGGAGGATTCTAACTGAGAACAGCTCGAATAAACTCCAGTGGCTTTGCCATCGGCACCAGCATCATCCCTGATTATTTATTTATTATTATAGAGATTTATATTATTATGATTAAAAATTTAAAAGATAAGTACACACCGTGTAAATAAGTGGGACACAGCATGTATCATCTGGGTTGCCTCCCAAGAAGCGCCTTTGTTTTAGGTCATTGGCTTGACCTACTTAACTTGCTTAGCAGATATTTACGGTGGATAATGGTCCCAATAGTGGCCTCCTTGGCCATCTAGGAGTTTCAAGTTCTCTGGATCTTCTTCAACATGATTTTCTGGAATGTAAAAATTATCAGAAATATAGGAACATACCAAATCATCCACTAGGCAGTCATCCAGGGTAGTCATTGCAGAACAATCCTCATGATCGGACGATGATGCCTGCTTGATGGATTTGAGAACAGTGTAGGAGACTCCCTCATCTCCTACCCAGAAAATAAACCCCCCATGGTGCACATCGATGAGTGCCTTCCCAGTTTCCAAGAAAGGTCTTCCAAGTATAAGAGGTGCTTCCTGGTCACCCCCCATGCCGAGGATGATGAAATCAGTAGGGAGAATCAGCCTACCCACTTTGACAAGTACATCCTCTAGTAGTCCCTTCGGGTGTTTGATAGATCGATCAGCAAGTTGAAGGGCTACGTAGGTAGGCTTGAGCTCGTTGAGTCCCAGCTTCATCAAAACTCCGAGGGGAATGAGGTTCACGTTGTCCCCTATATCGCAGAGGGCCTTCCCAAACTCACAAGATCCAATAGTACAAGGAATGGTGAAACTACCTGGATCTTTGAGTTTGGGAGGAATATAATGTTTAACCACTGCGGAGCAATCCTTTGTTAGTGCTATAATTCCAAAATCCTCCATCTTCCTCTTATTCGAGAGGATTTCCTTCATGAATTTTGTGTAGGTGGGCATCTGAGTCAGGGCCTCTGAAAATGGGATGTTGATATGTAGCTTCTTGAACACATCCATGAACTTGCTGAACTGGTGGTCTAGCTTCCTCTACTTCAATATTTCTGGAAAAGGTAAGGCATGCTTGAATGGTTGTATTACATCCATTTCATTATTTTGAAAATCCTCCTTATGCGGGCTTTTGGATGAGGAGGGGTCGGTATTGGTACCTTTTCCATCAATAGATGGTGTGGATGCACCATGCTGTGCTGATTGGTGTTGTTGGATCTCTTTTTCACTCCGGAGCATGATTGCATTAGCCTCCTCCCTTGGGTTCTTTTCGGTGTTCCCCGGTATTGTACCGGGCTGTCTCCTGGAAAGTTGGTTTTCCAGCTGGCCAATCTGACTCTCCAAGCCCCAAATCGAAGCTTCTGGATTTTGGAACCGAGTCTCAGTAGTAGATATGAATTTCTTCATTTGATCCTCTAACCTTGAGGTGTTCTCCTGCTGAGGTGGTTGTTGAGCCGGTGGAGGAGGTGGCTGACGTGGCTATTGTGGACGAGGTTTTTGATACCCTTGGTGCTGATAAGGACCCTGCTGGGGTTGTTGCGGCCTTTGATATTGGTTCTGGTATGGAGGCTGGTTGTAGCTGGGCGGTCGCTGGGGCAGAGGATTCTACTGTTGTTGGCCCCAGCCTGTGTTCTGTTGATCTCGCCATGCCGGGTTCTCGTACTACTGGTACTGGTTGGGACCTCGATTTTGGGCAACATAACTCACCTCACTCATTGAAGGGCCTCCTGTCGAACCCGGGCATTCTCCCATGATGTGGTTATCACCACAATCACCACATGCTGGATGGTGCGTCACAAGAACTTGAGCTTCTCCTTTGAGGTTCAAAGAATCGATTTTCTGGGACACAACGTCCATCTGAGCAGCTAACATAGTGGTAACGCCAATATTGTGCACACCTCGCTTTAGAGTCCCCTTCTCGGAGTGCCACTAGAAGATGTTGGATGACATGTCTTCCAGTAGTTCGAATAGTTCTTTGGGGGATTTCTGGATCACAATGCCTCAGGCAGCAGCGTCCACCACCGATTTGATATTCATGGTAGGTCCTCCGTAGAAGGTCTGGACTTACATCCAGAGTGGGAGACCATGGTGGAGGCATTTTCATATCATCTCCTTGAAGCGTTACTAGGACTCGTATAATGACTCAGAGTCGTGCTGCTAAAAGTTATGGATCTCATTCCGGAGTTTCACCGTTTTGGATGGTGGAATGTACTTGGATACGAACACATGGGCTAGCTCCTCTCAGGTGGGGATAAATTGTTGTGGAAGCCCCTTCATCTAGTCCTTCACCTAATCCCATATAGAAAAGGGGAATAGGCGAAGACGGATGGTGTCCTCTGACACGCCATGGTATCGAATGGTGTCGCAGATCTCCAGAAAGTTGGAGAGATGGGCGTTCAGGTCCTCGCTAGCCATGCCTCCAAGTTAGCCTATGTTTTGGATCAGCTGCATGATAACAGGCATGATTTCGATGTGCTGGGCCTGGACCGGAGGACGAACGATGCCCGTATCAGTTCCGTGAATTGATGGAAGTCTGTACTCCATAAGGGTACATCTTGGAGGTTGTTGTTGATGGTGGTGGAGCTTGCATGAACTGCTCCTGAGGGGAGAAGTATGGCCGTGGGAAGAGTTGCAGCGGCGAGCATTGGTAATCCATTGGGAGGAATTCCATGAAGGCTCTAGAAGGTTGCTCCGGTAGACCAGTAGAGGGAGGCTGCTGATCCTGGTACTGATGCTCAGTCGCAACATCTACGACTGGTGCTTCCTCTTCCTTGTTCTCCATGGGTTGTGGTTGATGGTTGTGTGTTTCTATCCATGTACGCCGATGATGAATCAAGGTCCGTTCAGTTTCCAGGTCAAGTGGAACTAATTCCAAAGACTCGGCGCTTCTGGATCATGTAAAACATCTAAACATACACTTTAAGCTATGCACAACACAAAAACAAAAACAAGGCGTAAAAGGGAAAAATAAAATAGAAAATTTGAAATGGGACCAGAAAAGATATTTTTGATAATTTTTTCTTTTATTTTTCACTTAAATAAATTATAAACACAATTTAAATCTTAGCACTAAAACCAAACGTTGTCCCCGAAAACGGCGCCGAAATTTTGCCCTCACTGTCATTGATTGGAGTTTTATGCGTCCCAAATTAATTACCTGTTCTTATATATTTATTATAGCTTAATTTTGGGGTCGATTCACAGGGAACCGTGGCATGCATGAATTCAATTGAGTTAATACCTAACTAGGTGAAGTATGTAGAATTTAGAATCGATTGGGTTGATTTTGGGTTTTGACAGAAACTAAATAGATTTACTTTTAAGAAATGGATACAGATTGAAAGAAAACAACGGGTAAATTTTAAGAGCTTTTAAAATGGGAAGAAATGATGTGTCGGGGATGTGGTGATTAAGGAGGTTTTATACAGATTGTTTAAATGGTTGTGTTGTTCATAATAATTCAATCATTCTGGATTTTGTTTTGTTACAAGATTTCCTTGGTCCAGTTCCTCTTGTTACGAATTTGAGTAGTTGACTCCTTTGTTCGGTAGTCAGTGTTCTTAGCTCTTTATTAAGTTCATTCCATTATTTGAATCAGTGAAATCATTCCAATGATATGGATGTTTTCACCGTTACTTTTCCTTTGTATTGCTGAGAATTCTTCCCTTGGTCCGGGTCATAATTCTTAGTTATATTTAACAGTAGATTAAGAAGAGTAAGATGAATTACAATGATAAAAAACAACTATATAAAACAACCTACAAATTACGATCCCTTCATCCATAGCCCCAACATGAGGGGTTTAGTTACACATAGAAAGTGGAGGAGAAACGACACACGTGATACCTGATGGATTCATTGTATAAGCATTGAGGTAGGGTGTCGGAAGGTGGAGTAGTGGAACTACGACACCACGGTGGCTCGTGAATGGTAGAAATAGAGCTTCTTCTCTCCTCCAAAGGTTTCGAACTCCAAAATCCATAGGCCAAGGCCTCATTTTATAGAAAAATAAAGTACCTGGCATGTATAGAAAGTACACGCCGTGTAATTTTCATCAAAGCATTTTGGCACCAATTTCTCTGCTGGCAGGTGGCCATACATGACATCTTTGACTTTTAAACACGGCACCGCCTGCAAATTGAGTGTACACGGCATGAAACGCCACCATAAAGGGCATGTAGTATCAAAAGTTTGGCCCACAAACCCTTCTAGAACAGTAGACACAACATGTATAAATTTAAACACGTCGTGTCGGTTTCAATGGCCACATGGGCGTGTAGACTTTTCAAAGTAACCACCGCTTATAGAAAGTGTTACACGACGTGTAACGCCACCCCACACGGTGTGTATCTCTTACTGGTTCCATGGGCATGGACTCCCTACTTTGATCTGTGTCCTTGTATGGATGTATACAGCGTGTGTAAAAGTAGATACTGTGTAGTTTCAAAATTTTCACAAACATACCTTGATCTGTGTATTTAGGCAGAAAGCTCTAGAAAGTAAACAGATTGACCAAAATCATATAATATGTTCATAAAACAACAGATATTTTCTAAAAACATGATTTTATTGTCAATTATATATGTGGAAATGTATACACAAATCATGTGCATCAGAGTGTGCAGCCGATGAATCATGGGTCAGCCTAACATAACCCTATGGCAGAAAGAGTTTTGATATTTCAGTTTCTAACATGAGTGGAAGAGGATGGGGATATATTTTTAAATTATGTTTCTAGGATTTCCTCCCCAAATTAAGAGGGACATCTTCTTTGGCTAGGTACCACTAGAGATTTGTACATGACTTCCCCAAGGTAGCATCACCCTTGACAGATTTGATGAAAAATTAAATCATTTCCTATGGATGGAGAAGTGTTAGAATAGATTTCAAGATCAGAGACATATACTGAAAAGAAGAACTATGATATCCATGACCTGGAGTTATCAGCAATGGTCTATGCACTGAAGGTATAGTTGAATTACTTGATGGGTTATAATTTTACAGTCTACTCGGACCACAAGGGTATCAGGTATATCTTCTCTCAGTATGACTTGAACCCGAGACAACAACATTGGCTTGAGTTCCTCTTGGACTATGAATTCGAGATAGTCTATACTTCTAGTGTGGGGAAGGTTATAGAAGATACACCCATCAAGAGATCTGATATACAGATTCTAGGTGAGGTGATGAAGAAATTGGCTGATTTATGGATATCCATTGTGGATCGAGATGGAGTAATTTTTCATCAGTCTCTCACAGTAACTCCCTAAGTTCTTCAGAAAGTTAGAGAGGTACAAAATGGGGACCCTAACTACAAGGGTCGACATGTTTAGATATCCTTAGGGCAGGCACCTGATGGATTTCTTATAGGTGGGTAGCACGTCGACCTCTTCAGAGGACGTACCATGGTGCCAGGACCTTCAACATCACTACTAATGGGTAGGGATAAAGAAAGAAGTGGTAGATTCTGTACCACGTTGCCTCACATATTATGATGTGAACACTGCTCAGAACCAGCAGATGTATTATGGTGACAGGAATCAGAGACATTTGGAGTTTGAGGATGGTAACCACGTCTTTCTACGAGTCTCACCTCGACGAGTTTTGTGGAGATTTGGATGGGGTGGAAAGTTATCTTCAAGGTTCATTGGACCCTTCTAGTTCCTTAGTAGAGATGGTGAGGGGGATTAATGCATAGCACTTCCCCATCACTTGCACTGGGTGCACGACATATTCCACATATTCCAGGTGTGGAGATATGTACACCACCCATCTCACATCATCGACCACGATGAGCTTGACATTGAAGATGGGCCGATGTTTTCAGAGGTTTCCGTGGAGTTTGAGAATCAAAATGAGAAATTCCTTCATGGGCGATCGATACATTTGGTTCATGTGCGTTGGCATCTTGGGAACCTCCAAGAGAGCACATGGGATCTAGAGGCTCAGATTTGTGCTCAATACCCCCACTTAGTTTCCATGTTTTTGTAATCTGGATTTTGGGGAAGCAAAGACCTAATGTGAGGAAAATTTAAATGCCCAAAAATTCCATTTAATATTTTTAATTAAATGGTAGTCTTATCAAGACTATGAAATCTGACGGCGCACGATTCCAAGACCTGGAGTTCCCAGAATGATCCTTCTATGTTTTCATAATCTTTAATTCCTGTGAGTAATTAGTTTTCCTAAAAAAGTGTTATAACACTTAAATGGTCACTTAGATCTGAAATCTGGGTGCACCGTTGCACATTGTATGGAAGGTTTACCCTAGAAGTGAATTAATTTTTTTCAGCGCGGGCCTCCTATGAGAAAACAAAAAAATGGAATAATTGTCAATAAAATAATTAAAAAAATTATCTTAATTTTGAAATTTATATAACTCACAAACGATAGATCAAACTGAAAATTTGAGACCACTGATGAACTCATGAGGGCATTATTCACTTAAGTAGATACTAAATTTGGCTGGCACGAGCCACCAGTGAATGTTAGTTTTTGGTCATAAATAAAATAATTAAGTGACAATTATTTTATTGGAAAATTCATATTTATTAAACGGTAACTAGGATTTGAAATCTGAGAGTATTATTGGGTTTTTTGGGGATTTTTTCACTTGGGAAGAGCCTAAGCATGACTGACACGGGTCGAGGGTGACTATTAATAAATTTCCGAACAATTTTTCATGTATGTTCAGTAAACGCGCAAGCGGCATTTTGTAACTTTTTAACAAGTGCAAGGAGTTAAAATATAAGGACATCGTTGAACTCATAGCACCGATATTCGCTTAAGGATAATTTCACCTAAACTACAGTTGGTCGATGGTGAATGTTACTTTTCGTGTTTTACATGGAAATAAAAATAAAATAAATAACAACTTTTTATTTTATTTTTCACCTCCCAATTGAATTCTTGGAGGTGGGGACCGCCCGAGCTAGAAAATTCCCATTCGTGAACTCAAGAAGGTGGGGACCACCCGAACCGCTCTTTAATATGGGGATGTCCCTTGGAAAACCTCTCATTTAATTGTGACAATGGAAATTAAATGTATTGACATTCAAATACTAAGTAACAATGTCGTTGAAATTTAGGAAGGTTCCAATGAAATGAACCTTCATAAATTCGACGATCGTTACTTACCCTCACCCTCTTCTATTAATATGATGCTTGGGGGGGGATTTTGAATGGCTTCACCAAGCGACAATGATATGGTAAAGTGTTACGATGCCCGACTCATGGAGGACGGAGCCGGTTTCAGCTTGTTGTGGCGATCGACACCGAAACCCCAAATGAGGATCGACGATCAAGCGATGTCATTGGAGGCTGTTGCAGGAACGGTGATCACCATCCCACTTCCTCAACAGTGGGAATTTCTCCAAAAATCAAGGTAGGGGGCTATTTACATTGAGTGGTTTTTATTTCCTCTTCCCCAATCTTGAGTGTATACGAAGAACACGGATCAACCAACTAACGAGTTATCCCGTGATTCTTCCGTATTTGCGTGAGGTTGTTGAAGGGTATCATGTTGGGTTTTTTGTTGATATATACCCCTTTATCTCATTCTTGAAATCCTTCTTGAATTAAGAAAGTCTATGTCCCTTGCTACTATTCTAATGCGGATGGTATAGGCCAAACGAACATGGCCTAGCCACTCTGCATCATTTATGGTTTTGATGGGTTTTTTGCGATGGAGTAGGATGGTGACCGGTGCTGGCGATAAGAACCGGTGGGACTCGGGAGCAGTAGTCGGCACCATGACAGGCCACGAAAAAGGTGGTGGCGTGACCACACCGCTTGAGAAGGGTCACGACCCGTCAGCCGTGATGAAGCAAGGGCGACGGCCGGCATTGGACAGCCAAAGGAAGGGGTTGTGGAGCACTTTCTAGTTTTCTTGTACTTTTTAGTTGGGCTTGTATTCTAGGCCCCTTTACATATTGTACACACTCTTTTTACAATTCAGTTTACTTGTGTTTGTATCATGTTTTTTTGTTGGTTTCATAAGTTATAGGCTATAAAGGTAATGCCTTACCAGTTTTAGGGAATACAACTTTGGTGCTAGTCGCCAGGCCCTGGCCTTTAGAAGGCTGGCATGGGGTTGTCATGGCATGGGCCCCAGAGGACGGGTCATGACATTCTAATATATCAAATTTCTGTATACACCATAGTATTAATAAGATGTATGGATATTTGAGGGAATGTTTTTTGTGGGACAACACAAATTGGGAGCTTACTGATTATGTGTCATAATATATAGTATTTCAATAGGTGATAGATGGAAGAAAATATCCTAGAAGAGTCTTTCTACCTATTACCATACCTGAGTGGAAAATAGTTGATATTACGATGGAAATTTTAATGGGGATACCAATGAATCCTAGAAAGGATGATGCAATATTGGTCATTGTTGATCATGTTACCAAGTAGCATATTTTCTTTCTATTAGAGAAGATTTACCACATGATCATATATCCAAAAAACATGTTGATGAAGTTTTTATACTTCATAGTGTATCCCTATAGATACTTTCTTATCATGATCCTCGTTTTACATCAATATTCTATAAATGTATTATGAAATTCCTAGATATTGAACATCGTTTCAGCACTGCCTACCACCCTCAAACTGATGGATAATTAGAACGGAAAACTCAAACCTTAGGTGACAGGTTGAAATCTTTCTCACATGACATACCAGGTATATAAGACCAGTATTAACCTCTGGTATAATTTTTCCTATAACAATAGATTCCATTCTAGTATTCAGATAGCACCATTTGAAAAGATATGTTGCACACCAACTTGTTGGGATGATGTTGGTGAATGATAACTCGTAGACCCAAAACTTTTTGAGTAATCAATGGAAAAGGTGAAGGTTATCCAAGCCCACATCAAAGTAGCTCAATGTAGGAAGAAGATCTATGCTGATAACGGAAGAAAGGATTTTAAATTTCATGTATTAGATCATTTTTCGTTGTAGGTATCTCCATGGAAGGGTGTTATATAATTTTGAAAGATGGGAAAATGAAGTCCCAGGTATATTGGACCTTTCAAAATTTCAGAAAAAATTGGGGTTGTAGCTTACCATTTGGCAATGCTGCCATGTCTGTCAAAAGATCATTATGTGTTTCACATATCACTATTGAAAAAATACAAGCCCGACCCTATGAATATTATCACCTTGGATGAAATAGACATGGAACCCGATCTATCTTATTCTGAAGCACTTATTAGAATTATTGATACTAGAGAAAAAGTGTTCAGAAATTGGATGACTCACCTGGTAAAAGTTATTTGGAGAAACCATATAATGGAAGATGCAACATGGGAAAATGAGGAACATATGATGAAGAACCACCCGAATATTTTTATTTAGTAATATTATATAAATTTGGAAGATGAAATTATTTGAATGAGGGAAGAATGTCGGAACCCAAGATTCCCCGATGCGTTTCACTTTGAATAATACAATAGCTTGTGATATACATAACATTATGTTCTAGCACACCACGAAAAATCACAATAGCCATTTAAAAACTTGTTTTGAATAGTAATACCTCGTTTTTTGTAATTATATAAATTTTTTTTTTCAAAATGGACTTTGTTTTTGGATTTAGAAGATCTAAATTACCTTATATTGAATTATTTGTATGTTTTTGAAACATTCAATTATTTATGCAATGTGAAAAACACTACACTATTGATTAAAAGAGACTTTTTATTTAAATAATTAATTTTAATTTAAAATTTATTTTAAGGTAAAAATAGAAACATAATTCTTATATGTGTGTAATGTAATTCATTGGAGTCATTTTATAATAATAATATATGTATTAAATACTATTGAACTTTTTAACGTCTTTTACACACATTCATGGCACATTTTTCAAATATTCATAAAACTTAATTTTATCGCTTCTATGAATTGAATTTAAAAAATCGGATAGACATGATTGTCATCAGTATGTATAATGTGGTTTAATATAATGAAAGTAATTTTTGGTGAATAATAACTTTTGAATTTTATTTAAAATTATAAAAAGTATATAGGGTAATTAAAGGTAAAAATAACATTATAATTACCCAAAAACATGTCTTAATTATATTGGATAATTGGTTTTCGTCAAAAATTTACCTTAGAAAAAAAATGTGATACTTTTTTATAAACTTGGATTAGATTATTAGTTTATTTATATATTATTTCAAGAAGAGTTAAAAGTGTTAAATTTATATTTTATTACTAGTTTTTTTTAATATGGTGTTATACAAAAGATAAATTAAACTATAAATATTCATTAAAAATACTAAAAGATTTCACACAACATACTTGTCACATACAAGACATATTTTAAAGGTATTTTTCATTTAATTTACATCCTTGCCTTGTTTTGGTGGTTTCCCTAGGTTTTAGGGAGGAATAGATGAGTATTCTTGATTGGGTCAAACAGTGAGCCCAATTTCAGATTAAAAAATAAATTTTGTATCTTTAATAAATTTTTCATTTTTCAACATTTTTCATCCATTCAAATTAATACATGACCTACACTAACCTATTAAAACCCCAAGGTAATTTTGAGCTTTTAGAAATCCATAACCAGGGTTTATTTGGGTTTCTACTTAAGGGGTTGGGCCTGCCCGAAACCCAATTCATGTTTTAAAAATAAATATTGATTATGTTATAACTTATTCAATGTTTAGTATTTTTCAGTGATTCGAATTGGATACCAAGCCCACTTAACCCAACCACACGACCATTATCTGTCCCCCCTTATTGGAGCTCTGTTTAATGGCGATTTGGTTCCGATCTTCATAGGCTTTCTCAAATCGTCTAGATTTGAAGACGTATGTTTATTCCTTCATAACTCTCTCAATTTTTACTCTTTTCCCCCATTAAAATTCCTAAATGATCTATTTATCCTTGTTAGAACCTCCCTTGATGTTTGAGTATTTTTTAAAATCATCTACTTGTATTTTTGGTGGCGATTTCTACAAGATATTTTAAGTAAGTTGTTCTCCTTCTTTCTTCTTTCAATTTGTTTAGGGTTACATCCAATTTACATAGGAATTCATCCCTTATCATTGAGGTTCCTAATATCGAGAAAGTAGGGTTTAAAAATTACAGTTTTATCTTGTGTTTCATGGTCTTAAATTCTGGATTTAGGTCTGGTTTACCTTCCTTGAGGTGCGGTGGTGGTGCGTTTCACTTTTCAAAAAAAAGGATTCAAGAGTTTCCTTGGTTTTGGTAGGTGATTCCATTGTGTATGAAATATTTGTGAATTAGATACTATTTTAATGGTATTTCATGGTTATTTAATTTTATTATTTCTGACAAAAATAGTTTTAGTGGTGTTTGTATTTAAAATGAATCCTAAATGTCAATTTCATGTGAAATTGGGGGTTTCTTCATAGAAATGTTTTATTAGTTTAATTGGGGCTACCATAAAAGTAATTAGTTTATTTTATTGAACTATAATAGGGATAAAAATACTGTTTTAATGATTATCCCTTTGGTTTGTTGCTGAAAAATCTGTTTTTAAGGGTGTTTGTGAACCACATGAAATTCTAAGAGTTGTGTTGTGTAAAAATGGAGATTTTGCAATGATGTCGTTTCTTGAACCATATGGGGCTGCCCTAAAAATGATTTTGTGTTTCCAATGAAATGTATTAGTATTACCTTTATATTTTGGAAACTTAGAAATGTGCACATAGTTTTCAAGTGAGGTTTATAAAGAGTTTTGTGTCTGAAACACTACAGGATTTTGAGGAATTGTTTTATGAAAAATGTAAGTGTTTTGTTGCGTGTTTTAAGTGGTATAAAATGTGATAGATACTATATTGGATGTGTTTGACCAGTAATGGTTTTTTATATGAAAATTTATTTATGTTGCATGATGAAATTTATTGATCACAAAAGGGGAATCCCGGGTACCTAGGTGGGGCGATCTTGTACTAGTACGGCTAGTGGACCAGATGGGTTTTGTCCCTGTTTCACATAGCATTTGGATAACGAAAACTCTAACTAAACTATATGGATGATTATTGGGGACCACTAGGTTATGGTTATGTTCCCTACTAGTGTCTCATGCATGAGAAAAGATTTTTCTATTTTTACTTTACGCCGAGGTACGAGGTACATAGGGCCCAAGATGACCTAGTGCATAGGGGTGTTCCCAATGTTGTTGCTCATGGTATTTTTAGTATTTACCCATGTATTAGGGTGTGTTTGGAAGTAAATTACACTGTATAAAATATCTATTTTAATGTTTTAATATTCTGAAAATTTTGGATTGAAAACTATTTTCAATTGGAGGTTTCTTTTCTTGAAATTATAACATTACTTTTCCAAGCGTTCGAAAACTGCTTGATTTTTCACATTGTATTTCATAATCCTTGGAATCATTGGGTGGTATCCTACTGGGAATAGGATCACACCCTACTTATACCTCTTGGGTGTAAGTAGACTTGGTTATGTTTGATTCAAGAAAAGGAAAGGCTAAGGGTGATGGCAGTTCAGGGTGTTAGTTCCCATCCTTGGTGCGAAGTTGTGGAGATAGCTTGAGGACGATGACCCCTAGTCGTGTGGATTACTTGGGAATATCTTGATTCTATAATTATTTTTATATTGACCACATGTATTATCTTTAAACCAATGTACTCAGTTCTGGTTTTTTACTTAAGTCTTGGTTGGCTCAAAAATTTCAGATTTATATTATAGATTGTTTTTAATGTTTTATGCTTTCATACTCGGGTAAATCATTCCCAATCCTAAATTAATGATACCCGGGCACTTGTTCCAGCCCATGGGGATAGGGAAAGCCCTTCGGGTCATGTCACTGGCTAGTTTTGGTGCCGGTTTTGGCGGCGACCAGATTCAGTTCGTGACAAAATGGTATCAGAGGAGGTTCGCTCCTTGGGTCATGTAATTTGGGGAAGAGTCAGCATAGTCTGGAGAAAGGATTTTCAGGACATGAAATTTTAGACAAGGGTAGTGTGTCTGGCCAGCACATCTCATGACCGGATTCAAGTCACCATGGGTAGTTTGGGTTTATCTGAGTCCTTTGGTTTTCTTGGTTTAATGATGACTATGGGAAATGAAAAGAGCATTGGGCGAATAATCTCAGTGAACTCTTTGGGCCTGGAAAGCCATGTGGAGCTGTGGATATTTCCCTAGAATACTCTCAGTGATGGAGAAGGTATTGGAATATAGCTGCCAACTGTATGTCCATGTCACCCACCGAAACTATTTTCCTCTCACATTGTCTTGTGTCTATTTGTTTTGGAATCTTGGAAGCTTGGTTTTTTTAAGAAAAAAAATGACTTCACTTTAAGGAGTGTGAATTTTTGTGAAGTTATTTTCTAGTAAATTGAAAATGGTTTTATGTTTTTTAATGCCTATAAATGAAATTTCATAATTATTTCAAAAGGGTAAATTATGTGTTTACACCTCTTTTGAAAGTATGAACTATGTTAATTGGGGTTTTGAAAATATGTTTCTAGTGGAATTTTTTTTAAACCATGGAAAAGGGGTTTGGATTGAATTAAGTGTTATAGAATTTCTGTGTGGGGGTTGAAGATGGATTTTGTGTTTGGTGACTACTGAACAAAAAAATTTATCAACTTTTAGAACATTTTCTTGAAATGAGAAGAGTTGAGTTCTTAATTAAATGGAGATTTATGAAATGGTGTTTTTCATGAAATTAGATTTGTTTTGAAATGGGTTGAAATTTTTTGAAATGATTGTGAAAGGCATGAATATGTGCTTTTATAGAATTATTCATTCTTTTCTAAATTCGTTTGTGAGATGAAAAATTGGGTTTTGATATTATGGTTATGGTTTTTGAGATAGGGAAAGTGTGGTTAAAAGTTTTGATTTTAAAAAGAGGAAAGGTTTGATTTTTGGTAATTGGTGCTCTCAAGGGTGACTACATGCATAGGTTTATTTGGGAATATAGATGGATATGAGGCGCGTTCCCAGTGTGGCATGTAAACATGCGTGTGTGAGGCTCATGACATACTATTGGTAAATGCGCAACCCAGCAACACTATTTTTTTAAATAATTTTTTTGAAGGAAAGTGTTGTGTTTTGATAATGTATGGTTGGGAGGTATGGATGATGTGTTTTCGGGATTATTATTGTGGGATGTTTTGAGTTCAATAACCCCTCTTGTTTGAACAATTTTTTGGGTTGGTGTTTCATTGATAAGTTGGAATGAAGTGTTGATCAGTTGTTTCTTTTGAGGAAAAGTTTGGGAGGCCAATGTGGTGGCTTCCTTCATGTGTTCGGTTCAGGTTTGTGGTCTGTTGTGACCAAATAACCAGATTGGTTGGGTCCTTCGGTTTTTATGTAGGCTTGGGTAAGCCCCCATAAAGTGTTAATTTATGATTCATGATTGTCTTATGATGATTCACCGTTGGATGATCCTCTTGTTGATCAAAATAAGGACTTTATTCCTGAGGTTTGGAGATTGTGTTTACCCCTGTCCTTTTTCAATTATGTTGATCCCCCTATAGTGGGAGAGTGATTGTGGGAGATTGAAATAGACCTTAGTTTCTTATGTTTCCTAAGTTGTCTAAGGTCCTTGAAGTTTAGGGTTGTCAGTGTAGAATAATGTCTTAAAGGGCCTCCGGGTCTTTCGTCAGTCTCATTGAAGTAAGATTTCATGTTAGGCCACCAGTGTGAAAGATCTAGCCAAGAGTGGCTATTATGGACACTTTCTGGAATCATGTGTTGTTTGGGACTCAGTACAAGGTCCCTCTCCTTGTGTTTTATTCTATCCACAATGGTTATGTTCGGTGATGCCTTGCGATGTCATGTGTTCATTTGACTATAAGGGTGAAGATTGTGCGATCTTATGAGAGTCACTATTTTTTGTTGGATGTGTATCTCCCTATAGGAAATTATAAATCCTATGTTCTAGAGGAATGTGTTTCTATATGTGCTTTCATTTTTCTGTTTAGAATCCAAAGAAAAAAAAGGGCGATGTGTGTGCATCCTCTAAGTTCTTATTTTGGAAAAATGATGGGTTGGGGAAAAGCGGGTTTGAAGTGTGTCATGTCTCAATGAGACCATATGAGATTACAGTATAATTGTTTTTTGAAATGGAAGAAGATGTTCAGTTTAGCGGTTTTTAAATCCTAACTACGAGGCCGAAGATGCTTCAATCCATTGAGCTCCAACCATAGGCCCCGAAGAGAAGCTGGCGCGTAGTTAGGGGAATTCATAGAGTCGTTCAAACATTTGGTCAAGGTTAGATCCTCAATATGAAATATAGGAATAGTTTAAACATTTGGTGTCGTCTTCTTGTTCCAATTTCTCACATTTTGTGGAAAGAGGTGTGAGTACCTTGTTCCCATGTCATACCCTGAGTTGATTTTTTCCCCTTTGGGGTCCCTTGTGTTTTTGGAGAAAAGCTTAAAATTTGCGTTAGACAGGTTGAAGTACATATTTTGTGCATGGTTAGCAGTAACCATGTGCCAATCCAGGTGACCATGTGATAAGAGACAATAGCTACCACATGGTCTCTGCACGTCCATGATACTTGGCCAAGGAAACTGTGTGATGTTTCCTCTTTGGATAGAATGATCCGCACAGTTAACTCATGGTTTCCCAAACCGTGTGAACGAATCGTGCGGTCAAGCCAGCTCCTTAAAATTCTTTTATTTTTTTTGTTTTTATCCCATACTATTTAGTTAATATGGTTGGGTTTTGTTTGGGGTATACCCACAATGTGACTCATGTAAGTTTCATTGGATGAATTCTGATATTAATCTACCCCAAATGACGGGAAGTCTATTCGAGGCCCCCTGTTAGTGTCTTTATTTTGTCTTATGGAAAGTTGTGCTTGTTATTATGGTGGGGAGACCTGTCATGGGTATTATTTGTTCTCTATTGGAAAAGGAATAATTTTATTTTACCCCTTATGATGGGGAGACCGTTCGTTCCTTCCCCAATTATTATCCTTATTCTGTCTTAGAAATTTAGTTGTCCCTGGTGGTGGGATGTCCGGATTGGGTCACCTCGTACTAGTGACTCAGTTTTATCCTTGGTGTATTCTATGTAAGAGGTAGTATCATTCAAGTCTATCAATCCACAAATTTGTTACCCAGTTAAATTTGGGGTTGTATAACACCCAATGGTTTTGTTTACGTAATGTTGTGGCAACATTATTCGAGTTCGTTGTTCATTTCAAGAGGATTACTTGAGTGTCGTATTGTAGTGTTTCATGTGTTTTGTTTTGGGATGTGTTTTGAATTTGTTTCATAATTTTAAGTAAGTGGTGTTATTTTTGGTTGGTGAGAGTATTATCTTCTTTTGTTTGATCAACTGGATATGTTCATCCTTTTTGAAGCGGGTGAAAACGTGGCAAGGAAGTCTGTCTTGGTCTATCGTTTGGGCTTTGCTTTTGTATCTTGTCTTGTTGTGGCATTACGGGGGCGGAATGCTTTATGGTGGGGAGAATTTTCACATAAAAGACATATTTTAAAGGCATTTTTCATATAATTTACATCCTTGCTTTGTTTTGGGGGTTTCCCTATGTTTTAGGGAGGAATAGATGAGTATTCTTGAATTGGGCCAAACCGTGAGCCCAATTTCAGATTAAAAAATAAATTTTGTATCATTAATAACATTTTCATTTTTCAACATTTTTCTTCCATTAAAATTCCTACATGACCTACCCTAACCTATTAACACCCCAAGGAAATTTGGAGCTTTTAGAAATCCATTACCATGTCTTATTTTGGTTTTTATCTAAGGGGTTGGGCCTGCCCGAAAGCCCAATTCCTGTTTTAAAAATAAAATTTTATTATTTTATAAACTATTAAATATTATGTATTTTTAGGTGATTAAAAGTGGAGACCAAGACCACATAACCCAATCAGGATACCATTATTTCTCTCCCCTCTTTGGAGCTCTGGTTAAAGGCTATTTGGTGCCGAACTTCATAGGCTTCCTCAAATCGTCCAGATTTTAAGAGGTATGTTCATTCCTTCATAACTCTCTAAATTTTTACTCTTTTTCCCCCATGAAAATTCCTAAATTATCTCCTTGTCCTTTTTTGAAACTCCCTTGAAGGTTTTATGATTTTTTAAAATCATCTACTGGTATTTTTGGGGGATATTTCTACAAGATATTTTAAGTAAGTTGTTCTCCTTCTTTATTCTTTCAATTTGTTTAGGGTTACATCCAATTTACTTAGGGATTATTCCCTTATAATTGAGGTTCCTAATGTCGAGAAAGTAGGGTTTAAAAATAAGGGTTTTATCTTGTGTTTTATGGTCTGAAATTATGGTTTTAGGTCTGGTTTACCTTCCTTGAGGAGTGGCGGTGGTGCGTTTGAGTTTTTGCACGAAGGATTCAAGGGATTCCTTGGTTTTGGTAGGTGATTTCATTATGTATAAAATCGTTGTGAATTGGATACTTTTTAATGGTATTTTCATGCTTATTTAATTTTATTATTTCTGAATAAATAGTTTTAGTGGTGTTTGTATTTAAAATGAATCCTAAATGTCAATTTCATGTGAAATTGGGGGTTTCTTCATAGAAATGTTTTATTAGTTTAATTGGGGATACCCTATAAGTAATAAGTTGATTTTATTGAAGAATAATAGGGATAAAAAACCGTTTTTAATGATTATACCTTGTGTTTGTTTCTGCAAAATCTGGTTTTAATGGTGTTTGTGAACCACATGAAATTCTTAGAGTTGTGTTGTGTAAAAATGGAGAATTGCAATGATGTCGTTTCTTGAACCATATGGGGCTGCCCTAAAAATGATTTTTTGATTTCACTAAAATGTATTAGGCTTCCCTTTCTATTTTGGAAACTTAAAAATATGAACATAGTATGCAAGTGAGGCTTATAAGGAGTTTTGTATCTGAAACACTACGGGATTTTGAGGAATTGTTTTATGAAAAATCTAAGTGTTTTGTTGCATGTTTTAAGTGGTATAAAATTTGATGGATACTGTATTGGTTGTTTTTGACCACTAATGGTGTTTTCATGAAAATTTATTTATGTTTAATGATGAAATTGATTGAGCACAAAAGGGGATGCCCGGGTACCTAGGTGGGGCGGATTTGAACTAGTACGGCCAGTGGACCGGATGGGTTTTGTCCCTGTTTCACTTAGCATTTGGATAACGACAACTATAAATAAACTATATGGATGATTATTGGGGACCACTTGGTTATGGGTATGTTCCCTAATAGTATATCATGCATGAGAACAGATTTTTCTATGGTTACATTACACCGAGGTACGATGTACATAGGGCCCCAGACGACCTAGTGCCTAGGGGTGTTCCCAATGTTGTTGCTCATTGGATTTGTAGTATTTACCCATGTATTAAGGTGTATTTGGAAGTAAATTACAGTATATAAAATTTCTATTTTTATGTGATAATATTCTGAAAATTTTGGATTGAAAATTATTTTCAATTGGAGGTTTCTTTTCTTGAAATTTTAACACTACTTTTCCTTGCGTTTGAGAACTGATTGATTTTTCAAATTGTATTTCTTACTCCATGGAATCATTTGGTGGTATCCTACTTGGCATAGGCTCACACCCTACTTACACCCCCTGGGTGTAATTAGACTTGGTTATGTTTGATTCATGTAAAGGAATGGCTAAGGATGATGGTGGTTCAGGGTGTTAGTTCCCATCCTTGGTGTAGAGTTGTGGAGATATCTTGGGGGCGATGACCCCTAATCGTGTGGAGTCCTTGGGGTTGTCTTGGTGATATAATTATTTTCATTTTTACCACTTGTATTATCTTTAAACCAATGTACTCAGTTCTGGTTTTTATTAAAGTCTTTTTTGGCTCAAAAATTTCAGATTTATATTATGGACTGTTTTTAATGTTTAATGCTTTCATACTCAGGTAAATCGTTCCCAAACGTAAATTAATGATACCCAGTCACTTGTGCCAGCCCGTGGGGATAGGGAATTCCCTTCAGGTCATGTCACAGGCTGGGTTTGGTGCTAGTTTTGGAGGTGACCAGATTCAGTTCGTGACAATACTATTTTATTTATTATATTTATACACTACATAATTAAATTTTATTATGACATAATGATGATGAAGAAATTACGTTATTAATGAAAGATTAAAATAATTGATATTATAAACATTAAAATAAAGATAAAATTGAATCTTTTGATTCCATCCACACATTTGTAGGTGAATATTACACATTAGGTTTAATTCAATGTATTCTTTCCAATTTATTCATGTTTTGATGACTTTCACAAAAACAAAAAATTAAATAGTGTCAAAATTGACATAAATGAGTTTTTAAAACCAATAATTTTTTATTAAATGATATAATATTAATAAAATTCTAACAATTAATAAAATAATATAGATAATGTCATATATCTCATTAATGAACCACTAGATGTTCTATTGGCTTTTAATAGAAACAATATTAGCTGTGTAGTATAAAAATACATGAAGGGTGGTAAAAGAAATACTATTTAACTATGTGTTAAATCTAAAAGATAATGATAATATGGTG
Organism: Viscum album; assembly: GCA_963277665.1. Lineage (NCBI taxonomy): Eukaryota > Viridiplantae > Streptophyta > Magnoliopsida > Santalales > Viscaceae > Viscum > Viscum album. Next base: position 387,032,522 of record OY728142.1, on the reverse strand, counting down.
ACACAAACTTGAATAAAACCAATTGGATGAAGGTATTTTGAACCATCCACACATTATCCTTGAAATAAATCCACTTGGATCTATTATAAATAGAAAATAATTTTATAATAAATTAATATATGAATATTTTCTTAAAGTTCCCCTCACCTATCTTATAAAATAGTACATTACCTTATAATAAATTTACATCTCTAATGCTATTTATCTCAGCCAAACTATAACCGAATCTCCTCCAAACAACCCTCACTTAATCCTAGAGTCATTAAATTGATAAAAAATTCAATCTAAGGGGCCCTTTTTATAAATCAAATGGAAGCACCCAAAGAAAGGGTAATTATTTTTTCACCACATTGAAAGTTCTTTTCTTATTATAATTTTTATTTATTTGTTGTTTCCATAATAAACTAATAACACCAGTACCTTCTACGTAATGAGGTGTTATTATAAATATGATACAAGCATATTCATTATTCTATCCATCCTATGAATAACAACGTCACCATACATACGTATGTGTTGCTTACCGCCCCCACAACATGGTCTAGTTTATTATTCAACACTTTATTATTTGGATGGGTATAGTAATGAGTATAATTGACTTAAATAATTAATATAACATGTTAATGTTTTTGTATATATATTATACTATCCAATTACATTCAATTTAAGATTCAATAGAATGATATTTTCGCTTGTGTTTATGTAGGGATTATCATCTCAACAACGTGATGAGATTTTGTTCACCATCATAACCATTAAAGAATAATTTTCATTTGATGATTAAAAAAATAATGTCTAATAATGTAATATCATTCAGGATCTTAATCAAATACATCATATTTATAACAATCATGACTTATCTAACAAAACATATAAAGAATATGAATCAGTAAACAACTAAAACAATCATACTAAAGAAATATAATAAAAAATATTAGAGGATCATTTATGATATCATATTTATATATGTGGTTCATTCATAATTTAATAACAAATATTTATCTATTATATATAAGTTTAATGTACCCTCAACTATGTAAAACTACAAGGTAAGGGTTAATTTTACAATCCATTTATTATCCGAGATTGTTTGTACATAAGTATCTTTTGGGACTTCATTATCATCCACACAAATGATTCTAAAAATTGTATTTCGAAACATTTTAACTTTTTCCTAGAATATGGTTTAAAGTCATTCATAACCCTATTTTAATTTTTATAAAATGTTTTTAAAGAGATCATTATGTCATTCTCCAAACTATGTACTTTTTGACCCTTCCAAAAAACTAAATAAAGAATGTTTTTTAAATTATACTGTTGGTGTGGCTATTTTCCACCATTATAACACTTTTGAGTATTCCTTTACAATATTTTAGGAATATTTTCAAAGTATTTTTTTCTTCTATAATTAGGTTACTTTGAAATGATTTCATTGTTGAAAGAGATATTTTCTTCAAATATTTTTTGGATTGATTTCATCTATATCAAAATCTAATGTTGTATTTTATTTTTAATCAAAGCTAGTTTATTATGATAAAATATTTCATATTGTAATTATAGTTTTATGATATGTTTGACTCTGGATGTGTTATTTTTATTTCATTCAATTTTTATGGTAAAATTATTAACATTTCATATGTCAGTTTAATGGAAATGTTTATGTTATGTTTCACCCATTTCATATGAATAATTTATTAGATGTTGTAAGTGAAGGATGAGGCCCACTACATCTCCTAGATTCATTGGTCATTCTTACGAGACAAACTATTGTCTGTATATAAGGCCATAAAAATATTTTTATTTGTATTCTTGGATCGAGTGATTGACAATGTGGTTATGATACCTGGAATAATGTGTTCCATCGTTATAAGTTTAGATATTGATACTACATGTGATTATTCGACTAGTATAATATCCATCTGAATAAATAAGTAGAATTATTTTTATATCATTTCCATATTATGCTGATTTTTATGTTTAAAATAATTGTGTTTTAGTCTTAAACATTACCATAAATTTTTATGCGTATTTATGATATTTTAGACTATATTGTTATCATTAATAAGAATCTGAGCTAACCCATTTTATTTATTTTATTTTATCCAGGATAAAATTAAATATATAATGAAAAAACATTATGGAAAAAATAAGTGATATGAGTGTGTTTAAAATATACTCAATGTTTCCTTTTAATTGAACAAATGTATTGTAAAACTTATGTATTTATCTAGTAAATCATAGGCTACTAAACTGATTGGTTTATAAGGAAATTATCTCTTATAGTCATGCCAATTTTATGTAATAATACACAGACTCTGGGTAACTGGGGTCGTGGTGTTTCATTGGGATGGATTAGGGAATTAAGTAACCGTATCAAAATGCGGGGATGGATATGGGCATGAATATCCCTCGTCAAAACTATTCACTAAGTGATGGCTTAGGAAATGGATGACTCACAACATATGAGTATATAGAGGTCCATGTTATATATATGATTGGATGTTTTGATATGTTAAATTTAATTAGTTATTCCATAATGGATCTTGTGCAATGGTTTGAAAGTATTGTTTGGTTTCATTACTTGAACAAATGGCTTATGTGGGAAAAATTGTTTAACATGGAAATTGTTTTATAATATTATATAAACTATATTTAGAAGTTATTTTATATAAATTTTTTTGTATAAATATTCTCACATATTATACCCTAGTATAATGAGTAAGAATTTTTTTGTGCAAAGCTTACTGAGTTTTATTTCATTCCCATGAATTGGTACTTTGGTGAATTTTCTGATGTTGTTTATCGAAACATGGGAAAGGTAAATTATCACACTTATATAGTGGGGATTAGTGATTCATGGGCTATTATGTGGAGAATATAGTAGGTTGGGGATTTGGAGATATATATTCTTTTTAGTTTCTGGTGGTAATTATGTCTTATATGGTTTAATTGGTTGTTTTGCAGTCTTTCACTATGGCACTCTTGAGTGGTTTGATTTTAATATAAATTGTATTAATGTAGTTATATTTAATTTATATTAGGAATCATGTTGTAGTTTATTTTTTATGGAATGCCTATTTTGTTGATTTATTTTCAAAGATAAAATTTTTCCCCAATTTTAAATTAATCACTTACAATTTTTTCTTACCTTTGGAATCATGTGGATTTTTCTAAAGGCTGAGTAGATTTCTACTACCTCCACTATCCAATTATATGAATATAGATGTTATACTGTCACACCCTCAAAAATTTGATTTAAGGTCCATTAATAAATGCTTCCCCAGATATCCTTGAATGAGTCCACCAATAATTATCGACCACATATCCACAAAGTCTCCATTATCTATTAACTTATCTTTAATCCACAACAAAATCATGATGTATTATCAATGATGAAATTTATTAATAATTTATATTATAATGGAAATGATTATTTATGGATATATGAGTGTCATGTATTGTTTTAATATCTTCCACAAAAATATCAAATAATATTGTGTACCATAATGAACATGGGGGAAATGATATGTCTTATATGGTTCAATGTGAAATAAATCAATGAATGAAATTGAGAGATATCATCAAAAAAAGATTTTGTATCATAAATGATGTTAATCTAAAAAATTATCCAAATGAAATTAAATTATATAAAGTACAAAAAACTATAAAGGTGTCGACTGACAATATCCTAGAAATTCCAGGAATCTAATTTAATGATGTAAAAAAGAATAAATAAATAATATCAAGATTAACCGCATTTAAAAATAGAAACAATAGTAATCCATCATCATCTCTAGAAAGTTAATAGCTTTACTATGTGTTCTAATAGTTGATGCCTTCCTCGATTAGAGTATTCTATCCATCACAATCCATCAATGAGTCCTCATAAAAGGATATCAAATCCCTTAAAATCACACACACACACACACAATCTCTCTCTATATCGTTATTAGGATTCACTAATAGGTAAAATGTAACAACCTAGAAAAAATATTACAAATGGTATATATCGACATATAATTATTTTAACATGTATTTTTAAGAATTTTTTATAAGATTTATAGTTCATAGAAATATTACACAACATGTAATATACAATATTACATGTTAAGTTTCTTAGTTTAAAACATAATTTTAAATTTATAATTATTATATGAGATCTTATTTATAAGATATCTTCATCTATAATCAATGGGTAAATAAATTTTCTCCTAGAATATAATAGTGATAACTTATAATTATCCTGCAATGGAAGTTAAAAAAATAATGCATTGATGAATGAAAATTTACCAAGAGAACTTTGAAACCAATGAATAAAATTTATTCACAAAATACCATAAATGTATAGTTTTAATAGAAGGTATATATCATGGTCAAAAAATAACAATGATGATATTTTTATTAATAATAAAGAATAATTTTCACTGCAGAGATTTATAAAATTATTGTTTTAATTTTTATTTTGAATGAAACTAATTTAGAGTGATAGTTGGGGTACACATTATCAACAGCCAATGTAAAAACCTTAAATACAAAATTTCAATTTTTTTGATTTTGTATTGTAATTTTGAAATTCTAATTTCCTTCCATCTTGATCACTTCGATAACATTTCAATTATCACATTTTTCCAATGTGTTTAGGAACAAAGGAACTAAAAAATAATTGTTAAAAATGACTATCTATCTTATAAAGTCATTAGATAAACACGACCCAACTTCCCTAACAACATTCAGCAAGATCATTAGAATTATATTAGTGACATCTAAATGATATGTTCTTATCTGCTACATGATGGTAGAGTGGTCTAATATAGACTACAGTGGTTGCCTTGTGAATGGGTCCTTATAATAGGTGTCATTATTTATCCTAATAGGGTTTCATTTTAACATTGTTAATCATGTTTCCAACAACATCTATAGAGACGAGACTGATTATTTCAACATTATTACAATGTCACAATTCATTAACATTGGGGTATATGAATTATGACAAAATAATTTTGAAACAATAAAGCCCTTCATGAGAAAATAATGATTGTATTACTATTTAAATGTATTGCCACATCCCTATTATGGTAACATGATCCCCAAAAACCAACTCCACTCCCTCAAAATTTTTTGTAACATCCCTATATTTTATGAGCATAATATAATGTTCTATAGTGAATACATCATGAAATATGATGGTTAAGATAATCAAAATGTAATCTATAATTTTAACCAAACCACATAATTATTTGGTGTGAATAGTATAAAATAATTTTTGAAATATATATAATGTTCCAAAAAAGAAATATTAATTGATAAATTCTTAGTAAATATGAATTCAAAATTTAATACTGTTATTTTATTATATATAAAATATATTTCTTTCAGAAATGATATTTATAAATTTTTGTTAGAAGAAATTATAATTAATATATATAACTTCCTGAAATTTTATTTTTTAAAATGAAAATAATTTTTTAAAACTGTATATAAAAATTTATATCGGGTCAATCATTGATTTTTTTCAATTTTTATTATTATTTGAATAGTAAGTAATTTCGATTTATCAAAAAAATTCATTTATTTTCATTAAATAAAATAATTGAAATGTTACAATATATGTTTGAAATTGCATTAAAGTGAGATATAAACTATTTTCATAAAATTATTATTATTAGTTTAATTTGAATCAGAAATTTTCATGAATATTATATATGTATTTATTTAGTACTAATATATTTGTTATTTCTATAAACAGTTTATAAATGAAATTTGTTTATCCATTTAAATGAAATAAAATATCACATTAAACGACATTATTTAAATAAAAATATTATATTATAAATATATTACTATAAATTAAAATTCCTTTAATTTTGATTTCTAGTCATAAAGATAATATATGATCATTTATTGTAGGAAAAATGCATTTCATGAAAAATTGTTTCTCAACATATTTCCTGTGATTAATTATAAATTAAAGTTTCATAATTTTATTAGATTGGTTTTAATATTTAGTTTAAATATATTTATTTCAAATTAATATAATAATATAATAGGGGCACTGAAAACTTTTTCATTATAAATAGTAAATACATTACAAATATGTTACATTTGTTAACATTAAAACTGGTTCATCGAGGGTTAGTATAGAGATTTAAATAATGTAACATGTTGGAAACATTAATTCCTTTGATTAATGGAGGTAAACGTATCCATCTAAACCATAAAATAAATATTTTATTAAGTTGTTATTCACAGGTTTTGAGGGTGACATCCCATTTGGGGAATGTTTTTTGTATTTACCAAAAATACCACTCCTCCTCAGTTATGAAAAGAAACACCTTCCCTAACATCATCAAAATAATAAGATAATTAGGATAAAAAAACTCACTAAGTAACAATCCTATACCTTGTTAACATTTCAAATATTATGGTATTATAAAAATACTAACCATTGGGTCCTTAATAAGAGGTAAAATGGAGGAACTTCTATGTCAATGTAACTGTCCTCACTAGTCTCATTGTACTAATTTATTTTTTTCCCCCATAAAACATGCCTTCAAAATATTAAGATTATAACACCATTATCTCTTATAAACATATAATATAATATTTTTATAGAACAATATTTTCCCACATTTACTCCCATCATATTATAAATGGATGTATCGTTCGTTTGTAATACAAACCACTGCATCATGATCTGATGTAACTTGTTTTCCATCATCGTATCTTATAGTTATTCATGATGATGGGATTAATTATTATATATTATATTAATTTAATAAAAGTATTAAGGTAAAAATATCCTATCAGAGACCTTATTAACATACCATAAATATAAAATCAATATCAATATTAATGTGTGTGGAAGATTACTGTATCATGAAGCGATTTCATTTTTTTATCTTACCGCATCACCAGGACTGTATATGTTATTATATTTTCATAATTAATTTCAAATTTATGGCATGATTTTCATTATTAATAATGGAATAACACTTAATTTTTTTCCATCATGGTTGATTGGTAATGGATATGTCTCTCTTTCATGCATATAACTTACTTTCTACATGACTGTAACATACATCATTTTTCAAAACAGTAGTACATAGTTGATTTTAAAAGTATAGTTGATATATAAAAATTATAATTATTTATTTATTCTTATTCTGGTGATGATATAACAATAAACACATTTTCATGGTCAACATATTGATGTCATTTTGAAATTATGAACTATGCTTCCTCAAGGTATAGAAATATAGAAAATCGTATTATTAAAAATAATAATTTATAATTGCTAATTTTATAACATATAAAGGACATTCCTGATAATTCTAGACACATGGAATGTGTCTCATATCAAAATATTCTCTTTTGAGACACTAGTTCTTTTATGAAATTAATTTACTTTCAATGTTGTATATACTTCACAGATACATGTTATATAATCAATACCCATAATTAGTTATATTTTATTTTAACAGTAATTTAATACCTTCCTATTTTTTATGATTAAAAAGTTACAAAAAATTTATGGACTTATTTCATCATTCTCAAATAAATGGGTATTCATAAATGATTAAATTTCTATTGTAGAAAATCATCTTACCATCATCTAATAAATCCCTTTTCATTTATTCTTATCTAGTGACTATAATGTTTTAATTTAACAGTACCATTATCCTTTATCTGTGACATAAAATGAATGAAAAAATTTTCTATGATAAAATTAAAATACAATTAACTTCAATTGAATATCATTTTTTCATCCATGGCCACATTTTCAAAAAAAATTCAATCATACTTTTAGCATGATCCAAAATAAATATTGTAGAACTTTTTAGCCATTTTTTACATTTCATAATTTCTTTGTAATGAATCTAATAATCTATTTCTATATGAATTATTTTTACCATTTTCCAATAGTGTGAAAATAGTGTTATATTTTTCATATGCGAAATTTATGGAATTTTCAACTACAAAGACTACTCAATTAATTGAATCGTTATTTATAATTACCCATGGTTTTATTTTATAGAATTTGTTTTATTATAATTTTCATATTATATATTTTAATGAAATGATTTTAATCCTAAAAGGGTAATTTTTTCATGAAATATTTTATATAATATTTTGATGACATTTTCATTAATGAAAATAAACATTGATGTTATATATTTCTTCAAAATTGGGTATATGTTTCTCTCCAATCATTCCATTCATATTCTACAAAAACATGATGGGGAAATTCATATCTTATTTTAATCTATCAATTTGGTTAACATTAAAATTCCCATTGATTTTCTTGTGAGAAAATATTATGAAGTTGATTTTTTTGATGGGTAATTCATATGCTTATTCTTTATGATTGATTTCATTTTTGTCGAAATCAGAAAAATGATCATTTTATTATGTGTTTTCCTAGATAGTTCTTCAGTGCTATGGTTAATGCTTTGTGCTCATGTGGTGTCATTCATGGGATTGGGGACTAATAATAATCTGTTTTAGTATTTTTTTACCATTAGGCATTTCCAAGGTATTTTTCATTCACCCAAATTTATATCTTATTAATTTTTATTCAAAATTTAATATGATTCCAAGGACTTATGACACCATAATCCTTTTTTATTATCACATTTTATTACTCCTGATTAGTTTTTTCATGATTTAGAGTTATACATTTGACTCACATGTTATTATTTTATATTAATGTTTATTTTATTACTAGGATTTCATTACCACAATTATTCTATATCTATTCCCCCACAGTATCCAATGTATTTTAATGAGATAAAAATTATTTAAGATCCTGTTATAGAGAATAAATTTGATATATTTTATTTTATTCTCAATGTAGTGTATTATGAACCCAGTTACCCAAAGACATTATTCCTCACCAAAATTTACTTTAATTTAATTGATTTTAATGTTAAAAATAATTGTATGATATCATTGGATGTGGAACTATAAATTTTTTACCATAGGGTAATAACCCATGAAATATTTTATTGATAAAGACTCAATCGTCACCTAGTACACGCCTACGAGACTTACCCCACACCATATTTGACAATATCAGGAGATATTTTTAAAAAAATATGAGAAGTGTCTATGAACTCATATAAAGGTATAATATGAATTGGTAGGATAGAGAACATAATAGGAAACATTAAAATGGATGACATATTGGGAAATGTATTTCTCATAAGTAATGATATATTTATCCTTTATAGTTTATTCAATTTTCTTTTATAATTTTTCCTTTTATGGGTTAAATCATATTCATTGTCTTTCATTTATAATTTGTAGTCAATTATTGGAAATAAGATAAATAATTAAAATAAACAATGTGCATGGAAATTTAATTAATTCCTTAAAAATATGACTATCCTAATGGGAACAAAATTTAGACATCTTCTGATCATGAAAAATATAAATCATGAGTTATAATTAAAAATATGAAATAAATTTTAAATTAAAGAAAAAATATATTATTAGAGTATAATGATAAATTATTCTATAAATATGAATAATTAAATAGAATGAATTTAATGGATATCACAAATATGGGATAATGAACAATAGAAAATTAATCAATGTAACTAGAATATGCTTTATGTATAGGAATAGTGGCCATAAAGAGGACAGTCTTTGAAGAAAAATGAATATACCAATTTAACAGACACTGGGAATTAATGATTTATAACTGACAGCAATAAATTTTCAATATCATTGATGTGGGTCAATGTTTCTTATTGAATTTGGCTCTGTAATCCAAGTATTAAATCATATTTACCAAATTTATAATAATAATTGAAGTGGAATTATTGATGTTCAAATGATTTTTAATTTTATAATATTGTTTTTGATGTGTTTTAACTATTAGTATTATTGTTATCAGAATATTGAATGTTTTAAATATTGTTCTATAACAAATTTTCATTATGATTTCTAAATTTTTTTGAATGGAACAAATTAATTATATCTATATTTAAATGGAATGGTAATATTTTATAAAAAAATATTGAGGAAAATATAATATTTGTAATGTTATTAACTTTGGGGTAATTATGGTAAATTAAAATCATTAAATTAAGTGGTGACTAATGTGTTTGATACACAATAATTAATGATAAAAGTTATTTTATTATTATTTTTATTATTAAATAGGTTCATCCTATTCATGGGAGTTTCAGTAGATCAATATTAATTATGACTATTATTATATCTATTTTTAAATATATTATAAATGAATGGAAAACCCTCAAACAGAGAAACATCTCATCACATCTTCTAAGGCTATGAGGATAAAACCCATAATCGAATAGTTACATGGGTGAAGTTCATACCACTAGCTGAAAAGATGTATTAGTTTCTAAATTTTTTACATAAATGATTTTACAGATAACTATTATATAAATTTGGTTGAATAACATTATATGATCCAATATTATTTAATTTTTAGTAGTTTGGAGTGATCAATGATATATTGTGAAATGCTTAATTGGTTAAATGTATATGGATCCCTTAGGTCAAACATGTGATTTATCATGAATAAATATATGGTAAAAACATAATTAAATCCTAAAATTTTCAGATCATTTGTGATCTTTATATATTTTGTTAGGGAATAATATTGGTTTAATATTAAAATTTGATATTAATATGATGGATCATTAATTTTTTTAATTTTACTACAATTTTATAATCATATCTAATATCATTCAATAATATGATCCATTAGAATTTAATTTAAGTTCTTCAAGTACAAAAAACACTTCTTGACTCCACGTCATTTAGAGAAATAGAAGATATTGTGGTAAACAAAATATTAAAATATTAAATTTTAGTAATCATGTGTCTATTATTCCTTATGTTAGTAATCAATATGGTAAAAGGTTCCCTTAAAAATATAATTCTTTTTTTAAATGATTGTATCTCCTCTATTAATAAAAGGTATAGAATTATATCCTAAATAGATATTCTCTTCAAATCCATGTTTTCAGTTACCAAAAATGTTATATTTATGTATAAAACTAGTTCATTATTTCATATGATCTTTTTATTATCATTTCCCACTTTTAAGAGCATTTCTTATTAATAATTATTACAATGTGAGTATAAAATAATGAAAATTTTCAATGTCAAACTGTTGATTATTGGGAATTACTAAAATATTCAGTTTTTAATTTATTTAATGTGGGCATAATGTAACAATTTTATATATTAAAATAATCACATAACATTAATAATCATATAAAAATTAGAATGTAATACATAAATGACTCATTAAATATATTACTATTACATGAAACTGATGATCTTATTAGTAAGTAATTCATTGTCAACAAATAATAATCATGATGGAAATTTAATTATCTAATATCACATTCAATTTAATTAATATCTTGCCTATAATGATTATGAAAAGAATATTCAAATTGATAAGGTAAAAAATTTAGAATACATTCCATTTGAAAATAACATGAGTACAATGATAAGAAAATGATTCATCAATATGAAAAGGTAAAAAATTAAAGAAATATGACACTTTATCAAAAAATTGACAATGTAGTGCATCTAAAGACAATATCATTTTGATAATATAATCTGTAATAATAAATAAATTATCAATGATAGAAATTATTAATTATTGGATATCATTATATTATGAATCATTATAAGTATACCATCTACATATTTCACAAGATGGTATAAAATATATTAGATGGTATACACTAGATAAAAATTTAACTAAGTCTAACCGACTAATTCATCTCTTACGACTACCGATGCATATATGGGTTATCTATTACCATTCCCTCACATACATATTAATGTCCAAATAATTCCACAAATATCAAATAATAAATTTATTTTATTCAAAATAAGTCTTATTGAAAAATTTCTATATAGAGTAAGGAATACATATAGTGAATAATTTTCATATTCAATAATATAAATATCAAATAAAATTAATATATTCATAAATTACATATGGTTTATGTAATTAATATTTCCATGAAAAATCATATGTATTTTTATGGGAAATTTAATATCCACTCTTGAGAAGACTGTTAATATTTCAACAGAATGTTAATGATTAAAAAAATTATGAAAAAATATAATTTCAATACATTACCAGTTAAAAATTATCATAAATCATCTATGTAATTATAATTTCAATATGAATACAATATATCCCTAATGGGTCAAAATTATAATAAAGGGTCGGCGTAGTTGATGAATAAGAACATAACAATGCATTTATTAAAAACATTATTGACTAACAAAACATTCCCATTTTTAATATATTTTTTCTACTACAGGAATTTCAAAAAAAGTAAAAAAATAGTTTCCATTGAAAATATCCTTTTAAATATATAAATTATTATTTACAATACTAAGTGTCTATATTAGAATAAAAAAATCATTACATCTAATACACATTAAAACATGTTTCATTTCAAATTTTCAACATATATCCAAGTTTACTTGTTTGGAGAAAAATAATTTAGATTCCTTTAAAAAACTCTAAAAATTTTCTCATTGGAATAATATAATTAATATATCATTTTTATAATATTGGAAAAAAAATTATTTTTTGTAAGAAATCATGGTTTTTGTTGAAAAAGGATCAGTTTCTAAAGAGAAAGAATAATTTTGCTCTTCATAAAAATATTTAATTAATTTTTATAAGCATAAAAGTAAGAAAAACTATAATAATTCATGAAAATTTAATGAAAAATCATACTATAAAGAAATTAAATTATTTTATTAGAAAAAAATAAAATTATTTCCTTCAACTAAAATTTACGCATAAAAAATTCCTAATTAAAATGATATTGATAAATAAACCCTTACAAAGATAATGAATTTTATGTGACAAATAATAATTATGTTGATTGTTTGTATCATATTTAAATTTATATAAAAAGTTTAATTATAAAATATTTTTTTAAAAGTCATTACACACATAATATTAAAAATCAATGACAATGAATATATAATATAACCCAATGAGAAGAAATTGAGTTGTGAAATTCTACACCACTTGGTAATATTCATGTTAAATATCATTAAATTGTATTACTCATATTAAGAATTAAAATATCATGAATAATTATTTATTCATGATATTACATTAATAAGGTAAGATAAATTAGGTTAATAACATTACAATCTACCACAATGAAGTTAAATTATGATAAATACCTTTTACATATGTTTCATTTTGGTTTAATGTTATTTATATTTTTGTATAATGGAATTTAAAATGTTATTAATTTGAACAATAACGATATTATATTTTACAATATCATATATGATACCCTTATAAAATTTTACTTCCCATTTCTTGGAAATATTTAATTATTTTCATTTTTTATGATAATTACCTTGTTTTCTCATACGTGTTTTTTCATGAAAGTTAAATATTATGTTAATATTATACTTTAATAGAAAACATAAATTAATATAAATTTTATAAATATGATTTTTTTCATTACATACATTTAATTAATCAATAATGATAGTTAAACATTTAGATTGGACCACATTGCTTTGTAGAGATATTATGTCATATGTGTGCATGTGTGATGTTATAATTTTATTAGTGGGTGAAGGGGTATGAAATTTGGTTATATATTAATTTTATATATTCAATATAATGGTATATATATCACATATATTAACTAAATTTAACATTACTAACTTCCATGATAATATTATGTGTAAAATAATTCAAATCACTTTGTGAAGCGCTACTTCGCTATACACATGAACAGTGTTACAGTGTTTAAAATTGAATGGAAAATTATAAAGTATATGTCAAATTAAAATTAAATAAATATAAAATTTTCATAAATATCATATATTTGTTTTTAATCCATCGATAAATCCATCCTTGAATTGTGGTGATGAAAAAATGATTACATTGGTCTGTGAGGTGGTAGTCCATTATACACACGACTAACTGTTCCATTTAAAATTTTAGGAAAGAGGATATTGATATATGTAATTATCTAAACATAATATCTTCTCATTTGTGTAGTATACAATTGTTATTATTTATTCATGGTTTAATAATATTTTATTGTGGTGTAAGAATAAACAAAATAATTATGAATTTTTAAGTACATTACATCATCTTTCAAAAACATCATTAGGTTTACAAAATAATATATTATTGAATATGATTTTGCTCAAAAAAACATATAATACTTTTTTTAATGGATTAATTAATTTATTTTGTTAGGTAGTTGTAACATATAGACCCAAACCACTAGTTACGAGACAGAATGATAAATGACCTTATGCACGCTAACCTATAGGCAAGAGGCTGCTGACTAATTGGGATGGTCTAAATCTGATATTGGGGAGACTATATCCATTGTATCATGTAATCGAGTTGGAAAATAATGAACAAAAAAATGATAAAATAATTAGAGAAAAATGTGAAAACTTATTATTGACATACATATAAAATTCTCTCCCTAAGTGCTGAGTCATTCTACAGTGTAAAAATAAAATAAAGAAACATCTATGGTGAACTCTTGTGTCTATCCCAGTCTTCTCCAAATCCATGATCTTGAACTCAACCTTCCACCACATGGGCTTTTCCCTTCCCTAGATCTCTTGTCATAAAATCTAGAAGCTCAAAGAAATAGTTGGGTAGGGTGTGAGTTAAATACATAGTTGGACACCACCAATTCATACTTACATGGCCTACTCAATTATATAAGATTATTCAATAACAATAATTATTTCATAACATGAATATAATAATAAAAAACAAAATCAATCTATGGTTCAATAACCAATCTTCCACAAACCCTTGGTTGTTCAAGTTTCAACTCCATGCCATTAAATAACCCTAGATTTATGTTTCAAGGAGAATTAACCTTTGAATGGACTTTTAAATCCATATATGAATGGAATAATTCATCACATTTTAAATCTATCTCATATAAATGTATGTATTATCAAAACTACTCACCACACTGGAACATTTTTTCATGAAAAAATGATGATATCATCTGTACATGAAACATAGTTCATCTTGTGACTCATGTATTTCATGTTTTTCATCATCTAAGTATCATGTGTGCCACTTGAAAATATTCTATTAATTGATCATACTACTCAAATATCAACAATTCATTGAGTGCACTACTCACAAATTTATTAAGCATCACGAAACCCAATACTTTGAATCTAATTCTCAAAGATCATATTACACAATACTACATGATAATCATATCTTCTCCCTCGTCTATATAATGATTAAAAAATCTCATAATAGAGTATTTCACATTAAAAAAATAGGAATTGACCACATTAATTTCAAATCAATAAGGAAACATGTGTTATCCTTGCAAGTAATTTAGGAACCGAGTAGCCAGATAGATTAGTAACATTTACAACATCAACATGGAATTCCATTGTATGATTGACCTATTATTGTGTCTATAATTTCGAAACAATTTAAGCTGATAATACTCCCCATCTAAAGGGTAAATATTTTATAATCTTTCTCTTGTTCTAAGAATGAAAATTAGTAAATCCAAAGAAAGAAAACATAAATACAAGTTATATAATACAATGAATAACATATCATAATATATCATCTTGGGAAATAATGATAAAATAATAAAATCATGTGATAAAAATAAAACATTAAAATTAAAATAATAGTATCACTCGTGGAATCACAATAGTTCTCATGGACTATACACACCAACATACGATCACAATTAAAAATACTCTTAAATATTCCAACACATAAATAAAAAATGGAAAACATGTGTAAAAAAGATCCAACTATATACAAAACTCCGTACCTATAAACTTGAATTAAAACCTTTTAATGGTTTCATTATCATCAAAGGTGGTACATTAATGTCTTTAGTTTTTATCACATTGTTACTCTATGATTTTCAAGGTTTTTTAGAACAAAAAATTATATATCACTTTTACAAAATAAATAAAATATTTTATATGAAAATATCTTTCTCTCAATAATAAAATTTTAAAATTAATGATAAAATGAATACATGCGATAATATTTTAATCTATATTGGATATTCATAAAATTATCTCCTAAAATATTTCTATCTAGTGTTTTTTATTTTAGGTTAAACGAAAATAGAATTAAATTAATTAAAATTAACAAAATTAAAATAATTTGTAATAAGAAACCCTCATTCCCACCAAATGAGAAGTATAATGATCGATATAATATTAATATCAAAATTTAATCAATGATAATAAAAACACTCTTGTGATGAAATTTTAATATCGAATGTGGGAAAATGATTTATATGTGAAATAATATAATAATGTGTTCAAGGTTGTAAATAAGAGAAAAATCCCAGTTAACACTTTGAAATATTGAAAGAATATTTTTAGATTTAGACACTGATCAAGTAAAAGAGAGATCTTGGATCACTCAAAATCAAAAAAATTAACCATGGATAAACAAAAATAGAGTGGGTATTTGATACAGTGTTCATTCACATTCAATAAAAAATAAAATTTAAAACACAATATATAATATTTTATTCACCCTATAATTATGGAAATTCCAAATTAAAGGAGGATGATCATGAAGAAGCCCTTTATAAGGTGGGGTGGATACCTTACCCATCATGATGACTTTTACTGGGGAATTCCTAAGGATTAGATCCTAGGAATATAAAAATAGTGTGTTATTTCCCTAATCAGTTATTATCATGACCATGGACTGGACAAAACTATTACAAGTGGTCTCAGAGCGAATTTAAATTTGATGTTCTAGTGAGGATGATTGGCCCTTCTATAGGGTGAGGATAATGGAAATCCCATATTGAAGGAGGATAAAAAAATCACCCCCTCTAAGGTTGGGTGGATGTGTCTCCCATCATGAGGGATTTTCATGGGTGATTCCAAATGGAAAAAATAAGTGAAATAATCACCAAGATGGATAGACCCAAATTAGACAACATTGAGTTCATGGAATGGACTGGTCTATTACAGTACTATCTGAAAATATGATTTTTATATGTTAATAGGGTATTATAGAGTGTGACGTTTTCTATGTGGGGGGAGGAAATAGATCATATTTTTTAAATGATTCAATTACACCAACACTTTAATAAATATAAAATCCAAAATAATTGATAATACTAGACCCTTGGATGTTATGAGATCTGAATATTCAAAAAAATTGGTTTTTAGCTATTTTTATATCATTTTAACCATTATCCTATTATATTAATAGCTCATTAGATCAGTTATCGCCCTAACCATTGTAATTAAATTTAAATTCTTTTACTATTCATATTGGTTAGGAATTTTGTTATTATATATTATATTCTATAAATTATTCTAATTGAAATTATGAAATATATTTTTCCCAATCTAATTTGTAGATGTGGAACAATCAAAGTTAAATTTTTACTTGCATACGTGATGAAAACTCGAGACACCAATGTGAACATATGCATTAAAATAGAAGGTTATAATATTAAAATTTAATATTAAATCCATTAAAATAACCAAAATTAGTTATATTGAAATATACTTGAACTAAATATTCTTCTAAAACAATTTATAATATATTTGTTCATTTTAAATAATATAAAAATATAAATTTTTTAATTAAAATAGAATTTTTCATGATTCTACGAAATATGAATCCTTTTAATGAAATACCAAAATGTCACCATAAGACAATTATTTTAGGATGATTAAAAATTGGAAGATAATAATATAAAATAAAATTTCAATATGTGGTAAATATTTTTTTTCTATGGATGGAGCATAAAAACAATATTTAAAAAATATTGGTTTTATAAAAATACTTTATTTTCATTAAAATAATTATTATCTTCCTTATACTCAATCGATTATCCTAATTTAGAAGTTACTATTCAAACACACCAATTTAAATTCTATTTTATAATTTAATACTATATTATAGTTTATTTAGTCTCCTGGCTGAGCCCCATATAATCTGTTGAATCCAAAATTCTTCTTTTATAATATATAGGTTTTACATTCTCCCCACAATCAAAAAACTATTGCCTCAAAATTTAATATTGATCTCTGAAATCAAATTTTTTTCTTTTAGAAATTCGATTATAGAAAAACCCCACATCATAAAATGTTAAATAATGCATTCACTTTATAAGAGTGAATGTCATGTATAAAGGTCTTCTAGAATAAAACATAACTAGGATTCCATGAAGGAGCATATTGGTGGGATATAAATATATATTAACATTTAAAAGAGTTTAAATAATTATATAGAGTGGTATAGATATGTTTTTAGTAGTTTTTTATTGATAATTTTAATTTAATGGACCTAGAAACCATAATTATGTGATGTTATAGAAGACTATAAGATTCATCAGGTATGAATGTAATTGGATAACATTGTCTTCATAATCCTCTTAAAAAATTTGTCAAATTATTTTATTGTCTAAAAAATATGAAAATACCCATTATATATATATATATATACATTTGATAAGAAGAATTTCAAATTTTTTTGTCCATAAATAAATTTCTATTGAAACAATGTTGAAATTATATTTCATTCTTAATGTACTAAAATTAATATTTGAAGGATTTTAGGACCCATTAATGTGTCCCATTTTTTCCATATGATTCAAAATATATTAAAATCCAAAAATGCGTAGAACATTTCATCTAATATAATACATTAGTCTCCAAACATCAACAGTGAAACGATTATTTCATCATTAATATTTATTTATCATTTATTACCAAACATAATGGAATCTTAATCGGTACAACACATAAGCCAGTGGTAGGAACCAAAGCCCTACCATCTATTGGTTGTGGTTTTTTCTCTATATCTTTTACGGTTATGATATGATGTCATCTAGTATGTGGGATCTCATTTTTCTAAAACTATATTAGAATAATTCCAATAACATTCCCAAATTGTGATGACTCATAATTATTACAACATCAATGATAAGATAACCATAAGGGACAACTATTCTATTAATACTATGTCTAAAAAAAATTTATATGAACATTTATCCAAAAATAATTTCAATATAAACTATACCGACAGATCGTGTTTCTATAAATTTTTCCTAATACATCATTAATCTTGTTATATTCTTACAACATGAATTTTTAAAAGAGGATCTTAAGACATTGATCTTATGACCAAATCTATCTAAAAACCCATGATGATATTAATAACTCTTATAAAAATGAAGAAATATTTACTTATAAAATTTAGCATATTTATTAGATAATTCATGATTCCAAAAACTAAAATAAGTTTCCTTAAGTACATATACAATTTCATTCAAGAATCAGGATACCTAAATACTTTATCAAATTTTATTTCAATTTTTTTTTTATAATATAACCTTTAAAAGATGTCGTTGAACTGTATAATGCCCATGTTTCTAAACATTTAATACAAAGAACTATAAATCCATCTCCATGATGATGTTTATTTACATACATCATAGTCATCATTTATTCTATGGATATTTTTAACATCATTACCTTCTTTTCCACACATATAACAATTCACCATATTTTGAGACACTTTCCTAGAATTTAATTTCAAAATTTCTAGAGTGATATTAACCAGGCATTTCTACCTCCTAACTCGCATATTTCGAGCTCTTAGAGAAATGCATATATCTTTTATATGGTGAGTTCAAGAGTTTTTAAATGTATATGTTATTAATAATATTCCTAGATAACTGATTTATTATAATGAATATATCATTCAATAGAGTCATCATATTATTGAACTGTCCATTTCCTCAACATTTTACTTCATGTGCAATTTTAGCATGATTTCATCAGTTTCTAGCCGTTGAATAAAACAAAAAATCATACTGCATGGATCAATAATCCATGGGGGAAATAACATAATCATTTATAGGATATCTAAATAATGGTTCCATATTATTAATATAAGGAGACAATGTTATAACCCAGGTCATTAATTATCTCATCAATTAAAATATATCCTATTTTATAGTGGAATATGAATTATCTAAATCATATCCAATGGGAGTGCTAAACTATGTTCACTATAAGGATAGTATTCATGTACCATTTAATACTCCGGTCAAACTTGGCAAGGGATTTTTGGAGTTACTTCCCTTGTCACATTTGTTTTGTAACCACATCAACATGTAATATCTACAAAGGGTTATATATCCACATAAAAACACCTAATCACGCCATTATGAAAACTTTGAGTAATTATTTTATATCGATTCTAAAATTCATAACATATGGTTGTTTACCATTATCAATGTTTTTCTATAACTAGTACTCAAAGATTGTTGTAAAATTTCTGGGAAACCAACTATAATAACTATGACCGTAGTAACCTAGAGTCGATGTATACTTTATTAAATAATAGTAAGAATCATTTAATAACGTCCCCAATGAATATATAGTTTTATATTCTTGTAGGAATAAATAACAACATGATTCCGATATTATATTTTAAAACCCATATTATAATAAAATTCAATACTATCATTTTTACCTCTAAATATTCTTCAATATCATTCATTGTACACTTCTTGATTTTCTAGTAATAGGGGAAAAATAATGGTGATCTCAAATTAATAGTAAGGGTTACATATAAAGGATTCAATTATGAGTAAATAATGAAGGGTTAGTAAGGCATAATCAATATGGTAGTGTAAGTATCTAAACAGACATTTAATTTAATCAATTAAATGAAATGTATGATTAGATAAGGAATAATAAATATTTAATGGTGAAAAATGAAAACACTTTCATTATAAAGAATAACAAGAATTTCATGAAATGGTAAGTCATAATAAATACGAAAAGGAATGTAACTAAAAAAGAATTATTTTTCATTAAAAAATTGTTAATGAAATTACAGTACTGATAATATCTTTGAGAAAATATAATGGATTATAATAAATTAATTCTTAATGAGTTAATGTCTAATTTATTTGACATCACGATACTAGGAATCATTAAAACTATACCACAAATACCTTTCACATGTAGGTTTAAAACTAATGACTAATTATGAAACAAAAATAAATTTAACTAAGGATTTCCTACTACATAACATAATGTGAGTATTGATTCATCATCAGTCGATATATAACTCAATCCAACCCATATCAACATGTCCAAATCATTTCTCATAAATTAAATAATCAGTTAATTCATGAAAAATATGCCCTATCGATAAAATTTCTATGGTGATTAAGATTATATATTAATATTATTTTCCCTAGTCAATCATATTACATTAATACTAAAATAAAAAATATAGAAATGATATAATATTTATGAACTAAATTTATCCATGATAAATAATATTGATATATATATGATAGAAATTTAATGTGCAATGTTGATAAAAAAGTGAATATTTCAAGATAAAGTTAATTGTTTAATTATTCAAGAAGTAGAATTACAATAAATTACATGGTTAATCTTACCATAAACAATATTGGGAAATAATTGAATGGTAAAAATATAACATATCCTTATTGCCTTATATATATAATATATGGTTGATGGCTTTAATGAATAGAAATTTTTTTGAGATGTTAGAAATAATATTGTTGAGGAATATGAAAATTTCATATTGAACATATTTTTTTAAACTATAAGATCATATAATATTTGAAAATAAATTTTTCTAAAATCAAATGTTGGTACATTTAAATAAATACATAAACCATATTTTGGTCATTATGGAAGGTAATCTTATAAATACCATACATGTTATCAAAATTAAAATTTAAATATTTTCAAAAAAAAAATATAAATGGCCTTTTTTGCAAAAGGAAATGAATATTCCATTAAAAAGATTTTTAAAAAATTTAAACATGTAAATAATAATTTTAATAAAACATTATTATAATTTGGAATGAAATTATGAAAATATTTAGGTAAGCATGTTCTTAGATGAAAAGGAATTTTTAAATGATGTTATAAACAAATTATGATTATATTAAATAATATTTCTCAATCATAAAAAATTTAATATACATGAAAAATATAATATTTCTAGTAAATTTCCTAAAAAACCAGTGGATAAAAATCATAAAATATCATACGATTTACTTCAATAGAAATTCATGAAAAATCCATCAGGATTAAAATTATATAGTGAAATAAACCCTTAAAAATATCATGTTATTGGAGTGATAATTGATTAAGTAGTCGACTGTGTGTATAAAATATAAATACACATAAAATTTGAAGTTACAACCTAACATATTAAAAATTAATTACAATAATGACCAGACCCAATGGGAATCGAGAAATGACCAAACCATGGCTTCCACTTATTGGATAGTGGATAACATCTAGAACTGAGTAGGAATATCACCCAAATTAATAGCCTTAGCTTATAGTATCTATACACTCACACACCCAAAACCATCCCTAGGAATTAATAGAGACATAATGTAAAAAAAATGAATTCAAAAATCTATCCCACAACCAGTGTATTTTAGAAGGACTGAAAGTGTAATAAGGGAAAAATACACACCCACACAAATTTTTAAATGCATCCTACTAGATCAAAAGATGGGGATCTATGTCAAATGAAACATATTAAAATATTTTCAGAAAATTAGTAGTAAAATAGATGTCGCCTATTCCACTGATTTCTTCTAATTTTGGTTCATCCAGGTACTCCATGAATGGAATGTGCTCCACACAAGACACAAAATGTGCGGGAATAACTGGTTTATTGTTGAGTATAAAAATAATCAATAAAATTCTAAATTCCCAAATAAAATGTTAAATATAAAAACATGTTGTCTAGTTGACCCATCCTAATGGAAATCCTAAAATTATAGACACTCCATCTCAAACAATCCTCATCTATACATGACATGTTAGCTTGGTCCACAAGGGGTGTCAACTAAGACCAATTAAAACACTACAAGGAACTTAAATATAAAACTCATAAAAAAACATATATGTCTCTCGAAATCATGATGTTATGAACTCATATCTAGATATAATTTTTTACTCAAGTATTAAAGATAATAAAAATTCCTAGGAGAACACACTCCATGATCGTAGCCATCCAACGTGGTACTCATCTGAGATATACACTCCATTTTAAAAAAAACATACCATCCCAGAGGATATGTAAGAGAGAATATACTCCATTAATAATATATATCTAGTTCCAAATACAGTTTCTGACTCCATAGGCTCAATTATAAATGTATTATTCCTTGAGAAAGTTTAGAAGATCCCATTTAGAGAGGCACACACCTAACCACTACATACTGATGAAGGAAAACTACTCCAGACCATGTGCCGCATGCATCCTATCTAAAGAAATGGAGATGTAGAATGGAACATTATCCTTACCATGACCCCATTGCCGAGGGAGTAGTAGTGTTATATATCCCATGAAACCACTAATGTACCCATTGGAAAAGGAATGTACCTCACTAATTTAATGGGGAACAAACTACTAACCATATAACATGGAAAACATGTGGAATGACCCGATACTCGTAACTTTACTCCACATTCAATGAATATATGACTCTACATTAGGACCCACTCCCAAACACTACTTGAATACGGGGGATTAACAAATCATAGGTGTGGACTTGAACCCTAGTATGACAAGGGAGTGCCACTAAAATGATTGTGGACCTGCAACCTGGTATGACTTGAGAGTACTTCTATATGTTTAGAGGACACACACCCTGGTATGAAAATGAAATTCCACTATACTAGAATGATCACAATGGAGTACCCCAACCCAAGCATTATATAGGAGAACTGACCATAAAATATAGTACCTACTACTAATTATGGAATGGGAGTACAAACTCTGATGAAAAAATTCATATGAATAATTTTCTCCATGTTATCATAGTTTATTTGTAACTCAATGGAGGGATGACTTTCACCCTAGAATGATATAGGTGAACCCACTCTATCATTATTCCACATACATAGGACATTTTTCTGACACAATAGGGGAGTAATAAATCTATGTCTAAAGGACCCACACCCTCATAAAATAGAGTAATACTAGCTCTATATGTCAAAATATTATGTAAATACTATAACCATATTTGATAGGGGAACAACTTCACACTATAAGAATGATATGAGAAACCATATTGATAATCCAAAATAGATTATATGACCCTATAAGAACTACTATGTGTGTAGAGGTCCTAAACCCACTATTGGGTAGTTCTATATCTACTGATATGATTGGCATGGTAAATCCTCCCATTGAAATGATGGGGGAGTTCTAGTACCACCATATCTCTAAATGATCACCAATGATATCTAACATCAATCAATTTCTTCTAAAAGGAGAATCATTCTCATCATAATTAACATTTTCACACATCTATGTGTAAATAAATCTTTGGTTAAGCAACTCGCATTCTTAAATTCAAGCCATAAATAATGATATACACTATGTGGATGATCGCTAGAATATCCCATGAAATGTAAATGAAATTAATTAAGTCCCATGTGGAATGTTAATCAAACCAAGAACAAATTTGTGTCATTTTATTGTTTTCTTGGATGGCCTTGTATTAATACATGAAGTGTATACTTGTTTAATTAAGTGCCTCACCTAATATAGGTATCCAAACATGTATTTACCCTATATGGCTTGGAACAACATGTCTAACACATATAATTTTACATCTAATACATGTATATCACATCAACCAAGACACATGGTTATATCTATTACCCATTCCCATTTCATTAACCTCGTGTATAATACATAGGATTTGTACTTCCACAATGCTATTTACAATTACCCGACTCCCCTAGCCATGACTCTTAGACACATGACCAGGGGTTACTACATGTCGTGTAACCTCGGTACACTTTGTGTAGTACCTAGAATTTAACTTTTGAAAATGGGAAGATCAAATAGAATATCTCACCAGACTACATGCCCTGTAATTGGCAATTCCAATGAGAAATTCTATATGAGTTCATGAATCACCCCAAGTTTACCCTAAACCAATAGATTGACCATTATGACATCTCTAGAAGCCATAACAGAGAATTATAATGATCACAAAAAATCACATAAATGGGATAAAAAATAAAAATAAAATCCACCTACCTCATGGTGAAACAATTAAGCTTTAGGTCAAAAATGGTTTTTAGATCATGATTCTCCATCGATCTGATAATAATCTCCCTGAAAAAATGGGACCAATGACACGACATCACCTTGTATCTTCCTCCTTTAGTCCATCACTCCAATGGGGGATGGGAGGTATGTAACTATTCTATGCATCATGGACTCCAAATGTGAAAGGGGAGGGATTTAGATTATTTATTTTTAATAAATTAAAAAAATCCTCCTCTTACCAAACTATTTCTAACTCACCTTTGATCGATCTCTTAGCGCTATATTTTTTTGGTCTCACCAAGGATGAAAATGATGTTACATAGTAAACTTCAACCTCAGATGTCATAACTGAGACCCCCAATGGTGGTTATTCAATTTTTATAAAGAGAACATGTGTTCATGATAAAACATATTTAATATTTCTAAATATCACCAAATCAAGGTTCTCTGGTCCTCGGAATAATGGGATAACTCAACACCATGATTTGGAAATAAAAATATTAATATTAAAATGCCTTACTAGTAAAAACCCAGGTCATTACAACCTTACCACAAAATGGATTTTCATCCATGAATTGAGAAATCCAAGGAAGAAGGGGCCTAAAAGAGGTCTCAATTGGGACTCATACACCAGTATAGTCACCATGTGGATTATATACTACATTAAAAGATGCACATAGGGAAATGATAGAATCAAAACCACACCCACATATTCCTCAAACATCATGAGAATCGTTCAAAAAATAGGAACATGTCTCCTCAGTTGAGACATGTTATAAACACCAAGAACCATGGAACAACTATATTAATATGATCTAGTGATACAACGCATCAATACATATATGAAGATAGTAATGAAACCTTGTAGTTCTCATGTGACCCATGATGAACTAAAACACCACCTCATTAATCATATCACATAAAACACTGACACCAAGAACATGAGGGTTCCAAAAAAACTATTTCCTAGTGTGAACAATGGGTCTTACTAAACCCTCTGTCTGTGATCCTTAAACTACCTCAACCACTACTAGAAAATCATCTATGCATGGATGGTATGAAACTAATCTATGCTAATGAAATTTCATGGGGTCTAATTATTCAACTAAATAATTCTTAGTTGAGACCGTCTCCCTCCAATATGGTTTCCATGCATAGAGGTAGAGAAACAAAATACAATGTAAATTCTAGGGCCTAATCCAACACCCCATCACACAACCACACCCTGAAATCATAATAAAAGGCAAAACCATACACCATCAATCAATAATATACACTTTCGGTGTAAATAAATTCCTAGTATAGATTTACATACATCACAAAATAAAATATCGTTGGGGGACGCATCCCTCTTCCCCATTCAAATTATTTTTTGTCAAACAACACCAATATAGAGTTCTAAAAATGCCTCACACCACCCTGAAAAGCGTCATTAAATAATCAGATTGAACATAGTACCTCTGTTTTTTATATTAATATTAATGTAGAATGTATATGGGACATAACGTGTACCTCTAATCATCCTCAAAGAATCGGGGTAAAAGGAATATGCACCATGCAGTTGTCCACACCCTGATTCTATAGCTCTCGAAGCCTGGAGTAGAAAGCATGGGTGTGGTGGTGGAAAAAACAAGAACCATATTCCACCTCATTCTAATCACCCCACTAATATTCTAAATCCACCTTCCTATGGAAAATTATGCACCAAAAACTTTCACTGTTAGAGAGGTCTATCGACCGACTCCATCTCATCATTCATACATTTTTTAAAATCTCTAGATTCTTATCTTAAACTATCACAATTGTAGAATAGCCACTCCCATATATGACTAGATCCCTGGGGTGGCTCCTAAACTAAGTACCACATCTATGGGTTATGGGATTTGTAAGTCTCTTTTATCATGATCTAGTCAATTTTATTCTACATGTTTCTATCGAAGTCACATACTTTGCGACCCCCACTACAGGTATTATCTATTTTTACCTTTTCCATGAATCTATATACCACTAGTGCTCACTCTAGAACCCTCGCATATGATTGGAGGCACTAGGAGGACACACTGACTCGAATTCCTATATGGTGTCCCTATTCTATAGTTTTTGGATTGAAAAATAGATATCAAACCATATCTATGGTGTATCAAAAATGTTCCATAAAACCCTTCATGTAATCACGCACATACATGCTACCCATACATTGTTACATAAGCTCTAGGATATTCATGAATAATAGGGTCGATGGATGTAGCTACTCTCTATATAGATACTCACACTCCACCCAACTAAGAGTTTCTTTTTTGTTGGTATATGTCATTGTAATCCACCATCACCAGACCAACCTCTGCATAATTCACTCTACTAGGACCACAATCTGATTGGGATCCCCACTCATAATATTAAAAACATGTGTCAGTACCACTTGATTATCATAAAATTGATGGGGGACCTAGATCGCCCCTATACCTCATTGGTCACTTCCTCTACAATTCATGTAGCAAACACAACTAGTGTGCATCCTCATACTCACATTTCCAAACTTTCATGAGTAGGAGACATAATCCTAGATACAATTGAAATGAACTACTATATAAGACTAAAGATTCTTGGGGACACACCTCATGAGATGTTAGTTATGGGTAAATAACTATATTTTAATCCAATTATCCACTATGACCATTAACAATGGTATTACTGAACAACTCTATAGTTATTTTTGAATAATAGCATGTCATATCATTTAAGCCACTATAGAGGCCTCAATGATGTTCAATGATAAATTCTACTCAAGATATGGTACACGGAAGCCTGAATCAGATCCTTAAGGATGGATATATACTAGGTAAAAGATACCATGATGATCCTAATAAATGTACACTATGTGGATAGGGGACCTCGTGGTTTTTTAACCCACCTGAGCCCTTGGATATTTTATCTGATGCATATCTTAGCTATCCATGTGGTTATACATGGTGTTTACACTAAATATATAGAATTTTCATCTCACCTAGTCCCCCAACTATTTCTTTCATCCACACATAACTTCAATTCATGTCTCACAGATTGTTTCTACCCCAAGGTAACTGGTGTGTCCTATAGACCCAGCCACGAGGTCATGTGTATTGCATGACTTCGTGTCTAGAACTCTATGTCTATGAAAACTGTACATGTATATCCACACGGTAATTTAAAATCACATAGATTCCATGGAAAAGTCTTTTGGCCACATGACATGGGCTTACTAAACACATTTTAGTATAAAAATCATCCCTAAATGAGATAAATATTCATCATGTCCTAGTGGACTACATGCCATCTAATTGGGAATTCTGAAATGAATATCCCCACTAGCCTCCCAAATCACATCATTTTTCTTAAAAAATACATATTGAACCTCAGTGGATATCTTAATGTTATAATGGGGACCTAGAAAGGAAAAAACACATTTAATTGGGATCATGACATAAAACTGAAAATTTCCTACATCTTGGCGAAATGTCGGAGCATTGGGTTCAGAATGAGACGCGCATAATTTTGATCCTCAATCCAATGATGATAAACTTCAAAATTAGTTATCCATGATAACTCAACACCTATGATCTACTTCAGATTGTCCACCACTCTAAAGGGAGAGGGTATGTTTTTCTTTCTCTTTGCATCAAGAACACGAAATGGGGGAAATGATAGTTCTTTAAGTGATTTAGTTTTATCAAGATCTATTAACATCATCTTAACACCCTTCCTCTAACTCTCCCCTAATGACACTACTAGATTTTAAAATTTTTAAATAGTAACTAGGTTAAGAACGATTTTTTAAAATCAACTATGGATTTTGATATCAATCCTAAAACAGTGCATGGTAGTTAATCAATTTTTCTATATAAAATTCATGGGCATTATAAAATATATTTAATATTTTTCATATCACCACATAGAGGCTCTATATACCCTAGAATCATGTGTCAAATCATAGTTTGTATTATGAAATGTTATTAGAATTATTCCAAATTATTAAAAGTCAAAACACATGTCATTAAAATTACTCAAATTATTATAATTCCAAATACAATTAATATGTAATATAACCTAATGATTTAAAATTATGTTATGAAATTCATTACCATATGGTATTTTTCAATTAGAATCACATAGATGAAATAATTAAAATTATAAAAAATTATAACATTAATTACTCATTATTCATTATATTAGATGATAATTGGGATTTATGTACATCATATTAATGATTTTTTGTGATTAACATTACAGTAAACTCTATTGATGAAAAATTGAGAGGAAATAAGTTATCGAACACTTTATTTCTGTTGAACATTTATTATCCACCTATATAATATTATTTAGAATATCATTAATTTATAAATGTCCTTTATTATTATTTATTCTATCAAAAATGATCTTCTTATAACATTTTATCACCTATTTATTAATAATATTTCATCATTTTCATTATTTTGGGTGTTAATTACCTAGTTTTCTCATGTGTAACTTGTCTTAAATGATCAAATTAATATAAATATAATATAGTTATAGAATCATAGGTTTGATATTAAATTTATAAATACCATTTTTGTTCAATATATACATTATGATATAAATTTGTTAAATTTTTATGTGGATAATATATCACATCACTTCATAGAGGTAGTAGGTTGTTTCTACACACTTGGGATATTATCATGTCGATAATAGGTGATAGGGTAAGGATATGTGTAAAATTTTCCTTTAATAGAGATAATATAATTTAATATATATCAAATATATTCAATAGATTTATCCTTATTACATTCCATATAAATACTAATGAAAAAATGAAACACTTCTCTTCACGAGACAGTAGTCATCCATACACACGAGTGACATTAACATATTTTAAATAGAATAAAAAAAAGAAAAAATATGTCATATTAAAATTGAATTAGTTTTGTAAAATAAAAAATATCATATAAATTATTTAAATGAATCGATATATCCATCCATCAAATGGTGGTGATGTAAATGAAATTACAACATTTGGGAGGAAGTAATATGTTTTACACATAATCGCCTATTTGATTTCCCATTAGTTGGATGAAGAGACATAAATAGGAAATTAACAAAAAAAATCATTATATAATTATATGTAAGTTATTTTGGATATCATATAGGCACTGTATAATAATATTTTTTGTATTTTTTAAAAAATAAAAACAAAAAAACATGTTTGAAAACATTACCTCTTCTAAAGAATACTTATTTAGGATTTTACGAAAATACATCCTAGAATGGATCAATGATAAAATGTATCACTCTAGGATTTTATTAAAGTATTTTCAAAGATATTTTGATAGGTATTCGACTATAAGAAACTAATTTTTTGTATGTATCATGGAGGAGAGGGTGTGTCCTTTTACATGTGTAGAAGAAGACACATAATGACTTTTTTAAATAATTCAATTAAAATATCGTTTTTATATTATCACAAGAATATAATGGTTTATTTTTTACCCTTATAGGATATAAGTCCGTCATACATCCATTAAAAAGGAAAATTATAAGTTTTTAAGTCATTTTAACTATAATCATTTTAGATTAACCTCCCCTGTAAATCTTTTTTTCCTAAGAAAATAAATTAATTTATATTTATTATAGTATTAATATTGTGGAAAAACTAATAAAAATAATATATAATATATATTTCACTCATTAAAAATATAGAATTCATTTTTCTAATTTAAATTTACATAATTATAATATTGGGATTTAAATTTATACTAAAAAAATGTAATGAAATAGTGGGTTTCCGAAGAGAAAATTAACATAATTACATATGGTTTTAATATAAAAATTATATATTAAAATGTTTTAAATGGTGTTAAATAGTTATATTCAAATATAACTGAAACATTTTCAGCATACAAACAAAATTAAAAAAAATAATTTAAATAAAATGGATGTTTTTATAAATTAATTTTTTTATAAAATAAATTTTCCTATATGTAGGGGTAGTATTTTTTTAAAATTATGTGTTCAATATGTGACTAAAACATCTTTTTAACAAAACACTATTTGTCATAAAAAATGTAGTATTTTTATGTGATTATTATGTTATTTATAATAAATATATAACCATATTTTTTATAACATAAAAATACATATTAACAAACAAATTACAGTTTTTTGTTTTAATGGTAACTAGACTATGTTCTTTTATGATGGGTTTTTCATGTCATATAATCCATCGAACATAACCATATTTTTTTAAAACAAATATAGACATGTTACATATTCCAAAATATTTATCCAACACATCAGTGAAAGAAATATATTTATCAATAATAATTTATCGGATTAGGTAGAAATCATAATCCATAATGATACTTTTTAACATTTACATTTTTTAATATGGTAATACATAACTGGTTTTTTTAGATTTTATGTGTCGCTTCAATATTTTTTATGATTAAATGATCTTATGACAACATTTTATTATGTAATACTCTCATGTGATTATTCCTAATCCTAGTTTTTTCATGATATCATTTCATTCCATTAACTAAAATGTTAGGATTTTTTGTCATTTTAATTCCCTTTCTTTTGGTTTTTTAGAGGGTCCCTTTTATCTTTGTATTTCACAGCTCATCAAATGTAGGTGTACGACCTATAAAGGGTTTAGGAACTCATTATAGAGAATAAAATAAATAATATTTATTTTATTATCACTTTATGAAATTATTAACCTATTCAACAAAAGACAGTAAGATTCATGTTCCCTGGGTTGAAATTATTATATTTTTATGTTAAAAATCATTGAATATTATTAGTAAATGTCCAACTCCCTATATTTATCCCAATCAAAAACCATTATTTTGGCTCTCATATCAATATATCATAGAGGATTTCTTTTTCATATGAAAAATGATATCAACCTTGACGAATCGATTCTAAAACTTATGTTTCTTTATGTTTTTTCCAATAGTATTGATACTTAATTAGAATACTCATTATTGGAATTTATTTTTGATTAACCAATTTTATTTAAACTAAGTTAAATAAAATCACGATAAAATATGATTCAACTCTTATATGATCAGTGTTAGTTTTTCCACACAAATATAACAATATGTGGTGTTTTTAAGTGACTTTTTTTCACATTATTTTGGTATTATGTATGAAAAATTAGAAAAGGGGTTAGTTGAGTTTAGAAACATGGGATAGGCTAGGGTATTTCATTTTTGAGAGAATTTAGGAAACCCATGGATATAATTTTTTAGAGTATCCCAATAGTTATCCATCCACAAGGTGACTTGATTTAATTATGTTAAATATACACTGTTGTGGTATAGTTTTGTGTAGTTCATTAAAAATAACCTAGATTTTGAATGAAGAAGATTATGTGTGTTCTCCATGATAGATAGGGATATGTGTAATGGATATCATAAGTGGGATATGATTGAGTATTTTTCAAGAATTGTTCTTGGAGTGATTCAATATTTTGAATTCTCCTTGAGAGAGGAATAGTATCAGTGTTATTGGTTTTAATGGATTTAAAATTACTTATTTGGTATAGTTGGTCATCTATAAATATATAATTTAGTCTTTTTTCATGTATAGTGTGATTAATATATTGATATTTAGGTGTTAGTTAATGTGAAATCATCAGGTATGATGATGTATAACTTTTCTGTGGACTCTATTATTAATAGTTACTGGTATATAATCTTATTGTAATTGGTAAATTTGTGTTATTTTTAATTAATGGAACTCTTATAACATGTGTAGGTATGATTCTGTTAACTGTGGACATATAAGATTTTTTCATTAAAAAAAGAGGAATAATGGTGTTTTTTTGTTTCTAATAAAATATTATTATATCTAGTAAATAATTATGATCAGGTATGATTATTGAGATAGACATTTTCGATTATTTTTGGATTAATGTACATGAGATCAAAAGGGGTTGTATTTTATCTACTAGTGATGTATTAGATAAACATTTTCATAGTGTATATTTATGGTATATGGTTCTTGGGTTGTGTATATTTTATACCAAAAACTGTAGTTTTAGGTTTCGTTCGTAGAAAGCTGAGACATGTTATGTGTAATTAATATTTTGATTTTATATATATAATGAACTTTTTATAGGAGATGATGATTGGGTAGTAGAATGAAAACTAAGAATTTATTTTTAGGTTTATATTTTATCATTCCTCATCCTTTCCATTAAGGATGATTATTATATGTAATGTTTTATAATCGCCATATACATTTATAAAAGGTTT
Organism: Viscum album; assembly: GCA_963277665.1. Lineage (NCBI taxonomy): Eukaryota > Viridiplantae > Streptophyta > Magnoliopsida > Santalales > Viscaceae > Viscum > Viscum album. The sequence continues at coordinate 386,999,102 of OY728142.1, read as the reverse complement.
TAACTACAAATATCTAAAGGAGATATGTGTTTAAAATAGATATGTAAAAATGGTGAGTTAGTTCATGATGGGGTATAACATTGCACTTGCGGATTATTGTACCGAAATTACACCACCAAGGTGTAAATAATTGTTAAATTCTACATTAATTATTTATAAAAAAAGTTTTATATTTAGTCCCATCATTGGGTTATGTAACTATCTTTTCTTATCCATTGATTTTTTATATCATTACTATATCTCTAATATTTTTATAATTTTTTATTTACGGGAGATATTATGCTATATTTTCAATGAATATATATATTTTTCATAATTGTTTATATTATACCTTAACCAATATCATCTATTTCCTTTTACAATGATAAAAAATTACATCGGGGTTTTTCACAAATCAGAAAATTCCTTGAATTATAATCATGTGATATGTAACTATGATGATGTGTGTGCTATCATTTATATATATAAGTGGTGTCAGGTGTCGCAGGGGTTTAGATAGAATTTTTTGGCGCAAATTAATTTCTTATGTTCTACTGTTTTATTATTGATTAGTGTTTTTTTTCATTAAATTATATCACACAGTTATATTTTTCATGAACCCTATATGTGGTCCAAAACAGAATTATTTTTATTCACATTGAAAGGGAATAAATTTATACAATCTAGAGGAATAATTTACATCTATATCAAAATATGTATTAGAGATCATTTTCAATTTGTTGTATTGAGATTTTAATGATATAATTTATGGGAGACTCTGGTTCATTAGGTGATGAATCTACAAGGTATTTGGTATCAATTTTTACTAGTACTTGAATAGCTTAATATAAGATATATAATTAATACTTGAGTTCTAAACATTACTCTAAATTTACTATAGAACATTATTAATACCCATTGTTTTGTATCCAAAAATAGTTGTGATTTAATTTTCATACATTAATATTTTTTTAGGTTTCAATTATTATTTGTTATATATTTTTGTTTATTTTGAGAGTATAGTCTTCACATTATTTTTAATGGATTCCCACCACTAGTGAAAAACCTCTTTCGAGTAGGTAGGAATGAATGAATCCCTGATATTCCCCCTAATGTGCTAGTAGTTTAGTTTGAAGGTTGATGTGTTACATTAAGGATTTGATCATGATCAAAATCTCAATAGTGCTAATAGACTATATTTTTGATGATTAAATATCCTATTATATTTTTGGTATTGTGTATTATAATTTCGATATAACATTCGATGAATTTTATAAACTAGAGGACTTTTATAATGTGAAAATTTTATATTTCATAGTATAATCCATAATTTGAATAATATTATTAAAATTAATCCCTAAAAAATATTTATTAGAACAACATCACGAAAAAGATTATTATAAGAATATATCTTAAAAAGTTGACATAATTAATAATAAAATTCTTACATTAAACCACTTTTCATTCCTTAGGTGTTGGAGAATTTCATATTATATTATCATTTATTCATAATTAAGTAAATTTATTTGGAACAATTCTAATGGTGTTAATGTTTCGAATATGATAAATGTTATGAATTTTTTTGATACTAGAAAATAGGAATTTAATGTCAATTTACACTTTATTTTATATTTAATGTGAATTTAAGAGAAGTAGTGTTGAGAATTTCTGTTCAACTAATATTTATCTCTATATTTATGGGCCTCTATAATGATTTTAACAAATTCAGGGGGTTGGTAAAGAGAGATCCACGATAAAAAATAAGTTTCATTATTGTTAACATATATGAATATTGGTAGATTCACAAACATTTTAAAGATGGGTGTTGATTTTTTTTCAATTTACAAATTGTTTGGAAGCTCCACCATACCTCCTTATTTATTGTATGAACCATTATCATTTTCTACAAAGACATGTATAATATTATAATCCTATAATATATCTTATTCCATTGTGAGAGTCTATTCATGAAAATTATTATTTTAGTAAAACCAGTTATATGTTTTAGAATAAGTGTTACTCATTATATGTGTATAGAAATACCTAAGACATTTTGTAATAGGAAGGGGTCACAAACATTCATATGACTAAGTGTGTTCAATTTCTATTAAGAAGAAATGTAAAACACTATATTGGAATTTACTATTATAAATGAATTTAGCATGGCACAAAAAAGGGGGAAGTTAATTTCCATGGATTATTGGATCAATATTCATGAGGTTATTATTACCTTAATGTTTAAATAATGATTTTTTTAAAATGTGGACACATTTATAATAAGAAATAATTTCTTTATAATGAATATTTTTTGTCAGAAATAACCTGTAATAATGTGTGTGATAATGTGTCTAATAGTTTATTATAAACATATAATATAATAATAGATTGATAAAAAAAATTCAATTATATTAATGATTATCTTCATGGAGTTCTTATATTGAATTTCATCATTGAAAAATATTAAAACTTTACTTTCGTGTTGAATGTATTTATTAAGGGGATAAAATTATACAAACGTCTTTAATTGGACATTTCCATTTCTCTTGAAAAAATATAATCGTAGAAAAAAATTATAACTCACTCTATAATGGTTATTTTTTATCTCTTTAGCATCTATTTATTGAGTGATAAATGGATATGGAATCCTATCATAAAATATTTTGATAACTATATATATATTCCATATTCAGTTATGAATTATGTAAATACTACCATATCATCATTATGATCTTCAATCACCACTATTGAACCGTATTAGAAATCATAGATTTGGTTATAATAAAAATATTTTTTGTTTTGGAGGAAATAAATAATATTTGTATATATTTTTTATATTAACTCTTCTATACTAAAACTACTTTTTGTGAACATTATCAGATTGGAAAATACCAATATCCATGTAGTAAAACATAATGGATCTTATATATCAATATAATTTCCCATAACATGTTTTTAATTTATTATTTCTTTTAGACCTTCGAAATTCCATTATGTTTAATATTTTTTTCTATAAATTATAATTTAATGATTTTAATTAATTTATTTGGAAAAATGTATTTTTCATTTCTTCATTTCAATTCTGTCTTTTAAAATTTATAGAAACAATATATAGCAGGATATAATTGTTCATGACATTATGAATTTGATGGAAAGAAATTTCCACACTAGTTCAAGAGAATAATATATTCTATGTTTAAAATACTAAACAACAACATCATATATAGAAATAGTGGAATGAATATATCTATATAGGTGCCTATTTTTCAATGTATACTACAATGTTACACCTATTCATAAATATTCACGAATTAATTATGTTACAAAAGGTAAATATTTTGAATTAAATATATTATATTACTATCATTATGGATTCTTCTATATCAAGTATTTTGAAACCACAATGGTCTTGTCCTGATATTTTTTTTATTACCACATCTTCTTGGATTGAAGAATATCAGTATTTAAGTTGCTTCAAAAGGATATCCTAGATTAGTGGGTTGCAGTAATATATTAAAGAATATATAAAAGACAATATCGGATGATTTTAAGAAAAATTTGGAAATATCTACCCTCCTGAGGAAAATATTAAATAATTTTTTATTTTTTCCCCATCATGGTGTACATTGGGTGGAAGAAACTATGGATTTACATTGAGAAAAAAATATGTGGATTATGTTATATACCATTTACAATTCAGTATCTCAAAAAAACTTCATATATATTCTGTGAAGGTATTAAATTTTATCTAGATTATAAATTATTTTTCAAGGATATCAGTCATGAGTGAAATTTATTATTTGATAATTCTATAAATTATATCAATATAGTATTTTTTAAAACCTAATTATTTTCCCAAAAGTAATGAGTTTAAAAATTATATATATGGAATTATAGCGACATAACAATATTTATTTTTATTATAACATATTTATTATTTTGCAGCCCTTTTTTGTTATTCCAATTATTTTTATGATGAATATATCAATGGATGAAATTATATTTGACTACATGTATAATTAAATATAATTATATTTTACTAGGTTACAATACCGCGGTTATTAATTGTTTTTATTGTATCCCTTTGATCTTGGATTTAGAGTCTATATTGGTACATATGAATTAAAATACAAGGAATCACATCATGAATGAAAAAACAGTTTAGTAGTCATTCTAAACTATATACATACAAAAAAATTGAATACAATTTAAAATATACAATACTAAAGGTATTTGATTTGATATATCTATTAATCCTTTTATCTTTAACTACATATAAATAAAAATTAACTTCATGGAATCCTAATGAAAATAATATTAAATAGTTGGGTGACCTCAAATTCTCAGTAATGGTAAGAATATTGTAGAAGCTATTAATAAATAAAGAATATTCAATATGTCCTGGTATATAAAAAAATCATTAAATCTATAAAATGAACATAATATGTTATGAATATATAATGAACAAATAATACCATATAAATAATCACACGAGCTTGAAAATATAAACAAGTATTTTCAAAAAAATTGAATAATCACCTAGTACATAAATAATAAAACTCATATTGATTAGATTTTTCGTACTAAACATATTATATATATTTTCAAATACATAAAATCATACATCTAAATAAATAGACAAGACCTTGGCCAAACAATAATAATTTTCTATTATGTGACATAATGATTCATCAAGGGTATATATTTGGATCATACCATCACATACCAATTTTAATACATTACTCTTTTAAGAAGGCTGAATCTTAATCAACATAAACATTTCATTTTGAAAAAATAAAAAATTAAATTTTATTATATACCAAAATAAATAATCATAATCATAAAAAATCAACAGAATACCGATAACTTATAATAAAATATTTCGTCCACATTCAAACTGATAAAAAACCATCCATGAAATAATAAGTATAGTATTAAAACAACATATAATTAGTGGAGGTTATAAAAAATAGATGTTTCATGTTTATGATGAACATATATAATTTACAAATTTCCTTTAATTTATTTATAAAAAATAAAAATTTATTTTAAAATATAAATCTTTAATCTAAAAAATTTTGAAAACACATTTCATTTAAAATATTTATTCAAAACATGTAAAAAATAAAAAAATTTCTAGTCAGGGTGGTGGAAATTTAAATTCATGCCATATAGATTAAAATAATAATTCATATCAATTTTATTATATTATCAAAAGATGAATTGTGTTGAAAATGACATGATGATTTATTTTGAAAAAATTAAAAAGTTAAACAAATTCAAAATTTCATTCTTTAAAAAATTTGAAATGGTTCTAAATAAATTGAAAATAGTTTTAGAAAACATGTGTTCTGTTGAAAAAATGATTTTCCCAACCTTTTTCACACCCTAACCTTCGATCTGGAGAGGAATTCTACTGGTGGCATGGTGTGGATCCAACGTCCAAGCTCCAGTTGTTGCGGTGAAGGTGACTTTATGTGTCTGAGCTAGCTTTGGGCGCGTTGGGTGGATCTGGTCACGGTGTGTCTTATCGAAGGCGGGGATGGGTTTTGCAGTTCAGGCATGTGGATGTTACGGCGAAGGTGTTGTGGTGACTCGAAGGTTTGTTTCATCGGTGTTTGTAGTGTTGTCTTCGGATCGGGTTCTGGGTTTCCAGTTTTCTGTAATCTTCGATATGGTTTTATTATTATTCTTCATTGGTTCCGTTTTTGGTTGGGATCTGTTCATTTCTTGCGTTTGTTGTTCTTCGATGACCTCTTTCAAGTGATGTTTGGACGGCTTCGTGGTATTTCAGTCGGTGATGGTCTAGCTGTTGTTACGTCCTGCATAAGCCTGTTCTACTCTAGATCCAGGCTTCCTTTGTTCTCTCAGAGGTGGAGTTGGGCAGTGGTTTCATGGATCTTTGGGATGGAATCCAAGCGGATAGTGTAGGGAGGGTGATAGTGACCATGTTCGATCGGCGACGGCAAGGTAGGGTAAGGATACGATGTTGATGATGATAGTTATTGGTAGAGAGGCGTCTGTCAGTGTAGCGTGACACAGGCGGGCTTGCAGTTCGTGAACTCTTTTGAATTTTGTAATTTGGATTGAATTTGGCGGTTGGAGGGGGGTTCAGTCTGCTGTGGATGTTCTGGCGACTGTTCCCGATGATCTCTTTGGCGTCCTGAAAGGATGGTGATGATCTCTCGAGGTGCACCTCGCGGTGGATCTTATTTTGAATTTTGAATTTGGCTGATTTATGTATGTACTGAAATTTGGAATTTGGGGATTGTTTGTTGGGTACCGGGAACCCATAAACCGGCTTTGGAAAATGAAAAAAATGATTTTCAGCAATAATCAGAATTTGAGAAGATCACTAAAAACATTGGTAACATCATAATCATAATCCACATAAAAAATATTATGTAAAATGAAACCATAAATAAACTAAAGATAAATATATAAATTTAATAACATCCAAATGTGAGAGTATGTACACTAAACAAAGGAAATTAGTGGTGAATATGGAATATGTTACACTGATGTAAATTTTAGGTTACAAACCCTTACCTTATCAAAAATTTATTTATCTAGAGTCTATATCTCATATATAATGGTTTTAATCAAGATATTAATTAATAAAATAACCATGGTCATATTATTAATGTCGTATATGGTCCTATTATAACATAATACCAACCTTTTTTAATAACCACTCATTATTTTTTCCGTGATAATTTCAATGTTTCCCAAGTTTGTTTTTTCTTGTTGGTTCAAGTAATTAAGATATGATATATAAATATATATACTTTAAAATTATAATAATTTTATAAATATTATATTTACTCATTATGAGTAACCATTAATGAATTTTTTTACTGTAAAGTGAATCAAATCACTTCGTGGAGACGGTGTGTTGTATTTATGCGTGAAGGACGATATAATTCATTTAATGGGTGAATGAGAGAAGAAGTGGGTGATACAATAATTTAACATAATTAATATAATATCAAATATATAACATATATTCATTTAATTTATACTAATTTTAGACCCTTTAAATATTATGTGAAAAACAAATCACATCACGTCGAAAGGCGGTGGTCCACTGTACAGACAAACATTGATTTGTTTTTAAAGTGGAATTGGAAATAATAAGATATTTGTAATATCAAAATTCTAGAAGTATTATAATGTCATTAATATAATATAATTTTTTTCTATAAATCTTTATATCTATCCTTTATATGTAGTTATGAAAAAAATACATTGGTTCGCGAGTCGGTGGTCTATTGTACAAACAATCGAATATTTTTTACCCCATTTGATCTATGTGGAGATTGATAAATATTATTCCATATATATATAACAACATATTATTATATTATATATAATTTTTTTTATCATATTTTAATTTTAAATAAGTAATTTGATGTATAATATGTATGGTTAAAATGGTTGAGCATTTTTATTTTAATTAAATTCTCTAAGAGATACCTTAATAATATCTCCTCTTAAAGACCCTAGGGATTGTATTTTTGGGAGACCAAAACCTATATAATATATATACATGTACTTAAGAGAAAATTTTGTGGTGTTTTTTAATTCATTTATTCATTATGGGTATCAACAACTTAGTGGATATAGTTCCCTTTTTATGTTGGTAATGGGAATACTCTTGTAAATTACCTGGAAATGTCCCAAAAAAATCGGAAACGAAAAATTCATTCAAATTATATAATATTAATTATATACATTTAATAAAATTCAGGATAGGATAAGGTGAAAATATGTTAATAAAAAAATAATTTTAAATGTTTTTTTGGACATTTTAACTGTTATCTTATTAGTTTGTCCCCATAGTAAACATTTTAATATTATAATTTTAGATAAAATAAATTATGATTATTTCAAAAATTGAATCAATTTTTAAAAACTTATTTCATATATGTAGAAGTATCCAATTTAATATTATACCATCAGAGGTGTTGAAAAAATGGGGTTTGAAAGAGAAAATTCTAATTATTATATAATGTTTTAATATAAACTTGTTATACAAAATTGATTCAAATAAAATAAATTAGTAAAATAATTATATAATTGAAATAATTTTACATTAAATTCAATTAAATATATTATTTATATTTGTGAATAATATAATTAAAATGGTTATTTTTAGTAAAAATCAATATTTTTCCCAATTCATCCAAAAATGTAACATTTTAGACAAATCCCAAAAAAAATTCCCTAGGATATTCTGGATATTATTAGATCAATAATGAAGTTAATTTTCTTTAAATTTCATGAAATTATGAATATTTAATTATATGTTATATCAAAAAAGTATAAATAAGCATATTTTTAGAAAAATAATTTTTTTTCTAGAAAAGTAATCCTGTACATTCAAATGATTCTAATTTTTTGTAATCAATAGATGACTATTGAATATATTTATTAATTTTGTAGTCATAAACAACCTATAATTTAGTTTTAAATATTCATATCCATAAACATTATGTAATGGCCCGGGTTTTGGGTTCCAATACTTTGTGAAAATCTGATGTTGGGTGTTCTGGGTAGCTTGGGAATCTCAGTGATGTTTGACCTCTAACGGTAGGCCTACGGGGAGCTCGGTCTTCCGGTGGTCGCAGCCTACTTGTAAACGTAGCCTACGGGTATCTCGGCCTACCGGTAGTCGTATCCTACTGGTATCTCGGCCTACCTATAGCTTTTTCTACTGGTAGCTAGGCTACTGGTCGTCACTGGCTACCAGTGGTCGTAGCCTACCGGTAGCTGAGAGCTATCGATAGCTCCAACCTACCCCCACGGGTTTTCCAGTAGCACCTCCTTTGTGAAAAAATTGGGTTTTAAACCCTATTTTGACCCCTCTAAGCTTGTTTTAAATCCCAATAACGCCCATAAATGGTGTCTAATTAAATTAAATGGATGTGAGGTGTGAGTCGGTTTAAACTGGGGGGACCCATTAATGACACGTGGGGTCTCAACCGCATGGTCAACCCATGACCCCACTCCTTACGCGGTTTCTAGTTCATTTTCTCTATATCTTAACGGCCTAGGGTGTTCTGTATCTCACCCTTTATAACCTAAGGGTTCTCCCAAGGTTTCTTTTCTCCATTCACCCATGTGCTTGGAGTACCCTTCGTTCAGACGAGCTGCTTTTCATTCAGACAAGCCGCATCACTATCCGTGGAGTTCCACACCCAGGCTTAGCATCGATCATTGATCAATAAGTAGGGAATTTCTCCTTCATCTCTCATTTTTGGGTATCATGTGGGGTGAGAATTCTTTTGATTCTGTAGAATTGGATGAACAAAACCTAAATCAAAATAATGAACATATTCTATAAAGAACGAAGTGGGAGGGGTGTGATCGATGATGTTTCTTTGTTTTTTATAACCTTCCATGATTAATGATTTTTGAATTGTGTGAGATTACGAATACTGAAAAACATGGTCGTTGGTGGTCTTTCTTTTTGCACTAATGAACCTTTATTGTTTAATTGGTTAGTTTTTTGGTCCTGAACCCTTGCTGTGTAAAGTAATTTGGTTAATTATATAAATCCAGCTAAACAAATTTAAATGCACCAGGATAAACCCTTTTCTATGATAACCCTGGTTAATGTACAACGGAATTGGAATCATGGAGTCTGTTAAATCATTTAAATCTGAAAATACTGGCATGCACCAGCTTTTCTTTGGTGGTGGGGGTTTGATTGTTTTTCCTTCACGGGACGATTGGTGGGTGATGCGGGTGGGGATGGGATCCCCTGTTATTATACTCTCAATTGTTGTGAAATTAAGGATGGGATCCTTTGTTATATCACGAATTGGGGAGGGATCCTCTGTTGTTGAGAAACCATTGGCTCCTGGATCTTGGGGACATGGGGTGTATCTTGGGGTTTTTCATCGGTTCCAGTATGTCGAGGGATCTCATGTATCCCTTTCTTGTTGTGACTTTACAATAGAACCAGGTGTGGATGTTGTAGTTGATTATTGACCGTTTTCTTTCCCTTGACATATGCTTTTGATTTCTAGTTTCCCAAGTAGGTGAAGAAACTTATTTAAACATCATTACTGAACATTAAAACAAAGATGGGACAAATGGGTTTTGGTTTGGTGTCAGTTGTGACTTGGACCTGGTGTTGTTTGTGTTCTTTAGGCTGGCTGAAGAAAAACCTAAACTAGGTGAGTGTTTGCTACCTATACATATACTTTTAGTTTTGTGTTTCTTATTCGCGCCCCACCCAAGTTGAGAACTTAGTGTCGAACACCCCCATTTCATGGGGAAGGGTGTTTTTCCCTACACTTCAAATAGTGGCTGGTTATTAGCTCATTTTTGCTCCATTTCCCAGATAGCCCATGTATTGTCGGGTTGGCTGTGATGGACTAAAGTCCATTATTATCCCAAGAACCTTCAGGTAGGGTAGTGTGGTGGTTGACCCAGGTGTGTGTGGGCAAGTGGTTTCCCAAGTGTCTTCGGGATGAGGCCCAACTGTCTTCAGGCATGGCAGTGGATCTCTTGGCCCAGATGTCTTCGGGCGTGGTGGTGGTTGTTCTGTCCTAGGTGTTTGTATGTGTGGTTACGTGTGAAAATTGAGACCTAGGTTTGTGCAGGTGGGGTTTGGAAGTGGGACTGCATGGAGGTAGTGTCCAAGGTGTGTGCGTGTAGGGTATGGTAGTGGGACTACGGAGAGAATGGCGGGATTGGTTCGATGCATAGGATTTCTTCAATAACCAGTGGGAAAGTGGTGCAGGGTACCCAAACATCGATGTGCTATTACTATATATTAATTGACTTGTGTTATTTGGGGTTTGTGCATTGGTGAGGCTTGGGAGGATAGTTTACCTTGTTAGGAATTTGGTTTACACTTTTTCTCATGGGACCTTAGTGTGTTCTGCCCCTTGTGCACGAGAGTCTTTGGTTTTCCCTACTGATTATACTTGTATGATCACCCTACGTATATAAATATTCATTTAGGTTTCCTAAAGGACTTTGGAAATCGTAGGGGACCATAATAGCTCGGACCTTTGGGTTAGTTTTAGTTGTTGTTTTTCTTTATATGATACATTACCCTCGTAGTCACTTTGTACTTTTTGGATTTTTACTTTTGTAACATGCATTGGGAAAGGTTCTTGGCTTAGCTTTTGCTTTCCTCTTTTGGTGTTTTTGGTATTTACCATCTTATCTCCCGATCCTATTAAAATAGAAAGGGTAATTCCATACATTTAGTGAGTGATTCTATACCGTTGGTGATGGTCTCCACTCCGGGACTTATTGAAGGCGGGTTTCGGGGGTCATTATCTCTCTTTCAACTTGATGAAAGAAGGGCCTGGAAATCTGCTGACCCTTCCCTCCTTATGGTGAAGGCGGGTCGTGACAGAATGGTATCAGTACTCGGTTGGGAGATAGGATGGAGTCTGGAGTTTGGTACAGTGAGGATTGCATGGGATGGTAGGGCAATAGTGTTGGTTAATCTTGGTGTGTGACATAGGCTAGGGAAGACTGGCTAGGACACATGATTTTAGGGCCCCCGTGATCTGATGCAAGGACTCTGGACATACCGAATGACCAAGTGAGGCCACACTGACTGCAGGGTAGAGACCCTAGGAAAGGTACATGCATCATAATGACTTGTGTTCTCATGGTTCATGGGTGTTTTGGGAATTGAAATCAATAAGAAGTTTAAGAAATTTTACGAACAATATTCTGCACTACTTGGGCATAGAAATTCCTTGTTTACCTTGCAGTTATGGAACCTGGGAGGCATCCACGTGTGGTGCAGGTGATTGAGGCCCCGAAGACAACCTTGGCTGACAGGCAGGGAACTGATCGGGAGGAGGAGGATGACCAGTGGCAGAAGACACTTCAGTCCATCCAGTAACAGACCCTCGAGAAGTATAAGGGAAGCACCTCTGACATGAAGACGGAGGGCTGGATAGAAGAGCTGGTGATGGCGTTCGACCAGATTCATTCCCCGAATGAGTACAGGGTTCCTCTGGTCGTTATCTTGATGCGGGGAGCAGCGTGTCCATGGTGGACGCTTTACTTGGGGGAGAGGAGAGAGGTTGGGGTGTCCTGGGATGATTTTGAGAGGGAGTTCTGGCTGGAATTCCTCTCCTCGACGATGAAGGCAGAAAATAGACAAGAGCTATTATCCCTCCAGCAGGGGAGTATGTCAATGAGAGAGCTGGGAATCAAGTTCATAGACCTCCTACGTTTTTTTTCAGGACCTCTTTCCCGATGAGGAGTCTCCGGAAAGACGTTTAGAAGAGGCACTCCAACCCTCCCTCCAGTATGATGTTACCCCCTTTACCCTGCCGACGTACATGGAGGTCCAGAAGAAGGTCGAAGTGGTAGAGAGGATGCACGCTCTAGAAGGTGTGTCACGAGAGGGGATCTAGATGGAAGCATCGAAGGGGAAGGCCGTTAGCACCAAGCCACTATCATCATGACCTCCCAGGTTCCGACCAACCGGGAGCAGGCCGCAACAGTTTCAGTTCCAGTCCCCTGGTCCTCACCCTTTTCCTTCAGGCCCAGGACCACGATGCTTCATTTGTGGGATCCATGGACATCTCTGAAGTCAGTTCCCGGACCGGGTACAGTATGGCGGTGGCAGACAGGCCCATCACCCTCCACATCAGCATCTTCATGCCAGGCCTTTCCAGCTGCAGCACCAAGGACATTGATCTGCTGCTCCTCCGAGGGAAGATATAGCAGGAGGAGGCTAACCTCAGGGCACTCCTCAGGGACCTCGACCGGGGTGTGGTCGGGGAGGCGGCCGACAACAGAGGAAAAGAAGATCTAGGCGTGGGCAGTTGCATGTCGCGGAGGTAGTACTTCCAGTAGGGCCAGAGGTTGTTCGAGGTACGATCAGTTTGTTTAGCACCCTTGCTTATGCATTGTTCGATACCGGAGCTTCGCACTCCTTTGTTGCACCCAGTCTATCCCATGATTTGGGTCTGGATGCCGAGAGACTTCCAGTGCCCCTGGTGCTGAGCACACCAGTTGGAGGTTAGACTGACTTGTTATATGATTGTCGAGGATGCAAACTGACGATGGGGCCACATCAATCGGTCATGGATCTTCTTCTGCTACAGAAACAGCCATACGATGACATTCTAGGAATCGACTGGCTATTCTCTGTGTCTGCCATCATCGACTGCTTCCGAGGAAGGGTTGTGTTCTTAGACATGGGTGGCTGACGTGTTACTTTCACCGGCGAGTGGGGTGGTCAGAAGGGCCGCAGACAAGAGGAACCCCTCCTCTCCTTGTCAGCCGAGCTGTCAGTGGAGTCAGTGGATGCTGAGATGGTGGAGGTACCAGGGATCGTTAGTGAATTTATGGACGTCTCCCCGAAAGAGGTGACAACTCTACCCCCTTGACGTGAAATCACGTTTGGGATATATTTGCAGCCTGGTGCTCGTCCGATTTCGATGGTTCCATATCATATAGCACCTTCGGAGCTACGAGAGTTGCCGATTCAGATTGACGATATGATGAAGAGAGGTTACGTTCGACCAAGCGCATCACCGTGGGGTGCTCCAGTCTTGTTCGCCACGAAGGAATATGGTGGTCTCAAGTTTTTTATAGACTATAGGAGGTTGAATAAGGTAACAATCATGAATCACTACCCTCTTCCGAGGATAGACGATCTTTTCGACCAGTTGAAATGGGCAGGGTGGTTCTCGAAGATCGACCTGTGGTCTGGGTATCACTAGTTGAGAGTGAATGAGGGTGACATTCCGAAGACGGCGTTCAGGTGCAGATATGGGCACTTTGAGTTCGTAGTCATTTATTTCCGTGTTACTAATGCCCCGACTATGTTCATGGTACTTATGAACTCCAACTTCTGGGAGTACCTGGATTGGTTCGTGGTTGTGTTCGTCGATGAAATCTTGATCTATTTGAGATCAGAGGATGACCATGCAGAGCACCTGAGGACGGTTTTGGAGGTCCTCTGAAAGCAGAAGCTCTATGGAAAGTTGTCAAAATGCAATTATTGGACACAGGAAGTGCACTTCCTTAGGCACGTGGTGTTTGAGCGGGGGGTAGCGGTGGGCTCATCAAAAGTTGAGGCAGTTGTTTCTTGGACAACACCCAAGAACGTGGTAGAGGTCGATAGTTTCCTCAGGCTGGCGGGTTACTATTGGAGGTTCGTACCCAACGTCTCCCAAGATGCATCCCCTTTGACAGCCTTGGACAAGAAAGACCAGTTTTTCATGTAAAGTGAGCATTGCGAGGCCGCCTTCAGCTTTCTGAAGGAGATGTTGGTTAGTGCCCCAGTGCTGAGATTATCAGAAGAATGGGCGGTGTATGAGGTGTTCTTTGATGCTTCAGGGAAAGGCCTCATATGTGTGTTGATGCAACGACAATGGTTGATCACTTATGGTTCAAGGCAGCTATTCCCTCATGAGCGTAATTATTCCACCCAATACCTGGAGCTTGCAGCGGTCGTTTTTTGTGCTAAAGTTATGGCATCATTACCTCATCGGAGAACGCTTTGTGGTCTTCATAGATCACAAAAGTTTTAGGTATATCTTCTCCCCGCTAGACCTAAACTTGCGTTAGAGAAGGTGGGTGGAGTTCCTCTAGGATTACAACTTTGAGGTTTCCAACACTTCAGGGAAGGGGGATGTAGTGGCTGATGCCTTGAGCAGGATATCCAAGAAGGATACGGTCAGAGAGTCAGCAGACACATGGGAGGCAATGGAAGAGTTGGCTACCTTACACCTGGATGCGAGGATGGATAACGGTAGAGGTTTCCTGCATCAGATGGCAGTATAGTCGTATATGTTTTAGCAAGTGGAGGAGTCTTAGTGGGGAGACCCAGAGTGAGAAGTGATGTGTAACCGAGTTGACCAGAGGAATGCTCCGGAAGGATAGACGAAGGATGGTTAGAACTGGATGCCCTTCCGGGGGAAGATGTTTGTTCCAGAGGCAATGTGCGGCCAGGTTCTTAGTGACTTCCACAACTCACCTCTATCGGTATACCCAGGAGTTTCCATGATGTACCAGAGTTTGAAGAGACAGCTTTGGTTGCCAAGAGTAAAGCATGCAGTGGCAGATTTTTGGCCATGTGCCTTGTGTGTCAGCAGGTAAAGGCTGAACACCGTGTTCTAGGCAGGTTTTTGCAACCTTTTGATGTTCCTGAGTGGAAGTGGGGAGTCATCTCAATGGATTTCGTCATAGGACTACCAAAAATGCAAGGGGGATACAACGCCATCTGGGTTATAGTGGACCACTTGACGAATTAGTCTCACTTCCATGCAATTAAGGAGTCGAGTGTAGTGGACTCTCTATCCCGGAAGTATGTAGACAAGGTAGTGTGGTTGCATGGAGTTATGAGTTCCATAGTCTCAAACAGGGATGCACGTTTTACCTCATGAGTCTGGAGGGGTTTGCAGCATGCTTTTGGCACCCTGCTACGCCTTAGCATTGGTTTCCACCCCCAGACAAATAGGTAGACAGAGCACACCATCCAGATGTTGGACGATATGCTGCGGGCATGCATTCTGGACTCAGGAGGATCATGGGTGCGAAACTTGCCTTTGGTAGAGTTCACCTACAATAATAGATATCACTCTACCATTCGTATGGACAAATTTGAAGCCTTGTAAAGGAGGCCATGTCGTTCACCTGTGTGTTGGATTGAAGTCGGAGAAGTGGGAATCCTTGGCTCGTAGGTGGTGCAGAGCGCGTCAGAGAAGGTTCATCTTATACGAGAGAGGAAGAAGGCGGACCAGGGCCAGAAAAAGTAAAATGCTGATGCCAGGATGAGGCCCTTGGAGTTTGAGGTTGGAGACCACGTGTTCTTGAAGGTATCCCCTCGGAGTGGAAAACAAAGGTTTGGTAGGGGGAGTAAGATTTACCCCAGGTTCATCGGACCCTTCGAAGTGTTGTGGAAGGTCGGTGAAGTTGCCTATCAGCTAGCACTACCACCGCCGCTACTGAGGATACACGATGTATTCCATGTGTCCCAGCTTCTTCAATATCTACACAACGACTCCCACGTCATCGATTGGAGATAGTTAGATATCAAAGACGATGAGACCATCATAGAACGACCAATCAGAATCGAGGATCGTAAGGATAAGGTGCTTTGTGGACAAACCATTCCCTTGGTTCATGTGTTAGGGAGGCATGGTGGGCTCGAAGAGATAACATGGGAGAGAGAGGCCCAGTTACGTGTTCAGTACCCAAAGCTGTTTTGACTTTATATTTTGTTCTCATCTATGTGGTGTTGTACTTTGTGATTTAATATATATGGAAGGCTTGTGCTTTATTTCCCTATTCTCTGTGTGTGTGTTCGCATGAATGTGTATGATGGGAAAACTGACTTCTAATCAGGACGCATTAATGTGGATGCGATTAAACCCGTGCGGGCGAGTTAGTGCCACCCAAAGCGGATAATATCCTGACATGAAAGAGGGGACTCCCTAACTCATGTGTTGGATAGTGTAAATCCTTGTGGATTTTGGTTGAGTGTTCCTGGATGTAGGGGGGTTCTGTTCTAGCTTTCGAATGGAGGGGTTTTCCTTGGAGGAGTATCTTTATAGGGTGGTTCTTCGGACCCCACTCTTCTCCTTTCTCGTTTGCTCTTATATTCTCAAGGGAGCGAATATTTTGAGAAGTATCTGACGTAATGGCCTAGGTTTTGGGGTCCATTACATTGTGAAAATCTAATATTGGGTGTTCTGGGTAGCCTGGGAATCTCAGTGAAGTTTGACCTCTAACGGAAGGCCAACCGGTAGCCTTAGCCTACCTATAGCAAGCCTACCGGTTTCTCGGCCTACCAGTGGCCACAACCTACTAGTAGCTCTATCTACCGATAGCTCGGTCTATCGGTAGCTGCAGCCTACCGGTAGATAGGCCTACTGGTAGATCTGTCTACCAATAGCCATAGCCTACCGGTAGCCGCAGCCTACCGGTAGTAGGCCTACCAGTAGCTCGGTCTACAGGTGGCTGCGGCCTACCGGTAGCTCTTTCTACCAGTAGCTTGGTCTACTAGAAGTCGCAGCCTACCGGTAACCGTAGCGTACCGGTAGCTCGGCCTACCGGTAGATTGGCTATCAGTAGCTGTCAGCCACCGGTAGCTCTCACCTATAGGTGGCTCCAGCCTACCCCCATGGGTTTTCCAGTAGCACCTCCTTTGTGAACAAATGTGGTTTTAAACCCTATTTCGACCGCTTTAAACTTGTTTTAAAGCCTAGTAACTCCTATAAATGGCGTCTAATTAAATTAAATGATTGTGTGGTGTGAGTCAGTTTAAACCGCGAGGACCCATTAATGACGTGTGGGGTGTCTCAACCGCATCGTCAACCCATGACCCCACGCCTTCCGCGGTTTCGAGTTCCTTTTCTCCATATCTTAATGGCCTGGGGCATGTTGTATCTCACACTTTATAACCTAAGAGTTCCCCCTAGGTTTCTTTTTTCCATTCAACTTGTGCTAGGATTACCCTTCGTTCAGACGAGATACATTTCTTTCAGACGAGCCGCATCGCTATCCATGGAGTTCCACGCCAAGGCATAGCGTCAATCGTTGATCAACAAGTAAAAAATTTCTCCTTCGTCTCTACTTTTTTTGTGTATCATGCAGGGTGGGCATGCATTTTATTCTGTAGAATTGGATGAACCAAACCTAAATGAAAATAATGAATGGATTCTATAATGAACGAAGGGGGAGGGTGTGTTCAATGATGTTGCTTTGTTTTTTTATAACCTTCCTTGATTAATGATTTCCGAATTGTGTGGGCTTCCAAATACTGAAAATAATGGCCTTTGGTGGTCTTTCTCTATGAACTAACGAACCCTTAATGATTAATTGGTTTGTTTTGTGCTCGTGAACCCTTGCTGTGTAAAGGAATTTGGTTAATTACGTAAATACAGCTAAACAAATTTAAATGCACCAGGATCAACCCTTTTCTATGATAACCCCTGTTAAAGTACATCGGATTTCGAATCATGAATTGTGTGAAATCATTTAAATATGAAAATACCGGCATGGGCCTTCTATTCTTTGGTGGTGGTGGTTTGATTGTTTTTCTTTCATGGGCTGATTGGTGGGTGATGCGGGTGGGGATGGGATCCCTTGTTATTGTACTCTCAGTGGTTATGAAATTGAGGATGGGATCCTCTGTTATGTCATGAATTGGGGAGGGATCCTCTGTTGTTGAGAAACCATTGGCTCCTAGATCTTGGGGACATGGGGGTGTATCATGGGGGTTTTCTTTGGTTCCAATACTTCTAGGGATCTCACTTATCCCTTTGATGTTGTGACATTACAAGAGAATCGGGTGTGGATGTTGTAGTTAATGCTTAACTGTTTTCTTTCCCTTAACGTGTGCTTATGATTACTAGTTACCCAAGTAGGTGCAGAAACTTATTTAAAAAACATTACTGAACATGAAAACACGGATGTGACAAATGGGTTTTGATTTGGTGTGAGTTGTGACTTGGACCTGATGCGGGTTGTGTTCTTTAGGCTAGCTGAAGAAAAACCTAAACTGGGTGAGTGCTTGCTACCTATACATATATTTGTAGTTTTTTGTTTCTTATTCGCGCCCCAACCATGTTAAGAAATTGGTGCCAAACACCCCCATTTCATGGGGGAGGGTGTTTTTCCCAACACTTCCAATAATGGCAGGTTATTAGCTCAATTCTGGTCCCTTTCCTGGATAGCCCAAGTATATTTGGTCAGACCATGATGGCTTGAAGTCCATTATTATCCCAAGAACCTTAGATCAGGTTAGTGTGATGGTTGGCCTAGGTGTGTGTGGGCAAGTGGTTTCCCAACTGTCTTCGGGATGAGGCCCAGGTGTCTTCGGGCATGGTAGTGGATATTCTTGCCCAGGAGTCTTCGGGTGTGGCGGTGGTTGTTCTGGACTACGTGTAAGCATGGTTACGTGTGATAATCGAGGCCCAGGTGTGTGTAGGAGGGGTTTGGTAGTGGGACTGCGGTGAGGTTGTGGCCCAGGTGTGTGTGGGCGGGGTATGGCAGTGGGACTGTGGTGAGAATGGCGGGATTGGTTCGATGCGTAGGATGTCTTCAATAACCAGTGGGAAAGTGGCACGAGGTACCCAAATATCGATGTGATATTACTATATATTACTTGACTTGCGTTGTTTGGTGAGTGTTCCTTGGCGAGGCTTGGGTGGATAGTTTACCTTGTTAGGTATTTGGTTTACTCTTTTTCTCACGGGACCTTAGTGTGTTCCCCCACTTGTGCACGAGCGTCATTGGTTTTCTCTACTGAGTATACTTGTATTCTCACCCTACGTATATAAAACTGTTTTCATGTCTCCAAGAGGACATCAGGGATCTCGAGGGACAATACTAGCTCAGACCTTTTGGGCAGTTGAAGTTGTTGTTTTTCTTTCTTTGGTTCTTTACCCTTGTAGTCACTTTGTACTTTGTGGATTTTTTGCTTTTGTAACATGCATTGGGAATGGTTCTTGGCTTTTCTTTTGCTTTCCGCTTTTTGTGTTGTTGGGATTTACCATCTTATCTCCTGATCCTATTAAAAGAAAAAGGGTAATTCATTCCATTTAGTGAGTGATTCTATACCATTGGCATTGGTCTCCACTCCGGGACCTATTGAAGGCGTGTTTCAGGGTCATTATCTCTCCTTCAACATGAAGAAGGAAGGGCCTGGCAATATGCTGACCCTTCCCTCATTCTGGTGAAGGCGGGTCATGAAACATTACTTCTTGGATATAATTTTCATTTTTTTAATAAAATTATTTTTATAGAGTATCATTTTTTGATAAAATTTGATGTTGTGTTCTTCAAACAATAGCAATGATATTAATATTATTTATAATTAATTATATCGTTAAATGTGGGATTGTATATTGTTATCTAAACGTAGTTTTTCTTATAATAAAATTCATTTAATATGATGTTCTTATTTAAAACATTGATATTATGCTACATTCTCCACTAAATAAATTGAACCCTCTCAATTAAAACAATATCCCAATAATCATGGTTTTGACAATTTTAAACATCGCCATTGAAAATTAAAATCTTAAAAATGGTTATTAAAACATCATATTATTAAGATAGAAAATTTAAAAAAATAGGTCATACATAATGTCACCATATTATGTTTTTTAGTAAGAGAACATTGGTGTAACACACATATGTTTTTCTTAAATACATTCACTATATAATTTTAATTATTTTATAGCTTTAATATCATGTAATAATTAGTTTAAAAAACCATAATATTTTCATAATATAAAATGATCATTTTAACGTAGCAGTTTGTTAGTGGGAATATATATAACTAACATATCAAAATATATGGTTAAGTCATTTATTACAAATTATTTATGAAAAAAAATAAATTAATATATTTATTTTTAAAAATTTAAAGAATTACTATTAAAAAATAATATTAATTATAAATAAATTTTATATAGTTAATAAATATATTTAATTTTAAACAAATAGGTATTTTTTTCATACTTTATGAATAAACCTTATTTTTTATATAAAGACCTATTTTGTTTAAATGGGAAATTTTTCACGTATTAATGAAGAAACAATTTTAATTTAATATTTTGAAACATTAATAATTTTTATATGACAATGTAAATATTTTATTTTAAATCGGGATATAAAAATTTTCTTTGGATGGAATTTTAATATTTTTCGGATAACATCAAAATTTTGATAAATATTAAAAATAATCTAAATTTTATTTGATTTTTTTTATCAAAATAATTTATATTTTTAAATTATTATATTGAATGTTTTTAGTTTATAAATAGAATATATTTTTGGATTTAAATATAATTTATGTCATTATCATTACGTTTACATTTTATTCAGATGTAAAAATATTTCGATCTTTTGTAATGCTTTACCTTTTAAAAATCATTATCTTTTTCCAACGACATTATTAATAAAAAATTAATTATTGTAACATATACAATTGAAATTTTAAAAAAATTATCTCATGTTTTTAATTTTTTGGTAAAAATTATCTAAATGTATTTAATTTATTTTTGGGAATTATGAAGTATAAATTTCGTAAATTTTATATATACAATAAAATGGTAAACTTGGTAATTGTGGGTAAGAATACTACTGTAAAATTACCCTAACACATTTCATAATATCATTGGGTGATTTTTTTACCTAAATCATCATTGGTTCGAAATAGTGTTCTTTTGGAAACAAGGTGGATGTGATTAGGACATTTAATTTATTTTCTTTTAAATAAAAGATTGATATGTCTAACTAAAATTTTAGTAAGTAGATCATTTTTTTATATAAGGTTATAGAAAATATAAATTATATTATAAATAATAATTTGAATGATAAAATGGATTTAATTATTATGATATTTCTTTTTAATCAATTATAAAAAAACTACATTAAATATATATAATTCGATAATGTAAAAAATAATTAATTGATGAGAAATCAATAAAAATATTTATTAAAATGATAATAACAATTAAACTACAAAAACACTTAACCATGTCCCATTTGTATTATATATATCAACCAGATCCATCTAAGAGTCTATTTAGTGACCATGTTGAGAAATATAGAAGAGATTGTGACACTTATTTAGTTTTATTTTATGTGATCATAATGATGTCACATTCATAATTCAATATTTATAACAATTTTATTGATAGATTTTATAAAAATTAAATTCCTTTATAAATATTTTTTTGAAATATAGTGGATTTATCATAATCATGTTATTTAATTTATCTTTTTATTGAAAATTTAATTTTCTTAAATAATAACACAAAAGTGAATATCTAATTATTTTATCAATATATATGACAAATAAATGTTATTAAAAATGTTAAAATAAATATAATTTGAAATAATAAATATGTATAATGAATTTTTATAAATGATCTTGTCCACATTATAATAAAATATAATTTTGTGTTTGAAGTAAAATTGTTATATTAATAATTTTAAAAATCAATAAACTAAATAGTATCAAAAATGACATTATTGATTGTTTTTCAATAGAATGTTTTATTAAATTGTCTAAAACTACTAATACATTTTAAAAAATGTAAAATAATTATAACATTGTTTAAAATGTTATAATTTATTTATTTATCTTATAATTTACATCAAAAAAGTATACATTGAACTATTTTAATATAGAAATATTTGTTTCCCTATCAAAAAAAAATAAATTGAGACAATTAAATGTTAACTTATATGATATTATATAAATTTATATAAAAAATAGTCTAAAATCTATTATCAAATCATATTAGAACCCTATATCATCTCAAATTATAAATTTAGACATTTTGGATGTTTTTAATGGGTTTTTTATTTTATAATAAATTAATATTTTTGGAGATCCCAAATGTGACCCTCAACACAATTATAAATGAGAACCTACTCCCTCACATATTCACTTCACATTATGCATTGATTCATAATAAACCCCTTAAATTTTATCTTATCAACCTCCCTAGTTACATTATATATGTTCTAGGATTCTACAATGTCAAACTATAGAGTTCTAATAGGATATTTAGAAGAATCACATCGAAGAATAGTTAATCTCCTAAAAAAATATTTAAAAATTCTTTATTCATCTATTTATTATTAATTAGTTGTTTAATAATAATGTATTAAATATATTACCAATTATATACTGATATGTTATTAATTTTTTGAATGAACCAGGATCCACCTTTTATCCATCCAATGAAAAACAAATTCACCATTCATGCGTATGCAAGGCTTACTATCTCCCCGACATGGTGTGATATGTTTTCACCCCCACCATATATGGGTTGGAATAATGATTGAACTAATTATTTTATATTATAATTATAATATTATATTTATTACGATCTATTAAACATCATCCACTTCAGTACCATTCATCAATTATTTGAATGATATCGTATATCTTGCATACGTACAACCTACTATCTCCACGTTGTGATGTGATTCATTCTATATGATCATCATTAAATCATTATTATATAAATATACATAATGAAAATATAAGTTATAAATTATGTTCATATCATTTATTAATGATATAACTATGACATAATAATTATAACCATCACTTATTTGGTAAACAATTAATAAAAATATTATGGAGTTAACACCTAAATAACATGTCATAACAAAATGTTTCTAAAAACTGATGCTAATATGATCTTATACAATATCATAAATTTTATTGATTCTAGAACATTTCTATGATATTATTTATATCATTATACAGCTGGTTCTAATTCATACAATTCATATGAGACCTAAGGTAATTAAAAATTTCACATTGTCATTGTTATCAGATATTGTTTGTACGTAAGTCTTTAGTGGGATGTATTTATCATACACATCCATGTTTCCTAAATATGTAATACTATTTACATTATCCTAAAAATTTTAATTTCTATTTTACATATTGTTGAATTTTTATTAAATGGTACGAATGAAATAATTTTTCATTGTTCTATTACATGTACTTGTTGAAATTTTTAGAAAAAGAATGAGGAGAATATTTTTAACCTTATACAATATAAGTATATTTTTTACATTTCCATAATTTAGTTAATCCCAAGAAACATCCTTCACATGATTTAATTTTTATTTTCAAATATGATCGTTTTTAAAAAAATTGTGCAACACATTTACAAAGGAATGAGTTTTAATAGATGAAAAATTACTTTCCTCGGGATTTAATTTCAAGTGTTATATCAAAATTTTTATCCATCTATGATGGAATTCATTAATAATATTATTTTTTTATTATGATACTATATTATTCCTATGGATTAATTTTTTTTATAATGAACTTATATTTATAAAATCCAGAAGATAAATATAGTTGAAACTTGAAATGATCTTTGTTCTGTAATATGAGGGTTGAAAGATGATGGAACTCAGTTCAATATTGAACTATTCCGGATATAATGGTCATGGAAATGAACTTTGACTAGTATGAAATGATTTTATAAGATAATGTGTGTTCCAAAAAAACATAACTTATTTTTTTACTTCTATTATTATGTTCATTGATTCTTATAAAATTTTATTATTTAACCCATGTCATGATATCAAAATATTTCATATTCATGATATGATTTTAAAGTGTTATGTTATTATGTTTTATAATTGTGACATAATTGATATCTCCATGGATCACCCTTACTGAGTTCCTATGCTCAACATTTCATATATTTTTCCCCAAATTTTAAAGAAGGGAATTAATTATGATACAAAAAGGGGCCTTGTTATGATTAACTAAGTAAGATATAGTGAAGATGTTTTCTGAAGTAGTTCATTAGGGTTCCCAGAGTCTAATGAAATTATACCTATATGGTGTTGTCATGTATTTTATAATGAAAATTCTTAAAAATTTAATTAATATCAATTCCTATATAGTATTGGTTATTATAGTTGTTATCAGAGGAACAATATTTTTAACCATTGGATAAAATTATGAGATATACTTAGTAAGAACACAAAGGATGTGTCTATGTATATGTTATAGTACTAGTGTATTAAAAATAATGATAGTTAACCTAGAATAAAACATAATGTGTTATAAATTTAAATTTTTTTCAAGATTATTTTGTTTCCCGTTGTGATTTTTGTTTCTCATACTATTCGGTTTGGTTTTTGTCAATGGGTGCGACTCGAAGGAACCACATTAACCCTAAATGTAAAGGGAAATATAATGATTTTTTCTTACCAACCAAATGTAATTGGATCAAGAGTGAATAATTGTATAGTAATACTCACACATCTTCATCCAATGAATCATATAGGGCTTACAAATGAGAAAATAGAGGAAAATTTTGATTCTCCCCTCATAATGTAGAGTCCCCCTTCTTTCACATGGTCTTCTGATCCATTAGTGTCTGATCAATGGATCAATACCACACAAAATATATTTTAAGTTCTACATTGTTTATAACAAGATAAATATTCTTTTAGTCTATCATTTGGACAGTGAAGCAAATCAATAGAGGGACCATATCAACAATATGAGGCAAAGAGATGAAATTGAATCAATATAATGTGGAGATTTCAAAAAAATATTTTATTATAAGTACATTCAACATATTCTTACTATAAATAAAGAAGATGAGTTCCTCAAACTTAGGAAAAAGTAAGATGTATCTTTTGTTACCTATGAATAATGTTTGAGAATACTTTAAAGGTATAATTATATAATTATTATCCAACCTGATAGTAAAATTAAGTGATTCATTGTGATCATAAAAATATTTCTTCAAAGGGTATTACCAATAAGGTAGATAAATAGTTATGAATAAATTGATTTATGTGATATCAAGGTTGAGATGGAGATTGGATTAACCCATCAGTCCTATGGGTTTGTTAAGAAGTTACAAATGGAATTTCATGAAAAAATAACGATCACATTAAAAAGAATAAGAGATTTACGTTATTATAAAAAGTGTAGAAATAAACATGGAAGAAATTCTCTTATAGGGACTAGTAAATGTTTTAAGTGTGGAAATGAAGGTAATTGGTTAGTTGAATGATGAAGCGATGGGAAAATATTTTTATTGATGCAAGTAGAGAAAATTCTACAAAGAATACAATTTCTGAAATTTAGTGTTACAACTGAAATTAATGGGATAATTAATCCAATAAATTCTTTAATTCGTGGGTTATTGATGATGAATGATGTAAGAAAACTCTTAAGTCCAATGAAAAAGTCTAGATATATGTGATCACTATCGACAATGTGGAGTACGATATTGATGTTTTGAAATGTACACATATCATCCACTCTAAAGTAGGAAATGTTTCGTTTGATTATAGATCCACCCACTCTTTTATTTCTAATGAATTTAATACGGGTATATAAATATTACATTATCATTTTGATGTCAACTAATCATGGAAAATTCATAATTGAACTATAGTTTCAAAATAACTAAACAATTTTTATCTAGTTGAAGTTTGTGGGAAAGTACATAAGGAAAATTTAATACTCCTTCCTATAGATGAATTTTATTTGATTCTTTGAATGGATTGGTTTTTTTAATATGGAGGTCAAAACATTTTCAAGGGAACAGAAATTGTATTTCATATTCTAGATCAATCTATTATCATATATAGAATCAAGGATCAATATAACCAATTAGTTGAAATTTATTCCATCTTCTGGGTCTTGAACCCTAAAAATTAAGGTTATCTATCTCAAATTGTTGGGGATAAGATCAAAATTTAGAATAAACCAATATTAGGGGAGTTTGATTGTGTATTTTTAGAAGAATGGAGAGGTAGAACACAAAATCTTGAAGTTTAATTTTCAATATATCTCAAATCACGTGTTATACTAATTTCAAATACACCATATTGGAGGGACCCAATTTTACTTACAGGAATTTAAGAAGCATCACCAAGGGAATCTTGACTAGGGTTTCATACACCCTTGTGTGTCACCTTAGGGTTCACCTATTTAGCTTTCTAAAAATAAACTAGGATTAATGAGACTCTGAATTGATTATCCATAAAATAACAAGATCATTATCATGAACAAATATCTGCTTCCCCACATTGTTGAATTATTGGAACATCAATGTGGAGCTCAATAATTTTCCAAGATCGTTCTTCATTCAGTATATCATCCAATAAGGTCCCAGAAGGAGAATATACCAATGGTGGATTCTATACAATGTATGGACACAATAATTATAGTGATTGATTTTGGTATTACTAATTCTCCTGTTATCTTCATGGATCTAATGGAAATATTCTTTAGAGACTCTCTAGATCATTTTGTGGGTAGTCATTATATAAAGTATTCTTTTATATTAAAAGTGAATATAAGAGTATAAGATAAATTTGAAATTGTACTAAGGCAATGATAATAGATATTAATTATGAAAAATTTACAAAGTGTTAATTTTGGATTAAAAATTTTCATTTCTTGGTCACATAATCTCACTAGATTAGATATATGTAGATCAAGAAAAGATAGAAGCTACTGAAAGTTGGTTGAGGACAACAATAGAAAATGGTTTGGAAATGTATTTCAACATTTTTTCAATTATTTTCATGATTTTAAAATCAACACACCATGTTGAAATTGAAAGTAGTTAACAACATGGGGATGGTGGAATGTGAATTGAAATTCCACAATCTAAAAATCTGGTTTGATAGTGCTCTTGTGCTCTCAATACCATGTACTAATGAAATGATTGTGATATATAGTAATGAATCCAATAAGTGTCTGGGTTGTTTAATCATGAAAAATGATACCGTGATAGATTATTCCACATTAAATTGAAAATCCATTTACAAAAATTACAATACTCATGATTTGGCATTAGTTGCTATAATCTTTATACTAACAAGATGGATGAATTATCTATATTGTAAAACGTGAAATATTTATACCTATCAAAAAATTAAAGTATATTTTTACCCAAAAGGTGTTGAATATGCATCATAGAAGATGTTTCTAGTTTATTAAATAGTTTTAATACTCAATATATTACCACCCAGGGAAATAAAACCATGTGTAAGATGCTTTGAGTAGAAAGGGACAAGCCAGCCTATCCATTATAAGGACAACAAAATATACAATATTTATAGATTTTAAAATGATGGGTCATTAAATATTAAAATCTAGGGGTAAATATTATATTTCTGAAATTAATTTTTATCAATATATAATTTTTAAGATTAAAGAGGTGCATAATGAAGATATAGAGAAACAAAAGAAGGTGAGAAATTTTCATGAATTCAGCCATGTTTGTGATAGAATAATAAGGTTTACGAATCGGGGTTTTATAGTATCTATGAGATTACACTAATAGTTATTCATTATCTATTCATACTAGAAGCACATAGATGAATAAGTACTTGAAAGAGTATATCTGTTGTGATTTCATGAAAAGGGGTGTTGCTGAATATGACTATCATTGCTTAGTTTTTCAGCAAGATAAGTCTGATAGACAAAAGTCTATGGGGATGTTAAACCTATTACCCATACCAAATTTTTAATGTGAAAACATCACTATCTACATTTTCATCTTTCATCCCAAATTATCTAAAGGCCATAATTCTATATGGGTTATAGTTGATATCCTTATGAATTTGATACACTTTATAGAGATTGGAGTGGATTTCCCTCTTTATCGTATTTCTAGGATATATGAAAAAGAAGTTATAGATTTGATGGAGTACCCCATTACATTCTATCTGATTGGGATCTAAGGATTACAGAGGTATTATGAAAATGTTATCAGTGGGATCTAGATACATAGTCATGTTTCAGTAGTTCATATCATCCTTATAAAAATGGTCAATTTTAGAGGGTAATTCAACCTCTAGAAGACATGTTGAGAGATATCTCTCTGTATTTTAATGGTTTTTGGGATAAACATCTACATTTTTGGAATAATTATACAACAATAGAATTCAATATATTATTTATATGGATACTTATTAAGCTTTCCATTAAATGAACTATAGAACTCCAACTTACTTGGATGAAATTGGGGAATGAATGTTATTAAGACCTGATCTTGTTGATCAAAATAAGATCAAATATATGATCTATTTGACAAAACATAAGAGCAGGTTAGATTTTAAAAAATAATTATACCAATAACCCATAAATATACCTTGAGTTTGAAGTTGGTGAAATGGTTTTTCCTCTAATATATCCCTAGATGAGAGTGATTTATTTGGAAATAAGGGAAAGCTGATACCTCTGTATATCGATCCTTTTGAATTTATTGATCAGGATGGGGAGGTACATTATCGATTGGTTCTTATATTGAATATCCCTCATGTTCATGATGTGATACAAATATCTTTCCTAAGAAATTATATACATAACCCTTCAATTACTAATCTCATATGTCATATCATATTAGAAATATCATTCTTGTAAAGAAACCCCAATTGTGATTATGGATCAAAAAAAAAAGTTATCCAAAACATGACCACAAACATGGTAAATCTTTTTAGTGGAACAAATAAAATGAAGAAGCTATGAAAGAACCTAAGAATTTTATGAGGGATATATATCTTTATATTTTTTTTAAATAGACAAATTTTGAGGGGAAAATTAATTTTACTGGGGTATAATGTAACACCCATATGTTTTTATGAAATGTTTTCTCTAAATATTTTTTATTCTTTTGATCGATTGAATTGTATGAAATCATTACATTAAACTAACTGTGAGATGATATCAGTATATAATACACTATTTATCAGAACTATTAGATTAGAGGGAATGAATGTAACTAACTTATGAGAATGTATAGTGAAGGCATTCACTACCAATTATTTATGAAAAATATAAATCAATTATATATTTTTATTTATTAAAATTGGTTGAATTATTGTTATTAAAAAATTATTAAATATAAATGTTATATTATTCATAAAATACTATTGCAATTTAATCTATAGATATTTTTGACTTAAGGAATAATTAAACCCAATTTGAGGTATGAAAACCGATATTATTCAAAAGGTATTTTTTTTCATTTTAATGGATAACCGATATATATTATGATTTTTACACATTAAATATTTTTACATGAAATCCTAAAAATTTTCATTGGAATCGGGATATAAAAATTTACCGGGGATGAAATTTTAAAAATTATCTGATAACTTTTAAATTTTGATTAATAGTAAAAATACCCTAAATTTTGTTGAAAACAACATTTTTCAAAAATATAATTGGTAAGGTAACATTTAAATAATTAATCGAATATTTAATTTTCATTCAATATAATTGATGTCATTATTATTAATTTTACATTGAATTCATATATAAAAAAATTTCAATCTTTTGCAATGTTTTAGCCTTTAATAAGTGTAATCTCTTTTAAAAAATAGGATTTATTTTAAATTTTTTATTAAAACATATGTGATTTATGTTATGAAAAATAGAATCCATATTTAGAGTAAATAGATAAAATTATTTTAAATGGAATTATTTTATTTCATCATGAATATAAATATTAATAATTTTTTAAATATAGTAAAAGCATAAACCAATTAATTACGTGTAATTATACTATAATAAAATTAAAATAACACTTAAAATTATATAATTTGTTGTGTTATTCTTCAACTAAGTCATCCATGGGTCTAAATGGTTTCATTGAGATTGGGAATTTTATTTTATTTTTTAATGAATAATTTAAATATGTCTCACTCAAATTGTAATAACTAAATGATTTTTCATATAAGGTTACATAGATTATAAATTCCATTATAAATAAAAATTTGATATAAAAAATGTTTTTTTATCATCTTAATTTATTATTAATTTTATGGAAAAAAAATTACCTTAAGTACTAATAAATTGATGATGTATATATTATTATTCGATGAGAAATTAATAAAATAATTTTAATTAAAATGATAATAACAATTAAAATACCCAAAAACATCACCAAATATTATGGCTTGATCATACCAAGAACGTAGAAGTACAATGGTTGAGTTAGTGTCCATTTGAGGAATTATAGAATAGATTGTTTCACTTATATTATTTTATTTAATGTGTGGTTAAATATGTCACATTCATAATTTAATAATTATTACATTTTATATGTTGGATTTTCAGGAAGATAAATTCAACTGAGAATATTATAATGAAAGGAAGTGGATTTAATTTCATAATAGAATTTTATTTTTATATTTTATTCAAAAAATATTATATTAAATTACAACAAAAAACTGATGTAGTCATTATTATTTTAATGAAGATATGAAATTAATGTTAATAAAAATGTTAAAATAAATATAATTTGAACTAAATAATATGTCTAACAAATTTTATATATTACATTAACAACATATGAATACATTAAAATATATTTTTTGAAGATAACATGTTATCTTAATATTTATAAAAATCTATTCATTAAATATTATCAAAATTGTTAATATTGATTGTTTTCCAAAATATTATATTTTTAAATTAATTAAAAATATAAAAAAATTCGAAAAAAATTCAATAATAATTATATGTTTTAAAATTTTATAAAGTATTTATTTATGGTCTATTTTGTATCGAATAAGTAAATATGGAACCCGGTTAATATTGAAATATTTGTTACCCTATTTAAAAAGTCTATTAGATAATTAGATTTT
Organism: Viscum album; assembly: GCA_963277665.1. NCBI lineage: Eukaryota > Viridiplantae > Streptophyta > Magnoliopsida > Santalales > Viscaceae > Viscum > Viscum album. The sequence goes on along the minus strand of OY728142.1, from coordinate 386,967,995 downwards.
AATTGAAATGATAAGGTTTAAATTTATTTTAAAACATCTCTAAAATATATTTATTATTTATATAAAAACCCTATATAATATCATCATTGATATTGGGAAATTCTTCGGATGGGTATAAATTTTATTATAAAATAATATTTTTTGAGATCCCAAAAGTGCCCCGCACCTCAATTATATAAGGGAACCTCCTCCCTCAACAGTTAATTTCACCTTGAGCCTTCAATGTCAGCCAATCCCGAATATTTTACCTCCTAATCTTGAATATTTACATTATATAGGTTATGTTATTCTTCAACAACCTACTCAAGTACTCTACAAGGTTATTTAGAAGAACCATGTCAAAGAAGAGGTAATCTTCTCAATCAATTCTTGCAAACTGATTTCTTATTCTACTTCCTCTTAATTATTTTTTTATAATAATGAAATAATTGGTGTATCACGTATTTAATGCGATTTTATTATGATTATTGTACAACAATATTCCACCTTCTATCCATCCGATAAAAAAAGGAAATCACCATGCATGCATATGTACAGCTTATTATCTGCACACAAAGATGTAATATGTTTTTCACCACCACCTTACTTAGATGGAAATAAGGATGGAAATTATAACTATATATGATTTTTATAACATTATTTTTATTTGTAAATATTCTATACCATCCAATTCAATGTCATTCAACAATTATGTAAATGATATTGTCAAATGCGTATATGTATAGCCTACCGTCTTCACGATGTGATGTGATTCATTTTAGATAATATTTAAAAAAGAATTATTATATAAATAGATAGAATTTTTAAATATGAAATATATTATTCTTATATAATTTTTCATGATATAACTATGATCTAATGTAGAGAATAATAACTTATTTGAGAAAACATGCATAAAAATTTAATCAATTAATACGCAAAAGAAGTAATAATGAAATTTTCTTAAAAAATAGTAGATAATATGATCATATCTGTTGTCATAAAAAATAAAATTATTCTGTAATAAGTCAAATAAATTAATTAAACCATTATAGAGTATGTTCAAATACATATGAAGGATTCCAGATCTAATATAAGGGGTAATTTCTCAATCTCATTTTTATCCGAGATTGTTTATATGTAACTATTTTATTGGGATATATTTATCAACCATGTCCATGTTTAGTAAATATATAACAATATTTCAATTAATATATAAAATTTTATAGTCAATTTTACCAATTAGTGATTTTTCTAAAATTTTATGAATGTAATCATTTTTCATTTATCGATACGATCTATATTTTTACATTTCTAGAAAAATTAGAAGGAGAATGTTTTTGAACTAGTATGATAGGAACATATTTTTACATTTTCATAATTACATAATATAATAAATATCCATCTAAACTATATCAGGTTTAATTTCAAATAAATTGTTTTTTTATATTGAAAATAATTTTGAGGAAATAAAATGTTTTTGAAGAAGAATATATATTTTACTCGATAATTAATTTCAAGTTTTATATCAATATTATTTTCCATCTATGATGGAAAAATTTGAAATGGCCATGTTTGAAGTACATTATCCCTATTAATCCTATTGTTTTATTTTACTTTTTTAACATCTATTTATGAAATAAATTTGTTTTATATGGATTATGGTATGATCGAATGATGTTTAAGAAACCCATTTTAATGATTGGTTTACACTATGATGAATGAATTATGTTTTTGTGGCACATATAAAAATGATGTATAAATTATATGGATTAGACATATATATCCCTACAATTCATTGGATAAATATTTATATCTCATGATATAGATATGGTTAAAATTAGAAAGGATATATGCTCAGTAATATATGGATAGACTAAAGCGTGAAATCAATTTAGTAATTGACTCTTTCTACTATGATGGACTTTTCATTGAGCGCTAACTGATATGAACTTATTTTAAAAGATTATATGTATTCCAAAAAATATCATGTCTTATGTTATGATTTTTCTATTACATTCATTGATTATTATAAAATTTTATGATTTATCTTATGGTATAATACAATGATCATTCATATTAAGTATAATATTTTCAAGCATTATGTTCTTACGTTTTATGGTAACGATATGGTTGATATCTCACATTTTTACTCTTAATAGAAGCCTTATCTCACCAATTCAGGTGTTTATTTTCCCCAGGTCATGAAGAAGTTTACTAAGAAGGATATGAAAAAAGTGGTCTAGTTATGAAAAAATTTGTGGAAGAAAATGAATATATCTTACGAATGAGTTGTTTACTTTTTCCAGTTCTAATGAAACTATACCTATACAGTCTAGTCATGGATATGTTATATTTTTTAATGAATATTATTCAATATTTAAGTGATATCAATTTATGTAATTTATGGGTTTTTATAATTGGTGAAAATTTATGGTATAGACATAAAAGAGAATTAAATATAATTATAAAGACTGATGGAGATAAATGATCTCTACAATGTTAATGTTTAATGTAATTTTAAGAACCACAACCCCTTAAATCATTAATAATTTAAAATAAAATAGTTGCAACATAAGTTAATTTATGATGATTCCACTTTGTTTCAATGTCATTTCCCTATTGTGTGGTAATTACTTTACCAAATTGTCAATGAATGGATGAAAATATACATACTTGATTTCATTCTATTTTATAAAATAAAATCATCTTTTAGGTGTGACTATATCATTTAACGCATCATTTTATACTATATGAAAGGAATATCCCAGATGACTTTTCTATACCTCAAGCACTAAAATTAAATTTTAATGGATCATAATATACATATAAAAGTGACATTTTTTTCATATATTTATTAATTTTTTCAAAAATCAGTTTTTTTAATAAAAATCTATTGGATATAATAAATTAATATTTAACCTGAAATAGTTGTACCTTTAGTTATTTATTAATAATTATATATAAAATCATTTTACTCGCTAAAATGAAACATCAATCCAGGTATCTCGAATTTTAGTGGCAGATATTAAACCCTTCTGACCCATTGATTTGGGTTTAAGCCCTACGACCTAACCAGAACCATTGGGTTTTCACGCAGCATAAGGGTTTCACATTTTAAAACCCCATATTAATATCATTCTGATGATGTTACCAAATTATAAGATCAAACTAATACCTTTAAATTAAATATTATTTAAACAGTAATGGTTTATAATTCCTTCCTAAAAATATTCATAATTATTATCCCATCATTGGTCATATATTATGTGTTATCCTCCCTATATTATGTTTTCTTAAAATGTTCATCATTCCACAAAATCACTTTTTCTTGTAATTATTAAAATTCAAAATATTTGATAAATTCCTCAATGAAATGGAATTTTAGTATAATCCTTTTACATTTCATAATGCTAATAATCATAATATCAATGATTAAAATATTCATATACGAAATATAATGAATGAGAACACAATAATAATTGCAATTCCTCTTCATAAGTATTTATTACATAATATATAAATTATAACCTTGTGTCCTTTTTAGGTATATTTACTTGATGCATATGAAAATCATTATCATAGTGTCCCATCTACATATATTGGAGAATTTCCCACTTGAAGGTTCTTTATTTTAAATTATATTAAATTCATGGTGTCCATTTTTTTGTCACCATATTCAAACATGATTTCATTTTATGATTGTAGAATGTTGTTTCTATCCACAATTATCTCATGTTAGAAAATAAATCATTATATTTTTCCCATTATCCATATTTTACTATACCATCTTCTTCTTCTATTTATTTCATTGAAATCCATACGACCAGAATAATTCATTCACTGTTTTCATTTGACATGATAATATATCATAAAATGATGAGAAGTATTCATAAAAAATTAATATTCATGTTATTTGCTTAAGATCAACAATAAAATGGTTAATATTTATTTTTGGTTTACATACAAAGTAAATAGTCATACTCGATAACTGTTTCTAGTTGGATTCATTCATAGTCACAATTTCATCTTTTTTTCTTAATAATATTAATTTTTTCTTGATTTCAACTCACTTATCACAAAAAAAACAATTTACATGACCAGTACCATAACAACCTTCAAATACAATATTTATATTTCCTTCTCATCCTTATTTGTTTTTAGTAATTCCCAAAAATAATGCAAAACTCATGAGATTCTATCATTATACATGATGAAATTATCCATTTCCCTACTTCTCATATCATGAATCACGTTCTCTATGGAATTTATCAAATACCTTCATATAAATGGAGTTATAGTTCTATTTAATAGATGATGATATTGATGCATGAAGTTATCAAAAATCATTTAATTTATTGGTGGATATGTAGGATACCCATATATGAATGGATATTACTCATAACACGAGTCATAAACACAAATATAGTGATAATTTTAGCAGTTCAAACTATAACAATAGCTTCATTATCTTTCATATAGATTGGAATCTCTACATAGGATATTTGAATTGATATGGTTCCCAGTTTTTCCCTTAGGTTTCACATATAAATAATGGAATAAATTATTTTAAATTAGAACATTATGAAACATCATATATAACCATGATACTAATGAATAAAATAATATAAATTGATAATATTATTCATTAATAATATCATAATCGTTAACCTAGTTCCTTTGGGGATATCTTTATTTTTAACTCCATCACAATGGTCTATAATGAGAATGTCATTTTTCCTCTCTATATCCCTTGGGAGTGTCATATAATGTGCCCAGTAAGCACTATTTTCATGCAGTAGGTAGGGATCAGGTCAATAAAAGTTCCCCCTTTTTAGATTTGCTTCCACTAGGTGCATTTATACAAGAACCACATCCAGTTTTATTATATATATAATTATGCATTTCAATGAGAAACCCCATAATATATTCCTTGAAATGACATTAAAATATTTTTCAATATTTATCCTCAATATCAATCATATTTTTATGTTCCATAGTATATGTTTTCTTAAATCTAGTTCACAAGGTTTATAATAATCATTCCTTTGATACCAACTGTAGAGTCCATGATCCCAGTAGTCTAGAGCCTATGTTTACATTATTAAATTTTTCATAAGATTTAACTAAAAGAATCTCGAAGGAAAAAATAGTTAATTAGAATTTATAAACTAGATAAATAAAGGAAAAATTATTAGAGTTTAAATAACAAAACATAATGATTTTTTTCATTGAGAAACACATTATTAAAAATAGAGTATCCCTTTATATCTACTAGTAACACATCATGGTATCCAAGGGAAAATAAAACATAATAAATGTGAAATATAAAACTCATATTATGGGTATGCATACATTATAATATATAATTAAAGAATTCATAATCAATATAGAAATTATATAAGTGAACTAAATTTAATTTAATCAATAATAAGAGCATATTGCGATAGGAATAAATGATGATAATGTAATACCATATAAAAAATCACATGATCTAGAAAATATAACCCTACATATTTTAGTTAATCGAATAATTACATGGTATATAATTAACTAAGTACAAATTTCTAGAATGCATAGTTACATACATAAAAAACTTACAATTAAGGACATGTTCCCCAAAATCTAATTAAATGATACGTTTCCCCATTAAACCACAGTATAGTTTGTATCATGAGACCAACAGATGCATTGAGGGGAAATATAGGGAAAAAAATAACTTACTAGTTGTGATTAATTACCCATTTTAATTGAGTGAAAATAATCAACATAAAAATTTTTGTTGAAAAACTAACATATGAAATGTAAATACATTCCCCAATCAATAAAAAATAATGAACCCTGAAGTGTACATTTGTGAATTGTAGTAATATTGAACATCCACTAACATGCTAATCATTAACGATTGAGATAAATATTAAGGATGCATTAAATATAACATATCCCTGTTTCAAGGTAAGAAAATTAATGGGTTAATGTTAATGATGAATATATACAAATTCTATTAGCACCCCTTTAAAAATATTTTGTCAAGAATAATAATTTCATTTTGAAAGTAAAATTTTAAAACAAAAATATCAAAACTTATTTTTAAAAATAATGTAATTAAAAATAACATTACAAACAATTTAAATTAATCAGAAAAACATTGATTAGTCATGATCATGGAAAATTTTCGTCATTCCATACATGGTAAAATAAAGAATTGTTTTACATTTATGGTAAAATAAAAATTAAAATTATTCTAAAAATAACACGGTGATTCATTTAAACAATATTTAAAATTGAAAATATTTCTTAATTTAATTAATAAATGTATTTAAAAATGATAAAATAATTATTGAAAAATTTAGGAATATTTTTTTACAACAATGAATTTCGGTCCGATGAAAAAATATAATCAGATTTTATTAAAAAATATTTTTACAATATTTTGATGATTAAAATAGTATACGATGGTAAAAATAAATTAAAAAATTCATCAAAAACAACAGGTGAAGAAAATATAATGAGTTTAAGATAAAAATATCAAAAAAAAAATTCCAAGGAAGACGTAGAATAGAAAAATCCCATGTAATAGTGAGATTGTGAAATAATTCCTTACTAGATTTATAACTTCATCATGGTAATCCCTATAAAGAAAGTAACAAAAAATGAAACATTAAATTAAAAGAAGATAAATTTATTAATGATATATCATATCAATGTTTCAGTATATACACAGAAAAATGAAATAGGTGGTGAATATAGCATTAGCCTCACCAAATTAATTTTGAGATGAGACACACTTAAAACATTCATTATTTCATTAATACATTTTCTACCGACATCATAATAGATTAATAAATGGTATAAAGTTATATAAGAACAAGGATAATATTTATAATATCATATATAATCCTTTTATTGTCATGAAATGACACACTGAGGTCTGATCCACCACTCCCCATGTGTGCCTCCAATAGGCGAGGGGCTAGTGTTCAATACCAAGTAGACATATCACCCACATGGGTGAAATAATCCTTGGTAACCTGTGCACACACACAAATAAATTTCAATGAAGAAACACCTATATAATAATAAGATAATCAAAAAATGCATTCATATATCAGTCGCATGATAAGAGTACAAATAAAATTCTGAAAACATAAAAAGGGGAAAATATAATCCCACCATAAAATACAAGACTATTCCACCCTTATCAGAAGGATTGGGTCAATATGAAATGAATCCACTAGAACTGACCTCAGTTAATAAATTAAAAACCCATTGTTCTATCTAGCCATATATAATCTTTCTAATCAATGTCCTCCATGGACTCCATCTTAAACCAGGTTATCCTCTTAAGACACACCATGTGTTGAAATATCTAATGAATGGGTGAGTATAAAAATACACAATTGACACACCAAAACCCTAAAATAAAAATGTAAGTTAAAATGATATAGTTTACATGACCCAACCAAAGATAACCATGAGAAATAACTCTATCTCAATCACTCATCAAAAATACATAACTAATTGTCTTAACTCCATATGTTGTTTTGATCAAGAAACATGATATAACCAAATAGAAATCTATAATAAATTATATATATTCTTCTCAGACTCAATGTATTTTTATGTCATGACCACGCATCAAATCACATGATTATACATATTCTAAAAGGTAACCCTTGTCCATGAGAACATGCTCCACAATCCCTTCCATATCATGTAACTCATCTAATAATAAACCCTCGTCGAGAATTTCATACCATCATATATGGAATGAATAATAGATATAATAAACTAAGAATAATCCAACCATCACAAATATAGAATTTTAAGGAAAATTATCCATCATAAACTTATCTAGTTCCACAAATAATTTTTAGAACATGAAGTCTTATAATTAGTATATTTCACCCTTTACAAGTTATAAGATCCAAATAAAGGAGGTCCACCCATCTCCACTTAAAAAAAATGATGGAATGATTCTCTAGATTATGGAGCATTTTCATACTCTCTAAATAGGTAGAAATGAAGGACCCACATAATATTGTATCCCCCTAGATGAGGGAGTACTAAATATAACCCATATAAGAAAACCTATGAAGAACCCGGTGATTGAGGACAACACAACACCATGTCATGTGAGACTATCACTCTAATAACCCAATAATGACATACATGGTTATTATATATTTTTTCCCAGAATACATAATAATATAAGGAAATAGATGCCCAAATATTTTATTAGTTTAGTGTATTTGGAAACTTGGATCACATTCTTCAAACATGGGTAAAGATCATTAAAATCTCCAATAAATATCATCCTCTTTAGTTTTCCAACATAAAAACATTGATTATATTCTATGGAATGAAAACATAAAAATGGTGATATCAAATGATTGGTAAGGGTACAAATGGATAAAATCAAACAAATCATAAATGTAAGAATGAAAATAAATGATTTTTTTTTGAATATAAATAAATTGGGTCATTAAATAAGACTTACTAGTTCATAAATAATAAATAAATTGGATTCATGATCCCGGAGAAAATAGCACTAGCATAAAACATGGAATTGTGAAAAATATATAAGAACTGAAAATCATTACCATATTACCCAATGCTCATTTCCAACAGCATCATAGCGGAAAAATTCAATTACTGGGTAATGATCACTTTTTCTTGTAGTGTATTGCTGAATCATATTTCCCTATAGTTCTAGTCATGTATCTATCATGAGATGTAAATATTTACCTAATTTATTGTAGGGAGATATACGTCCCACCCATATCATAATGAATTTTAAATTATATGTTACACAATAACATAAATTATTAATTACAACATAACCCCAGGAATAAAATGGGGTTCTTAAACATCATTCCATCATAACATAATCCACATAAATAAAACAGATTTGATAAATATAATTACATCATAAAAAAGTAAATCCATATGAATAATAGGTATAGAAACATAATACTATTATTTGTTTCCATATTATATAGAGAATATTTTTTATACGACACTTTGAATTAATTAATGAAGAAAATATAATTTACTCATAAAAAATGATTTATTTTCTTTAAACAACACAAAATTTTACGAGAAATGAATTTATATAAAAATTTACTTGAATCCTATATAAGAATATTCAGGAAAATATCATGTTATAAAATCATAAATGTTAATTCATGACATATAAGTTAAAAAACATCCCTCTCGTACTTTTTCTAGAAAATACTATATGTTCCTTTTATGGAAAACAAAAAAACATTCATTGAAAATCATGTAGTAAAAATAAAAAAATGGGTAAAAATATCATTAAAAATCCATATATTAAAAAAACATTTTAATAAAACACTTTTAGAAAACATAGACATGTATTATAAATATACCCTATTTAATAATTAGCTATAAACAATCTGCAATAATAACAAGCTAGAAAAATTACCCCTTACCAATTTATAATTATTCAAATAATATTCCCCATAAAATAAACAAAATAGTTTTAATATATTAAAATAATAACCTTTATAATATGATTATTGAAAAAATTTATAGGTAGTATAAACACCACAAAAAATAGGTAGATGATGTATATGGTATAAGTTCCATAGACAAAAAAGTGAGACAAAAAATCCCTTACAGTAGAGTTGATAAAAACACATCATGTATACGATTGGTCATATGTACGCACGATCAAAGATATTAGTCCCTAAATAATGAAATGGAATAGAAGTATATGGTAAATAATTTCTTCTTTAATAAATATTATGCTATAGTAATAATATATAGTTATAATTTCTATCATTATACCCATCCATGTAAGATTGTGGTTAAAAATAGATGACAACACAACATGGATATGGTAAGTCATACATACACACACATGGGGATTGTATTTGTCATATTATTGATAGAAAGTGGAATATAGTTATTTAATAATAATAATAAAAACTTAGTGAATAGTTTATATTGTATTTATTATTTTCTAATGAATGGATCTAAGTATGAGGAACTAAAAGTAAAAATGATCTTGAGAGGGTCAGTAAAGATGATTTCCTCTTCATCGGTGAGTTCCCTCTAGATCTCTTCCAAATAGATCGAGAGATTGTCTTATGAGAAGAAACAACATACACAATGATACTACGGAATTTGTGAAATTTTTTTTTTTGATGTTCTATCTTGAAGGCTCAATTATTTGTGATGAAATGGTTGGGAATGTGTCCTTTTATAATTGAGACGAGGGTTACATTTGGAATAACTTATAATATTAATTTATATTAAAATAAAAAAACATCTATGAAAGAAAAAATGTCATATTTTTTATGATTTGGTGAGATAATGTTTTAATATCATCTATACAATAAATTTTAGACATCTTTTCCTCTCCATTTAATCCTTATCATTTTTAATATTATAGTTTCTAACTCCAATTACTATTAACTATGATAACAAATATTTAATCATTCAAAGGGTTATATATATACTTAAATGATTTAAATTAAATCAAAAATAATTTATTTAGATAATTTTATACTATATCATAATTATTATATATTTTTAATTTTTTTTTGATTTCTATATAATCTAATGAAGCATTTTTTAGAGAAACAAACAATAGAGTCTATTTTTTCACATCTTATTCATTTATTTTTAAAAATATTTATATGAAAAATTAATTAATAAAAACTAGTTTACGATATTCATAATAGGTCAAGGTAATCAATAATATTCATTATAAATATTAACTTTAAAAAATTATATTTAGTTAAATATTTGTTATAACATTTGTGTGTTATCTCTATTTATAAAATAAATACCACATCACTTTTTTTTTGATTATTTAATATATCTTTATTTGTAGAATAATATTAAATAATAAAATTCATTAATGAATATAAATCTAATATATTTCATTGGAATATGTCTTATTGAATTTTGTTTCTTTAAAATAAAACATTCAAAATTAAATACTTATTAAATTAATTATATGACAACTTTAACATAACTTTAACTAATATTTTATATGAGTTATAATATGTTATATAAGGCTCCAAATGGTCTCTAATTCGATCCTTGAAAAATTATGGTAGACCTTTACTTGACCAATAATAATGGGGACTGTTTTTTGGTATTTTATTATTTATTATAATATTAATAAACTTATATTACTGATTTTTCATCTATTAAATAACTTATGTATCATCATATTATAAGCTTTTAAGGTAAATATTTATTTTATAAAAATTAGTAACTAATATTATTTTTTATGTGAAAAAATTTATATATAATATGATTATTTATAGTATAATATAACTTCGGTATAACCTTAATTTAAAAATGATTTATTATTGAAAACATGAATGTGACATCCTTAAAATTTTTTTATATAAACTGTTATAAATACCATAATATACTTGGAATGGCCCCAAAACATAGAAAATAAATAAAAATATATATATAGAAATATGTTTATTAATTCAAAAATTACCCCTTATACTCTTTTATACCACTTATTAGTTTATATGCAGACAGATAATAGATATTAAATACAAGGAAAATGACACTTGGGTCTTTCATTTATTTAAATATTATTAATGTCATTTTCATGAAAAATTATGTCTATTAACTATTATGATTTCGATCATTAAGTGTTAAGGGTTTAATTAAATTAATAAAATAAAATTTTATCATTTGATTTGGTCATTCTAATGTGATCATAATTTTATTTTTTACCCAAATATTCTATTTTATCTTTACCGTGGTAATAAAATATTCCATGGTTCTATACATTTTAGTCAAAAAATATACCTAATTAAAAAATTTCGACCTCTTTAGCCCAAATTTCATATCCATTAAAAAAAATTTAATACAAATAATATTCAAAATATCTGTCAAAATACAACTTGTAAAATTTCATGAAAATTTATTTTTTGGAAAAATAACCCTTTTAAATATAAAATTTTTATTATAATAAATTCATGTATAAAATTATTTTCAAAAACGATATTTAGATAAAAATGAGATATTTATAATTTAAAACCAAACCAAAATATAATTATACTATATTATGACTTTAAAAGGTAATAATGATTGTAATAAAAATATGTACTTTTACTATTCATAACAAAATAACTCATATAAAAAAATATCAAAAAATCAACCAAATTAAATATTAATGTTCTTTAATTAAATAATTTTAATTTATTATAATTAATATAAAAAAGTAACAAAATCTAGATTAAAAATTTTTGTTCTATGGAAAGGAAGAAAATTTCATTTTTTTTGAAAAATTACTACTTTTATACAAAAAATTATTTTTTTATAACATGTATAGAAAACATATAATATAAATTTTAAACATTATACATAGTATAATATATATAGTTTTCGTTTATTATGTCTATCAAGAGTGATTTTATTTTTTTATATACTCACGTACTTTAACAATGTAGTTTTTTAGAAGAAATTTAATATTATTCACACATTTAATTATAATATTTAGTTATAATATTTAGTTTATCACTTATAATTGATTTGATGTGAAACGAATTCTTTCAAAAAATATATATATTGTATAACACAAATAATTTATGTTCACATACCACAAGCTATTCGAGTGTTGGGTATCTCGCAAGATTATATTCATGTAGCTTAGAACACAAGAAATAAAATAAATAATAAAAAACCTATAACTCATAAAAATATCAGGGAATTATATTCCCTCCCCCCATAAATTGAATATCTCTGTATAAATTCATCAGTATTATAAAATTATTTATACTTCAACTTTTCTTTCATAGAAAACCACAACATAAAAAATGAATAATAAAATGTCATTTTAAAAATTGGATATTAGAAATAAAACGGTTACCCAATGTTACTCATCACTAGGTTTCTACATATGAGAACAGAAGTTAGAAGTGATAACATGTATATGAAAGAAAATTAAACAATCAAGTTCTGTTGGAGAGTGATAGATAATATCATTTGGATAAAGACAACCATAAAAAGCCATAAATTTATTATAATTAATGGGACTATCTGATTCATTGTATAATAAGGTATTGGACAAAGTTTTTGTTCTCAAAACACTTTTCCTAATGTTTTAATACATGATATGTGATAATTCAATTATTTTATTATAGTCTCATCATTGGTCGTGCCTTTATCAAATTAATCTTCTTTTCTTATTAAATGAAATGAGGTTAAATTTTTCATTCTGGAATTGTTAAGATATCATTTGACATGTAACATGAATGATAGGTCATTCCATATATGTTTATCTAAAAAATGATATAACATGTTATCAAATATTCATAAGTCCACCTATGGTGAGAAAATAATTTATTCTTCCATACATGGTATTATGTTTAAAATAAACATTCCATAAATTTATATCCTTGAATTCTTTCTAAAAGATTAAAATCCAAAACTATAGATATCAGTGATTTAAATCATTTTAACAATTTCTCCCCATATCTTGTAAGAATGTTCTTCACTGTCATGCCCCAAACATGTGAATACATTAATCATGTATTCTATTGGATCTTGGTAATAAAATGAATTACCCTAAAACATTATTGAATACAACTATGGTGTAAACTATTATTTCATTCCACATATAAAAAATCCCCGAAAATATATATAGTCAATTATGATATCACATTGTTCGTATATCCGTCATGAGTACATTAATATTATCCAAAATCTCATCATCTCTTTATCGCATCATTATTCACATATCATGGGTTTTAAAAAAATTTCTGAATATATTTTCATGGTTACTAATACCATTTAACAAATACATTCAAATAATGAAGGAAAAAATTAGTGTAACAATCCAAAGATGTTTATTTATTCCATAATACCCTAAAATTATATATACAACATTATTCTTGTTAAACATGTAACCATTACACTATCTTCTTAATTAACTGACCGAGTGTCATCATCTTATTACTTAACTATTATTTATTATAATTTATAATTTATAGTCTCTTCATATTAATCCACACAAATACTACACATACGACCATGATGATTATATTCGGGAGATTTTCCCACAGGTAATAAATTTTCAAAATTCCCGTACAGTCCAAATTTTAAACATTTAACCGTCATTGTTAGTTTTCTAAACTAAACATTTTCAATTTTAATTACTAGAATTGTGTTTTTTCCTCACCCAACACAGTGTTCTTTTCCTTCGAAATATATTCCTTGATTCATCTTCCCACATGATTTGAATTATGTAAATTTAATTTCATTCCCTTGTGGTCACTATGAACCACTATATTTCTCTTAATAGCTGGGTCAGGAAACTCACCAATTCTGAGAATATTGAAAATATAATGAGATTCATGATTACACATAATAACTATGTTTCACCTTCCAACATCCATTTAATATGGTTTCTTATGAGGAATATCATACCATTTTCTATCATATTCTCCAGTTACATGAATCCTCATTTTCCATCCATTTTATATAAACCCAAAAAGAACAGTGTGGGAGGGAAATTCATAACAAATAAAACAACATAATCAAGGTGGAGTAAATTTAATCCATAAAACATAGGAATAATTATAGTTTATTCAAGATTATTTTCATAATTATTGGATAGAATCCTATAATTAGACTTATCCTTTGAAAGATCCCTAGAAAAATCCTTTGAAACATCATTATTGTTCTCAAAAAAGTTTTTTCATCATAGATTGCAAAGGATAACTAAACCTTTGATTTGATACCATCTTTAACAAAAAAAAAGAATTAAAGACATTGATATTAAATTTATTATGTGGACTAATTAATAGAATACAGAAAATTGTTCCCGAAGACCATATTAGTTTAGAGTCTTCAAAAAACATTGAACACATTCTTCTAACATGGTTAAAGATCTTCAACAACTCTGATAAAGGTCATCCCTTTTTTCCTACCAAAAACCATTGATTATATATAAGAGAATAGAAATAATAAAAAGTGTCACATAAAAATCTTAGTAAGGGTATAAATTGAGAACATCAAGAAACATAAACCTATGATTGTAAAATCATAAACATAAATTTTGAATTTAAAAATCTTGATTCATGAAATAAGTCTTCCCTGTTCGTAATGAAAACAATCATAAGGGACTCATGAATAGTGATAAAATAGAATTTTTATAAAATATTTCATTATGTAAAACAAATTATCATAGAAAATAATTTCCATTGTAACCTTGGTTTATTACCCAGACAATAGTAGCTAGATAACTCCATTATATAACCATGTTCACTCATCGTTCTAGCCCTGTATTACTGAACCCGGTTTACATTCCATCTCAGTAATATATTTCTCATATAATATAAATAATTACCCAATGTATAATAGGGAGATATAGGTCCCACCCTTAATATAATGATTTTATTCTTATGTTTTCCATAAAAAAATAAATCATGCATCATAACATAACCAAAGGAATATAATGGGCTTCTTAACATCAATCATCATAACATCTTCCATATCAAACAAATAGATTTCAAAAATATAACTAAATCATAAATACTTTCAGACCATTGACATAATAGGGATATAAATATAACCCTATTAATTATTTATATCTTTCATGGAAAATAATTTTGACATAATATTTGAAATTTTTTGATTAGGATGATATCCTTTCTTCTTCAAATTTTTTTCTTCATAATAATCCACCAAAGTTTAAGTGAAATGAAGTTCATTTAAAATAAATATGAAAAATGATAAGTTAATATTCATGAAAAAATAATTTTATGAAATCATAAAAAACCATTCATTCTATATAAGTTAAAAAACATTCTTCTCATTCTTTTTCCAGAATAGTCAAAAAGTACCTCATTTGGATAATGATAGAATGATTTATTCCAAATAATGTAGTAAAAAATAAAAATGGATAAATTGACATCAAAAACACAATAGATAATAGTAAAAATTTTATGAAAATATTTTTAGAAAACATGGACTGAGATGATAAATAAAACATAGTAAATAATTATGTACAAATAATCTTGAATAATAATTAGATAGAAAAATTATCCCTTAGAAATTTATAATTAGTCAAATCATAAGCCCCATAAAATAATGAAATTTATATGAATATTTAAATATCACAACATTGATAATAAGATTCATCAAAACAGTGTTGGGATTTATAAATACAACAGAAATGAAATAGGTGGTGTATATTGCATATGTTTTATAGAAATAACAATGTGGAAAAATATTCTCATACCATATGTCTAATATCATTCATATATATCCAAATATCATGTATAATTATTTAAATTTTGTAATTGACTTATTCCAAAATCAAATACATTTTTATAATATCATATATGATCATATTAACATTTTTTAGGTAATAATATTTCGCCATTACTCGTTATTCAGGAAATAACTCCTTCATTTTCTTATGCATGTTTCATCGAATAAGTTCATGTTCTTATTCTAAATCATAGTTACATCATTTAAAAATGACTTAAACATAATATATCTCATATAAATTATTTATATAAATTTATATAACCATGTATTAATGGATATCATGTAAAATTAATAGCATCACATCGTAGATATTGTAGGTCTTACGAACACAGAATAGATGATATCATTCCACTAATTATGAAATTGTATGGATGTGGATGGTACATATTTTTGTCCAGAATAAATATCAAGATATAATAATAATATAGTGTCATTAAATCAATTATTATAATAATCATTGTAATATGGTAGTGAAAAACATATTTCATCATGGTGTGGAGATGGTAAGCCTTACGTATACACGTGTGGTGATATAATTTTTTATATTATTGATAGGATGTTGAATATTATTGTTCTATAAGAACCATAACATCTCATTATATATTTTATAATTGAGTTATAAATTTATAATGGATGAAAAAAATGAATAGGAATTAAATGATAAAATGATATTGAGAGAGTTAGAAAAGGTGATTACCACTTATTCAACAGGCTCCCTTTAGATATTCTCCTAATGGAAGTAGAGATGGTCTCTTGAAAAAAATGAATCTTCTAGTATGTAACAAGTTATGTTTATAAAAGAAATGGTAATGGGATGAAAGAACATGAAGGATTATTTATTATTTTATGAAATGGAAGAGGATGAGTCCTTTTATAATTACTATGAGTGGAACATTTGGAATCCCTAATAATATTTATTTACTATAAACTGAAACCACATTAAAACCCAAAAAATGCCATATTAATTATGATTAGGTGAGATAAGTTGCAATATCATCAAAAAATAAGTTTTAGACAAGTTTATCTTTCCATTTAAAACTAATCATTTTAATTTAACAGTTAGTTATTCTATTTATTATTTGACTATGGTATAAATTATTTCAATATTAAAAGGGTTAAATATTTATTGTTTTATTTAAATAAAATAATAAATAATATAATATAAATAATATTATACCATACATTAATTATTATATATTTTCAATAAAAATTATGTTATTTAAATAATTTAATAAATCATTATTTTGATAATAGAATCAATTGTTTTAATTTTCATGATATTTGATTCATTGGTTTTTACAAATATTAATATAACAAGTTAACATAGATATAAACTATTTTGACATATTTATAATAGGAAAAGTTAATCTATAAAATTAATTATACAAATTAATTATAAAAAATTATATTTATTTTTGTATTTTAATAACATTTATTTGCTATATCTATTAATAAAATAATTACAACATAAATTTTGTGTAAAAATTAAATAAACATATTTTTTGAATAAAAATAAAAAATAAAAAATAATGATGATGATAAATCTTTTAGATTTCATAATAATATATGTTATTGAATTTATCTTCTAGAAAATCCAACTTTTTTAAATGTTATAATTATTAAATTTTTAATGTGAAACCATAAAAATTAGATAAAATAAAATAAAATAAGAGTTATAATACATTATATATTGCTCCAAATGATCATTAACTAGAAACTCATATGATTATGGTTAATTTATACTCTCCCAATAATATTGGAGAACTTTTTTTTGTATTATAATATTTATATTTATTTTAATAATATTATTTTATTTATTTTTCATCCATTAAATAATTTCTCCATCATCAATTTATAATCTCATAAGGTAAATAATAATATCCTAAAACAAGTTTCCCTGAAAAATTAAAACATTTTATATTTCAAATAATTATTCGTATTCTAATATAGCATTTATGTATCCTTATTTTAAAAATAATATATTATTGGAAACATTAATGTGGTGTATTTAAATATTCATTAAATAAACAATTTTAAATTCCATGATATCTATCAAATGGACACAAAACGTCAAAAATAAATTTATATAGGGAAATATTTTTATTATGTTAATAATTACCAATTAGACTCTTTGATACCACCCATTGTTTCATATAAGGAAGTATAAAAGATAATAAAGGCAAAGAAAACAACACATGTGTCTTTCATTGAATTCAAAATTATTCAAGTCATTTTCAAGGAACAATGTACATTAAATGATATAATTTCAATCCTTAAGTGTTAAGGGTCTACATACATTAATCAAATAATATTTTATCATTTTATTTGGTCATTTTATAGTCATAATAATTTTTTTAACCTAAATTATCAATTTTACACATTATAGTGGTAGTAAAATTTACCATTATAATTGTTTGTATTCTTCAAAAATTAAACGAAACTACATAAAAAATTCTGATAGCTTGAATCTAAATTTTACATCCATTTATCTAAATTCATAACACATTTGTTGCATAATTAATGTTAAAAGACATCTGAAATATGTCATGAAAAACATTTTTGTAGAAAAATACCCCTTATTAAATGGAAAATGTTATTATCATAAATTCAGAAAAATATTATTTTCAAAATCCATATATGGATAAAAATAAACAAATTAAAATTTAAAACCTAACTAAAGAATAATATTAATATTATATTCTTTTAAAAGATAATAATGTTTTCAACAAATATATGTATTTTCACTATTTATCAAAAAAATGAAATATATCATAAATATACCAAAGAATCAACCAAATTATATATTTTTTTATTCTAAAATTAAAAGATTAATTTTACTTTTTTCAATTAAATTTATAAAAGTACCATAAACTAGAGTTAATATTTTTGTGCCATTAAAAGGCGGAAAACTATATTTTTTTTTGAAAAATAATTCTTTTATCCAAAAAAATAGATTTGTTCTTATATGACATCTAGAAAACATATAATATGAATTTTAATCATTAGATTGAAAATATTAGATATATTTTTAATTAATAAAATCTAACAAGAGTGTTTTTAATATTTTATATACTCACTTATTTTTATTTAAATAGTTTTCCAGAATAATGTTATTATTATTCAGAACTTCAATTATAATGACTAGGATTTAATATTGATTTGTTCACTTATAATTGGCGGGATGTGAAATAAAATCTGTAAAATGAACATGATGTTTTGTTTAATAGAAACCAAGAAGAGTAATGTGCAAAACACTGTCTATTTTGGTGTTTCATATAAGAAAATCTTATCTTGTCATAACTTACAACATAAGAAATCAAATAAATAATAAAACATATATCTAATAAAAATATCTAGTATTTACATTGTTTCCTGCTTAAATTTAATTTCTCCTTATAAATTCATCAGGTTTATAAATGTTATAATACATGAATGTTTCTTTCATAGAAACCTGCATCTTAAAAATTAAATACTAAAATGTCTATTAAAAAAATAATGTTATAAATAGAATGATTATCCAAAAAAACCATCACTAGGTTTCCCCAAATGATATCCTAGGTGGGAAGTGAAAACAAGGATAAGAAGAAAAATCAATCAATCGAGTTCTGATGGAGAGTGATTGAGAACATCATTAGGTGAAAAATAACAATCAAAAACCATAAATCTGTGAAAAGCCAAGGGACCATCACATTCATCATATAAGAAGGTACTAGGATATTTTTTTGGTTTTCAAGATACCGTTCCAAATTTTGTATAACAAGACAAGAAATACATACTTTATTTTTTTATAATCACATCATTCGTCATTACATGAACAATTTAAACCTCTTCTCTAATTTAATGAAATGAGGTTTAATTTTTCATTCCTGAAGTGTTAGAAGACCATGTGATATGTAACATGAATTACACATCATTGAATCTTTAAGATAATAAAAAGGATTCCAAAATTTATCAAATTTCCATATTTCTAACTATTTTGAGATAATAATTTATTATAACAAACATCATATTATTTTTAACTTAAACATTCCGTAAATTTATATCCTTACAATCCTCATATAATATAGAAATAAAGAAAATTAGATAGTGGAGAACTAAATCTTCTTAAAATATATCCCTCATATATCATAATGAAGTTATTAGTTTTCATATTCCAAACATGTGAATAAATTAATCATGTATTCTCATGAAACATTATAATAATATGAATTATCCTGGAATCATAGTAAAAACAAGCATCATGTGAAAAATTATCTTATTCCACAAAAAAAAATTATAAAAAAATTTATATACTCAAACAATGATATCAAATTGACCTTATATCAATTATGAGGTCATTAAAACTATCAATCAACTCATAATATTCTTATCCAATCATTATTCCCATATCATGTGTTTTAGAAGAATATCTAAATACATTTTCATTGTTACCGATACCATTCAATATATACATTAAAACCATAAAGAAAAAAAATAGTGTAACAATCCTTATATATTTATTTATTCCATAACACTATAAAATTTCATATAAAACATTATTCTTGATAAATATGTTATCATTATACTATCTTTTTAATCTATTGGATGAGCGTCATCATCTTATTCCTTAACACTTTGTTGATCAACTATATAATTTATAGTATCTTCCTCATTAGTAACATAAATTCTATTGATAAAACAATTATTATTATCTATATGTGAGTTTCCTATAGGTCATCGATTCCCAAAATTCCAATCCATTCCACATTTAAAACATGTAACTCTCATTGAATCCATAAAAATACCATTATCACTGTCCATTTTATAAACTGAACCATTTCATTTAAAATTACTGGAAGTGTGTCCTTTCTTCCACACCCACCACATCTTCTACTTACATTGAATCATTTCCTTGATTCCTCTTCTAACATAATTTACATGATGTAAATTTATCTGTATTTCCCTTGTGGTTACCCTGAAACTCTATCATTCTCTTATTAGATGGTTTAAGAAGCTCACCAATGTTGAGATTATTGGATAAATTATAAAATGGACGATTAGTTATAATAATGATGTTTCACCTTCCGAATCCCATTTCACTTGGTTTCTCATGTGAAATGTCCTTCCATTTTCTATAACACTCTCCATTTCCCCAAATCATCATGTTTTAATCCATTTTATGAATTCAAAAATTATTAGTGTAAGTAAGAAAACAAACCAGAAAAATAACATAATCATAATGGATTAATTTATCTCTCTAACATCTTAGAATTAATCCTTGTTTATTCATGATTGTTACCATAATTCTAGGATATTAACCTAAATTTAGATATACCCTTAAACACATCCCTAAAAAAATCGGTAGAAATATATCTACTGATCTCACAAATGTTTTCACAACCTAGATTCCAACGGATAACAAATCCTTTTAATTGATACCGAATCTAACTTCCCAAGAATGACATACATAGACGTTAAATTTTATTTTTGGAATATGTATTATAATGCACAAAATGATTCCAAAATATTGTATTAGGTTATTTTCTTGGGAAAACATGGAAGATATTCTTATAACATGGTTAACGAACTACAACATATCCCATAAGGATCATCCCATTTTGTTTTCCTTATTAAATCATTCATCATATCCTATGGAATATAAATCATAAAATATTTGATATAAAATTCTTAGTAAGGATACACATGGAGAAAATCCATCAAAAACTAATCATAAGAATGTAAAAACATGAACATAAATTTTTTATATAAAAATAATGAGTCATGAAATATGACATTGAAGTACATAATGAATAAATCATAACATAATCATTAACCAAGAGAAAATAAAATTTTTATAAAACCTAGAATTATTGAAAACACATTATCATAGAAAATAATTTCTATAATATCCAAGTCTCATTTCAATGATGATCATAGTAAGCAAGCTCCATTACTGATACAAGTTCACTCCTCCTAGCAATTTATTAATGAAATATATTTACATTCCATTATAAAAATATCTATCTCATATGATATAAATATTTAACTAATTTATTAGAGGGGTATATAAGTCTCAACCGTCTCATAATTATTTCATTCTTACATATTCCCTCAAAAACATAAATCAATCATCATAACATTACCCGTGCATTAGAACAAAAATTTTAAAATCTTTCCACAATAAAATAATCAATATAAAACAAATGAGTTTCATAAATATAATTCAATCATAAAAAAAATAAATCCATTGGAATAATAGGTATATAAACATAACCCAGTATATTATTTCCATCATATATGGGAAAAAAATTTATATAACATTTGAAAATAATTATAGTGGAAAATAATCTTTCTTCTTCAAAAACGTTTTCTTTTCATAATACACAACTGAATTATATGGTAAATTAATTAAATTAAAATAAAATTGAAAATTTTTAATATAACATTCATGTATAAATGGTTTTATTAAATAATAAAAATCTATTCATGTTGTATAATTAAAAATAGTATTCTTCTCATACTTTTAACAAAAAAGTCAAAAAGTTCATCGTCTAGAAATTGAATAAACGATTCCTTCCAAACCATGTAGTAAAAATAAATAATAGTTAAAAAAAATTAAAAATTAATTGTATATTATTAAAATAAATTTGATTTTTTTTATAAAACATGAACCCGGATGAAAAATATATCATTTTAAATAATTATGTTTAAACAATCTTAAACAATAATGAGAGTGTGTCATTATCCCTTACCAATATATAATCAGTCGAATTGTAACCCACATAAAATAAATAAAATTATATGAATAATTTAATATAACAACCTTCATAATATTAGTCACGAAAAAATTATCGTGATGTATAAATAGCATACAAAATAAATAGGTGGTGTATAAAAAATATGTCACGTATATATAAAAGTGAGGAAAAATAATTTCTTACCTTAGGTATGATATCTTTTGTTTGTATCCAAAACTCATTTATAATGATTTAAATGATCTCTTTGACTTATTAATAAATCAAATTGTTTTTTATGATGTCATATATGATCATATTACATTTATCGGGTCATAACATTTCATTATTACTATTTATTCGGGTATTTACTCCTTTAGTTTCGTATTCAGGTTTAATAGAATATGTTTTTATTATCCTTGTAATTCATAGTTTCATCATTTAAAAATTATATACACAAAATATATATCATATTAATAATTTATGTGAATTTATTTAATCATTTTTAATAGATATCATCTCAAATGAATACCATCACATCATAGAGATGGTAGGTCATACATACACACGAGCGATTATATCATTCCTTTAATTATGAAATTATTTGAAAGTGGATTGTACATATTTTGGTCCAGGATAAATATAAACTTACAATAATCATGTATATTTATTATTTTCATAATTATACACATCCATGTAATATGGTGGTTAAAATCATCTTACACCACGAATTTCTGATAGTAAGTCATACGTATGCACATGTGGTGATTTCATTTTTCATAGGAATGATTTGATGTGGAATAGGCTTTATCCATAACCATAATAACATATCATTATATTTTTTGTAAATGATTTATTACATTATAATTTAGGAAAAATGGATGAGTATGTAGAAAACGAAATGATTCTATGAGTGTTTGTAATGAAGATTAGTTCTTCTTTGATGATCTCCCTTTATATCCTTTCTTAATGACAGTAGAGTTGACCTTTTTAGAAGACAAACACTTCTAAAATGTAACAAGGTATATTTATAAAATAATTTGTAATTTTATAGAAGAACATGAAGGATCAGTTGTTTTTTATGAAATGGGGGGGATGTGTCCTTTTACAGTTTAGTTGAGGGGAAAATTTTGAATCCCCAATAATATTAATTTATAAAAAAATTAAACCACATACAAAAACGTCTAAAATGTCTTATTTTAGATGATAGGATGAGATAGTTTTTTATTGTCACCAAAAAATAAATTTAAACCAGTTTCTTTATTTATTTAAGCCTTATCATTTTATTTAAACCCTCTGTTATTCTATTTCATTTTTAACTAGGGTAAAAATCATATCAATATTAAAAAAGTAAAATATTAACCAATTGGATGTCAAAAAAATAATAAATAAATAGTTTAAATGGTTTATAGCATATCATAATTATTTTATATTTTCAGAAATGTTTTATTATTTTTAAATAATAAAATAAAATTTTATTTTGACAAGCTAACATGGGTGTAAATTTTTCTACTAATTAATTAATTGATTTTTAAAAATATCAATAAAACTCGTTAACTTCGAAAAAAAATTTATATTTCAAATTGGCCATTTCATACTATAAAATTACTTATAAATATTAAATATACCAAATTAGAATTATTTTAATATTTTTACTATCATTTTTTTTGTTATCTATATTAAAAAAATAATTACGACACCATTTTTGTGTAATTATTTAATATACATATTTTATGAAAACAAATTAAAATAAAATATTATTATGAAAAAAATCTACTATATTTCCTAGAAATATATGTAGTAGAATTTATCTTACCTAAAACCCAACATTAAATATATTATAATTATATAATTATGAATGTGACTATTTAAACATAACATTAAATAATATAATATATGTGTCAAAATCCTTTATATAAGTCTCCAAAAGGTCCATAAATCAACCCATTGATGATTATTTCTAAGATATAATCGACCGATAAGAATGGAGAAAGTGTTTTGAAATTTTAACATTTATTTTCATTTTAATAAAAATGTTTTATTCATTTATCATCAATTATATAATTTCTACAACATCAATTTTTAAAAATAATAGGTAATTATTTTAATAGAAAAAATTAAAAATAAATTACCTTGATAATTAAAAACTTTTTATCTTTCAAATTAGTATTTATAGTCGAATATATATTTTTTATAACCTTATATAAATCTGAAATATTATATAAAACATGAATGTGGTATCTTTAAATTTTCATTAAATAAAATATTAGAAATACCATAAAATCTCTAAAATGGACACAAAATAGAAAAAATAACTTTATATTTGGTAAATAGGTTTATTAGGTTAAAAATAACCACATATATTTGTTGATACCACCCATTGTTTCATATGTTGAAACATAATATATATTAAAGACAATGGAAATAATACTTGAGTCATTCGTTGATTTAAAATTTATTTAAGTAATTTTCAAGGAAAATTTTCCATTAAATGAAAACATTAATATCTTTATATGTTAAAGTCTTAATTACAATCATAAAATACCATTTTTGATTTTATCTGGTAATTTTATAATCGTTAAATTTCATTTTTTGACTAAATTACATAATTTTCCCTTCACCATGGATATAAATTTTAACATGGTTACTATTCATATTATTATAAAAGAAAAGGTCCCTACATCCAAATTTGGAGCTCTTAAATCCAAAATTGAGTTCAATTTTTAAACATTAAAATCACAATAGTTTTAGAATTATTATTAAAAAGAAACTTGTAAAATGTCGCGGTAAAACGCTTTTTTAAAAAAAATACCCCTTTTAAACTAAAAAATGTTTTGATATTATATTAAAATTTAAAATTATGTTCCAATACCATAACTAGATAAAAATAAACAATTTAAAATTTAAAACAAAACCAAAACCTAATTTTTCTACGTAATGAATTCAAATGAATACAATGTTTTCCATAAAATTAAGTATTTTCATTATTCATCAATAAATGAAACTTATCTAAAAAATACCAAAAAATCATTCAATGTAAATATTTTGATTCTACATTAAAATAATAAGATTATCTGTCCAATCGAATACAAAAATTTTCTAAACTATGATTTAGAATTGGTTCACCATCAAAATAAATCAAAATAGTATTTGTTTTATATGTAATTATTATATCAAAATAATGATTTTTTCTTATATCATGTCTATAAAACATATATGATAAATTTTAAAAAATATTTTTAATATATTATATCTATATATTATTATTGAAATCTATTAATAATGATTTACTAAGTTTATATAATCACTTATTTACATTTAAATTTTTTAGAAGTATGTTTATAGGATTAAAACATGCCATTATAAGGACTTGGTTATACTATATAGTTGTTCACATATAATATATTTTACATGACATGATTTATGTCCAATGAATATAAAATTTTGTGTAACACAAACCAAGAATATTGTTTCATATACATCATTTTATGTCAGTGTTTCTTATAATGTAAGCTTCTATTAGTGTAGCTTACCACTGAAGACATCAAAAAATAAATTAAAAGGCATATATCTCATAAACATGTCTGCGTATTACATTACACCCCCCATAAAATGAATTTCCCCATTTAAATTCGTTGAGGTTTTAAAATGTATAATACTTGAATTTTTTTCATATGAATCAATATATTCACAAACAATACAAAAACATTATTTTAAAAATGGAAGAATGAAATATAACAATTTCCCAAAGTAAATCTTCATTGGGTTTCAACACAAGAGAACATAGGTGGCAAGTGAAAAAATTTATGGAAGAAAAATCGATCTATCTAGTTCAAATGGAGAGAAATGGGGAACACCATTAGGATAATGTTAACAATCAAAATCAATAAATCTATGATGATTCAGTAAACCCTTTGATTCATCAAATCAGAAGGTACTGTGATAAATTTTTTTGTTTTCAATATCCATTTATTAATGTTGTAGAACATGAGAAGATATACATACTTTATTTCATTACAATATCATCATTGTCCATTCCTTTAAAAAAATTCACTTCATCTCTTATTTAGTGAAATAATGTTGAGTTTATCATTCCTGAAGTGTTATCATATCATGTGATCCATAAATTGAATGATTGGACATTCAATTTTCCTTCATCACAAAAAGGTTATAACATGTTATCAAATATTTATAAGTCCACCTATGGTGAGATAATACATTATTTTAACAATTTTCATCTGATTGTTAACTTAATTATTTGATAAATTTATAACATTAAAATCCTTCTAACAGATAAAAATCCTATAATTTATATAGAGGTGAACTATATCCCTTTAACATTTGACTCCCATTTCGTATAAGGTAGTTTTTGGTTGTCACGTTGCAAACATTTTATTCCTTAATAATTTATTATATTCAAATATTGTAATAAAATGAATTTCCATTGAACCATAATAAAAATAATCATGCTATTAAAAAATAACTCTTTCCTTATACGAATATTCCAAAATATATTATATAATGAAACTATGATATAACATTACAATTCTTTCATTAATGAGGTCAATAATAATATCAAATATCTCATCATCTCTTTATCCCATTATTATTCATATATCATTTTCGTTCTAAAAAAACATGAATAACATTTCGTGGATACCAGTACAATTCAACATATACATTCAAATAATTTAGGAAAAATAATTGAGTAACAATACATAGGTATTTCTTTGTTAAATAATATGACAAAATTACAAATACAACATTATTCTTGATAAACATTTTTTCATTCAACTATCTTACTAAACCATTGACCAAGATACATTATTTTATTCCTTAATACAGCATTCATCTCAAATATCATTTTAGTCTCTTCGTTATTATTAACATAATGACTACCCATAAAACGATGTTGATTATTATTATTAGTATTTTTCCATGGGTCATTGATTTTCATAATCCCCATACATTCCACATTTAAAGCCTTTTACAATCATTGATTCCTTATCAATATCAGTATTCTTGTCCATTGAGTTAACAAATCCTTTTCTTTCTCAATTAGAAACATATTCTCATTCATTTCCACAACCAAATAATCTTCTTATTCCATTGAAATATTCTTTGTGATTATAATTACCACATGATATACATTAGAAAAATTAAAATTTCTTTTGTTTTTGGTAACTAATAAATTCCATCATTCACAAATTAGGTGGGTCAGAAAAATATCCAATGATGAGATTATTTATCGTATTATGTGATTTATGATAAGGAAAAAGAATGATGTCTCACCTTAAAACTCCAATTTATTTAGGTTTCTCATCAATACTATCATTCCATTGTCCATTTAATTCATTATTGACTTGAATCCTCCTTTTTACAACAGTTTATTAAACCCCAAATAAGTATAGTGTGAGAGGCGAAAATCATTATAGGAAAACAACATATTCTAGGTAAGGTAAGTTCACAATCTAACATCATTGTTTTAATCACAGGTAATTCCTGATCATTTCAATAATTATAAAGTTGTAAACTAGGGTAAAAATTTTCCATAGGTACATCCCTAGACAAAACATTAGAAATATCTGTACTAATCCCACTTATGTTGTTGAATCCTAGTATCCAAAGGATAACAAAACATTCTTTCGGATATAAACTCTAACAAATAAATCATTATATACTTGGACATTAAATTTATTTTTTATAATAAAACATACCAGACACAAATTTATGTTCAAAGATCATATTAGTTTAGTGTCTTTGAAAAACAAGGAACACATTCATCTAACCTAGTGAAGATCTTCATTATCTCACATAAATATCTTTGCATTATGTTATCCAACCAAAAACCATTTATTATATCCCAGGGAAAATAAAACATAAAAATAGTGATATAAAATTTTCATTAAATGGTATGAATGGAGTACATAAAACATAACATAATCATTAAAATTTAAAAACATGAACATAAATTCAGAATATCAAAATCATGAGTCATGAAATTAAATGTCGAAATTCATAAGGCATATATCATAGTGGAATCATGAACCATGAGAAAATGAAATTGGCATAAAATATAGAATTATGGAAAACATAAAATAATAGAAAATTATTTCCATATTAGCTGTGGACCATTACCAAGATAATCACAGCTGGAAAAGATCACTACTGAACTAAGATCTCCTTGAATTCCATCAATATATTACTAAACTAGATTTAATATCCATACTTGACATAACTATCCCATGAGATATAAATCTTTACCCAATGCATTGGACCTAGATTGTAACGTCCTGAGTTCGGAGCCCCTCTATTGGTGCCTAGTACCAAGTTCACCACATGATCTCAAGCCTATTTCCCTGAATTCCAGAGGCTGCCAACTAGCAGCGAGGGACTTGGTGAGTCGGTGGGGAAACTATTCCCTCATTCGGTAAGGTATATAAAGTAAGAAAACAATAATAAATAGCGTAATCAGTAAACAACATGCATAACAATAGAAACCAAACAGCGGAAGCCATGTATATATATATAACTATGATGACAATGATACAGTAGGTTCAAATATCTATGGAAAACAACAAACAAAACAATGTGCTGAAATAAAACTGAACCCAAGTGCAACAGAAAACAATGTAAGCTCCTCAACATCACAAGCCACAGCTCGGTCCCATTCTCCCCAGTTCCTGATGCAATCAAGATCCCGAAGTAGAAGGGCGCTTGCCCTTATCTATACCAGCAGCAACATAGTCTGCTTGTGCCCAAAAGCATGGCACAAATAGGGTGTGAGATACAATCCCAGTAGGCAACCACCCAAAGATTTGTGCCTAATAGTCAATGAATACATAGTAGTAAATAAATAAGAAGCAATAAACAAAAAAGCAAAAGCAGCTACAATCCAAAGTTCTAACAAGTAAGGTACACAAGTAAGCAGTCGATAATAAGAAGAAAACAGGTAACCCTCTGGGTAGCTCTCATAGCTTAACCCCTATGGTTCAACCTCTAAGTACTAACAACCCTCTATGAGGCACACATAGTCTCACCCCTTTGGTTCATCTACGTAAAAAAAGCAGACTCTCTGGGGAAGCACTCACCGTCAATTCCCCCTATATTCTCGTATCGTTCTAAAGGCTCTCTGGGGAAGCACTCAACGTCAATTCCCCCTTTTCCTGCTTCGTAATTAAAATACACTCTAGAGAAGACCTTCCATCAATTCTCTCCTTGGTCATGCATCGTGATTAAAAGACACTCTGGAGAAGCTCTTCTGTCAATTCTCCCTTTTGAATACTACTCTAGGTTCTCACAGTCCTGAGTGAAGGGTAAAACATGCTCAGTGCGCGTGTATCGTCCAAGTAAACCTCAAAAACTACTTGGCTAAAAACTAAGGATCAACAGTAATAGTAAAGAAACAGATCCAAAATCCTACAACTTAGCATGGCAACTGGTATGATGCCAAACAGGCATAGCAAGCATGGTAAACCAACCTGAGAACAAAATAAATTACACTACTCACAAGCAATAACCTCTACTAAAGCAATCAAGCAAAGCAGGAAAGCATTAGGGGAAAAACAAGAAAACACGCAATACCCCGTTCATGGGTATTTGTGGAATTTTGACATAATACTCATCGAATTTCAACAGAAAGGCACAAACCACCTACCTTGATCCGAGAATATCTATATAAGTGAACCACGACGACAGATTACCCTTGGAATGACATAGATCTGAGGAAACGCACAAAACGTTCATCCCATGATATCTTGGAAACCAGGAGGAATCAAAAAACAAGGCTAAAACAGAAGGAAGAACTCACCACTTCGATTCCAACGCAACTGACCAAGCTTGAATCGGTGAATGGATGGAAAGGCGGTCGTTTGTCGAAGATCCAGCCGTACGGTCGCTTCCGGACTGTTGAAAACTGATGAAGAAGACAAATATGGCGGTTAGACGCAACCCCGGTCCGTTTAATGAAAAAAAAGAAATTAGACGGCGTGTAATTTTTGAGTACACATTGTGTACATCGAATTTTCTGTACTCTGAAATAACCGGCCTCCACCTCTGCCTTACAGACCATGTCTGTGGCCTGGACATGGCCAGAACACGGCTTCGAGCCGGGGAAAGAGTACACGGTGTTTACTCAGATAGTACACGACATGTACTTCTGAAATTTCCAAAAAAATCATTTTTCTCAAAAACACCAGAAAAAAAGAAAAAACATACCTGAAAAGAGATCCGGGTTCTTACAAACTTCCCCCCTTAAAGAAATTTGTCCCCAAATTTCCCTAATGAGGTGGAGAAAGAAGAATCCCCAAACAGCTCTGGCCATTGCGATCATACATTGCCCTCCCTCTCCCTGGTCTCATCTTGTACACGCCCATGCTTCCATAGCACTCGTACCAGAGGAACAGACTGCCTGCGGAGAACCTTTCATACTACGATCGACAATCCGGATAGGATGCTCCTTAAATGACGCATCCGCTTCGAGCTCGACTTCCTCAGGCTGAAATATGTGAGACAGGTATGAAAAGTAATGTTGAAGCTAAGAGACTTGGAAGACGACGTGCATGGCCTGATACCTCTAAGGTAGCCGCAATCAATAGGTGACCTGCCCCACTCTCTCCAAAACCTCAAATGGCTCGATGTACCATGGTGAAATCTTACCCTGTCTCCAAATCCTTTTGTGTCCCAACCATAGTGCGACACGTAGGAAAACCTGATCACTGACCTCGAACTCTAGAGGCCGTCTTTTCTGATCAGCATAAAACTTCTGTTGAGACTGCGCTGTAGCCATCCTCTTCCAAATCAGTTCTATCTGCTCTAAAGTCTCTTGAAAAAGATGAGGTCCCAGCAAAGCAGTCTCTCCTGCCTCTAGCTAGCACAAGGGTGATCGGCATGGCCTACCATACAATGCCTCGTATGGCACCATCTAAATGGTCTCCTGGAAACTGTTGTTGTAGGCAAACTCCACCAGATGAATATGCTTCTCCCATGAACATCCAAAGTCAATGATGCAATCTCGGAGTATATCCTCAAGCACCTGGATCATGCGCTCAGACTGGCCATCAGTCTGGAGATTGTATGTTGTACTCAAATGTACCTGTGTACCCAAGGCCTTCTGATGTCCCTTCCAGAACCGATGGGTAAAGTGCGCATCACTGTCTGAAACAATAGAGCATGGAACTCCATGCAGACGAACGATCTCTCTGATGTAAAGTCATCCCAGATCATTGACACTGAAAGTCTCCTTGATCGACAATAATTGAGCAACCTTCATAATTCTATCGACGACAACTCAAACAACATCGTTTCCACAAAGGTGATTGTGGAAACCCGGTCACTAAGTCCAATGCAACATCGTTCCACATCCACTCCGGAATGATTAACTACTGTAAAAGCCCTACTGGTTGCTGATTCTCTGCTTTCACCTACTGAAATGTAGAACATCTCATGACAAAACCAGCAACATCTTTTTTCATACATGGCAACCAGTATTGGAGATGAAGGTCCTGATACATCTTGTTGACGATGGGATGAACTACCCAAATAGAGGAAAGGAAATCTTGCATAAGCTCCTCACATATGTCAGCAGGCACCCATACGTGTCCTTGGAAACACAAGATATCATCCTCACCCACTGTCCATCCAGGAAGAGTGTCTTCTCCTGACACACTCTTCCGCAGGACTAAGCCTTCTGAGTCTGATAGCTGCCTCATCCGTACCCGATCAAGTAGCATGGAGGTAACAACTACAGAAGATAGAAACGTCTGTCGCCGTCTGTCATGCACCTCTAGATGCATCTCAGAGAACAGAGCCATCAGCTGCCACTCACTACTAACCTCTTGAACTGCATGAATTAGATTTCTCCTGCTCAACGCATCAGCCATGGTGTTGCCCTTTCCTAGCGTATAGGCAAGCTCGAAATCAAAGGAATAAAGATACTCGAACCACCTGCACTGGCTCATATTCAGATCACGCTGAGTGAAGATATACTTGAGACTCTTGTGGTCAGTGAAAACCACAAATTCCCCCCTATAAGATAGTGTCTCCAACAGTGCAAGGCATTAACAATAGCAGCTAACTCCAAATCATGTGTAGGGTAGTTCCTCTCATGTGGCCTCAACTGCCGAGACCCATACACAATGACTCCATCTCCCTGCATAAGTACAGCTCCCAGCCCGATACCTGAAGTATCACAGTAATCAGTGTAGCTCTTTCCTGGCTCTGGAAAGTATCGGTGCTGACTTCAACTTCCCTTTCATCTCTTGAAAGGATGACTCATAAGAATCTAGCCATGAAAACTTCACCCCCTTCTTGGTCAATCCTGTAAAAGGTGCTCCTTGGCGCAAAAAGTCTTGAATGAAACGTCTATAGTATCCAGCCAGCCCTAGGAAACTCCGTACCTCAAAGACGTTCTTCTGCTGCTCCCAGGAAACTACATCTCTCACTTTCTTTGGGTCCACTGATACTCCTGCGTCTGAGATGACGTGACCCAATAAGTGAATTTGATCCATCCAGAAGTGGAACTTCGAGAGTTTATCAGAAATCTTATGCTCTCTTGGTGTACTCAGAACGATGTCAAGATGTGTGGCATGGTCGTGTCGAGTGTGAGAGTACACCAAGATAATGTCCACGAAGACCACGATGAAAGAGTCCAAGTAAGGATAGAATACTCGGTTCATCAGTGCCATGAAAACTGCAGGTTCATTCAAGATACCAAACAGCATGACTGTATACTCGTATAGACCATACCTTCTCCTGAAGGCTATCAGAGGTATATCTGATGGTCTAACGTGCATATGATGATAAATGTACCTCAAGTTGATCTTCGAGAACACCAAGTCTTCTTGAAGTTAATCAAAAAGTTCTTCAATCTGTGGAAAGGGATATCGGTTCTTGACCGTCAACTTGTTCAGATTCTGATAATCCACAAAAAGTCGAAGGGTTTCATCTGCCTTCTTCGCAAACAGAACAGGCGAACCCCAAGGAGAAGTACTCAGTCGAATGAAACCCTTATATTGTATCTCCTCCAACTGCTTCTTGAGCTCCTTCAACTCAGGTGTGGCCATCCTATTAGGATGAATGGAAATCAGTGCCACTCCATTCATGAGCTCAATATAGAAATCTACCTCACGCTCTAGAGGAAAAACCAAAAAGTCCTATGGAAAGACATCACTGAAGCAGTCCACAACTGGAGGAAAGTACAACTGTGGAGTCCCCTAATCATGCAGATAAAGACTAGCAATCTGGGATATCACCCCTCCGTGCCCAAGATGCTCGAGTCCTGCCCGACTCGCCCGATCATCTCATTCACCCCTATGAAGGAGCGATTCACCTTCTGGTGAAATGAAACTGACTCTGTGGTGATAACATTCAACGACTTCCTGAAAGGAAATAAACTAATCCATGAAAAGGATGACATCATAGCCTTTCATCTCTAGGACAAAGAGATCCCATAAGAAGCTATACCTGGAAACCTCGAGAGGGCACTCTCTACACTGGCGTACACTAGATTTCCTCATTCCAAAAAGTGTGTCTAGTGTCAACGAGTTGGCAGAAGAAAAGATGCAGAGTCCAAGGCTCTCCACAAAATCAACAGAGATAAAGCTATGCGTAGCACCAGTATCGAAAAGGGATGAAGATAAAACCGAGGCTACTAGAATCGTACCTCGAATAGTAGAAGGGCTGTGATCCTGCTCCTGATAAGTTTGATCCACGGCGAAATACTAGACCGTGTCGTGGCCCTGCACCCCTAGCTGACCACTCTGAGATGAACCGCCCTTCTGGTGCTGAGGAACTAGTGGCAGACCGCCACGACCTCAACCTCCACCTCGGCCCGAACGGCCGGAAGAACTCAAGTTCCCCGACTGGTGAGAAGCTGGCGGTGCTACTCCTGAACGAGGAGTCATAAAAGAACCTCGGTCACCAGCTAGTGGTGAGAAAACCTGGCAGAAACACTGAAGGTGACCCATCTTGCCATAAGATCAACACTCCACTGGGTCCCTCTAGAACTGCGGCCTCATGTGCCCTGTCTGACCACACTGATACCATGTCACCTGGCTGCCTGATGATGCGTCTCGCTTCCTCGAATCACCGCGCGTAGGCTCCCAATGGTGCTTCTTTCTATCATCTGAAGGAAAGATAGCTCTGGAAGTAGAACCGTCCTGGATCGCAGCTCCAGAGTCTCTCAGATTTCATTCCACAATCAGTGCATGTTTGACGATGGAAGTAATAGAAGTCAGCTAGAAGATGTTCACCTACGATCGGATCTCCCACCTAATTCCAACCTCAAACTTCCTTGCCAATAACACCCAACTACCATCTCAAAGGGGTGTAAAATGCTGCAGCACAGTGAAATGGGAGGAATACTCCATGATAGATAGAGTACTCTGCTATAAGCTCATGAATTCCTGGGCTTGATCGGCCCTCAGGGTATTCGGGTAGAAGTAGTCGTAGAACATGTTCTGGAACTCCTCCCAAGTCATAGCCTGCTGCAGACCCACCTGGGAGATCATGTCACACCACCTATTGGTGGATTCTCAGAGCATGTAGGTAGAGAGCTTGACCTGCGTCTCTGGAGGCATCTCCAGATGCTTGAAAATAGTCAGCATGGCTTCCAGCCATGACTCTGCAGCCTGAGGTCCTCCCTCCCCTGAGAACGTGGGAGGATGCTGCTGCTGGAAAAACCTTGTAATGTCTTCCATAGACAAGTCAGGAGGCAGTGCTCCCTGGAAGGCCTGCATCATCCTCATGAAACCTTCCCTGAACTGCGCATCAGCGCCCGCAAATGGCACAACAACCGGTGCCAAGGCTGGCTCAGCTGGGGGATCGACTGGAAGTCCTTGATCATCCCTATCTGGCGTCTGATCATTTCCAGACAACAGACGTACGACCGGAGGACCTCTCAGAGGCATAGCTCTAAAAGATCAAAAGGACATCTTATAGCAGGAATACAAGGACAGATAACATAGGAGTACAAAATGTGAACATGGGAAGAAAATACATAAGATTCCAAAACATGACTACACGGTGTGTATAAAACAACACGGTGTGTATTCTTAATCCACTGACATGGGCGTGCACACTCACCCGACAAGTCGTGTACACTTCAACTACATGGCCTGTGGACCCCCACACACGGCATGTACTTGGAAACTATTCCTCTGCCCGAGTCTCCTTACACCGTTAACCCACACGGTCTTACTCAACCCGAGACTACACGGCATGTTCGAAACAAACACGGCGTGCACTGGACAAGGCTTCGACGGTCTGTGTTGTTGAGTACATGGCCGTCTACACGGCTGGACCTTACACAGCATTCTCCGAACAAGCACAGAGTGCATAGGTGAAGGCGACACCGTCCCGTGTTGTTCGCGACACGGCCGGGTACCTGGGCAAGACTACACAGCGTGTTCCAAACAAACATGGTATGTGGAAAGGAAGGTATCTTCGGCCCATGTTGTTTGTGACACGGCTGGGTACCTATACAGACTACACGACGTGTTCCCTATGGACACGACGTGTTCTAACCGAGATTCCCTTGCCCGTGTTGTTAGTGACACGGTCGGGTACACTGCTCTGAACATACACGACGTGTACCAAACGTACACAACGTGTTCCCAATGGTACTCCCACGACATCGTGTTCTGCTCACACGGTTAGTGAAATGGCCTGAAAACTACACGGCGTGTATCCAAAAAGTACGCACTGTGTATTCTGTGTTTTTCTAGGTAGTAGCTCAGAAACTACACAGAAGTCCAGAAACACTAAAAACAAAGGATGACATGCCAAATTCCGATCCAGGAGGGCCTATAACACCTCAAGAACCAAAATTTGACGTTCATTTTATGCAAGAAACAAAACAATAATTTCTAACATAGCAGAAAAGAATATATCAAGCAACTATCACAACAGCATGCATAATCTACACAAAGTCTATCACAATAGAAAGCAATCGCTAATGCACCCTAGATGGCATGGCAAGAATGCATGACATTGATTTCTACAAGTGCCTATATGATGCATGATATGGGATACTGTCATCTCATCAGGTTGCGACAGAAATATAACCTAAATATCAAAACAATAACCGCCCAAGTCATGTGAACCACTCTATGTGAAATCATATCAACTATAAAATCTCATAACCAAAAATCTGCAATTAACGAGGTAGTATGTACTTTCCCTATACAAGGGTTAGCTACTCCCGAGCACAGATTATTCCAAGTACCAAATCCATCTTATCCCTGACTAAAGTCTCCAAACATTAAGGCAAGAGAAAAGAACTCCTCTGATACCACTTTGTAATGTACCGAGTTCGGAGCCCCTCCACTGGTGCCCCGTACCCGGTTCGCCACATGACCTCAAGCGAATTTACCCGAATGCCAGAGGCTGCCGACTAACAGTGAGGGCCTCAGTGAGTCTGTGGGGAAACTATTCCCTCATTCGGTAAGGTATACAAGGTAAGAAAATAACAATAAATAACAGAAGTAGTAAACAACATGCATAACAACAGAAACCAAACAGCAGAAGCAATGTATATATATATAACTATGTTGACAATGATACATCAAGTACAAGTATCTATGGAAAACAGAAAACACAACAACCTGCTGAAATACAACTGAACCCAAGTTCAAAAGAAAACAAAGTAAGCTCCTCAGCATTGCGAGCCACGGCTCGGTCCCCTGCTCCCCAGCTCCTGATGCAATCAAGATCCTGAAGTAGGAGGGTGATTTCCCTTATCTATACCTACACCAACATAGTCTGATTGGGCCCAAAAGCATGGCCCAAACAGGGTGTGAGATACAATCCCAGTAGGGAACCTCCCAAATATTTGTTCCTAACAGTCAATGAATACATGGCAGTAAATAAACAAGAAGCAATAAATAAAAATGCACAAGTAGCTACAATCCACAGTTCTAACAAGTAAGGTACACAAGTAAGTAGTCAACAACAAGATGAAAACATGTAACCCTCTGGGTAGCTCTCACAGTCTATCCCCTATGGTTCAACCTCTAAGTACTAGCAACCCTCTGGGAGGCACACACAGTCTCACCCCTCTGGTTCAGCTATGTAAAAAAAAGCAGACTCTCTGGGGAAGCACTCACTGTCAATTCCCCCTATAGTCTCGTATCGTGCTAAAGTCTCTCTAGGGAAGCACTCAACATCAATTCCCTCTATGGCCTGTATCGTAATTAAAAGACACTCTGGAGAAGCCCTTCCATCAATTCTCCCCTTGGTCGCACATCGTTATTAAAAGACACTCTGGAGAAGCCCTTACGTCGATTCTCCCTTTGGTCTACTACTATAGGTTCTCACAGTCCTGAGTGAAGGGTAAAACATGCTCACCGCGTGTGTATCGTCCAAGTAAACCTCAAAAAATACATGGCTAACAACTAAGGCTCAACATCAAATAGTAAAACAACAGATCCAAAATACTACAACTAGGCATGGCAACTAGAAAAATGCCAAACAGGTAGAGAAAGCATGGAAAAGAAACCTGAGAACAATATAAATTACACTACTCAAAAGCAATAACCTCTACTAAAGAAATCAAGAAATGCAGGCAAGCAGCAGGGGAAAAATAGGAAAACACACAATTCCTCGTTCAAGGGTATTGGTGGAATTTGCACATAATACCCATCGACGTTCAATAGAAAGGCACAAACCACCTACCTCGATCTGAGGAGATCAATATAAGTGAACCATGATAACAGATTCCCCTTGGAACGACATATATCTGAGGAAACACACAAAATGCTTATCATATGATATCTTGGAAACCAGGAGAATCAATAAACAAGGCTAAAGCAGAAGGAAGAACTCACCGCTGTGATTCCAACACAACTGACTGTGCTTGAATCGGAGAACGGACGGCGAGGCGGTCTTCCGTCGAAGATCCGATCGTATGGTCACTTCTGGATGGTCTAAAACTAAATAAGAAGACAAATATAGGGGTTAGACGCGACCTAGGTCCATTTAATGAAAAAGAAGTACATAGAATGTACTTTTTGAGTACATGGCATAGACTTAGAATTTTCTGTACTCCGAAATAACCGACCTCCACCTCATCATTACACACCGTGTGTGTGGCCTGGACACGACTAGTACACGGCTTCGATCTGGGGAAAGAGTACACGACATGTACTCAGATAGTACACGACGTGTACTTCTAAAATTTCCAGAAAATTCATTTTTCTCAAAAACTCCAGAAAAAAGGAAAAACATACCTGAAAAGAGATCCGGGTTCTTACAAAGTTATAAGCCACAACCGTCCCATAATGAAGTCATTCTTACATGTGGTGAAAAACATAAATCATTTGTCAGATCATAACCCAATGAATGAAATGTGGTTCTTAAACATAATTCGATCATATCATAATTTATTAAAAATTTGGATTTCATAAATACTATTAAATAAAATACAAAATAAAACCATATAAATAATAGGGATAGAAACATAACCCAATTAAATATTTCCATCCCAGATAGATTATATTTTTGATATATCACAATAAATTAATACATGAGGAAAATATCATTTCTTCTTGAAAAGATTTTTTAGTCCTTAAAACACTATGAAATGTTAAGGGAAATGAATTTCTTTGCAAATAAACATTAAAACATGTATGATAATATTTACAGAAATCTGGTGTAATGAAAGAAAAAAAATACATTCAGGATTTATAAGTTAAAAACTAATCTTCTCATTTCAACAAAAGAAAAAAAGTTCCAAGAATATAAAATGAAAGAATGATTCCATCCAAATCATGTAGTAAATATAAAAAATTCTAAGATTTACATTAAACATCTATAATAGAATATTAAATATTTTATGAAAACATTTTTAAAAAACATGGACATGGATGATAAATATACCCCAGTAAATAATTATGTATAATAAATCTTGAATAATAATGAGATTGAGAAATTATACCTTACATTTTAATAATTAGTCCAATCATGTGCCTCATAAAATAAATAATATTATATTCATTTGTGAGTATCATATACTTAATAATAAGATACATAAAAACATTCATGTTATGTATAAATAATACATAAAATAATTTTTTGGCATGTATGGCATATTTCCTATTAAAATAAAAGTGAGATAAAATAATTCATTACCATAGGTCTGATATCTTTTATATATATCTAAACCTATTGTATAATGATTTAAATAATGTAACTGACTTATTTGAGTATCATATTAATTTTTATTATATCATATATGATTATATTAACACCTATTGGGTAATGAAATTTCATTATTATTCATTATTCGCGTATTAGCCGCTTCATTTTCTTATGTATGTTTCATAAAATAAGTTCATATTCTCCTTATTAATTTATAATTACATAATTTCAAAATTATATTCACATAATATGTCCCATATTTATTATTTCTATACATTTATATAATCATGATGTAATGGATACCATGTAGAATTACTCGCTTCAAATCATGGCGATGATAGGCTTTACATACACACAACTGATGATATCATCTCTTTAATTATGAAATGTTATGGAAGTGGAAAGTAAATATTTTGTTCTAGATTAAATATAATATAATAATAATAATATATAATTATTATATCAATCATTACACCCATTATTTTATGATCTGGTGAAAAACATATTACCCCAGGATGTGGAGACGATAAGTCATACATATGCACGAATGATGATTTCATTTTTCATTGGATACATAAGAAAGAAGTATATATGGATAATTAATATCCGTAATAAAATAAGTATATAAGTTATACTAGAGATATTACTTTATAAAAGAAACAAAAAAAAATAACTGGAAGTGAAAAATATGAAATGTTCTTCAGCGAGTCATTAAAGGAGATTTCCACTTTTTTAAGCTCCCTTTAAATATCCACCTAATAGAACTAGAGTTGGAATTTTGAGAGGACCTCCACTTATAAAATGTAACTACAGATTTTTATAATATAATTGGGAAGGGTATGGCCAAACATTAAGGCATAATAAGTTCTGATGAAATGAGGGAGGATGCATCCTTTACATCTTGTGCAAATTGGCACATAGAGAATCCCAAATAATATTAACTTGTAAAAAATGACAACTACATCCAAAAACCTCAAAAAATATATTTTCAACAACATTATAAGATATGGTTGTTATAAAATAAAAAAATAATCACTCTAAATGATTTAGGTCCTTTTAAACCCTATCATTTTAATTTAATAGTTTGTTATAACATTTCATTTTTAACATGTGTGACTAATATTTCAATTTTAAAAGGGTAAAATATTTACTTATTTGGTGAAAATTAAATCATAAATAAAAATATAATATCATTTTATATCATATCATAATTATTATATATATTAAACTTTTTTTCATTTTTAAATAAATTAATAAATATTTATGTTTATAAACAAACAATATTTTGAATTTTCAACCATTTAGTTAGTTGTTTTTATAAAAACCAAGATAACCAATTATATTTGAAAAAATAATAATATTAAATTTACAATAGGTCAAGTTAATCAAGAAAATTAATAATCCATATTACTTATCGCAAATTATTATAATTTTAATATTTATAATAACATTTATTAGTTCGGTATATTAATAAAATACCTACCATATCATATTTGGGTAAATTTATAATATACCTATTTATTGAGTTAAATTTAAAAATAATATATTATTTTGAAATAAATATGCTATATTTACAAATAATATATGTGTTTGAATTTATCTTTGGTATAATACAACATTTTAAATGTTATATTTATTTAATTATGAATGTTACAACATTAACATCACTTAAAATAAAATAATATAAGTAACATAAATGCTTCTATAAGACTCAAAATGGTCAAAAACTAGACCCTTGTATGATTATTGTCAATAATTATTCAACCAAAAACATTGGGGTAGTTTTTTGGTATTTTAATATTTAGTATAATTTTAATAAAATTATTTATTCATTTTTAATTAAATTTAATAGTTTCTACATCTTCCGTTTAAAATAATTTAATGTAATTATTTATTTCTTAATAATTAAAACAAATTAAATTGATAAATAAAAAAATTATCCTTCAAATTAGTATTTATAGAAATATATGGCTTTAGTATAACCTTATTTTAAAATGATGTCTTATTTAAATCATGAATTTGAATTCTCGAACTATCATTAATGAAAACATTATAAATACCATAATATCTCCCATATAGGGCCAAAATTTCAAAAATAACTTTATATTAGCTAAATTATTTTATTATGTTAAAAATTACTACTTATATTCATTGATACCACCAATTTATCCACATGTGGATACATAATAGATATTAATTAAAAATGACACTTGTTTCATTCATTTATTTAAATATTATTTAAGTTATTTTCATGGACAAGTGTCTAATAAATGACATAATTTTCATCCTTCTGTATTGAAGAATGAATTAAACTCATATTTTTTTATCTTTTGATCATTTTATAGTCGTTATGTTTTATTTTTATCCTAAATTACCCAATTTAGACTTCACCACGGTAAAAAATAACCTTAGTTACTACTCATATTGGTAAAAAATAAGAGACCTACTTAGAAAATATGGACCTCATGAATCCACATTTAACATCCATTTTTTTAAATTCAAAACACAAAAGTTGTATAATTAATATAAAA
Source organism: Viscum album (assembly GCA_963277665.1). Classification (NCBI taxonomy): domain Eukaryota; kingdom Viridiplantae; phylum Streptophyta; class Magnoliopsida; order Santalales; family Viscaceae; genus Viscum; species Viscum album. The sequence goes on along the minus strand of OY728142.1, from coordinate 386,925,355 downwards.
ATAAAATAGGTAAAATGATATTGGAAAAGTATTTTTTGGAAAAAATACCCCTTTTATATGTAAACTGGTTTTATATTAAATTCATGTATAAAATTATTTCTATAAACCATAATTGGATAATAATGAAAGAAATAAAATTTATAACAAAATGAAAACAAAATTTTAATATCCAATGACTTTAATAGAAAATAATGTTTTCCACAAAAATAAGTATTTTCAATAATTTTCAAAAAAAGGAAACTTATCAGAAAAATAACAAAAATGAATCAAATATAAATTTTTTTATACCTCAATAAAAGAAAAAAATTATTTTTCATGTTGAATAATAAATGGTGTAAAAAACATTTATATTGGGTACACCATAAAAAAGTGGAAAAATATATTATTTGAAAAATAACTCTATAATCAAAAAATTTGAATTTTTTCTTATTTAATTTATAGAAAAATATAATATTAATATTAATCATTATATTGAATATATTATATATATATATATATATAAATATCATTAATAAAATCCATCAAGAGTGATTTTTTTATTTTATGGACTCACTTATTTTTATTTTAATAGTTCTTCTGAATTAAGATAATATCATTCATATATTCTATTGTAATGAATATATTATAATATTGAGTTGTTAAATTAAACATTGTATTACATGAAATGAATTCTATAAAAAACATTAATGTTTGTATAACAAAAACTCCACATAGTGTTGCGCATATTGCAAGCTATGCTGGTGTGGTGTACAACGAATGATTATATTGATGTAGCTTTCAACAAAATTCACTAGTGCAGAAAACATTTTTTACGTCGGTTATTTTTTATTATTTACGTCGGTTTTTAGGCGACGTTAATACGGACGACGTTATAAATAACGTTTTTTACGTCGGTTATTTAAAACCCGACGTAATATCCCTAACATCACGGTGATTATCACGTTGGTTCATATAATAACCGACGTGATAAATATGCGCGGGGGGGCTTTATCACGTTGGTTATTCCCTAAACCGATGTGATAAAACGCCTGGGATATCGTTTATCACGTCGGTTATGTCATAACCGACGTGATAAACCCTTCCCCTGGCCTATTATCACGTCGGTTTCTTAAATAACCGGCGTGATAAAAAGGCCTGGGAAACATTTTAGCACGTCGGTTATCCAATAACCGACGTGGTAAATCGATTCCCAGGCCTTTTAGCAGGCCGGTTATATTAAGAACCGACGTGATAAAAGCCCCGGGAACGGTTTATCACGTCGGTTCTAGAAAAACCCGACGTGATAAACCCCTACCGATTTATTTACCACATCGGTTATAAAATAACCGACGTGAAAGAAATATTTTTTTTTAAATAATTGCACTGCTCTCACCAAAAAGCAACCAGAAACCAAACAAAAATAACCATGCCAGCCCTCCCCCAAGCCCCAACTGAACCCCACCCCCATCTATACCCACCTAACAACCTGGCCAGCCCTCCCCCACCACATTGGAGCCCCACCACAACCCTTGGACACCCCCACCCCTTGGACAGCCCCCCACCCTCATTTACACCCCCACGACCCCTAGTACAGCCTCAAACACCCATTGGACACCCCTCTCATATCCCTTGGACACCCTCCACCCCTTGGACACCCCCCTACCCCTTGGACAGCCCCCCCCCCCACCCTCATTTAAACCCCCAAGACCCCTAGTACAGCCTCAAACACCCATTGGACACCCCCCCCCCCCCACCACACCTTGACAGCCCTCCCAGACCCCTTGGACACCCCCCCCCCCCCGACCCCTGGACACCCCCCCGAGCCCTTGGACAGCCCCAAACACCCCTTGGTCACCCCTCCCATATCCCTTGGACACCCCCCCACCCCTTGGACACCCCCACCCCTTGGACAGCACCCCCACCCTCATTTACACCCAACCGGCCCCTTGGACAGAACTCCCAGACACCTTGGACACCACTCCCATATCCCTTGGACACCCCCCCCCACCCCTTGGACCCCCCCCACCCCTTGGACAGCCCCCCCCCCACCCTCATTTACACCCAACCGGCCCCTTGGACAGAACTCCCACCTCATTTACACCCTCCCCCCGACCCCTAGGACAGCCCCAAACACACCTTGGACACCCCTCCCATATCCCTTGGACACCCCCCAAACACCCACCCACCCCCTTGGAACCTCTCCCCCCATACCAAAATCCAGACCAGAAAAACCATCAACAGTAGACCAAAACAAGAAGTAGAGAAAAATTAAACATTCACTTATATAACATTCAAAACTTACACTGTCAACTTCAAAAAAAACTAAATCCAACCTAAACGACTACGAAATACACAATTACATTGACAATATTCAAAATTACATTTTACATTACAAACAACTAAAAGTCAATCAAACCTGTAAAATAATTTGACCACTCCACTTGTAAGTGTTTGATATCTTCAGCAGTAAAGGGTTGAGGGTCATCAAAAAGCTACAAAGGAAAAGGATAGTAGTCAACGTGTATAATGAATAAATCAAATTGAAATATTATGAGAAAGAGGAAATCTTACCAGGTCAAAACTCAGAACTGTCCTAGTTGTTATTATTTCATTCATAAATCTTAACATGTAATATCCGCATTCGATGATGCCTTGTTGCTCATGACATTTCTATTTGAATGAGTGTAAATTCAATATATTATTTTTATGTAATAAATCAAAATGTACAAATTATAAATGGATATTTACCTTCGCATGTACATATTTGATCTTGAAATTCCTTTTCTTTGCGCTTTTTCGAAAGTGGACCCATGCCCTGTTAGAAAATAATACGAATGGGGTAAATTTAAAATTCATTATAATATATAAAACTATTGTGAAATTGAAACTTACGTTTCCAATATATTCTTAAAACTTTCTCGCACATCATCATGGAGAGAGCATATCCAATAAAGTGTTTTCTCCCTAGGGAAAAAAACCCCTAACATCCAATGATCCCTGATAAAAGGAAATTTAACGTTAGTGGTTTTTTATGTTAAAAGATAATTAACTCTTTGAGAGGGATGTGTTTCATACCTCTCACAAAAAGGCATCATCCAACACTGTGTGATTTCATTCTTTTCAAATCTATCAGCAATATAAAGCATTCTTTGTTCCTCATCCAATGCACATGCTTCAGGGGAAATCAATTGTGGGTCCAGGAATCCATATACATCTGTCAGCTCAGTCCTCTCAAAAATTTTATATAGATACCTAATACAAAGCAGACATAAGTATACATTTTTAATAAATATAACGCAAGGAAAAGGTGTTAAGACTTACATGATAAAAATTTTCACCACGTTGATGCCCAACTTATCTCCAGTGACAAACTCCATGATATCAGTTTTCATAATCCCCACACATAGTTCACTTCCACAGACATGAGCTTCCATTGTAAAGTCATAATGATCCGCCAACAAATTTGAATATCTTGACAATTTTTCAAGACTGCTAGTATCTGCATCTGATGTCATAGCTATCTGTCTTTGTTGTTGTCTATACAGTATTTCTTTACCTTTGAAGTATTCCTGTAAAAATAAATTGAAAAATATATTAGTTTTCAAATGATAAAACATTAATAAAAATATAAAATAAAAGATATAACATCCATACCTCTATGGTAATGAGTCGAAGAAGTCTGGATGGCCAATGTAAAAAATGGCTGATACTATGTCCAAATGTCGTCACCTCATCTGTAGGTAATGGTATCCGAGCTGATCTATCTATAATATCCTGTACAGTGACCCTCTGATTCTCTACCTCTAACTGTTGATGATGAACTGTATCTCCTATACAATATACCATCCCATATGAAACTATATGATGTTAAGGATCATCAACATACAACTCACAATAAGTAGGTAGCTGCGGCGGAGGAGGAGGATCAAAAATGGGGTCCGCAGGATGAGGTGGGAGAGTGGGAGCTACTGGGAGAGGTGGAGTGGGACCTGCACCCTGAAATTGTCTTTGCAAGTCTGCAAACATTAACTGCACCGATGCTCTAATCTTGTCCTCCATTGTCGCATTAATATTATGGACTTCAGCCTCCAAGGATTCTATTTTTTTATAAACTCCCTCAACGTTAGAAGTTGAGGAACGTGGCAACACTTTTCTTACCGATACACCTGCCGGATATCCTCTTACACGGCCAGGATGTTCGGGCTTTCCCAATGCCACAGATAAAATATCTTCCCTCCCAGATGGTGTAAATGTCCTCTGTGAACTCTGCTCCTCAAGAGAGTCCTGTAATAATTAATTGAACATTTCTATAATGATTGGAAATATATGACGAAAATAGTAAACTTAAATAAATAAAATAGATATCTTACAATCCTCTCAACTACGAGTCTCGATTCTTCCGAAAGATATTGTCCTTTTTTGCCCTTCTGAGCTCTTTTCCATTTCTCATGTCTAGATGGAGGGGATGGAGGGGCCACCTATCCCGAGCTTGAAGACTCAGCTCTTTGTTGTTGAAATTTTTCTGCCATCATTTGTTCTTCCAATAATGCATACCCTCCCCGAGATAAACTATGAGGGTATACATTTTTAGATTGGATCTCTTGATAAGATTTCCTTGTTTGCTGTAAATTAAGAATAAGTAATCATTAACAAAACAATAATAAGATCATTTATATAAGAAAGCTTATAAAAGATTACATTGCCCTTACCAAAAATGATTCTTTTCTTCTACTTTCAAAAAATTGTCTCCATGTGTCTTCATCTATAAAAGGATATATACGACATGGATTCTCACGACTCCTATGACCATAAATGAAATCAGATGAGAAGGTTGATTTGAAATCCCTCCATTTCCTAGCAGCCAATGATAAGCATTTCTTCCTGACTCCTCCAGTGTCAGGAATATCAAATGTCATGTGATAAAAAAGAGGTTAAAAATATTATATATACTAGAAACATTTAAAGAACAGTCAAACAATAGCAAAAGATCTTACCAAAATGGTCTCCCACAGCTGAGAAATTATCGCCTTATCCACACTTCTCCAATCATCATAGAGAATGCTTACTTTGCTCTTAGCCTGAGTTGCTACAAAACCATTAAAATCTTTAGCATTTGGACCTCTAGGAAGATCATCATCATCAAACTCCACGACTATCCTCTCCTCCTTCGTACGGGGAAGTGATAATTTTGGTAAACGTGTGCACCCACGCTTACCAACCTTTGAACTCTTTTTCGTAATAGGAGCATGTGAATGTTCCTCCCCAGATGTATGACCAATATGCTCATCTCCAGAATCATGTGGCTGATCAACTGATTGATCTGTCATTTTCCTTCAAATCAAAAAAACAAACATTAGTTCACAAATAGAAAAGTGTACTAAATTACATAATAGTAAACATTGGTAATATGGTAACATTGTTAAAAAATGATAAACATGGTAAACACAGGCAAAAGGTTGCCAAGGAGTTGGCCCAAGAAAGCTGAAAAGTGGACTCACTGAGTCCACCGGTCAGCCGGTGTGAGTTCACCGGACCATGTTATCACATTTAAAGATGGACCACCCACTATCCATTTTAATGTCTCTGATACATCTGATCTACCAAGCAAGGTCTTTTTAAACCATGGAAAAAAAGTTTTGTTGTGCTCATTCAAAATCCACATTTCTTTCTTCTTTGGATGACATTGTTTCAACTCATTAATATGCAATGTGATATACGGTTGAACATCAGCTATGTTATTCAAGATGTATGATTCTAACTTCTTCATATGTTCAGCTGACAGTGATTTGAATTTCAAGCCATGAATCCCCTTTCCCTCATTATTAACTCGTTCATGGCGAGATGGAGGCAAACCTATGTGTTGCGCCGTAGCCAAGTAGCTCGTACAAAACTCTGCTACCTCCTCAGAAATATACTTTTCAATAATGGAGGCTTCAGGTCGATATGGATTTTTAACATATCCCTGTAATATTTTCATATACCTTTCAAAAGGATACATCCAACGAAGATATACAGGTCCACAAAGCCTTATTTCTCGAACCAGATGAATCATTAAATGCACCATCATATCAAAAAAAGTTGGAGGAAAATACATTTCCAAATGACAAAGTATAAAAATTGCATCCTTTTCCAAAATGTTCAAAGCATTCACATCAATCGCCTTGTTGCAAATTGAATTGAAAAAATAACACAACCTCATTATAGTCTTTCTGACACGGATGGGCAATATTCCATGCAGTGCAACTGGTAGAATTTGTTGCATCATGACGTGACAATCATGTGATTTCATACCTATCAACTTCAAGTCTTTCAATGAGACAAAATTTTTTACATTTGAAGAATAACCATGAGGCACTTTGATATCATGAAGACACTGACAGAAGCTACTTTTCTCCCTCTTCGATAATGTATGACAAGCCGGGGGAAGAAATGTTTGTCTTCCTTTAGGAGTGGGAGCTAACTCCAAACGTATTCCCATTGACAGTAGGTCTAACCTTGCATTCAACCCATCTTTTGTATTTCCTTTAATATCTAGCAATGTTCCGATCAAAGAATCACAGATATTCTTCTCCACGTGCATGACATCAATATTATGTTTGTCTTCATGATACCTCCCATATGGTAGCTCAAAAAATATTGACCTTTTCATCCAAATATGTCTATCATTACCAGATTTCTGTGTCTTTCCCAATGTCACATCAAGGTTTTTCACCCTCTCAAAATACAATTCTGGGGATAAAGGTTGAGGAGCAGTATCAAATTCTTGTGAGCCATTGAATGCCTATTTTAGTCTTCTATAAGGGTGATCCATAGGCAAAAACTTTCGATGACCCATGTACACTGTTTTCCTCCCATGATGCAATTGACAATATGACGTCTGTTGTTCGCAAATTGGACACTCTTTATGCCCTTTAACACTGTATCCAGACAAATTTCCATATGCTTGGAAGTCATTTATAGTGAATAGAAGCACTACATGCAGTTGAAAATATTCCATTTTATAAGAATCATACACCCTAATACCATCAGCCCATAACAGTTTCAAATCATCAATCAGCGGTGACAAGTATACATCAATATCATTGCCGGGTTGCTTTGGACCAGAGATCATGATACTCAACATGACATATTTGCGCTTCATACAAACTTTAGGAGAGAGGTTGTAAATTACCAATAAAACAGGCCATGAACTATGTGTGCTACTGAGGGTTCGGTATGGATTCATTCCATCTGTGCACAAGCCTAGTCTCAGATTTCTAATTTCATTTCCAAATGTAGGGTACTGGGCATCAATTTTCTTCCATTGTGGACAATCAGCTGGATGACGTATTTTTCCATCACATACCCGCTCATCAGCATGCCATCTTAACCTTTTTGCATCATGTGAATTAGAAAATAAACGTTTGAAACGAGGAATTATAGAAAGATACCAAAATACCTTTGAAGGGAGCTTTGTAATCTCTACATCAGCTTGTGATTTTTCTTTCACCTTATACCGTGATGTCCCACATTTAAGACAGTCTTTCAGAAATTCATATTCCTTCTTATATATAATGCAGTCATTCGGACAGGCATGTATTTTCCTGTATCCCAATCCCATCGGGCATAATAGTTTTTTGGCCTTATAATGTGAATCTGGAAGATCGTTATCTTTTGGAAGAATGTCTTTCATCAATTGTAGCAGCTCTGTAAAACTTCTGTCACTCCATCCATGTTTTGCCTTCAGGTTAATCAATCTTAACACCGCTGACAAAACCGTAAAATCTGTACAACCTGGATATAATGGTTTTTTGGCATCACCATATAGACGTGCAACTGTCGGTTCTATCTCAATTTGTTCTGCTACAATATCGCGAATCATTTCTTCAATTCCATCGGAGTTACCATCTTGCGATTCATTATCATCAGTGACATTCTGTCCAGTTTCGCCATGCCAAATCCAAGGGTTGTAACTCGGATTGAAACCATGACAAATCAGATGATCTTTTATCTCTATACTTTTCAACTTCTTCATATTCAGACATTTCAGGCATGGACAGAAAAAAATGTCACTACTTGGAACATTTGGTTTAGCAAATTCCAAAAAGGCATCAACACCTTCCTCATATTCATTGCTCATTCGATGTGCCGTAATCCAACTTCGACTCATTATTACCTATAACAAATAGCAAAAATATATATATTTTTTAGATAAGACAAATATATGTTTATATGAAAAAAATCATAATTTGAATGTAAACAATTTTGAAATATAAAACAAATCGATGTGTAAACCCCCCTGGACACCCCCCGACCCCTCTGGACAGCCCCCCACCCCTCCTGGACACAACCCCCACCCCCGACCTGCTTGGACACCCCCTGGACACCCCCCAACCCTCTGGACAGCCCCCCACCCCTCCTAAACACCACCCCCAACCCCTACCCCCTTGGACACCCCCCTGGACACCCCCAACGCCCACCCACACCCTTGGACAGCCCCCCACACCCACCCACCCCCTTGTAAACCCCCCTGGACACCCCCGACCCCTCTGGACAGCCCCCCACCCCTCCTGGACACCACCCCCCACCCCTACCCCCTTCGACACCCCCCTGGACATCCCACAACACTCTGGGCAGCCCCCCACCCACCCGGACAACCCCAAATACCCTCTGGAGAGGCCGCCACCCACTTGGACAGCCCCCCACACCCATCCACCCCCTTGGACAACCCCCCACACCCATCCACCCCCTTGGACACCCCCCTGGACACCCCACCGACCCCTCTGGATAGGCCGCCACCCCCTTGGACAGCCCCCCACACCCACCCATCCCCTTGGACACCACCCTGGACACCCCCCGACCCCTCTGGACAGCCCCCGACCCCTCTAGAAAGCACCCCCACCCCTCATGGACACAACCCCCCACCCCCGACCTGCTTGGACACCCCCCTAGACACCCCTCAACCCTCTGGACAGCCCCCGACCCCTCTGGACAGCCCCCCACCCCTCCGGGACACCACCCCCTACCCCCTTGGACACCCCCCTGGACATCCCCCAACCCTCTGGGCAGCCCCCCACCCACCCGGACAACCCCAAATACCCTCTGGAGAGGCTGCCACCCACTTGGACAGCCCCCCACACCCATCCACCCCCTTGGACAGCCCCCCACACCCATCCACCCACTTGGACACCCCCCTGGACACCCCACCGACCCCTCTGGACAGGCCGCCACTCCCTTGGACAGCCCCCCACACCCACCCATCCCCTTGGACACCACCCTGGACACCCCCTGACCCCTCTGGACAGCCCCCGACCCCTCTAGAAAGCACCCCCACCCCTCCTGGACACAACCCCCCACCCCCGACCTGCTTGGACACCCCCCTGGACACCCCCCAACCCTCTGGACAGCCCTCGACCCCTCTGGACAGCCCCCCACCCCTCCTGGACACCACCCCCCACCCCTACCCCCTTGGACACCCCCCTGGACATCCCCCAACCCTCTGGGCAGCCCCCCCACCAACCCGGACAACCCCAAATACCCTCTGGAGAGGCCGCCACCCACTTGGACAGCCCCCCACACCCATCCACCCCATTGGACACCCCCTGGACACCCCACCGACCCCTCTGGACAGGCCGCCACCCCCTTGGACAGCCCCCCACACCCACCCATCCCCTTGGACACCACCCTGGACACCCCCCGACCCCTCTGGACAGCCCCGACCCCTCTAGAAAGCACCCCCACCCCTCCTAGACACAACCCCCCACCCCCGACCTGCTTGGACACCCCCCTGGACACCCCCAACCCTCTGGACATCCCCCCCACCAATCCTAAACACCACCCCCCACCCCCTACCCCCTTGGACACCCCCCTGGACACCCCCCCAACACCCACCCACACCCTTGGACAGCCCCCCACACCCACCCACCCCCTTGTAAACCCCCCTGGACACCCCCCGACCCCAAATCCATGCACCTATGCCATGGTTGTGTGTGAAGAAAGTAGTAACAACTGTAAAAGGGCAACCCATCCAAATGGAAACGCCCCAACCCTCTCGGGGATTTATAGAAAACGATGAAAAATTAGTGAAATCATAAAATTACTCAATATTGAAAGTTGAAAAAATAGATCTAGGGATGATAAATAAGATTATGGTGCCAAAACGAGTTAAAAGGGTTCGCAATCGAAGAATCTTAGCTAGTTTCAACAAAAAAATCACAACACATATATATATACTATCCGCGAAAAAAAACGAACGAGTGGGAGGATTACCTGAGTGCTGCGAGTTTAGATGATTGATCCGAGGAGATTAAATATGAGAAACGATGATCGCAAAACGAATCTAAACCAACGAAATGGACGAGCCGATTCGGGTTTACGCGCGAGAGAGACGAGTCGCGACTGTCGAAGGTAAACTCGCGAATGACAATCCACGGGTCTGGGTAAATTTTTAAATGAGTTATCACGTCGGTTATTCAATAACCGACGTGATAATTGTTTTAAAAACATTTATAACGTCGGTTATTTCAATAACCGACGTAAAAACCTTCCTCCGATTCATTTTTTACGTCGGTTATTTTATAACCGACGTTATAAAGGGCTCAAAATCCGCGTTTTTTTACGTCGGTTATGTAATAAGCGATGTCAAAAACATCTGCGGAATCTTTTTTACGTCGGTTATTTTATAACCGACGTAAAAAAGCCTTCAAAAACCGCGTTTGTTACGTCGGTTATTCAATAACCGACGTAAAAAGGCCTTCGAAAACCGCGTTTTTACGTCGGTTATTGTTATAACCGACGTAAAAAACGAAGGCGCGCGATTAATAACGTCGGTTATATAAATAACCGACGTTAAAGGTGTACCGAAAACAGGTTTTTACGTCGGTTAAGAAATAACCGACGTAAAAAACCTCGTTTTACATATTATGACGTCGGTTTTATATAACCGACGTAAAAAATGGTGACGTAAAAAACGTTTTCTGCACTAGTGATTAATCAATAAAATAATAACAAAAAATCTCATTCATCATAATCCAGCTGTGTTACAACCACCTAATTATAATACATAGATAAGAAGTGGAAGGGATCACACCTTATAACTGAGCCATATAGATGAGGTCTCTTTAATTCCCATGGAGGAATATCCCTCCATTAACTAGAAGATGTTAATGAACCACATTGTAGATTGAAAAACTACACCATGTATAGAGGGGTGGTCTGACACATCCTATCTGATTCTAATGGGGGACCGACACCATGACTCCATAGGGGGTTACCAACCGAAGAAGAGGTGATCCACACCCCTGTCCAACTCAAGAGTACCGACTATATCTAAACATAACATATGGAGGACCCACACCATGGTGTGTCTAAAGAGTATTGAATCAAATGATACAGGATGCATACCTTGGTACCAAAGGGTAGTAACAAATCTATATTATCAACAAAATTAGGGGGAATGTTCAATATAATTATAAGGGAGAACCATCTCCGTCTTTGTGAAGGATATGGGGGAACCCCATCTTGATCCGACATGGAATTAATAGTCATAACCCCTCTATGATAAACCAATCCATCCTCAAATATCAAAAACAAGTTTTAATAATGATAATCACAATAATCACACCACTTTTCACAATAGTACCAATGGTTGATGGACCTTTCTCTAATAACATGGGTTCACCACTCTACTATCCAATATAGTCTAGGGGTCCGGCATCCTATGACAGAATGGAAGTGTAATGACCTGACACCTCTCCAATGATCCACGCTGGTCACTAGTCATGAATGAGCCCCACTAAATCAGTGTCATTCTAGAATAAATCCATGTAATATCTCAAAATACTCCAGAAATTCTACCATCATGATCTTCATAGAAAACTTCCCTGGATAGGATACTCACATTCTTAAATTTGACCCCCATATAAAGAGATACTCTAGGAAAAAATTTCTAAGTATAGTCCATTATATGTACTAAGGTCCACACAATGTGTGGACCCACTAAAACACCTAGTTGTTCTTTCAAACCATTCCCTTTTCTACCACCTCATGAATGAGTACACAATATGTATACTAGAACAAGGCCATAAAACATAACATGGAATATGTGGTCATGTCCCTCATCCCCATGAATACTGGTTAGTACATGAAATTCCCCCTGGTACACAACATGTTGTCTCAAAATATTCATCTTCATAGAACATAATGAAAATACAGTGTCTTCTCCTATAATAATCCTCGTGTTATCAGGAATTTGAAATTGTAATTCCCTATGAGCCACATGAAAGACATTGTTTTCCACAAAAAACCATAGATCTACACTGAAGGTATTTCTAGAAGACCTTTCATGTATCTAAAACAAAAAAAATGTATAAAAGTATGAATCAAGACATAAAAATCAATCATTCCTACCTCATTGAGAAATTAAAAAGATTTTGGTTTAGAATTATGATCGAAAAGCTATGAAAGCTCGATCTAGTGACAATTGGTATCAAAACATGGATCAAGGGTACCTCCTCACATTGTTGAATGCTTGGGTTATCCATGTCATTAGGGTAAGATCTGCCACCCCCTTTTATGAATGTGATAAGATTATAGCTGAAGAAATTTTTCATTTTAAGAAATTAATATCATCAACTCACATTCCAGTACATCGTAAATTATGCACCTCAAATGGACAAATTTTTTTCACACCCAACCTATTCACAATGGTTTTTAATAAAAAATGGTCTTATATTTCGTATCTGAGAAATTTATTCATATTAATTCAATGTTTTAAAAGAAATTTAACATGAATTATAAAATGTATTTAATGTTTTTAGTATCACTTTACTGAGGCAATTTGGATAACAGATCCCATGCCTACTCTGCACCTAGCCTCATAAATCGTCCTAGTTATTTTTGAAATTCATACAAGTCAATACTAGTGTCTCTATATCCTCCCATCCTTAAGGATTTTCATCTTGAAAAAAATCTATGGTTCATGGGGACAATATGAGTTGTGAACTGGGACACCTATGCTAGTGTGATCCGAAAACGGGTTCTTGTGCGATATAAAAACATGAAGTCATGGGAATCTCAAAGGACACCACACACAATGTCCATCTCAAACTAGGCCGACCATGAAATAAATCATGCATTATACCCTTGGTTGTGTCTTTTGGTGAGCACAATGAACAATGTCAATTTGTGGAATCATGTCCTATAGATAAATTACATCAACAAATCATTTTGAATATTAACATAAATCAGTAGTAATCATCAACTCCAAGTGAGATATCACCACACCAATCTCATATGTCTTATTGGAAACTCTGATGATGAGTAAAAAAGGCTTCCAATAATAATCATAGTGCAACCAAAGTGAACAGATGATGTCTTACCGTTCCCTTAATCTGAACATTTCCTATAATAACACAGTTGAAAAATAAAGAATCACTACCACACCCAGTAGAGGAAAATAATATAAACATGGATTGTATGAAACTAATCCACAATTAACAAATATCCCATGTACTCTCTCTTCTGATGTTTAATGTTTTATGTGAGTTTTTTCCTCTACCGGGGGCTCCTAAGATATAGGTCGTGCTAAATGAATCCACCAGTATTGTTATATCCTACTCCAAAACTACCACACCTAACCACACCCCCAAATACATGAACCAAAGAAACTATTCTACCACACCTGAATAGTATCTTCATTAGGATGAAATGAATTAGTTGTAATGTTTTATATTGCATCACAAGAGAATGTATGAGTGGGGTAAATTTCCCTCTTCTTCATGAGACTGATTATAAATCAAACTACATTATAACAAGGCATTACCCATGCCATGGGTCACCAATGATAATCCTCAATAAATAAATGTAAAGAATATAGTATATTAGAACAATATCGAATAATACTATTCTATGATTTGAAAGGATGTAGTGTTTTCCTTTAATAATCATTGGATCCTCTACCTAATAATCCTCAACAACATTCAACTATCCTCAACCCTATCCTTTAGCTCTCGAACCCTATAAAAAACTACCAAGGGGTGGTGGTGGAGTCTTCATCAGCTGGCTTCCACCTTATGTTTCTATCCCTGATCCTCTTACACATCATCCATCATAAAAAACTATGGGCTACAAACACTTCCACTGTCAAGCTGGTTAATCAACCACCCCCTTTCGCACCATGGTGGTTCTTATAATCATTTGAAAAATGACCATATCTATCATAAGCATCACACTGCCTCTCATTTAGTATGAAAGAACATTTGCACTAATCCCATATGGTAGAATCACATGCTTGAGAATGGGTATGGGTTTTCCACCTATGTAGTGATAATATAAACTAACATATTCATGTTTTTATAGATGAAATTGTCTCATGTTCACCATGCTTGGCCCCATCAGCCCAACAGTATACTTAGTGTGTCTTTATCACTAGGACTAACTCCATTTCCCTATAATAGGATAGAAGGAAGAATGGGACCACATCTTCTCATATGTCTTAGTGGAGGTCCCTCTCAAATTTCTAGGGTCTGAAAACAGATCTTAAACTATATCAATGAATTATCATTAATGTTTTCTGAACATAAACTAATACTCCCCCATTATCCTGAAACCGTGATAAATCTAAAAAAATCCTTTATATTACCCAATAACAATGTTTCTAGATAAAAATACCCATGTAGTAGACATTCAAACAACTCCCAAGTGATCATCATATCATCATGGTTCCACATCAATAGACTTTACCATCCGCTAAATAAGAATTGTAGAAGAGTCACTACTAGTACCACCATCTTATTGAGATGTGTTTGAAAATATATCTGACATCCTAAATAACCATCTACAGCAAGGGGTTATGTCTCACCCTGATACATAAGTGGTTTTTTTCTAGTAATATCATTTTTTGTCACTCAGACTGTGTTCATCATCATTTATAAATGCTGACACAAATATCTTCTCAATGGGTAGTGTCTCAACTAGTAGACCGCCTATAGGTACCACATCTTCTACAGTTCTCTACACTAACGCTGCACCACTAGTTATATTATCATCATAATACATCTCCAGTAACCTATCCCATCTTATTAATGATTCAGTCCTGAAATAGAATCATCATGCACTATATATAATTAATATATCTTGGGAATTGAGTCAATAATGAAATGGAACCCAAAATCCAATCCAATCAGTTGAATGTAAGAATGTTTCCCTTCAATTATTACTAAAAGTAATAAGTCATGATGGTGGTTATCAGAGTCGTGATGAATTGATACATTTGCCACCTCACCTACACTAGATTTCCTTTCCTATAATATGAATTCAAAACCCTTTTACATTATGGTTGTAAATCTAAAATGAATCTCATAAACACTGATCATAAATAAGAACCCACATTGATACCATTGTATCATGAATATTACCACCTAGGATCAATCCATTACCCCTCAATCTTATCTCAAATAGTATAGGGACCATAATATAGAACTGTGTAAACATATTACACACATGGGAGGCCTTATCCAACGGTACATGTATTAACAAGACCATATACATCTCTATGTAACATTGTAGAGTCAATAATAATGGTAACCAATATTGAATGAATAAATATATCCCACAATATATTTACATAAAAATTAATAAAATCAAAAAAAGGTAAAAATACATTCCCACAAATAACTATAGAAGAGTTCAACCTTTAATGAAGGAGTGTTCAAATAGAAAATACAACCTCCAGAACAAAAATCGGTCAAGCACATCTAAACACATTGGCATGTCTATCCCAAAATGCTATAGCTTCTTCAAGTTATACAAGGACTCCTTCAAAAGTACCATATTCTTCTTAAGATACCACATGTGAGAAAAAATACAATGTATGTGTGACTGTAAAATCACATACTATTCACCCCAAATAAACCAAATAAAATGGGAAAACATGAAAAAATATATTTCTCATCCTATGCCAGAGGGAACCCAAAGAGAGATATGTAAATCCATATTGACATTTCCTTAGCTATACATGATTATCTAGATAAACTCCACACGCTTTGTTGATCGTGATATGTGACATAATCACAATGAAATCAAGAATCATCATAATTTATATTTCAATGCCTCCATTTATCATGAGATCCCAGCCTTAAAAAATCACAAGATTATACTCGAGGATCAAATGTAACGGTAGTCAAGGAAAACTCAGTCCATCGGCCATTCTATCGCTCCTAGAACTCATAAAAGAGTTAAAACCCATCAGGTATTTCTTTACATACTATATGATACATCTGATATAAACACTCCAGGGGGGACAATAATTCCATAATAAATGGCCTATATGAGAGGACACAATCTTTTATGAACTGATCAAGGAATAAAAATATTTCCCAACAATAAAGGCCATATAAATACTATATTTCACTAAATGAAAGAATAACACAACCCCAGTGTAAAGGACCACCTCTCCACTTTTAAACTTATGAGGGAGTGATACTACATACTATGAACTATTTGTATCTTTTATAAAGATAAAGTAAACAGGGACTAATATACCCCTAATTAGACAAAATATAGGGATTGCTAACTAATAACCATCCTTGGAATCCTCTACAGTACCCATAAATAGCGGAATACACCTCACGATATTGAGGAAAACTATATTATGACTAGACACAACACATAACAAGTTGTGGATCCCAATACCCATAATTATGCTCTATGACTATGGGATCACTAACTATTTTAGAGGACACTATCCTCATCAGAACATGAAGACCATCGATTACGACACCATAGTTATAATTACCACACACTTTAAAATGGGGAGTTTCAAATATACATATATGATCACAACGGGTGCCTCAACCATGACACAATAGGTGAGTACTAAGCCTAGAATTGAATACCACACCCCTTTTTGACATGGAAGTACTGATTCTATCTGATCATTATTATTGTCTCCCAACTCCCTTATGTGATAGGGGTGTGCTAAATCCATCGATAGATGACCCTCACCTAGGTAAAAAATAAGGGGACTGACTCTAAATATACTATGAGAATAGTGGTAATGTTCTATATCATGATAAAGGAGATCTCTTTCCATTAACATGTACAATACATGGGACTGACACACTGGTTAAGTATGGGAGTACCAGTACTAGTGTCCTTTTGAGAAAAAAATCTACCCTAAATTTTTTTCACATATTTTTATAAGGATAATCATGATTTTCACACATCATACCACTTACCAACCATGGGTAGGGGCCGCACACCCTAATAACAAAGAATCAATGTTATAAAACACTAAAGAGTATAGGGGGGCCCTCATCCTAAAATGATAGAGTAGATTACAAACCTCGACACCACTATAGTGATCTTTACTAATCTCTACCTGATATTGAAAACCAATAATATGGAATTATTCTATAAGCATTCCAAATATTTAAAAAAGGTAAAATAAAGTCTTTTATCTTATTTTCATATTATAAAATGATAAGTACATGCTAATCACATTCCTTAATTAGAGCCCATGATAAGGAGAAAATATCTGATGATGTTTCAAAGAAAAATATAATATCTATACTAGGGTATACAAAGTGTAAGACCCCTCTAGAAATCTTATCCATGTCCTCGTCCTGTTACCATTCACAATACCTCATGTCAATGTACACTGGTTTTGTATTAGCACATGACCATTTCCTATAACACAAAATTCATAACAATTCCCATTGACCACATGACGTAAATATCATTTCCCAAATGGGAAGAACATATATAGTGTTATCCATCACTACATAGAGTATGATTGGGTATTCCAAGTGGGAATTCCCTATTAGCCACCCAAAACACCATAGTTTCAACTAAGACCCAAAGATCATCCCATAGTGGATCACTATAATCTTTCAACTCCCCAAAATCGTTAAAATAATACATAAAATGGGAAATGAATAATTAAAACTCATATCCACATACTTCTTGGAGAAACATTGTATCTTCAGTTTCAAAATTATTTCTGGAAGCTATAGAAGCTTTATCCACCGATGATGAGCATAAAAAATAGGGAATAATGACACCTCTGTGATTCAGTTCGACCTCATGTCATCTGTAACTCATATGAGAGATCCTTGTCACCATTTTCTATATGTGATTAGGGGTGGGGAAAGACATTATTTAATTATGATAATCTAATATCATCAACTCACACACTAATGTATCCTCAACTAAGCACCTCACGATTAAAAAATTTATTTCATTCTTAGGGTAATGACAATTTCTTTAACTAAATATAAGAACAACAATTTTTGATATGAGACTCCACATAGTGGTTATTCCATTACTACAATGAAACTATATACACACGATGAAACACTTTTATAATCCCCACAATGAGGCTCTTTATGCCTTAGAATCATGTGTCAACTCAATGCCAATATTAAGGAATATATCTAGTAATATTAAATATAATTATAGTAAAAAACTAGAGACACAACAATTATAATATTTCACCAACCATCTACTAATAATATTTCATTATTTTCATTGTTACTTATGTTATTTAACATTTTTCTCTTGTGGGTATTGTCATGAATGCTTCAGTTCTTATACATAATATATATATATATATCATATCAAGAATGATAGAAATGTTTTAGAATCTAAATGTATATAATTGATAAATTTTTATAACCATTTATTAAATTTGGACATTAAAAATGAATCACATCGCTTCATTGAAATAGTAGGTTGCACGTACGCATGATCAATTATATCATTCCATTATATGGTGAAATAGTAATGAATTGGGTGATATATTAATTCTCAAGAATAAATATAATATAATATATATATCATATTTGTGTTATATTTTACATTATTTCATTTCACATAAATCATAAATGAAAAATAAATAATGACACGTCTTTTGGTGGTTGTCTATAGTACATATGAGCGACATTATCATCCATAAAATGGAATAGAACATAAAAGGGTATATGTGTTATTAAAAATAAAAAAATAAAAAAAATGAATATAATATAAATATTCTTATTCTATCATTTTATCTATCATTTAATTGTGGTGATAGAGAAAACAATAAATGGATCACAAGGCCAAAGACCAAAATACACACAATCAATGATTTCATTTATCATTTCATGAAAGTTATTATCAAAACAAATTATTCCATAAACAAAATAACATATTCGTATATGTGATATACTGGGGTTATTATATTTTTAGTGTTAATAAATAATTGATGGTGGAAAAAGAATAAATAAATGAAAGATATTTGTTAAGATAATTACATTCTTTATTTGAATAATACATTTCATATCCTCTTTAGGACCATAGGAAAGCTAATTCAAGAGGAACAAAAAAACTATTAAATTTATAAGTACATCATGGATAGATTTTTCCATTTTTTATGACATAGTGATTTTACCAGTTTGAATTATAGAGGTGTGGTAGTTCCCATTTATAAGTGTGGAAATGGAACCCTCATGTAAATTTTGTGAATATTTTCAAAATAATCCTAAATGTTAAACTCATTAATATTACAACAGAAATAAAAAAGAAATTTTTTAAATTTTGTATATTTATGACTTGAAATTAAAAAATTTACATGTTGATAAGACTTTTAACAATTATCATCTAAGATTAACCCCACGATAGGCCCTTTTTCCCCCAACTGTGGTATTAAATTTATACTATGTTCCCTATTAATTTTATTTTAAAATTTAGAAGGAATTATTAGATAATAGATAATAATATGAATAAAAATATAGTTTCCATTTTTCCAAATTCAATTCCCAGGTGTGGTGGAAAAAAATTTAAATTTTTTCATACAGATAATATGACAATGTGCACTTTTGAAAAGAGAACTATCATATGTATTGGAGGTATACATTTTAAAATTTAGTATGATATTTATTACAATTAAAATAATATGTAAATTTAAAATATAATTGAGCTATTTTCAAATTCAATACAACATATAATATTATTTATATTATTAATAGTAGTCATAAAAAAATTATTTAAAAATATAACTAATAATTATTCATCGACAAAAGAAACCATTCATAAATGTTACAAAATGTTACCATGATATAAACTTTTTGTGACGATTTCAAAAATATATTTAATTTCTCAAATAAATATTCTACATGTTGTAAAATTATTTTTCAATTTTGTGTGAAAAGCAGGACAAAACCATCATTTATATAAATACATTTTATCCTAAAATGTTTATTTTACTTTAAATGATTATTATTTTATTTATAATTAATAGATAACCAAATAATTAATTTTATACATGTATAAAATGTAATTTGTTTTAATTTGGATTTTACTATTCACACACAACAACATAACATCTATGTTCTATAAGATGTGTATAAATAAAAATATTTTAATAGATACTTATGTTTCACATAAACGTGGTGTTGCATCCATAGAATACTATCAAACATATTGAAATATATTATTAACAAATTTATCATAAAGACCCAATTTGATATATTATCGTATTAGTTGGCGTTTTCTGTTATACAGTCTATTTAATATGATGATATTTTATTAAAAAATGTCCAGTATTTATATTAGTCAATTTATCAAAAAAATGAATTCATTTTCCCAATAAAAATATAATTTATTTTCAATTATATATATATATATATATTACACATGACTAAATTAGAATGAGGGCACAAAATTCAATTTTTCATGGTACACTAATAATGGATAATATTTCGTGAAACTATAGAGATCCTTTTCAACACTTGAATGTGATTAAAATATGGAATAAAAATGTTGTTCGATATTACTAGGTAACATTCTAATCATATTCCAATAATGATCTCTATAAATGATGCTATATAAAAATATTTGGAAATATAAATTAGTATAAGAATACATGGATCATGACTGAATATCATAGGTCTATTAATATAATGTAATGGGAAATGGTAATGATTGATGTGAATGTTGCCTTATATCTGAATTATAATAATGTTTAAGCATTCTCTTATAGCGTAGATAAATGATAAGTTTTTATTTATTAATACTGATATATAATAGGTTGTTACTGTGTTATTATAATTTCAAAATAAAAATATTAGTTTATATTTTCCATCATATTTGGTACATCATAACGGAATTAAAATAAATGACTTGATCAATATATAAGTGAATTTATTCTAAGAGAAATATATTAAATCATATATCAATGATATATACATGACATGTAATGACTCGGATTTACCATGGAATTTTTTTAAATACTTGGGAATATTATGAGTCTGTAGTTTCTGACAGCGCTTGATTTTGAGGCCCGGTGTGCCCTGAATCAATTTCTAAAGTTTTCTTCGGGTACGTTTAGTAAACGGATGAGCTGGTTTTCATACCTTGTGAACCAGTTCTCAGAATTGAATGTTGAGCCCACCGTTGAACTCGCAGTGCCGTATTTCTCTTAATAATACTTTCACCTCGATGGCGGATGGTCAGGAATAAAAGTTAGTTTTTTTCTTTTTTATAAAAAAAATAATAAAATAAAGTGTAGCCACCCTTTATTTTATTCCATCCCCCATGTGAGTGTGGGTAGTTGGATACTCTAGTTGGGAGTAGGTGGTGGGACCGCAACACACTAACCTCCACGGATAAGTTATGGTTGTTGGGCCTACACAAAACCAACCTCCCATGTGAGGTTAAATGTGGTGGGGACCACACGAGGCCACCCGACCCCTCTTTAATTGGAGGATAACTTAACCTCTCAACTCTCCCTCATTAATGAGGAAGATCCTCTCCACCTTTCACAACCTTAATGAACCCCCCACCCCCCAATTTATTGTGCCAACACACGTGATTTAATTGGGTGGATCTGGGTTATTAATTCATCCTTTTGAATTGCATGTCAAAAATTAAAATAAAAGGATAAATATTATTTTATTTGGGTTGGTATTCTCTTCTGTTGGGATTTTTAGAAAAATATTTCAATGGAGAACTATTCTTCCAACGAAGAACGCGATGAATGCGAAGAACACGAGTGAAACACTTCTTCTCTGACATTCTCCCTTGGACCCCTTCTACGTGAGACATGATCGTCTACCATGGATTTTCTGCCATACTTCTGCGACATCAACTATTGACTACTGGCGGATCAAAGGTAGGGAGTTTTGTGTTATTTTTTTAATTTTGATTATAAACTTATTTCTTCGTTGAACAAAGATATGGTATGGGAATCACCAATTTCTATCACTGTAACAATGAGGACTCGGGCCGCACGAACACGGGCCGAACCTCCCCTTATTTTTTCTTGGTCGATGAAAATGGCTTAGAAAAGAGGAGATGATGACGAAGACGACAAACAAGGGCCACACTACCCATGGCCTATGCAAATGGCATCCCCCCGACGGCCTGCTGGTGCCCCCGCACTATAACGGCGGCCTGCCTGGCCTTAGTCGGCGGCCTGCCCTGCACCCTGGCGCCCTGCCCAATCCACCCACGGTCTGCCGGTGCCCAGCCGGATTTCCCGTGCCCCGCTCGGCCAGCCTACTGGCCTCTTGGCCACTAGCCTCCTGAGTCGATCTGCAACATCCCCCGTAGTGTCACTGGCCAAACCGACCCGGTCTCCCGGGCCAAGTTACCAAGCCGCCTACGTGGCAAATTTTGGGCCGAACCGCCCTCGCGGTCTGCTAGGTCAGGCCCAGTGGACCAGGTCAAAACATAGTGGGATGACCTGCCCAATGTTCCAGGTCAGACCCAGAGAGTCTGACTGAGTTGACCCAGACTTGGTGGGGCCGAGTCGGTCTGACCCGGTCAGACCGAACCCAGGCCCATTATTGAACCATTACCTTCTTGGGACATATCTTTGGCACCAGATGTCTGTTCGATGAACCATCAGTCGCGCCGGTATTCTTGGAGCAATGACGTCCCTATGAGTATACCCCACTAGAGTAATGGGTATAGTTGAGTCATGGTTAGGTTGGTTCGTACATTAATCCAACTAAGCACCTAAGACTAAAATGCTAATAACTCACAGACTGAGTGTCTTATTGACACGTCATCTATTGCGTTGAGACCCCTATGATGTGGTGGTGCTTTGAGATACTTCTATGTGAGACTTCATGAAACTTTGAGTATCAACCAGTACCACGTGAAGTGGGTCCTTCCGGTGCCAAGTAGACAGAGTGCAGAGACCTAGTAGCTATAGAAATGATGAATGCATGACCGACTAGACTCAGAGTGACTCGACTAGCCCAGTGGGTAGTGCCCCGTAATTGGTGGCAAACCCATGGATGACGGAGTTCCGGGTAGTTGGATGCAGACCCGTGGTAATTGATAAAAGGATTACCTATATAGGCTATTAGGGAGAGCTCCATGTATTTGGTGGTAGACCCATAACGGACGGAGCACCTGGTAGTTTGCAGGAGACCCGCGGTACTCGATAGGAAGAGTATCTCAGTAGTCCATGGTTATTGAGAAGCGCCTCAGAGTCGTGAAAGGCCCACTCTACTCATCATTGGATGAGTTCTCTAGGAGCCATGGTTTCAGTAAATAAAATCCTAGTTTGAGATGAGTTAATGACCTTTGTGTTTTCATCATGATTGAGATAGGTTACTCAATAGCTTAGGTATATGTATAGGCATATACCTATGTGATGGTTATCCGTTAATTTTATACATTTTGGATTATCCTTGTCATATTTTGTGAGACCTTGAGGGTCTCGGGGTCCCTATTGAGTATCATTATACTCATCCCTACAAGGGCTATGCCCACACCTTGTTGTGTTGGATACAGATGATGGACAATGTTGACCGAGGCGAATTGTACGAGGACTGGATGGTACCTAGAGGTGGACCTCACGAAGAGTCGGTCCCCGGAGGAGACGGATAGATGTGGAGCACTGAGGAGGCTATTTGTACCAACCCTTCAGGTAGGATCTGTGGTGGACGATCACAGAGCTACTAGACACCTTTCAGCTATTTTTCTTTTTTGTTTATACCTATTTTTCCTTTCCTTGAGGTTTACTTTTGGTCTTGTATTTCTGGCCCATTTACTTTCAACATTCTTGTCACACAGTTTTACTTATTGATTGCTTCCTCTTGTACTTTGTTTGTGTGTGTTTGCGATTTATAAAGGTATTTCCTTCCCAGTTTTTTGGGAATTATGCCTTTGGTTCTCATCGTCAGCACCTGGCCTATGGAAGGTGGGTTTGGGGTAGTCACGACACGGGCCCCAGGGGACGGGTCATGAAAAATTGGTATCAGAGGACGTCATTTTTACCACATAAAATAGGGCTCTGATAGTTCTTTTCTGTGAATCAATTGTGTTAAGGGTTCTAGGTGTAGTTTTCAGTTTAGGGAGTCCAGTGTAGGTGTAGGCATCCAACATATCCATACACCAGGACCATGACTACTGATTTCTAACTTAGTACACAAAAACACTGATTGCATGCGAGTTTTCAAAAAATTCCATTAAGGCAGCTCAAACTAGGTCAGCTCAGCAGGTTTAGTTTTGACCGTGTTGCATCTGTTTCTTTTAAGAGGTCTCCTCACGGACGACTAGCTATATCCCCGATAGTTGTACGTACTAACATCCAACCGAGAGATGAGGCCTCAGTACAGGGCCCTCTTCCAGTTGAGGCACCAGTAGAGGCACCAGCGGTACTACTCCCCATTGGGCCACTGATGCCACCAGCCCCTGCAGCAGAGAGTGCATGCTGCTTGAGCACACTGCATGAGTTCTAGTTCCAGAGGCCACACTGGTTTAGGGGAGAGATAGACATGCAGGTGGTTAAGGATTGGTTGGAGGATATGTTGAGAGTCTTCAGACTGGTAGGGACACCAGCAAACGTCATGGTGATCCTTGTTTCTATCGTCCTTCAGGCAGTAGTAGGCAGATGGTGGAGGCTGATGCTTCAGATTCATGATGAGGTGTCACTTCTATGGGCAGACATGGAGAGCCTGTTCTGGGAGGAGTTTGTAGAAGCCACCTTTCGAGCAATGCAGATACATGAGCTACTTCATCTGCTGCATGGTAGCATGACGGTCGCACAGTACAATACGAGATTCACCGACCTCTTGTGCTACTCCACTAATATGGTATGAGACCCGTTATTTAGGGTTATGGACTTTGAGGAGGGACTGGCACAAGAGATCAAAGCATCAGTTATATCCAACAGCTTCCAGACGCAGACAGGGGTGTTGGATCGAGCCCTCCAAGTGGAGAGATTTCTTGCTGAGCAGTCTCCAGTAGTGAGACCCACCACGAGTTGACTTGCATCGGATTCTTTTGTAGCTCATAGTAGATATATGACACAAAGGTTGAGGAGGAATAGACCCATAGGTGGTCAACCGCACGACTCAGGATTGGTTGTACGGGGTACCCATAGTTGAGACAGAGCCAGTCATGCCAAGAGCGGGTAGTATTACTCCTACAGCGGGCTTGATCACATGGCTCATGACTATCTAACCCATCATACTGATGATCAACATACAGTTGAGAGACCTCCCAGGTAGAGGTAGAGGTTCGATCGAGGCGGTCCGCAGGGCAGAGGTAGACGTGGCAGAGGATCTGGATGTACAGTTGGCAGTGGACGACGATACGAGGTGCTACCGCCACCACCACCAGGAGGTCCACCCTGACTGCAGGGAGCAGGTGGACATGGGAGATCTAAAATTCAGGCATTTAAGTCTTACGCTCACGGAAATCTAGATATGATTCAAGGTACAATATGTGTCTACTCCACCATTGCTGCAATTCTTATAGACACAAGTGCCAGTCACTCTTTCATTTCCACTTCCCTTGTTCAGAGCTCAGAGATTTTGAAGGAGTCGTTGGTTCGATCATTACGGTTAGAGACTCCTACGAGAGATGATTCTATGATTACACAGTGGTGACGGTGGTGTGAGCTTACTATATGACGAAAAATATTCAGCTAGGATCTCTTATTAGTGGTGTTGAGGCCTTACGACGTCATCTTGGGTATGGAATGTTTATTTACAGTCTATGCACAGATTGAATCTATTAGATTCAAAGTGCGGTGTGTCTGCACGGATGGGACCAGATTCACCTTATCAGCGAGAAGGGAACCTTTGCAGTACATGATAGACATACTCAGAGGTGGGTGCAGCTAATCACTCACCAATTGGATTTCCTTACCCTCGGAGCAGTTGATTTGGAGAGTATGACATATCCTATAGTGGTGGACCAGTACGCAGATGTTTTCCCTGAAGATGTTCTTGGACTACCTCCTCGCAAAGAGGAGGAATTCTATATTGACTTGTACCGCAGGATGACAACGATATCTACTCCAGCATATCAGATGGCTCTTTCTAAGGTTCACGAGCTGCGGGCATAGCTAGAGGACTTGCAGGGAAAGGGATTCATCATGTCCAGTGTTTCTCCCTAGGCATCCCTGATTCTATTCGCTAAGAAGGTGTATGGGTGCTTGAGTCTCTCAATCGACTATTGTCACCTGAACTAGGTGACCGTGAAGAACAAGTACCCACGCTCGAGGGTTGATGACCTCATTGATCAGCTCAAAGGAGCATGATGGTTCTCGAAGATTTACCTCATATTAGGCTATCACCAGCTCAGAGATCGAGATGAGGATGTGCAGAAGACAGCCTTCAGGTGTCATTATAGCCATTACAAGTTCTTGGTTATGCACTTTATCATAACCAATGCTACAACAATGTTCATGAGTCTCATGAACAGGATCTTCCAGCAATACCTTGATCACTTTGTCGTAGTCTTCATCGACGACATACTAATCTACTCGATTACTGAGGAGGAGCATGCCTACCATTTGCGGCTAGTACTGAACACACTCTGAGAGAACCGGCTTTATGGTAAGCTCTTGATGTGCCAGTTTTAGATTCAAGTGGATCGGTTATTGGGACTTGTCATCTCAGAGGCTGGAGTTGTAGTGGATCCAGAAAATATCGAGGCGGTACTAGCGTGAAAGCCACCCAAGAGTGTGATGGAGGTATGTATTTTCTAGTGCATGGCTGGATACTATCAAAGATTCGTTCCAAATTTCTCTAGAGTTTCGGCACTTCTATCATCCTTGACAAAAAAGGGGAAACCCTTCTTGTGGTCAGAGAGATGCCTATAGAGATTTCAGTAGTTGAGGAAGAGGCAGACTAGTTCCCCAACTTGAGGATTCTAGAAAAAGGCATAGGGTACGTAGTCTACTGTGATGCATCAGGGATCAGACTCGGGTGTTTCCTAATGCATGAGTGAGCTGTGATCGCATATGGTTCTCAGTAGCTAAGACAACATGACCAGAAGCACAGTACACAAGACCTGGAGTTAGCAGCAGTGATATTCGCCTTGATGATGTGGTGGAAATATGTGATGGCTGAACGTTTTACTGTGCACTCTGATCACAAGAGTCTCAGTTATATCTTCTCTTAGAAGGACCTGAACCTGAGACTGAAATGATGGATTGAGTTCTCCAGTACTATGAATTCAAGATAGTATATACTCCTTGGAAGGGGAACGTTGTTGCAGATGTACTCAATAGGAGGACTCGTATACAGCTGCTAGGAGATGTGACAGAGCAGTTGGCTGCCTTACAAATATACTTTTTGGATAGAGATGGAGCAGCCTATCTATAGTCTCTTTCAGTCATTCCCCCACTTCTTCAGCAAGTCAGGGCGGAATGGCATGGGAACAACAACTGCAAGACATGACGTGATCAGATATCCATGGGGTAGGCACTTGATGGATTTTCTAAAGGTGGGGAGCATGCCATACTCTTCAGAAGATGTACCATGGTACCAGTTGCACTTCAGGAGGAAGTGTTGAGGGAGATCTACACTTCCCCTCTAAATGTACATCCAGGAGTGTAGAGGATGTACCAGGACCTTCGTAGATAGCATTGGTGGCCATGTATGAAGAAAGCCATAGAAGATTTTGTCTCACAATACCTCACTTGTCAACAGGTGAATGTGGAGCCCCAGGTACCAGTAGGCTTGGTTCATCCCTTAGATGTCCCGAAGTGGAATTGGGATGGGATATCCATAGACTTCGTGATAGGTCGTCCACGTACATCCAGGGGTCATGATTTGATATGGGTGATCGTCGACTGCCTCACCATGTCGGCCCAGTTCCTGCTGATCTGAGATCAGGGCTCAATTGAGAGCATAGGATGCCTCTATGTGCATGAGATAGTTCATTTTCCTGGAGTAAAGTTTTCTACTATCTCCAATCATGATGAACGGTTTACTTCCTTTCTATATTAGGGGTTTCAAAAAGCTTTCAGGATACAGCTTCACTTGAGCACCGCCTTCCATCCTCAGATAGATGGTCAGACCGAGATAACCATTTCAGCCCTCGAGGACATGTTCTGTGCATGTGTCCTTGATCTCGGTCGCAGCTGGGAAGACCACATACCTTTTTTGGATTTTTCCAACAATAAAAACTATCACTCCACCACCGGTATGTCACTTTTAGTGGCTTTGTACGGACGACCTTGTAGATCACCACTATGTGGGACAGACCCATGGGAGTCAACCCTAATGGGAGCAGAGATGAAATGGGATACCACGGAGAAGGTGCAGATCATCCATGAGAAAATGAAGACTACACAGATCAAGCATATGTCTTATTGTAACAGGATATAGAGACCTCTGTATTTCGAGGATGGAGACATTGTCTTTCTATGGGTCTCACCTCGATGAGGTTTCCGGAGATTTGGCTGAGGTGGGAAGTTATCTCCCCCGATTCATCGGACCATTACAGGTCCTTAGGAGAGTGGGCGATGTGGAATACCGCTTGGATCTACATCCTCAGTTTCACCAGTTGGATGACGTCTTCCACGTATCTTAGCTGAGGAGATACGTGCATGACTCATCCCACATCATCGACCACAGGGAGCAGAACATCAATGACATGGAGACTTTCACTGAGGATTTAGTGAAGATTGAAGGTCGATGAGAGCAGGTCCTCTGTCGATGGTTGATACCTCTATTGTATGTTCGCTGGCAGCATAGGAACCTCCAAGAGAGAACATGGGAACGGGAGGCTCAGATGTGTGCTCAGTAACCCCATTTGTTCCCATAGTTTGAGTTGTAGCTTACGGGGATGTAAAACCATGAGGTATGATGAATTTGAAGACCCGTATTTCTAATGAATTATTTTTTCAATATGTGGTAATTTTAAGAGTCTTTAGTTTCTGAAAATAGCTGATTCTGAGGCCAAGTATGCTCGGAATCAATTTCTGAAATTTTGTTCAGTTACTTTCAGTAAACGTACGAGTGGGTTTTTATAACTTTTGAATCGGTGCTTGGAATTGAAATATGAGGGCATCGTTGCACCTTCAGCACTAGTATTTTCTTAATAAGACTTTCATCTCCATAGCAGATGAATAGGAATAAAAGTTAGTTTTTTCTTTTTTATATAAAAAATAATAAAATAATGTGTAGCCACCCTTTATTTTATTCTAGTAACCATGTGGGTGCGTGTAGTTGGAACCTCCACATGGGAGATGGTGGTGTGACCGCCACACCCTAACCTCCCTGAGAGGATATGGTGGTGGGGCCTACCTAAAACTAACCTCCCAGGTGAGGGTAAATATGGTGGGGACCACATGAGGCCACTCGATCCCCCTTTAATGGGAGGATCCCTTAACCTCTCAAATCTCCCTCATTAATGAGGAAGAGACTCTCCACCTTTCCCCACCTTAAGGATCCAAATCCCTCTAATTTATTGTGACAACGCATGGGATTTAATTGGGTGGAGCTGGGTTATTAATTCACCGTTTTGAATTACGTGACAACACTTAAAATAACAGGCAAACTATTATTTTATTTGGGTTGACATTCTCTTATGGTGGGATTTTTGGAAAAAGCTCTCAATGGATAACCGTTCTTCCAACGAAGAACGCGAAGAATGCGAAGAACGCTGGTAACATACTTCTTCTCAAACCATCTTCCTCGGACCCCTTAGAGGTGATACGTGATCGTCTACCACGGATTATCAGCCATCCTTATGTGATGTCAATGATAAACTGCTGGCAGATCAAAGGTAGGGAGTTTTGTGTTATTTTTTTAAATTGAATTATAAACCTCATTCTTCGTCGAACAAAGATATGGTTTGAGAATCTCCAACTTATATCACTTTAACGAGGAGGGCTCGTGTAACACCCCAAGCTTCCATGATACACTTCTCTTTCAATAATTCAATATCTTCCATTATACGGAAGTTCGAGATTCTAACACATCGTGACATGTCAAAGTAGCCGTTATGAATAGTAATACCAACTTTTTGAAATTATATAAATTTTATATTTCAAAATGGACTTCATTTTTGGATTCGGAATATCGAAATCATCCTATGTTTTATTTTTGGTATTTTTCTGAGAACTTCCAATTTTTTATGAATAGTGAAAAATACTTAAAATTTTTTTTAATAAAAATAATTTGTAGTGATAAATTATACTATTTAGTGGTTTTAAAGTATAATTAGAATATATTTTTACCATTTTATCCAATGGTGGTCATTGGAATTAATTTCACTTTGAAATTGGACATAAACAATTGTCAATCTTTTGATATATATTGTTTCTTAAAAACTCGCTATTTGTTGTGACAACGGGAATTAATTATGAAATTAATTAATGAAACTTATATGTTTTGAATTTTGTAAAATAAAAATCATTTTTTAATTCAGAATATCAATTATATCTTAGGGTGAAATTTTGGCATTGTTCTGAAAAACTTCATTTTTTGATGAATAGTGAAACCACTAAGTGGTAGTTAAAAAACTGATTTTTCATTTAAATGAAACATTACCACTTCTGTGGTTTGATTTTTAAAAATCCGACATACATGGTTGTCATTAGGAAGTATAATGTGGTTCAATGTGATTAAAATAATTTTTTGGTGAATAGTAACTTTTAAGTTTAATTAATCGCGATTAAAGGTAATTAGTGAAATTTAAGGTAAAAATGAAATTATAAAAATATGAAAATACCTTTAAACTTGTCCAACTCCTATTGGATGTGTAATGGACGTCCAAAAAAAACCATGGGGATCCCATGGAGCCACTTTGGTAGGAAGATGACATAAATAACTTTTATTTAATGTTAAAATAAAAATGTCACAAACATAAGTTGTTTTAATAAAACAATTTTTAAATGGGATTATAGAATTCATATTTTTTACTATTTATATTCATTATAAAGATAAAAAGATTTCATAAATCATGATGCTTTTTTTTTATAATTCATATAAATTAAATAAATTAAATTATTTATGACACCATGATGATGCAGCGATTACCTCATTAATTAACTATTTAACTAAAATGAAAATATAATGTTAACTCCAAGGCATACACTTGTCAAAAACCTATTGGATGAGTATATTTCGAACCCTTGTCACCTTATCATTGAATTATATAAGTGTGGGACCTTTAAAATCCGAAACGCAATATATAATAATGTAACATTTCATTACTTTCCAAGAGTGCCCCTCCTCTCCACTTATAAAAGGCCCCCACCACTACCACCTTACTCACACTTTCAAAGCCTTTTGGCTCGGCCAACTTCTGCCCAAATACTCTCCCAACTTCTCTCCCTTAATCCTAGAAGCCTCAATTTGGGCATAATTCTACCCAAGGAAGCCTTTGGCTCAAATCAAAAGAGTTACCCGATTTTAAGGTAATGTCTTCTCTTATGTTATTTTGTTTTATTTTGCTTATCCAACCCCCAAAACTCTTTTTATTAATTTATTTTGTAACAAAAACAGTATCCTAAATATACTAGAATGTTGTTATCATAATTATTCGAGCTACAATTACACACACCTACATATAATGGTTAAAGAACATACTATTTCTGTGGATGGTGAATTTCTGCCTCACGAAATGATGATTGTTCCACACTCATATAACACCTCTAATGGTGGCCATTTTGATGACACTATTTTCATATATGATATATATATTATGTTTATTATTTCCTTATTCTTTTATATTTCTCATTTTTGGCATACTTTATGATTTCCATTATGGGTAAACGCAATAATTTCATTTTAGGAAGTGCGGACTACCGCCCCCTCAAAGTGATTTGAATCGTTAATGACATATGTGGTATGTATAAAGGATGGATTAAATGGTATTATACATTATATTATACTGGAATTATATTATAACTTTATATAATTATAACTTCATTCCATTAAATATGAAATAAAAATGAAAGTAGCGTTCATGAGTACGTACGGCTTACCGTCTCCATGAACGGTGCATTTCATTTCTTACCTCTAAACGTTATGGAATATTATAAATTCTGGTATATACTGGATATATATGAGATATATGATATCAATATCCTGAATATAATTCTGGATATAATGTATAAATCACCACATGAACAAATTGTAATTATAAGAAGTTTATTTTTGACTCAAGTACCAATGATCGACAAAACAACCGTTATTAACGTAAATAATTACATAATGTTCATAACATGGTAATAAGTGATATAAAAGGAATAATGAACTTGAAAAAGGTTCTTAAGAAGGCAGAGATTAAGTCTATTTTATTATTCAGGAGATCAAAGAACGGTCGAGTGAATTCAAACACGAGGTAAGGGAATTTCTTAACCTAATTTCCATTCTTTGGGTTAATCTCCTACTTTCAAATTATGTTATGATATTATTATATCCTATCTTGTATTTGTACTTTCTTTATGTGTAATTATATTGAATACACATAATAGATCTATTTTATTTAAAAAATGATCTTGTTAAGGACTTCATCTCAATCTCCTTTCATTGAGGCATATTTTGTTTTATACACAACTTTCTTTTATATGGTGTATAAACCCCTTTGACTTTTTTGTTTATTCAAACGGAATATTTTTTATACGAATAATTTTACTAAACGACGAAAAGGAATGTTTTTCTTGTCGTACGTATGCAGCGACAACAACTTCTCCTCCGCCATGATCATTATTTGAGTTTCGGCTTCCTCTACAAGCCATAACTTTTTTTAAATGAATAATAAATACGAAGTTTTAATTTTCTTTTATTTTGGTATTGAAAATGGGTTTGAAGGATTTTTTATCATATCAATATGTTGTATTGATATATTGTGATTGAAATGTGGAAATTGTATATTTCCTTTATTCAAGTTTTATGTGATACGATTATGTTATGGTTTATGATATGTTTAAACCTGTTCATATGAGGAATGCATTGGAATTAATAAGTGACGGGTGGAGCCCGCTATAGCTCCTCGATGAATCGGTAGGTCTCATGAGACAAACTAGTGTCTTGGCATGAGGCCTTGACAAAATTTTAATTGTGGTTTGGCACGAGGCCTTGGCTACGTGGTTATGATAGTCTGGAATTTTGAATTCCATCATTATGAAAGTGGTTATTGATATTGCATGTCATTATTCGACTAGTAGAATATCAATGTGAGTAAGTAAATGGCATTATTTAATTTATTTTTTCCATATTATGCTGAATTTGATGTTTAAAAAGGCTTTTTTTAGTTATACATTTCCTTAAATGTTAATGTTTATTTACGAAAGTTTACGCAATATTGTTATCCGTACTGAGCATCTGATCTCACCCCTTTCAATGTTTTAATATTTTCTAGGATGTGAAGAAGTATTTTATGAATGACCTGTAGGGATAGTCAGAAAAGGATATAAGTGTGGACTATGGAGACTATGTTATTGTGATTTTCACTTTATAATGTAATGTAACATTTATGAATGTATCTAGTGTTTCCAAGGCTACTAAACTAATCGGTCTTTAGAGACTTGATCTTTTGTGATCATGCCAATGTTACGAAGTAATGCACCGACTCTGGGTAGTTGGGGTCGGGCATTTTAGTTGGTATCAGAGGAAGTTTAGTACTAACCTTGGAAGATAGATTTAGATAAACTCTGATTAGAGCACATAGCCCGAAGATAGACTTTGAAGATTAGTATAGAAAAACTTCCTAGAATTTGGGTATTATAGATATTTTGTGAGTTTTCTGAAAAATACATACATGTCTGGATACGAGCAGGTAGAGGAGGCTCTGGCACAGATGTACCAAGGGGTAAAACCTAAAAACACCATTTTGAGCTAGACTCAAACGAGAACTGGTGCATGACAATGGGCCTTGCTGCACTCTTAGTTACAACACTCCCGGGGGATATGCTTAGGATAATTCTCGTTTTATTTTCAAACCACTATGAAGGATTATGAGTATATACTTCTTCAAAGAAAACACCTTTATGATTATGGACTATATCCATAAATAGTTTAATTTATGTTAAGTATTTTATAAGTATGGAATTATGTATTTTGATTCATAAACTAATCTAGTTTATGCCATTGTTTCGAAATGGCGCCTAGTGGAAGGAATGTAAACTGTATCAATGCACGCACTCCACATAGGGATTGCCCTCATGCTCAAGATAATTATTGTGGATTTGTAGATACAACTGGTTCTGATCAACTTATTACCATACTGGGACAACTCACTCGGGTTATGAATAATAACCCTACTCGTATGGAGCACACTGATCCGCAACAGGGAGGATCAATGTTAGACTGCTTCATGAGGCAACAACCACCAACATTTAATGGGGGTACAAATCCATTAGTAGCTGAGCAATGAATAAACTCCATAGAAAAAATATTCCATGCCTTGGGGAGTAGCGAAAGGGAGAAGGTTGTCATGGAAGTCTACCGCTTCACTGGAGAAGCCGATCAGTGGTGGTCGCTGATTCAAAACACAAAGGAAGATGATGACGTATCGAATATGGAATGGACGGAGTTCAAATAGCTTTTCTTAGAAAAATAATTTCCTCGTGACCATCAAGCAGATATGGAAAGGCAATTTCTGAGTGTGATACAAAAGGAGGATGAGAATGTCACAAAGTATGAGGCCAACGTTACAAGGATAGAAAGGTATGATGTAGATTATGTACGTAACCCAAGAGGTAAGATTGATCATTTCATTGATGGGTTAAAACCATTTCTCCATCAAGCTTTAGTATCACAATCCTTCTCATCATACGAAGATATTGTCTCGTGTGATATCAAGACAGAAAAGGAATTCTCTAAGTCTTATGACAACAAAGTAAAGCAAGAGAAGAAGAGAATTGTGGAACAAGAGACGGATAAAGGGAAAAATGGAAAGAATGATTTTCTATTATGTGAATATTGTGGGAAGAATCACACGGGACTTGCCTAAAAGGAATGGGAGTTTGTTTTAAATGTGGAGAAAAAGGTCTCCAGGCTCGTGATTGCAAGGGAATGAAAGAGGCTATCAATGTTGAATGCTATAATTGTAGGGAAATGGGGCATTATGCAAATGAATGTCCTAAGCGTCTGGGAAAATTACCTCAGAAAAGGCCAAGTGATGAAGTCCAATCTTATGCTATTACTACAGTTTAAGTAGAATAATTAATGTATTGGTGCTTTTGGACTCACAGATTATATTTTGGTTATAAGAATAATGTGATATATATAAGGATTGTACTGCAGTACTTTTTGTTTCAGTAAGGTTTTAATATTATGAAGGTAATCATATTTTTAGTATGTGACAAAAAGAGAAACTTTAATTTGTTTTTGGAATCTGATGTTACAATTGATTTTGGAATTTAGAGACCTTTTAGAGAAAGTCTAGAAAGAGGTATTTTGGATATCTATTAAGTTTGGAATGGATTAAGTTGAACCATGGATAGTATTGTCTATGGTTAAAACATTTATAAATATTATTTTTGGAATTTTATAATACTATTGTTTTTGGAAAAGGACAACCTGCATGGTAGGGCATAACCAGTCGCGTCGGACAAAGCTGCAGGAATCGAACCCACAACTATAGTGCGACAGGCCTTTATTACCTACCACTAGCCTACAGGAAGTCCCTAGTTATTACAAAATAGTTTTACTAATCTAAATGGTATGTGTTAATATTTTTAACCTTATACAATTAGGATAAATAGAATATTTTTGAGTTCTATTACCTTTTAGAGTGAAAGATGGGTTTGTGGTAAAAATTTATTAAAGAATGAAAGTCTACATGAAAAGTATGTATGTTCCTTTACATTCTTATTAAATCTCCTAAATAAATTCCTCAACTTTATAAATGGTAACTTAAAACAAAAACATTGCTGGTTAACTTTTACAACTTGGGATTCAATGACTATTTAACCAATCACAAGTTTGTGATTTTCTTATGGTTAACTTTCTCCTAATCCAGTTTTCTACGACTCTCCATCAGACCTCGATGGTTTGTTTTTCTTCCATATCCATATTTTCATCTAATCCTAGTATGGGCTATCTCGGGTGACCATTGTACTTGTCATTCTATCTTTTAAAGTTATATTTTTATTAACCTTATTTCCGATGTGGGTTTTTCACAAAGGTATTTCCTATCTTCAACCATTTATTTTCACAGAAAAATTTCAAATTGCAAGGATGCAATTTATTGAAGGAGGGGAGAATGTAACACCCCGAGCTTCCATGATACACTTCTCTTTCAATAATGCAATATCTTTCATTATACGTAAGTTCGAGATTCTAACACACCGCGACCAATCAAAGTAGCAGTTATGAATAGTAATACCAAATTTTTTAAATTATATAAATTTTATATTTCAAAATGGACTTCATTTTTGGATTCGGAATATCGAAATTAGCCTATGTTGAATTTTTGGTATTTTTCTGAGAACTTCCATTTTTTTATGAATAGTGAAAAATACTTAAAAACAACTTTTATAATCAAAATATTTTATAGTGATAAATTATACTATTGAGTGGTTTTAAAGTATAAGTTGAATATATTTTTACCATTTTATCCAATGGTGGTCATTATAATTAATTTTACTTTGAAATTGGACATAAACAATTGTCAATCTTTTGATATATATTGTTTCTTAAAAACACGCTATTTGTGGTGACAGCGGGAATTAATTATGAAATTAATTAATGCAACTTATATGTTTGAAATTTTGTAAAATAGAAATTATTTTTGAATTCGGAATATCAATTATATCTTAGTGTAAAATTTTTGGCATTGTTATGAAAAACTTCAATTTTTTATGAATAGTGAAACAACTAAGTGGTAGTTAAAAAACTGATTTTTCATTTAAATGAAACATTACCACTTCTGTGGTTTGATTTTGAAAAATCCAACAAACATGGTTGTCATTAGGATGTAAAATGTGGTTCAATGTGATTAAAATAATTTTTTTGGTGAATAGTAACTTTTACGTTTAATTAATTGTGATTAAAGGTAGTTAGTGAAATTTAAGGTAAAAATAATATTATTAAAATATGAAAATACCTTTACACTTGTCCTACTCCTATTGGATGTTTCATGGCCGACCAAGAAAATCCATGGGTCAACTTGGGGACCCCATGGAGCCACTTTGGTAGGAAAATGACGTAAATAACTTTTATTTAAAGTTAAAATAAAAATGTCACAAACATAAGTTGTTTTACTAAAACAATTTTTAAATGGGGTTATACAAGTCATATTTTTTACTAATTATATTCATTAGAAAGATAAAACTATTTGCTACATAATTATTGTTTTTTTATAATTTTTAGACATTAAATAAATTAAATTATTTATGACACCATGATGATGCAGCGATTACCTCATTAATTAACGATTTAAATAAAATGAAAAGATAATGTAAAATACAAGGCTTACAATTGTCAAAAACCTATTTTATGAGTATATTTCGAACCCTTATCACCTTAGTCTTGAATTATATAGGTGTGGGACCTTTAAAATCCTAAACTCATTATATAATAAAGTAACATTTCATTACTTTCCAAGAGTGCCCCTCCTCTCCACTTATAAAAGGCCCCAACCACTACCACCTTACTCGTACTTTCAAATCATTTTGGCTCGGACAAAATCTGCCAAAATACTCTCCCAAATTCCTTCCCTTACTCCTAGAAGCCTCACTTTGGGCAGAATTCTTCCCATGGAAGCTTTTGGCTCAAATCAAAAGAGTTACCCGATTTTAAGGTAATGTCTTCTCTTATGTTATTTTGTTTTATTTTGCTTATCCAACCCCCTAAACTCTTTCTATTCATTTATTTTGTAACAACAATAGTATAATAAATATAATAGAATGTTGTTATAAAAATTATTCTAGCTACACTTACACACACCTACATCTAATGGTTAAAAAACATATTGTTTCTGTGGATGGCGAATTTCTGCCTCACGAAACGATGATTGTTCAACACTAATATAACACCTCTAATGGTGGCCATTTTGATGACACTATTTTCATATATGATATATATATATTATGTTTATGTTTTCCTTATGCTTATTTATTTCTCATTTTTGGCATACTTTATGATTTCCATTATTGGTAAATGCGATAATTTCATTTTAGGATGTGCGGACTATCGCCCCCTCAAAGTGATTTGAATCGTTAATGCCATATGTGGGATGTATAAAGGATTGAGTAAATGTTATTATACATTATGTTATACAGGAATTATATTATACCTTTATATAATTATAACTTCATTCCATTAAATATGAAATAGAAATGAAAGTAGCGTTCATGCGTACATACGGCTTACCGTCTCCATGAACGGTGCATTTCATTTCTTACCTCTAAACATTATGGAATATTATAAATGATTGTATATACTGGATATATATGAGATATATGATATCAATATCATGAATATAATTCTGGATATAATGGATATATCACCACATGAACAACTTGTAATTATATGAAGTTTATTTTTGACTCAAGTACCAAAGATCGACAAAACGACCGTTTTTAAATTAAATAATTACATAATGTTCATAACATGGTAATAAGTGATATAAAAGGAATAATGAACTTGAAAAAGGTTCTTAAGATGGTATATATTAACTCTAGTTTATTATTCAGGAGATCAATGAACGGTCGAGTGAATTCGGACACGAGGTAAGGGAATTTCTTAACCCAATTTCCATTCTTTGGGTTAATCTCATACTTTAAAATTATGTAATGATATTATTATGTCCTATCTTGTATTTGTACTTTCTTTATGTGTACCTTTATTGAATAAACATAATAGATCTATTTTATTTAAAAAATGATATTTTTAAGGACTTCGTCTCAATCTCCTTTCATTGAGGCATATTTTGTTTTATACACAACTTTCTTTTATACGGTGTATAAACCCCTTTGACTTTTAAGTTTATTCAAAAGAAATCTTTTTTATACGAAGCATTTTACTAAACAACAAAAAGGAATGTTTTTCTTGTCATACGTATATGGCGACAATGACATCTCCGCCGCTGTGATCATTATTTGAGTTTCGGATTCCTCTACAAGCCATAACTTTTATTAAATGAATAATAAATATCAAGTTTTAATTTTCTTTTATTTTGGTATTGAAAATGGTTTTGAATGTGTTTTTATCATATCAATGTGTTTTATTGATATCTTGTGATTGAAATGTGGAAATGTTATGTTTCCGTTATTCATGTTTTATGTGATATGATTATGTTATGGTTTATGATATGTTTAAACCTGTTCATATGAGGAATGCATTGGACTTAATAAGTGACGGGTGGAGCCTGCTATAGCTCCTCGATGCATCGGTAGGTCTCATGAGACAAACTAGTTTTTGGCACGAGGCCTTGACAAAATCATAATTGTGGTCTTGGCACGAGGGCTTGGATACGTGGTTATGATAGTCTGGCATTATGCATTCCATCATTATGAATGTGGTTATTGATATTGCATGTGATTATTAGACTAGTAGAATATCCATGTGAGTAAGTAAATGGAATTATTTAATTTATTTTTGCTATATTATGCTAAAGTTAAAGTTTAAAAAGAATTTTGATTTAGTTATACATTGCCTTAAATGTTAATGTTTATTTACAAAAGCTTCTGCAATATTGTTATCCTTACTCAGCATCTGAGCTCAAACCTTTCAATGTTTTAATATTTTCCAGGATGTGAAGAAATATTTTATGAATGACCTGCATGGATAGTTAGAAGAGGATAGAAGTGTGGACTATGGAGACAATGTTATTGTTATTTTTCACTTTATAATGTAATGTAACATTTATGAATGTATCTAGTGTTTCTAGGGCTACTAAACTAATCGGTCTTTCGAGACTTGATCTTTTGTGATCATGCCAATGTTACGATGTAATGCACCGACTCTGGGTAGCTGGGGTCGGGGAGTTACAGCTCGGGCCGTAAGAACACGGTCCGACTCTCCCCTTATTTGTTCTTGTTAGATGAAGATGTCTTGGAAAAGCGGATACATCGACAAAGATGGAAAACAAGGTTCTTGCTACCCACGGCCTTCGCGAACCGTGCCGGCCCCACGACGCCCAGTGCACTTCTCGGGCCCTGACACGCTGCCCGGCTCCATAGGCGCCCCGCTGGAGCACTGCCCTGAACCCCCGCACCCCGTCAGCATGCAGCCCAGCACCCCAATGCACTACCTCGCCCCTCGCGCCCCACGGGCGCACTGCCTGGTGCCCTCGCATTCTGCTAGCGCCCTGCCCAATGACCCAACAACCTGCCCAGTGCACCCGCGCCCTACCAGAGGCCTTCCCAACCCCTACCGGTGGCCTGCACGACACCTTGGCGCCCTGCCCTATGCACCCGCAGTATGTTGGTGGCTAGCCGGCCTACCCACGCCCCGTGCAGCCTACCTGCTGGCCTCCCAGCCACCGGCCTCCCGAGCCGACTTGCGGCGCCCCCACGGTGTCGTTGGCCGAACCATCCTGGTCTCTTAGGCCGAGTTACCTCTCCCCCTACGTGGTGACGATCAGGCTGAACCGCCCTCGTGGTCCTCTGGGCCGGGCCCAACAGACCGGGTGAAAACGTAGCGGGCCGACCCACCCAATGGGCCAGGTCAGACCCTGCGAGTCTGACCGGGTCTACCCAGACCAGGTCGGCCCAGACTGAGTTGGGCCGAGTCGGTCTGACCGGGTCGGACTGAACCCGGGCCCATTACTTATCCATTACCATCTTGGCCCATATAGTTGGCAGCAGACATCCATTTAATGAACCATCAACGGATTCCAGTATTCATGGAGCATTATCGTCCCTTTCAGTATACCCCACTGGATTTCTGGGTATAGTTGAGTCACGATCAGGTTGGATCACATACGAATCTGACCGGGCCCCGAGGACTAAAATGCTAATAACTCAAAGACCGGGCGTCTGATTGACACACCGTCTATTGCATTTATAGCCCTATGACGTGGTGGAACTTTGAGATACTTCTAAGTGAGACTTCGTGACACTTGGAGTGTTGACCAGTAGCTCGTGGAGCAGATCCTTCAGGTGAAGATCAGACAGAGTGCAGAGACCTAGTTGTTGTACAACTGACAACTGCTTGACCGATTCGACTCGAAGAGACTCAACTAGCCCAGTGGGGAGTTCCTAGTATTTGGCAGCAGTCCCATAGCTGACAGAGTGCCTGGTAGTTTCCAGTAGACTCGCGGTACTCAACAGAAGGAGTACCTTTGTATGATATTAGGGGGAGATCCCCGTATTTGGCAGCATACCCATAGCAGACGGAGCGCCTAGTAGTTGGCAGCAGACCCACGGACTCGACAGGAGAAGTACCTTAGCAGTCCAAGGTTAGTGAGAAGTGCCTTGGAGTCGCCATAGGCCCACTATAGTAGACAGAGAAGGAATTCCCCAGAATCCATGGTTTCAATAATGAAAATCCTGGTTTGACCTG
The DNA here is from genome assembly GCA_963277665.1 of Viscum album. NCBI lineage: Eukaryota > Viridiplantae > Streptophyta > Magnoliopsida > Santalales > Viscaceae > Viscum > Viscum album. Next base: position 386,883,698 of record OY728142.1, on the reverse strand, counting down.
AGTCAATTACCTTTGTGTTTTTCTCTTGATTAAGATGGGTTACTCGATAACTTAGGTATATGTACAGGAATATACTTATGTGATGACGATCCATTGATTTCATACATTGTGGTTTATCCTTGTTGTATTTTCTGAGACCTTGAGGGTCTCGGGGTCCATACTGAGTATCAATATACTCAACCTGGCATGGGCTATGCCTGCACGTCGTTGTGTTCGATGCAGACAACCAACAACACTGATCGAGGTGGGGTATATGATGTTTGGACAGTACCCAGAGGTGGACCTCACTACAAGTCAGTACTCGGAGGAAAAGGATGGATGTGGAGCATAGAGGAGGCTATCTGTACCTACCCTTCAGGTAGGATCCGTGGTGGACGATCCAGGAGCTGTTAGACACCTTCAGTTGTTTGTCTTTTTGGTTGTACATGTTTATCCTTTCCTTTTACTTTACTATTGGGCTTGTATTTCTGGCCCTTTAATTTCAACATTCTTGTCACAAAGTTCGTACTTAGTGTGTTCTCCTTTTTTACTCTGGTTCTGTGTGTTTACGATTTATAATGGCAATTCTTTTTCAGTTTTAGGGAATTATGCCTTTGGTTCTAGTCGCCAGCCACTGGCCTGTGGAAGGAGGGCTTGGGGTAGTCACGATATGGGCCCCAGGGGACGGGGCGTGACATGACCGTAAGGTACATTCACTTGGTCATTCAAGAAGGGAAAGTGAAAATGACAGTATATTTTATTTCTATTAATGGTGATAAATTTAATACTATGTGTGACATTGTTGGGTCACTTGTTGATTAATACAGTTGGAACTTTTTTTTCATTTTTCTTGTAACCATAATGGGTGGATTATTTTTTATGTTATATCAAATAATGTCTATGATAGAAAAAATTCATATGGAAGTAAAATATATATTTTTGATGAGGATAAATATTTCTTGTTTTAAATTAATAAGGATAGTTCTAAATCTCCATATGTGATAACCAATATATTCATTATCTAATTTTGGGGAACACTTCTCAATAAATATTTAATATTATTTAATGAGTTATTCATATTTTATATCACACTAACAAATTCTAATTTCCAATTCATTAATCATATAAAAAATATTATTAACCATTTTGATTTGGATGATTATATGTTCATTGTAAATGGTATGACTCCATCAAGTATAATTGGTAGTTTCATGTAATTAATACTTATTTTCACTACCTAAATGGTGATTACATTTAAAATTCTTATTTCTATGTAAATAGAAGGAAAATTAAATATTTTCTTCAATAAACAGCCAGTGATGATAATACAATTCCAAAAATATCTATTTATTTTTATATTTTGTTTAAAGCTGTTATTTAAAAATAATTTAATACACCTAATCAAATTTTATTTGTAAAAAATATGAGAGTATAGATTCTACCAAAAAATTTCTAACTTATTCATGCTCCCATTCTTAGATCATGGCTATTTTTGCGAAATGGATTTATAATGGATATATATAATATATAAATGATATGTGACACAATATTAACCCATATCAGATATCCTTTTTGAATATGATTAAAATTATCTTATAAAAATTAAATAACTATTTATAAAGGATTATTATTTTTCCTACAAAACAATAAATAAAATTAATGCGTCTATAATTATTATAATAGATAATGATGTCCATATTTTTTCACGATAATATTCTATATTAATATAAAACAAGGATAACTTCATGGACTAAAAATTGGTATCCAATCAATTAATTTGGTAATATTATACTATTTCTCACTCATGGATGGATATTTTATATTTTAAGAAAAAATTTATTATCCAAAATCAGACTACATTAAATGGAATTAAAGAATTTAACTATTTAATGATCGGTTTTTTTGAATGACTTAATGATTCGTAAATAAAAAGTTATTTAAAAATTATTTCAAAGAATATTTAATATAAACAATGAACATGTACTATAATATAAAAATATCTTTAGCCAATAAACTATATTATGCATTATTTTTTTACTCCCTATATATTTTTAAATGCCCTTTAGAGATGATAAATATTCTTGTGGATCAAATTAACAACATTATTTTCTAAAGAATAAATAATAATAGAATTAGTTAATAGAAAAAATATATCAATCCCATTAAATGTGTATGGTCCATAATTAACAACGTCAATAATTTACATAATTATCCCTTTTCAAATTTTTTCAAGAATATTTATTCCAATTTATATTAGTTAAATTCCATCATTAGAAGCATGTAATGAAGGTAGGATATATAATGGAATAATTTTCTCATCAAGATAAGTAGTTTATCCTTACTTCTTTGAAATTTATAATGATATTATTCAATATATAATATAAATCCGTAAAATATAAAATATCAATTCCAAGGAATTGAGAAAGAATGAAAAATGAGTTTCTTTTTTTGGTCATTTTGATACACTAATTTCTACCTAATATTTATATAATTCTCACAACATGTTAAATGAAATTATTTTAATTCTTCTATAAGTAATTATTTAAAACACTCGATGTTTTTCATTAAATTACCTTATAAGGCTTTTTAGATCTCTGTAAATGTTGGCATTTTAATACATAAACTTTGATATAGATGTTAATTTGAAATTTTGGATAAACCCATAAAATTTTTTTTAGGTAAAATCACATTAATCATTCTAGTATATATAAAATCATGATGTTTTGGAATAATATTCATTTATATTTTTGTATGATTAAAGGAGCTGGTATAAATGTGAATTGTATTATCAAAATATATTCAATAATATTATATCATGTTATCAATAAAATTACAATCTTCACCTTAAAATATAATTTTAATATACCCATGAATTACTTATAAAACAAGAAAACACCAATTTATTGTTTTTTCAATGATTTGAAACTTTTTGGAAAAGACAATAAAAGTTATTTTTATTTATCTTCCTCTAAATTACATATATTGTAAAATTGTTGATTGGACGATTTTTTAGATTTTTATTTTTGAATCTTCTTTCTTCCATTAGAATATATTCTCATGTTAAAAAAATAGAATATTCATAGGACATATAATATATAATGGGGAGTTAATCATATAATATATTAATAATCTAGTTAATATAATGATAAAATTATTGAATGGTAACATATGATTAAATTTATTTTTTTATATAATATGTACGATTGAATATCAAAGGATATGTATTAGTCACTTAGACTCTAAAGAAGTTATATAAGATCAAAATGTAAACTAAACTCATCAATATGAATAAACTCCTTAATGATCCAAAGGCATATGATATAGGACATTATCAAAGAAGTCATATTTAATGATAGATCGTATTAATTGATGAAATCTGATGGCTATATAAGAGTGTCTCTATCATGTGTTCAATAATTTTTTTATTCTGTTTTTTAACACTATGTTTTCATTAAAATATTATACGATTTATCATAACCAAGTGGAAAAGGATCATTCTAGAAGATGAATTTATATTCATATTGATCATATCAATTCCATGACATATATATTTCATATATACAGGGGAAAATATAATATTCAAATGATATTTCCTAACCATAATCGGTAAGACACTAATAATTAGTCCATGTTAATGTTTTATATGGAAATAAGTTGTTGTTTTTTTGGATATTAAAATCCTTGAAGATGAATAATATCACAAAATGAGTTATGATGAAGCGTAATTATAAAAATTTGATATTAACATAGTACCAATTACCATGTGGGAAAATTCTATGTAATTCAAATCCAATTATTTTTACATTAATTATAAGAGAGCTATTGAGAAATGTGATTTCAAATTTTATTATCGATTTAATAGGAATTAATTTTTTTCATTAATTTAACATTTTTTATTTTCATTAAGTATTTTTATTTCTAATATTTAATTCTGAAAACACTATTTTTGGATAACTAACTTATGTTTTAATCTAACAGTATATAAATAAAATATTTGTCTAATAGTTTTCAATATTTGTTTGTATTTCCATTTTTTATTGATACCTTTTATGTGTTTTTAAATTATAGTATATATATATGGTTATCATTTATATTAATTGTTCACTTATTCATATAATTTTCATTACTTCAATTATGTCCATCATCTATTTTTTCTATTATATGATAGAATCAGGCTATGAAGTTTGAAGTGGTCATATAATTGTGGATCATGTATAATTATGTTTTCTAGGGTTATTCTTGTTAGATGAGAGTCACAATGGATTTATAGACTATATTGTGGTGTGAGGTTACCCAAATGATATATGATTAAAAGATAACTTAACATTTGAAATCATGGTTTATTAATAAATAAAAATGAAGTAAAAATTTACTTTGAGAGGTTAAAAATATGAATCCATGATACCTAAAAAAATATAAGAGAGAATATTATTTGAGAAAACCCATTACAACTACCCCTAGTAGAACTACCAAGGATTTAATACATTTATTCTTGAATTTTCAGTCTATTTTATATTTAAATTCCATAAAATAAAAACATATATATTTCATAACACTATTCTTTTTAAATTAATTGAAAATAAAAAATATTCATTTAGTTTAACCTTAATTATAATTCAGAGACAACACTACATTTCAGTTCACCAAATTCTATAAGTAATGTAAAATCATTTTTGAATATTTTTATGATACACCTCAATTAAAATTTAGCATCATTGATTGGGAAATCTTGATCCTCATGCTCATTATTTTCATCACACTTTTTTAATTTTAATAAAACAAAAAAATTAATATTGAATTATTTATTTAAATAATAAATATTTTAAATATTTCAATACATTCCAAATATTTGATGGTAGTTTGATGTGATCTTTGTGGATATGAGATGCTTAAAATCATATGGTTCTTCATTGATCATAATAAATTTTAATGTGAGAGTAATATTTTGAAATAGTTAGGTGGGTATTCTAATTTTTTGTTAAATTTATATAAAGGTGTAGTAAAAGAGTAATAAATTAAAAAAAATATTTATAATATGTGATGAATACATAAATGAGTAACACAAGCTGTAATAGAATCATAACTATACACACACAATTAATCTTCAAAAAAATATGATAGTGATTAAGATACTTTTGAGATTATTTAGAAAAGCTAGAGAAGATGAAATGGAATTTAAATTAATAATATCTAAAAAATGTAAATGAAGAAAAATCATAATTGAATGTTAATAAATATGATTCTGCATAATTAATTTCTATTTTCTAAGATAATCATGGAACTATAGTATATGATGTATTCTTAATTTAATGATAGAGGTCCCACTACCTAAAATAATATATAGATTATATTTATGACTTTTTTTAATCAATAAGATCACGTTTACATACAAAAAATAGTTGACCCAAAATTAAATTCATTTAAAAAATGAATTCCCAAAATTATAATTATATTCTAATTTCTCCAATCATGTTACATAATAATATACATTATTTTAATATTATATAGATTAAAAAATTACATTGAATAGGTGTCTTAGTGTGTTGAATTCTAGGTGGTATTATATGAGTGTCCCGCTAGAGCATATGATAATAATTATAAAAATATAAAATCTAACAGAATATTACATATGTATGATCTATAAAATAAAAAACTATATTTTTTTCTATAGATTTCGTCATCATGACGTACCACTCCCCAAAATAAAAATGGAACAGACAACACCTGGATCATTTTACCACACCCAAAATTACATAGGATATATAATTATGAAGATAGGTAAAAGGAAAACATTTCCAAAAGGGACCTCCATTATTGTGATTAGTAAATTGATTCATCACCGGATCAATATATTTGTGTTTACCCAGTCAGGGATTATGGAAACCCATACTAATTTTTGATGATAGGGTGATTTTCTAGTTTTTTATGGTATAATCATAACAATTTCGTATGATTCTCAGTTAAGGTTTTCATACATTTGCTTCGTTATGACACTAATTATTATTTTCTCATATATTATTATTATTTATATTATATCATGGAATATTTCATCAAATTCATTGAATTAATGATTATTTTAATGAAATGAATGAGTTATTCTTATAATATGTTATTATTTTTGCAATATACAAATCCCTAGAATATCATTCTTATATTTTGTTTATACATTCAGAATTTTGGTGTGGGATGGTAACAATTAAGGTTTTGGGTGTCTACACTCTTTAAAGGTAGTACGCTATAATTAATTTATTGTATAATTTTTCAAAATAAAAATTGAATATATTAAATATTGATCGAAATATATTTCCCATATCAATATATATTAATTATTTTTTTCATTCATTTAACCAATTTTAAATTTATTTTCATTATATGATTTATTATATAAATTTCAATACCCAAATTAGTTTTTTATCATCGTTGCAATTTTAATTAATTATAAAATTCCATAATAATAATGGAATAAAATATTATTGTATTTATATGGTTCATGACCCTTTTAGAATATTGTTAAATTTCTTAATTTAATGAATGATTCATGACATTTGTGGTTGAAAATACTTTTCTAGGAAGTATATATCAAAAAAATTATGAGAATGGGGATTTGAATCTATACAATTCAAGAATCATTTTTATAATGACCTATTTACAATAATACCATACATCAAAACAGACATACATCTAAACCATTCATCTTTCTCATACAAATCCTAAGCAACCCCATTAGTCATGCAAATTATATACTAAAAATCACAAAACCCATGTTTTGAAATAACATTCATTTTTCTAATAAAACACAAGTGAGGATGAATGTTATATGATAGAATGTTAGAGAAACACAAATATATTAATTTTTAATGTGATAATATCATTTGGGTGGGAATGTGAAATCCCCCCAAAAAATAAAATAGAACTATGCCTTTCATTATCTTATAAAAAATGAATAGAAATAGTGATGAAATATAAATTAAATTTCTATCCCAATATCGAGGTTGTAAATTGTTAGTATTGTTTATGGTTTTTTAGATTTTGGATGTTTTGGGTTGTTTCTAGTGTATTAAATGTGTTTTTTTTCATTTATGGTTCAATATGGGCTATATCACATAGTGTTCTAAACTGATTCGATCATAGAAATATCATTTATTCTAATGTTTGGACCGACACCACACATCCAGGGCATAGCCTCATACATGGGGCATGAGGTCTGCCTCAATTTACCACGAGCAGAATGGGGTCTGACACACTAATTTTTAGGATGTGGTTAAAACCATTACACCTCAATGTGGTTGGATTTTAAAATAAAATAATCATTAATTAATAATTTTAACCCACACATCCTCAGGTATATCTACCACCCACAACACTTACTTTTTCCTCACAAGCCTTGAAGCTCATAAAGTATTTTTCAACCCTCTCCAGCACACTATTACCATATAAAATAGATTATTCTCTCACATAATGACTATTACCAATGTCTTTAAGGGATCCATCAAATATGTGATATTCAAGAGGTTATATTTTAAAGTGCATCACTTAATTTATTTTCTTCTTCTAATTTCACCACATATCATTCATCAATAATGGAATAATAACTCCAAATTTTTATAAATAATTTAATTTCTTTTTTCTAATAAAATATCTTAAACTAGTCCATTTTATTACATTATATTGTACAAAAAAATAAAACTATTTTCCAAATAATGCATGTAAATCGCCTAGGTGAATAATGATTTATTTAATTTTACATTAATTCCATTATGGATGGTAACAAAAATATTATTTTTGTTAAATAGTAATGAATTTATTATATTATAACTTATTTAATGTTTTTTTAAAATATAAATACATAATATTAAATAAAACAAAACAAATTATTTATGTTAAAAAACCCCGTAAAATAAATTTAAACATTTATAATTTACATTTTATCCAATGAATAATCATATTGTAAGAAATAAAAATTATATTTGGGACATGTTAATAATTTAAAAATTAACTAAGACCATTATATTTCACTTGGGTTTTTTTATTCAAATTGATCATGAAAACCACTAATTATTCACAAATGAACCGATCATGAATCCATGGAACAAATGAACGTAATAACATGAAAATAATGAAATATTATTAATTAAGGGGTCATATTATATTATAAAATAACCACATAAGGAAATATAAATGTTAATATAGTTCTATAATGAATTGATAACATTATTTAACAGTTTATATAAGATGTTAGATTCTAAAAAACTAAAGGAAAATCGTTGGTAACAATTTACAATCACGTTTTTTCATCTATGAAATTTATGCACTATTAAACACTTATTTTTTTATTGTGTATATAGTTTTATTTGATTTATAATAACAGGAAAATAATTATCTTATTCATATTAAATTTCTCATTTGATAATTAACACATTTACGGGGAATACGATTCGAATGATTTACAAATTTTTAAGGTAATTCTTAACCCAATTTTCATTAATTGGGTTAAAATTATACTTCATTGGTTATTTAATATTATGATTATATGTGGGATAACTTTTTAATATATTATAATTCATTAGAATTTGATTTATGTGTATTTACATTAAATATACAGAGTCTTTTATTTTTACTCTCACATTAATAATATAATATTTATGAGGGATTTTATTTTGGTTTTTTCCCTTTAGACACATTTTTTGTTCTATGAAAATGTTTCATACAGTTGTTTCTATAAATTTTTTAACTATTCTATTATGATTTTATTTTATTCCACTTTTATTCAAGTTTTACTTTTATTAAAATTTAATGGTTTCTTTTTTTATTTTTAGAATGAGTTCCTTAATGACTTTTCTGAAACATTTTTTGAAATAAATTTTTAACATATACATCATTAAAGGATTTTATTGCCATCATGGAAATTGAATTGCTTGAATATTGAATTGAAATTTTATGATGTTATTTTGAAATAAAAGTTTGTAATTTTTAATTTTTATTCATTTAATTAATAATATCACAACTGAAAGTATACTTTCATCTATATTTTTTTCAAGTGATCTATAAAAATTATATTTCATATAATAAAACATTATGTGATGTTAAATATTCTTTAAATGGAATAATATTCCATAAAATTATCTTTATTCTATTAATTTTTTGTTTATGTTTATGATAGATATATATTTATGAAACCCATAACTTTTTCATGGGTATACTGTATATAAATGTTTATGAAAATTCATAATTTCCAAGGGTATTGACATGATGAATGATTTATATTATTTCATGATAATTATATCAGGTTTTTATTATGTGATTGGTGGAAAAAATAGCACCCTCCAATTCATGGGTAATGAAAATATATCTTATGATATAGATTAGTCTCTAATGGGATGTAAAAACTGTTCGATAAATGACTTTATCATCCATGATAGACTTGAGAGTGTACCATGACCACTATGAAGGTCTGGAAAGTAAAATAATTCCACAATGATACAATTGGAGGAGATAATTGACTACTGTTTATATGATGTTATATGAATATTATTTCCCCAACTCCATATTTTATACCAAAGAATTTTTTTAATTATTCATCTCTTATGAACTTTTGTGATTTATTCCATGACTCAAGATTTTAATTTATGATATTAAAATTTAATTTTAATATGCTATGTTCATATTAATAAACACATATGTTTATGTTATGGCTCATATCTTAGTTTTTTATAATTATTCAGTATCAGATCCCACTCTTTTTCAAATTTTTCATTTTTGTAGGATGCTAAGAAAGTTATTATGCTTGATATGTCAAAAACTATTATAGTAATGAAAGAATAATTGGGAGTTAATGTAGTTATTATTTGAAACTATTTTTTTGTTTCCATGTTTCCAAACACACTAAACCCATGTGATTATAGTATGTTTTTCATATGTTATTTAATTAATATTAATCTATTTGGATGTAATATCTCTCTAGGAAATGTATGGGTTGTTATATTTTTTCAATGAAAATGTTTTTGTTAACCATTAAAAACTATGATCATAAATCATTAGTAATTATAAAATGTGAAATTTTATGCTATAGTTCTATAGGTTTGGTAATACCCATGAATAAACTATCATTAATCCTATGGTTTTATGAACATAAAGTTGATATGTATATTTCATTGACTATCTAGTATTTCCATTATGATGTTTTTTACTCACATTATATTTTTTTAATCTGTATATGTAATCCAAATGAACTATATTAAGGATAAATATGATGAAAAATTAAATAACAATCCTCCTAACAATCAAAATTTTATAGGATATAGAATTTAAATTCACGTTTCAATACTGACATATGTTTTGAATACAAATTTCACTACAAATTAGAAATGTAGGAAAACATTTATGTTGAGTATTTAACGAGGCAATATCCACCTGCTTTAAGTGGGTCTTATGATCTCCTGGTAATTGAGAAATGGATTAATACCATTGGGAAAATATTTTCTATCCAGAAATTATCAAGAAAGGAAAATGTATTCCTTGTTGTTTGGGATCTGGAAGGGATAGCATATCAATGATGGAATCATACAAAGAATATGAGGCAACAGAAATAAAATGAATTAATGGAATGGGTTGAGTTTAAGTGGTTATTTCACATATGGAAATCTCTTCGTATAATATATACATATATGGATATTTAATTTCATAAACAAGAGAAAATGGGAAAGGAATCCACCAATAGTATGAGGACATTAATACTATTCTTCCAAGGTGTGCCTCTTGTTTAATTCTTAGTTCGGGAAGTAAAATTGATCAATAATTAGTTGTTCAAAAAAATATTCTAAGGGAATTAAATATAAATACTTATTACTTCTGAAGGTGTTTTTATACTATCTCTCATAGAGGAGATGGAAATAAGATTTACCCATAAATATAATTTTTTTGATATTAAAAGAAATATTGAATTTAATTTATATATTAAAATCCAAGGAGAGTAAGAGATGTGATTTTCTTTTTTCTAAATTTATGGTAAGGAATAAAGAGGAAATTTTATTATGGGAGATAGAAAATATCTTCTGTTTGTATGGGAAGGTCTTCAGGAAACTGATTCATGATGTGGCGAAAAGAAGTTAGCTAATGATTTGAATTGAGAGAATGTTTCAAGGAATGCAGTACCCACCCACTAATGTTTCAAATAAAATAGATATTATGGATTATAATACACTAGAACCATTAAAGATGAAAAATTAAATGAATTATTATGAAATCACAACGAACGAAGTAAATCATGCAAATTAGGGTAAATTTGTCCTACCCTCCATAACTTGGATCATCATGTTTACTTTTTAATGAGTGGGACCAATAAATTACTTTTTCATAACCATAATTGGAATTTCATGTGATTATATACCTCAAATTTGTTGAATAATTATACATCTACTATTTTAAGGTAAATATATGGTAAAGATATCCACATGTGGATATCATTACCATATATTTATGGAATGAGTATTGAGTTATTTTTTAAAATCCTGAACCTAAATACTAGGGTTTTATGGTTAATTCATGGTAATGGTCTCCACATGTTTAGTCTGTGAATGTTTACAGATACATCATGTTGTTTTGGAGTTAATTATATATTGATTTTGGAAAATTTAGTGAATAGTATTTGAATGTTATGGTTTTCAACCTATTGTAATGATCAAAATGGAATCCATTTATGAAATTTTTTACATTGGATGTGGTTTTAGTGATCATCATATTATTTTATTTTATGAATATTTATGTATATTGTAAAACATCTTCTAACATTTCTATTATGATAATTAGTAAATACCAAAAGAATGACTTATCATCCCATTATGTTTATTATGATCCACTTGTTCAATATGAATTAACATTAAACATCATTCCTTGGACTAATAAATGAAGTGGAAATTTTTATAAGAAAAATGAAAGGTTGAGATTGTACGAATGAGATGAAATGAAGTAAATATATATTTTTAAATGATATTAAAATAAAAAAATGATATTATCTTATTTTATAATGAAATCAATAAACTTTTTATAACTTTTTGGTATAAGTTTTTTTGTCTATAACATTCCAATGAAAACATTGCCTATCATTTTTCAGTATAATATGATATAGTTAAGTCTCACCCACTTACATTTTTTTTACATTACATTAAATTTATCCAAATTAAAATAATATACAAGTATAGATCTTCTCCATTAAAATTCCATCTTTATAATATGATATTTTATTGACCCTTTTTCAAATGTGAGATTCCCAAAAATCATATTTTAATACATCCATATTTGATTTTAACGTGTAATTTCAAATATTATAAGTTTTTTTAAATTCTTGACCATATAGGGATATTAAAATATTAATTGAAACATTTATTGATCTCTCTTAGATTATAATGTGTTCCTTGTATCTCTCTAGAATAATTAAATTCTCAGTACATCACATTTACTAAACATATAGGTCATACCGTTGGATACAGAACATTATTATAATGAATGATCGGGATAGACTAGGGGTCATAGAGTTAAGGTTCCACGAAACAGGACCACTCAATAAGTAATTGTATTGTAGAAATATAAAAAAATTTAGAATGTTATGTTTAAACCTAATGATGGGATGAGGTTGAGGTATCCTAATATATTTAACTATGAGTGATGACTTTTTATGGAAAGAATCATTTTATGAGTCGTATATTTTATCACATAATGATTTTACGACATTTTGATTTTTTGAATAAATTCAATATCTTTGGTAGCTTACATACCTCAAAAAATATGGCTTAATGTAACACAAAAATATTTAATTATAATATTTATCACTAAGCCATTATAATATAGGGACTGATGGATATTATAAAAAATTTAAAAATATATTTTACAAATGCTTATTAATTGAATTCATTAGTATCTAATTAATTATAAATTAATATAAAAATATATTTTACATAATATAAGTGTTTTTATAAAAATCTATTTGTATGCCCATAATGTTATTTTTTTAATAAAGTGTATTAATTATTATTAGATAATTGTCATCATGTAATTTATATATTATATATCTAATAATTTTTTAAAATTCATCCAATTGGTTTGATAGTCTTATGATATTAAAAAAATAATTTTAAGAATAAGAAGTTTTATTTTTCTAGCTGTAAATTTTTAGGGTTTTAATTGGGAACTTATTTGAAAAATAAATATTGAATCATTTATAGTTAATATTTGAAAATATAAATGTAATTTGTGATATTGTAAATTCATAATTATCTTACGATGGTATTTAGGTAATTTTATGATATGTTTCATTTTTATGAATACTGAAAAATAATTCATATTAATAGTAAACAAACATTTAATTTAAATAATATATAATGATAAATTATATTTGAAATTAGATTTAAAATATAATTATATAAATTATAAATTTATTAATCCAATTTACAAATTTGGTAACATTTTTTTGAATCCTTATATAAAAATATTTCAATCTTTTGAACTTTTTGAGTTTGAAAATACACTTTCCAATTGCGTCTACGATACTAATTTTAAATATTTTTTCGCCGATTACATGAATTAAATTTAGACAAATAGAAATCATAATTTGAAATGATATGTAAAAAATTTTATCATATCTATTTACATTTTTTGGAATAAATAATTTACCACTGTAAAATTATTATTTACCCCTTAATTGGTAAAAAATAAAACAAAATAAAGATGAATGCTAATGTCTTGAAAATAAAAAAATATATAAAAACTTTTTTGTGTTGTTTAGGTATTTAACCAAAATAAACATCATATATAAATTTAAATAATTTCATAATTCATTTGAAATATTTCCTCATCAATGTGGTTGTAAATGAATATAAAGTAATCATAGATAAATATTTTTAAACCACTCATACTCAAGTTCCAATACCACCCCTCAATACTCATTTTATCATAAAAATTTAAACCTATCATAAAATATATTCCTATAACAATCATCCCTACCATTAACATGTCCAATAAATGATTTTATATCCTAAATACCACTCCCAAGGTCTTTAAGGATCCCTTTAATATTGAATATTCAATAAGTAATTTTCTCAAAGAACCCCTCTTCGTTTTTTTGTTCTTATACATTATCTTATTCCCTTAATAAAAAATTGAATAATAAATCAATTTTTACATAATTTAATTATATAATTCTATTTGAATATCTTATATTAATCCCTTTTATTACCTTCTCTAATTCAAAAAAATGAAACTGTTGTACATATTTTTCCACTAAATCACATATACAAATAATGATTTCGTTAATTTCCCACTACCACCATGATGAGTGGTCGCATAACTATTGTTATGGTTAAATAAAATATAACTCATTATATCTTATCTTATTTCATGGTATGTACAAATATTAAAAAATAATAACAATGAAATGAAAACTAATTTGTGATAATTATAAAACCTGATAAATTAATGAAAACAGTAATCCTTATCATTTTACCAAATATAAAATCATAATGTAAGAATGAAAAAGAATATATTGGACCATTTATACACGTGAAATTAAATTAATACCATTTAATATAGATTCTATATTTTTGTTCCATTTGGAATACAACATCCCTAATTATACACATATGAACTAATCAGAAAACCATGAAATAAACTCACAAGAAACCATGAAATTAATGAATCGTTATTAATGAATTCCTAATAATATCTTATAAAATAATAAAATATGGTATTATAAATTTTTATTTAGTTCATTAATTAATTTTTAACCTCATTTAACTCTATATAAAGGTGGTTATATTATGAAAAACTAAAGGGAACTTTGAGGGAAGGATCTCTTGTCTCTCATTTTCTTTTGTGTGATATATTATTTACTCAAAACTTATTTTTTGTCTATTTTATATGTAGTTACCTTTTAAATATGAAATCATGAATCTAATTATCCTAAATTTATTCAACTTCTCATTTTATAATTTTTACTTTTATATGGAATAAAACATTATTAAATTATAATATGTTAATATAATTCTTAACACAATTTATATTTTTTGGGAAATCATATACTTCAATGATTATTTAAAGATATGATTATGTTTGGGATGAATTTTATAACTTATGATATATCACCATTTCTTTATGTCTATTTATAATGAATACTCATAATTGATTCCTTTTATTCTCACAATAATGATATGATATTTATGAAGGATTTTCATTTAAATATTATCTATGTAAAATTTCCCTTAAAACTCTAATTTTCATCCATTAACATGTTACGTATAATTGATTCCTTTTTTACATATTCTATTATGATTATTATAAATTAATTTTTAATCATGTTTTAGTTTTTATATAGTTTATTTGGTGTATTATTTTTCATCATTTCAAAAACGAAGTACTTGATGAAATTTTTGGCAAAAATATAGAAAAAATATATTTTAACATGTATGAACTAAAAATATTTTCCTAACATCATGATTTCTTAATAGAATAATCATTTATTTATAATCATAAAATTATGTTTTCAAATAGATTTTTTTTTCTTTTATGATTTATTTTCTTCTAAAAAAATAAATTTTCTCAAAACAAAAGGCATATTTTCCTCAACGATTGATTTAAGTTATCTCTCAAAATTATTTTCCAACAAATAAAACATTATTTTATTATTACATATAATATAGTGAGGATAATATTTGAGTAAAATAACCTCATTAGATTTATGGTTGTTTTATTTTTATGATGGATTTATATTAATAAAACTCATTTAATTTCCTTGTGTTATGATATGATTAATTGATTATAAAACATATTTCTTTTTATGGGTTCTGAAATAATGAATGATTTATGTTCATATCTAACACTTATGTATGGATTTATTTATGTGCCTGGAGAGACCTGTATCTCCCTATAATGCATTGGGTAATGATATTTTATCTCTTGATATAGAATGACATATAATTGAAGTGAAACTATTTCATTAAAAATATTTTTCTTCCATGATAGTCTTGAAATTGATCCTTGACTATAATTATGGTTTGGGATGTTAACCAATTACAATACGAATGATTTAGAAGAGATACTTGACTAAAAATTAAATTATTTTTTAATCCTATGTGTTTTCTATAATCCCATGTATTATTTAAATGTTATTCTTCTACGATTATGGGCTTATTAATTTTTTTGATTTATTATATCACTCGATATTATGATCAATGATATGTTGGGTATGATCGTTAAATTTTATGTTCAAATAATTTTTTGATTTTGATAATGATAGAATTAATATCTCCATTTTATACCCTTATTGAATATTTGATCTCTCTCATTTTATTATGTTTCTTTTACACAGGTTTTTAAGAATGTTATTATGTTTTATATGTCAAAAATAGTACTAGTTACGAAAGAATAATAAGTATACAATGTATAGGTTCTATAAATATATTATTTTTTGTTTCTATTTTTACAGACACTGAACCTATACGATTTAGGCTTGGTATTTCTATGTTATGTATTTAATATTCATATATTTTCATATAATATATATATATGTATGGGTCTTTATATTACCCACATTTTATTAGGGAATGTGTTATCATTAATAGAGTTTTGTAAATGCATTATCTCTTGATTTTCCTTCTCTCAAACATTTAAAATCTTTTCCAGTGTTTTAGATTCATCCAATTTTAGGGATATTATTTATAGTAAAGTATTTACTATTATTTCTTCCTATGTTGGCCCCATAATTTATTTTGTTTCATATATTTAAGTACTTTTGTATAAATTGTTCTATAAGTAGGTGCTTAGTAGTCATGTTTGTTAATAACTAGATAATTTAATGGTAGATTAAAAACATGGTTTTATTGGCCAGGGAATTTTTTATCCTTCATGGTCAATGATTATGTATTTCTATTTATATATTTGTATATTGTATCACTTACTACATTGGGAATACAATATTATTATAGGTATGTGGTTTCATTAAAGGTATTATTTTATGACAAATTATTTCCCCATCATTTTAAAATTATTTTAAAAATGTTAACAGAATTATCTTAGAATTTTTGAAATGTTTGTATTCTTTTATAGTTTGTGATATTGAATTTTACAATGATTTGTTGATAAAAATTCATTTCATTTCAATCATTATTTTGACACAATGATATTTCAATGAAATTATTCTTTAGATTAAATGAAATTTCAAGGTATTCATTATTTCGTAAACAAATTTATTTCATATAATGTAATATTTTCTAAAAGGTTTTTATATATATGGTTTGGTAAATTTAATTTCCTCCTATTTTAGGTGATAAATGCAGGTTTTTATTATATATTTTCCTCAAAATATTAAGATAAAATGGGAACATGAGTTGCTTATAAGGGTAGTAGTTTTTCGAAATGGACAATATGAATGTTTTGTTTTCTATAGATTAAGTAGATGGTTAGAAATATAACAAGACATTGGATTTCTTGAATTTTCTAAGGGTTTCAATTACCTCATTGACCTTCCATATCTATAATAATATATCATATGATTTTTTTACAATAACCATGACCAATCCCCGTATTGTGTGGATCCAATCTATCTTGGAGATAACAAGACTTATGATATGTATATATACATTTCTCAAATCATTGATTAATATAGAAATAGTTATTTTACAATCATGTGGACTGATTTGAAATATTATATAAAAGAAAAATGATTTATCTAAATGTTATTTATAAAACCTATGTTTTTTAAAAATCATCATGTACTACTTTGAAAAGGGTTGATTTCCTTGCCTTAATGTAAAATGTGAAATGATACACTTCTTAAATTAGTTTCTCATAAATCGGTAGGAATTTATTTTCATATATTTAAATTATAATATGAATTGTGGGATCCTATTTGGATTTTTTTACATGCCCTTCACATAACTTTTGGTGTTTGTAGAATTAATTTTTTCTAATGTAGGTCAAAAAATAAATTATCATTGTTCAAGTTTTTTTCCATAATTGTATGTTGTGGTAGTTTTGTACTGAAAAAGATGTCTATTTCACTATTATTACATATTAACGGATTTTTTTTCTTAGATAAAAATTTCTCTATTTATGTTTTAAACATATATTTTTTGGTACTCTATATCTTTTTCAAGCATTATATTATCATGTTTTCTTCATATTGTGTATATTTCAAATGTTATTCATTTAGTTTAATTTGTTTCCTGAAATTATTCAGGGAGTTTTAAGATTCCCAAGATCTTGTCACCAACCTATTGTGATTCTGAACATACTTTGGGCCTTTTAATATGCCAGTTATGTTATTCAGATTAGTGATGATCCATTTCTATTAATGGGTGATTGGTATCAAAAGAGGTTGGTTTTCCATGAACTTTTTGTAATAGGTTGTATTTATATACCTAATATAGGATTATCTTAAAATATTTGATGGGGGAAGGATTTATTTCATGGTCATGTGTCATCATAACAAGCCATGAGATACCATTTTAAGGTGGTATGTGTTTCCCCATATTTATTTTTGATCAACTCTCAATATTTTTATTTACATTGCATAATTTTTCTTAATATTTATCACTTTTTTAATTAACTTTATACATTCTTCAATTCATCACCATTACCCCAAGAAGTTTTCCTATTAGTTATAATGAGGGTTTAGTTGATGATGTTCCCTGAGGAATCCTTATAGTTATACAAGATCATGTAGATGTGTATGTAAGAGAGATATATATTATACACTAGGGTGGTGTACCCACCATTTATCAATAAAGTGATGTTTTATCAATTGATAGATGGGATAAATAATTATCCCATGTGTTTCTCGATATGAAACCACAATACTTGTATGAAATAAATTAGTCTCTCGACACAGAAGATTGTGTAGAGAAGATAAAATATATATATAAGCCCATCGAGACATATAATTATATATATATTGTTAAATTTGTTTTCTTTAATAATAAAGGACATATAAAGATATGATGTGACCTGATAGTTCATGAGAAATAAAATAGAGGTTTGAATATGAAAGACATCAACACTATATTTTTCTAGATTTTTTTTAAAATCATTAATGATGGTTAAATCTCTAGAGTCCATATAACATCATAAAATATTGAGGTTGAATGGAAAGATTCCATCAAATGTTTTCGATGGTTTTGCCTCAATAAAATGATTTTATCATGTGGTAAGTAAAATTATAAATGTTTTCTGATTGGATAGTGATTAATCATTTGATATGATATTTATATGTCTAAGAATGCGTCATATACTTTTTGGGTAATATTGAGAGTTAGAGGTTGTGATAAACTAGGTAGGAATTTTGGTCTTAGTCAAAATTCAAATTTTCTTTAGTGGTAGGTTCATTAGTACTTATTGAAACTATATAATATAGAGAGAAACTAATATATATAGTGGAAGTGGATCCCAACATTATGTTTCCACCAAACCTCTGGTAGAAGTCACATGTGTAATATTAACTTTTTACTAGTTTTGAAATATAGGACACATAAGACATGTTATCCTTGTAACTTTGATGATTTGAAACTCATGTGAACTCTATAGTCACGTAATTTTGTAATATCATGCTCTTTCAAATATATTTTATTGTATATTATTGAATACAATTGAAGCATCTATGGTGTAGTATGATTCTTCAAATACTACTAGGATTCTGCAACACGAATCTAGAATAATGTAGTTTTATGTTTTTGAAGATTAATAAATGGATATTGATAGTTCTCAATAAATATGACAGGAACTAACATTATTTAATAGTCATCATGGAGTACAAGTTTATTTTAGTTACATCAATTCTGTTAAATCTACTTTATTTATAAACCCTCAAAAACATCAAACAATACATTTATTGTTATTATGTTGTTGATGGATGTTATTAGAAAGTTGAAGGATAAATTTTTTAATTCCATCATATTCTATTTTATTATTACATGTGATATTAGTTAAATATTTTCAGATTCCCTGAATTTTTCTCTTTGATGCTATCATTGGGGTGGATTGGATAGTTTTCTATAAAGTAATGATTGATTTTTACCATTATTAAATGTTATTTTATGTCTTTCATCGTAACTCTCAGGTTTTTCCTGGAGGGTGGAATTTGTGATCTAGTTGAGTAATACCTCTGTTACCAAAACATGGAATTTTTATTTCCACTTTCATTTTTGAAATTCAGAATGAACAATATGTTTTTTATCATCCTTTTATTGTAATGGAATTTAATAATCTATTTCAAAAATATTTAAATATTATTAAACGGATCGGGATTATGATTTCTCTATCCTTATGGTTTTGGAATGTTAACTGATTTCCATTTATTCATAAAATATGGGTCTAGTGGAATTGATGTAATTGAATATATAGTTATATGATTTGAAATCGAATGGGCTCATTCATCTAATTTTATTGCATTGATAATGAAAATTTTATTTTTTGGAATATGGATGATAAAACAATCTATTTCTATGTAGATTTTGTGAATCATAAGTATGCGAGGTTTAATAGCATGTACCAATTTCCCAATATATTCGACTCATAAAATCAATTCTTGGAAGCATAGTGGTTTCCAAAAAAATACCTTTGGTTAAGCTATCCAAACACTAGAGTTTTGGAGTCATATATTACAAAGTGTGCCTCCTTATGTACATATGAAAAAATTGAAAATAAATTATTGTTTTTCACAATAAATGACCCTATATCTTTTTAAAAATATTGGATGAGTCCAATTATGAACTAGTACCAATAGCTCATTTCAATGGATTTTAAGGATATTATTTTGCTTTATCCTAACTAAATTTAAATGAGGTAAAATCACCTCAAATATATGTTTCTATAATTCAGGGATCCCATATATTATTCTTTGTCATTCAGATTTAAAATATTGAATAAATATGTTATGTTATAAAATTATGTTTGTTTAGATCCTTAAATAATTGTGAGTCCATTGAAGCTAATACATAAATTATCAAGGGATGATACATGGAATTTATTTCATATTAAAAACATTTTATGATTTTAATGATAATATAATTAGATTTATAATGACTTATTTAATATTTCTGTATAATTTACTACTCTTACATTGAAAGGGGTAGAATTATTATTGAATTATATGTTTTAGTATTCCCTTCATATATCAGAGTAAAATTTGGTATCAACAACTATTCTAATTTTACCAGTTCAATGGAAGGGATTTGTGGTTTAATGTTATAATTCATATTTAGTATTGACATTTTACTTGTTTCTTATGATCATTTCCATGTGTAAGATTATTTTCAACATTAGAAACATGATAAAAATTGCACAAATGAGGATATAAAACGTGAAGTTGTTATGAATACTCTTTAGAGTAATGGACATTAACTCTTCCAAAAAAATTTATCTATCTATTCTAGTCATATAGAATTAAGTTATAAAATTCCACTGAATGTTCTAAAAATATGAACATGTGATTTTTGGTATGTCTAGTCATTTTCTACAATGTCTTTTATTACACCCATGGAGAGATAAATGTTGTTGATTATTTTTTATGTACATTTTTTTATACAAAATTTATGGAATCATAATATGAAGTGATTCTTATAGAATATATAATAAAATTAAACAATATGTAATAAAGTATTTGACATGTGTTGATTCGGCGAGTTCTTAGTTAACATAGTCACTTCTTGAGTTTATTTATTTGTAATAATATAGGGATGAAGATATTTGGAAAATCAATAAATATTTATATGGTAAATGTAAATTTTTTCGTATTCATTGTATAATTATTTCCTTAATTTTTTAGAAAATGGTTATTTATTCATTCATCTAGGAGGATAGAAGTGATAAAATGTTTACATTATTCCGAATAGATGGTTCACCCTTGAAAAACAATGATATAAATTAAATGATTAATTTGTAATGTAATCTAGATATTAAATGAAATATATATTATTTCATGTCTCATCATTATAACTTTAATTATATTAAGACAAAACACCAAAATCCTTTTATCTTGCCTCATCTTGTCATAGTTCGACTTTGAAATAGAAAATGGAGTCCATGGATTTCATCACAAGGAAACCATAGTCTTCTAAAGGTAATAATGTTATATTGTTTATGATTCATGAAGTGGTCAATATGGGTAATTTCATTCCAATTAGACACAACCCCATTTTTTATGATATAAGAATGTATTATTTAATAGAAATTATGATGTTTTATGGAGTTTACTATAATATTATTATAGA
Organism: Viscum album; assembly: GCA_963277665.1. Classification (NCBI taxonomy): domain Eukaryota; kingdom Viridiplantae; phylum Streptophyta; class Magnoliopsida; order Santalales; family Viscaceae; genus Viscum; species Viscum album. Next base: position 386,861,469 of record OY728142.1, on the reverse strand, counting down.
AAAAACCCCTCATTTTACACCTTAATTTTTGAAATAACTCTAGGGGATTATCATATATGAAGATATATTGATCATTACTTTCAATCCTTAAATATATGTATAGATGGATGATGATATTCATATTCTAGATGATGTAACATGTCATTCTATTTTGGACTATAGACACTCTTAGGATAGATATTGAGGACATTTCATGATTTCATAAAACAACGGTTAACATCACTCTATTACAGTTTTTCACATGGAGTCTCTCTATGGGGACAAATATTAAATAGTTCTTTGTTTGTAAGAGGTGGGTTATGCTATTCATGATGAAAAATCATTTTCTCAGAGACATCTATAATGGTTATTACTATTATTAAGAGAATGTTGACCCCTCAAACCATTTATTAATATTATAGATTTCTTTAGAACCGTCACACATGATTTTTTTATGAGTGACCAAGTGTTCATGAAATTAATGCTTCATTACTTAGATTCCTATTTTAGAAGAAGGAAAATTTATCTCTGACATTCATGGGGACATTTCGATCCTTAATAATATTTAAAATGTGACTTATTTGGAAGGATTGGAATCTCATTTAACTTTTATCCATGAATTTTTTAAGTTTATCTCATATTAAAGAAATATATCATCTGAAACCCTCTCATTTTATGAAATGGGAATATCCTGATTTGAAATAATAACCTACCTATAGTTTAAAAAATAATTTAGATATTTTATTTTTACGAAAATATCATTCATGTAATCTCTATTTCATTGTGCTTGAATTTACAGTATCATAGAATGGATTATCATGAGACATTGAAATAAGAATCAATTTAGAATAAGAAATTTCATTTTCTCCATGGAATAAGATTATTCAACATTACATTGTGGAGAATGAAACAGAAATTGTATCTACATTTATACATCTTGATTTTTGGTATGTTTTTTGGGCTCAAGGATGGTTCATTTGGGCTTTCAGATATGTTTTTAGAATCAGATAGAAAATAACCGTTTTTAGTATTTTTTTGGATCAAAAAGGGTGAGAACATATCATGTTATAAGATGTGTGGAGCTAAGAAATTTCCCTTACACAACAAAAAACTACCCATATACCCATCATAAGGAATAGTCTGAGGCATGGGGTCTATGGAATTCCACTATTTACTATGACTAGTTTGGCCTCTACTGAATAAGGGTGCGAGGAATTATAATTTGGGTAAAAATAAACCCACTGTCATGGTTAGATAGTAGGTCTGGCTTCTCAAGGTGCCATGATCAAAACCACCAAGGGTGTTCTAAACAACCACCACATTGTTGTGTCATATTTTTTATAACATTGAATGGCCAAATAGATAGCCTGATCATTCATAAGATGTTAGACCCATTGATTATACAATACACTACCACTATGGGAGGTTTATTAATCCTAGATAGACCAGTTCTCACTCTCCTAAACCTCTTTTTTATAGTGTTATTGATTAATTTTATTGTTGGGTAAGTGTTGAATTGATTATTTACAGTCGTAATTCTTACTATAAAATTGTATCCCTTCAATTTTTCTTCTGTTTGGATTCTTACTATTTGACAAGTCAACAGGTTTATAGAAATTATTCCCTTAAGTACTTCTATATTTAATTTTATTTTAAATTTATGTCATTAGTATATTTTTGTTGGGAAATTTATTATATCCCCTAATCTATCTCCCACTATTTTTCCAGTTCATACATTGATCAATGTAGAATATCGTGTGTTTTAAGATATGCTAGTTCATGAAGGGCCTTATTATATTAATGTAATCCCATAGATTTAGAAGGTTTTATTATTATAAAATAATTTTGAAAATATTCACACCATGCACTGAGGTGGTGTGTGATTCCAAGGCCCAGTATACCTAAAATAATTCAGTGATTATTTTTTTTATTAATTGCAGGCATGAGCTGTTTTCCTAAAAAGATGAATAACATATATTTGGGTCCTTGAATCCAATATCTGAGGGCACCATTGCATTTAAACTATCAAGAAAACATTACTTGTTTCTTAACATTGTCTGACATGCATCAATTATGATGATTAGATTTTGGACATAATGGGAATACTGATATTTATTTATAATACTTTTATTCAACTGAGCGATCTTTATTTTTAAAGAAACCATTATTATGGAATTCAAGGTTATCACCACAACCTTTTAAATCTTTAAAGGCAAGGATATTGAACTATCCCCAATAAATGTTGATGTATTTTTGAATCAATAATGAAAAATGTTGGATTTGAAATATCTTTCCCACATCAATGATGCAACGGCCATTTTTCTTCTCCAATTGAACTGATTCGAGGGATCACGCTTTCATTGTGATTAATTTCCCCATATATAAATTCAACAATGAATATAGATCAACTAGTGAATAGGTTTACATATTGTTCGAATATTCTTATTAGATGGGATGTGAATGAAGAGTTTTTATTTGTGTTTTGGTTATTGAGAATTGATTATTGTTTCATGATTGTTCATATGAAATGGATCAAGGTCAGAAATAACAACTACGGAGGTTATTTTTATTGGTTATTATTTGTTATTTTCATCAACAATGTTATTCATGTTCCTCATGGATTATGAAAATTTGATCATTGTGGATCATATTTTATGGTAATTATCCTAAATCGAAGATCCAATGTTAGGACAACCTACCGAAGGTGCGATGACCAAAGTGACCAACAGATCAGGGTGATTCAAGAGACATATCCATGCTAGTGATTAATCATATGGATGAATCATGATATTGATCTAATAATATTAAAGTGAATAATATTACATGAGGATTAAATGTGTTACTTATTTTTAGGAAACGAGGCAGCATAGCATGACTGGGGGTCCACGGAAGGTGCGGTGTCGATGACCAGTGCATGCTTTACCCACCGGTGCACAGTGTAAAGCCGCACTAGTGATGCATGTTAGGTGTCCAGGCCATGTGAAATGTTTTTCAGCAACATTTGGTTTCCAGTGAGTGCAGTAGGCCCTGTGGGATGTGGATATAGAGGTCATACCACATTGAATTTTGTGGTCTTTATTGACTAGGGGAGCACTGATTGGATGGGCCAAATGAAACAAAAGAGGACATACCACATTCCAGTGTGCCAGACAAGGTATTCAGGATTCTCTAGCAGGTCGACCTGGTTCGGAGTGAACAGGGCTAAAACGGGTCGGGTCAGGTCAGGTCTAACCGGGTCAGGTTGGTCTGGCCACCGATTCTAGTGGGTTGGGATGGGAAATGATGGATCCTTTTCACTAAAATGGACATATCATTCAAATTTTATGTCTGATTAACAATCCATTGATGATATAGAACATATGACACTAATGGTTGGTTTTATCTCTATCATTCTAGTGACATGGTCTATTTACATGGGTAGTACCTGGGGTCAAGGAACATTGTCGATGTGGCTTCTACACTCTGTCCATCCTCCACTTCAAGTGAAAAATTTTTCTAATCCAATGTATCATGGATGATCTTAGTTGGAGTTATTTATCTTTATTGTCTCTGTTAAGGGGTGTTGGTATCATGTCATACTCATTAGAGTATGATCTATTTAGTAGAAATTCCTAGATAGTGTTTTCGGAATCCCCTGAGAGGCCCAGTGTGGGATCCATTATTGAGTCTTCATTCCTTGGGATGATTCGTTGATATTAATGTGAATAATACTACTAGAACATCAATCCTAGACATAGTGGGTTCTTTCAGATTTAATTTTTTGTATACACCATGTCCCTAGTTGTGATCCATAACTAAGGTATCATATTTTCATCATATTTTCTAGTGTATCTGTATCTCTATCTCTCTCTCATGGTGATTCTCGATGAGCATAACCTATCAGACAGATGCTTTCAGTGATATCAAACACAAGTTTGTTTTCTTGGGAGAGTGCTTTATGGAATTTATTAGACATAATCCCAAATGGGGTTGCGTGGTTGTTGGGTTTTATCTCTCAACTACACATCATGTATATGTGTTTATAAATATCAATGTAATTTACTATAGAAATATACTTTTGTAGTACTGACTGTACCATTTCAATTATATTTCTTTATGATTTTTGTGTGTCCTACTCGGTATTGTTATACTCATCCCTATAGAGTCTTGTCCTGCACGTTTCATGTATTCTTTATATGAGAAAACTATTGATATAGTCCAAGGTGGACTAGGATCAGACCAAGCTTTGTGGGATTAGACAAGATGAGGTACTCCAACAACATCAATTAGTATTCCCAGTACCTCGCATTCACATCATATTAGAAAGGGGATTTTTGATATTGTGTTTTAAAAACCTGTTTATAGGATTTCTATTAGTGGTATTGTATTCTAGGCTGGTTAACCTTTCTATACATTATGTTCACTATTATACTCTAGTTGTGGGATAGTAGTTTTCATGCATGGTTTACTTTGTGCTATTACATAACATTGTTTTTTTTCATGGAGATGTGTGTGTGTGCATACTCATGCTAATAAAATTCATCCCATTTTAGGGATATTCCTAATCAGTGCAGGGAATGAGCCCCTGGACAATTGGAGGAGGACTTGGGGAATCATGAAGGAGGCCCCACTGGTACGGTTCATGACCAAGTGGTATCAGATTTGGTCGGTTATATGATAAGACTGGGAGAAATTTGTATTGCCATGGGGTAATATAGTTAATATTTTTTAGTTCTGCATTCAGGAAAGGGACTCCGGTGTTGGTGCAGAGGCCAACATATCCACACAAATATAACTCTGATAACCTTCTTTTCATCATAGTATATGAAAAAACATGTTATTAAGGCAAAATATGGTTCATTGATAATATCTAAATGGGTTGTCGTTCCATGTATTTCTTGATTCATATATCTAGATACCCTCATTGGCCATGGTAAATATTTATTCATTTAGGATGACTCTGAAAGGAATAGAAGCTAGGATTTAGTATCTCTATCAAGAAGATTACCCCCACATGGAAGAGGAATTAGTACATGGACTGTTTTCTAGATTTCACATATAGATGGACCACCAATTGTTCCACCAAATGTGGATAAATGTGTGGTAACCACAGTACCAATTAACATTGAGTGATGGCTGCGCATGCTCTATGAGTTTTAGAGATATTGAACTCTTAGGTTTCGAGGTGAGAATGACCCTTTGGATGATGAGGACCATCTTGAAGAGGTTTCCATAGTTTTTTGAATAGTCAAAACAATAACAAATCAGATGGTGATCCGGGTAGTGAGCATTCATTTGGGTTTGGTAGGGCGATGTTGGAGTTTGACAATGTAGACTCATGACGAAGAAACTCATTTATGGATAGAGTTTGAGAATCAATTAATAGAGGATTTCTACCCTGTCACACTAAGAGTAGTGAATATATAAGAGCTTCTTCAGCTCTAGTAGGTTAGCTTGATTTTCATTTATTACTCCTCGAGGATCACCATCCTTTGCATGTACTCAATGGTTATGGTCATAGTTTAGTAACATTGGGATAGAACAATCAAGAGAGGGTTATTTATAGACATATTGAGCTATACTATCCCATTGATCAATCATAAATAGGTTGGGTTACTTGAAATATTTATTTTAATGACCCAAACATTCATGAATAAAATTACCTTTTTTATTTAATTAAATTTATTATTAATTGACAAAACACATGGACTTTTTTATATATAATTGGATTTAGATGACCATTATGTATCATTATCGTTGATAACATAGTCGTTGAGTAGTGATCACATTACTATTACAAATATGTGGTCTTAACAATTCCTTTCGACATGGACAAACCAGATGATGGACTCATCCAGTAGACCTAGGTCATACAGAGCACGTTTTTCAATGATCGGGGTGTAGGTAGCGTCACTGGGATTTGATCACAACCAATCCCAATATGAGATTCATTAGGTTATGTTTTAATGGAATTTACTACCAAATATATACATGTTAATAAAGATTACCACCCGAGCGATATTATCAGAGCCACACGAAGAGTCTGTCACAATCACAAACCGTACCCTTTGGTCTGATACAGGTTTTATAAGGGGATATGTAACAAGGTGTTTGTTAATTTTTTTGTAATCCCATTTATAAATTAAATTCTTATTCTATCAATTCCATTATGAGAATTGTTTTTCTAAAAAAATATAAGGAATTAGATAAGTTAACTTTTCGTGTAAAATGGTACATCACAAAAATATATAAGTTATTATACAAAAATAAGTTTTTATAAATAATATTACTATAATATTCTTATAATAACACTTATTTTACTTATAAATAATGCTTATATTTAATTATTTTATTATATAAATGATTAAGTATTCTGTTTGTTAAGAATTATTTATTTATATGATGAAAAAGAAAATGTAATATTAATTAATGATTTTTTTGGAGTTAATAAATTGTTTAAATAATTTTTATTCTAAGATAATATTATTATAAAATAACTTTTTTAATAATAAATTATTATATAATTTTTATGAATTAAAATTTAATTTTTATTAAGGTGAATACTGTTTTTTTAAATTAAAAGTGAAAATTCACATATTAATAAAATTATTTATATAAAAGAACTATTATTTTTTTTAAATAGGAATTGACATTATCTAATGGTGAATTTTTCATAATTTTCTAAAACAGAAGAATATTTTGGAAAAAAATTAAATTAAGAATAAATATATAATTGGTTTTATATCGACTTAATGTCCCAATATTCATTTAATAAAATATTACAAAAGGTATATTCAGAAAATATATGTTTTAGCTTCAATATAATTTGATTTTTGATTTTTTTATTAATTCTATAATACTTTTGTGGACCCTCCAAGACAAATAAAATATTTATACATTTTAAAATGATTTCCAAAAAATTATGACTCACATCCTCAATAGAAAGCCTGATATTTTAATATATTTTGACTTTATGTTTATAATTTTTTCCACTCCCCATTTACAAGATCCATGGGAATACCCCATGGGATGGTTAGTGGTTTTCATTAGATTAACTTGTATTGGACAATACTTAAATAATAATGATTTTTTCTATTTTCTTATAAAAACCTACCCAATCTCCCATTCCATTTCACTAAAACCATTTTTAGCTTGAGAAAACTCTATCACATACTCCCTATAGTCCTCCCAAGGTGTCTTCATGCTCCCATGAAGCCTTTTTCAATCAGTAGGGATCACACATCCAAGTAAAGGATCCTCACATTTCTCTCCCCTTTCAGATTCAATCAATTTATTTGAAAGTATTTCTTGTACTTTAGAATTTTTATAATGTCATTCACATTATACTGCTGTCTATTTGATGTAATTTTAAGGATTTTTTATTTATCCTCCCTTGTTTTTACCCCTACCTAAGTCGTTATTATTCTAAAATTTCATTAGGGATCATTCTCTTTCCTCTTTTATAAAGCATTATTTCCATGTTATGACTTTTAATTTAATTTATTATTATGTTGGGATACGTTATTAAATATACTAATCAATTATAATTTGATATGTAAACAATTATATACACTTTCACTCTCATTTATCCCTCTTATGAACCCTTATGTATAATCGTTACCATGTCGGAATTTCTAAAGGGATTACTCCCTTTTTAATTTTTATGAATATTAATTCATGTTGTTATTCCGTTTTATTTTCTATTTAAAATGTTGGGTTATAATTTTTTATCTGCCACATATTGATATCCTTATGTCTGAATTTTGATATATCACTTTCCCTCTCATTAACGCCTTCTGTGTACACCCGTATCCATGTCAAAATTCAGTAATGTATTTATCTTTTCTTATTTCTATTCAAAGATTTATCCCATATTAGGTATCTATATTCAATTACATATCTTGGGATATTAGGTTCCATGATCCCTATACAGTCTTTTTCATGTATAAATTATGAGGTACACATTTCTCTCTCATCAACCAAACATATTAATTTCCATTAGAAGATGTTATGGTGTCAAAATTGCATCACGATTTTCCAAGAGAAAATCACAGTGTAGTGAATACCATACCCATTTATCTATCAAGGGTATTCAAATTTTTTCACATATACATATTTAATGTCACATACATTTATGTTTTCCACATTCCTTGATTAGGGAATACTTTATTATGTTGAATGATTCAATGTTATATGATCCTTGTTGCACACATATGCAAGAAATAAAATGGTTATAAAGGGTGCGCCCTGATAGCAATCCAATTCATTGGGTAATGTTTGTTATCATGATAAACAATGTGCAATGAGGATTAAATCATTCTAATTCTTGTGAAATGATATTTTACATGTGCTAATTCAAATGAAATGAGGTTTTAGTCATGCTTAATAATGTGTAAAGAGGGTTTACAAATCTTAATCCATGTTCAACAATCCCTAACCCATGCTAATATGTTGTTGTATGTTGTTACCATATTTCCATGTTATGATAATCATTCTATATCTTACCATTATTTTAATGTTTCTTTTTCACTTTATTGATATTCATATTTCGTAACATGTACAATATTTTTCATATTATAGTTTGTATTCTCTATTATAAAGATTCATAGCTCACCCTTTTTTATGTATGTCATCAGGTTATCCAATACGATGCTATGTTCGAAGGAATTTTGTTGTCAGGTAAAAAAATGCTTCAATAATGATGCTGTATTTTATTTCTTATGTTTTCATTTAATGTTTCTATATTCCTAATAAACTATACCTTTCAATCCTCAGATTTGTCTTAAGTGATATATTATGTAATAAAACATGTTTAAATATGTAATAAATATAAGGGTTGTCACAGTTGGAATCAAAGGATAAGTTTAATTATTTTTGGAATTAGGATTGTAAAACCCTTGTAAAATATTAAGGGAAAATAATATGTATAAGGAAAACATTTCTTTATTATTTACTGGTATAGAGTAAGTGGTTTATCCAGAAAATAAACACCTCTTTGGATATGAACCATTATAGGTTTCTCTGGTACAAAAATATGTAGGGGTAAAACCAAAAAACACTACATTAAACTAGACCTGAACGGGAACTGGTGCACAACAGCATGCCTTCTGACACCCTTTTTTAGACACTCCTTGGGGATATTCTTTGGTAAATTCAAAATCATAGGACGAACCATTATTAAGGAATAAAAAAATCCCATAAGAATATATGATAGGATATTGATCATGTATAACATATATTGAAGCCCATAAACTTATAAGTCAAGGAGGTAAATTATAATTTACCCTCTAGTATCATTGGATTTCCCTTTATGAGGAAAAATGTTTAAGATAAGCATCTATAATATTTCTTTTATTCTTGAAAATGTCTAGTAATATAAGGATTATGGCAAACAACCGATGCGAAGGGAAATTTCATGAATATCCCAATGAGATTCCCCATCAAAAAGTATATCATGTAACAGATATTGTGATTATGCCAAACCATATAGAAAAAATATTGATTAATAACTATTACTTTGTTTAATGCCCAAGGATATAAAGGAATGGGAGATGACATATCATGAATGGCTATCTAATAAGGTTACAAAGGGTAAGAAGAGCCAATTTCCTTCATGACAGAAGTGTGGAAAGAGGGACCATGGGAAATGTCACAAAGGGACTAGAAGAAGTTTTTAGTGTCCAAAGTAATGGAACAAATTATCATATTTACATGAAAGAAAGGATAATTTTATGGATGAAAAAAATTTACATCTGAGGCATCTTGCATAGTCCTATACTATAAATGTATAGAAGTATGGAATTACCCAAGACATTTCTCAATTGCAAGGGCTGAGAAGCATGATAAAAAGCAACAATATCCATGATCCTAGGAGAATTGGAACACTTATGCAACGTGGAATGATGTTGAATGAATTAAATGTAACCACTACATTATAGTAGTGCATGTAGTAATTTATTTCAATTCCTTTCCTATTAGTATATTTTTTATTTTTTCTATGAACCTTGAGTTCCCAATATAAATGATAATAAATCATTAGGGATAAAATATATACGTGTTGTATCTCATATTTATGTTTATGGGAGTGTTATTCATGAGTTTTTAAGTCACCATTTGATGGAATTTGATGAAAAAATGAAAATACATTGCATATGCCACAAAAAAGTAATGAATTCATGAAAAAAACTATCCCACACATGATCTGAAGTTGGTGGATGAAATCTTTGCATTAAAAATCAGGTGACATCATCTCTTTATGGAGAATTGATAAATATATATTGATCCAAAAAGCCTTGTGTATATATTTATATAAAATTGTTTAATATGCACCAACAAATATGGTTCGTGGTCATTAAGTATTACATGTTCTCAATCTATTACCACCCTATGAAAGCGAACAAGGTTTTAGGTTTTCTAAGTAGAAAGGACCCCACAGTTATATAAATTTTGTGAATTGAAATTCATCCAATACTTTTAAATTTGATAAATATAAAAATGATAATCATAAATAAGGGAACATAATCAATCCTTTCACAAATTATTGTTGAACCTTTTCTTTTATAAATTTTAAAGGATTCTCAAATGGATGATGTGGGAATTTAGAAGAATGTAGAAACTATGAAAAAAGAGAAATCCCTGGAGTTAAATGTTAATGAAGATGTAATTATGTTATCTAGTTCAAGAAAATGTGTTCTATAAAATACAGACTTAATGAAAGAACATTTGGATGATGAACATAGTTAAAATTTCTCCATTCACCTAGGAAACAGAAATATGTATAGAGGTATCTAAGAGAATTATTGATGGGATAACATGAATAAAGATATCATTTAATATAAATAAATGTTCCTTGTATGTCAGCAAGTGATGTATGAGAGGAAGAATTCTAAGGGGGTGATTCAACCATTACCCATACCAACATGAAAATGGGAGAACATCACCATGGACATTGTCACCAGACTTCAAAAGATATCAAAAAGGAAAAATGCTATCGTGGTTATTTTGGACCGTCTAACAAAAAATACACACTTCATTATAATTTGGGTGGATTTTCATTTGGATCAACTGGCATGGATATAAATTAGATAAATGGTAATGATGTTTGGTGTACCACTATTGATTGTGTCTTATCGAGATCTAAGATTCACCATTATGTTCTAAAAGTGCCTCTTATATGATCTGAATACTTGATCTGATCATCAAAATGTCTAACCATCATTAAAATGATTTTTAATATTATTGGAAAATCCAAACACCTGAGTACATGTTGTGAGCATGCTCAATGGACGTCAAAGGAGGATGAGATCAACATCTTCTAATTGTTTAGTTATCTTACTACAAAAGCTTCAACTATAGCATCCAAATGGATCATTATTAAGCCCTTTATGGGAATATATGTAAAACACCCTCATGTTGGGATGATGTTGGAGAGAAAAAACTCATAGGTCCAATAATGGTTGATGAAATGGTATATATGGCTAAGACCATATCGAAACACATTAAAGTTAATCGATGTTGACAACAGAGATATGCTGATAATTACAGACTGGAAATAGAGTGTGATGTTAGGGACATGATATTAATCCTCATATTATTGTGGAAGATATTTATGTGATTTGGGAAGAATGGAAAGCACTTTCCAAGGTATATTGTCCTTTTTAAGATCCTTGATCGCAATGGACCAGTGGCATGTCAACTATCACTCCCATAGAACCTGCCTTATAACGACCCATACTTTACATACATTTTTAATACATCAAAATTGAAGCACACTTATTACAACATATGACAAAACCACAAAGGACCGTATAGGTATAGTGTCTTTAGAGACTCGGAAACATAAACAACTGGTTCATAAATCTTCTACAGTGTCTCCCATTTATTTCATCATATCTAGGGTCCCTTTTAGCATATTCTGCTTAATATCCATCTTCCTGACCTGGGGAAAAGAAAACATAAAAGGGTGAGCTCAAATGCTCAGCAAGGGAAAATAAAGGAAATAAAAATCATATCATATCTTTTTGAAAATCATAACCTGCAAAAGAGATCATAATATCTTAACATGGAATAAATCATAGAAGTGAAAATGAGATCCCCATAATCATAACATAAAACTTGAAACCTTGTGGCGTGTACACATAATCATGGAAAATCATTTCTTGTTAGTCATGACTCATTGCCAAGACTATCTTAGCAGACAAAGTCCATTTCTGAACCGAGTTCACTCCTCGTTTCAGTCCTGTATCACTGAACCGAAATAACCTTCCGTTCCAGCCATGTCTATCTCATGAGATATAAATCTTTACCCAATGCATTGGAGGGAGATATAGTTCCCACCCATATCTTAATGATACCATTCTTATGTTTTCCACAAAATCATAAATCATACATCATTGCATAACCCATGTAATAAAAATGGGAATCTTAAACATCATGACATCATAAAACAAATCATATAAGATAAAGTAATTCATAAAAATAATTCCATCACAACATGATCAAATCAATGTAATAATATTGATAAAAACAGAACCCATTATTATCTTAGATGGGAAATAATTTTGATAAGACACTTGAACTCCATTCTTGAGGAAAATATCCATTCCTCTTCAAAAACATTTTTCCTTTCTGAACATGTCATACGACTTTAAATTAAAGAAGTTGATTAAAAATAAACTTGAAAACATGTAAAGTAATCTTCTTGGAAATAATGTTTTAAAAATCCATTCATGACGTATAAGTTAAAAAACATTATTCTCGTACTTTTGTCGGAAAAGTCAAAAAGTATCTCGTACGAAAAACGACAAAAGATTCCTTTCATATCGTTTACTAAAAACTCACCGAAGGGTAAAATTGTATTTAAACAATTGTACGTGGATGGAAATAATATTAAATATTGAGGAAACATGGATGTGGATGATAAAATTCACCCCAGTAAATTCCAAAGTATAAACAATCTCGGATAAAAATGAGATTGTGATATTTCCCTTACCTTAGGTCCGACTTTCTTTGTAAGTGTCTGAAACTCCTGTATAGTGATTTAAATAATGTTATTGACTTATTCCAGAATCATACTTATTTTTATGATATCATATATGGTCATATTCTTAGCTTCTTGGTAGTAATATTTCATTGCTACTTGTTATTCGGGTGTTTATAACTTTTTGTTCTTATGCGTGTTTTGTCGAATAAATTCTTATTATTATCTTTAGGTTATAGATACCTCATTTCCAGAATGGTATTAGTGTAGTATATATCATATTCATTCATTCAAATCATTTATATAATCATTATGAAATGAAGATCATGTAGAACGATTCACATCACATCGTGGAGACGGTATTTCGTACGTACGCACGAGTGATGATATCGTTCCTATGATCATTGAATTGTATTGGAGTATATATATATTATTTCAGTAACAATATTAATTTATAATAATCATAAATAGTTACTCATTACACCATTATACCCATTCTTGTAAGGTGATGGTGGAAAATAGATTACACCACGGTATGGAGACAGTATTCCGTACGTACGCACGCGTGGTGATTTCATTTTTCTGTAGGATGGATAGAAGGTGAATTAGGGTAGTTTCATATTTATAATAACATATCAGTATGTAAGTAATACTTATTTTATTACTTTATCATGGAACAACTAAAGAAGAAGAAGTTGAAGAAGAAAGAAATTGAAAAGATCGGTAATGGATATTACCTCTTCTTTGGAATGCCTCTTGGAATCCTCTACTTAGGGAACTAAGATTGGTCTTTGAAGAAGAATAGGACCTCTAGGATTATTATAGGGAAGTGGAGAAGGAATTTTGGCAGGGGTTGGCAGAGCTTTAGAGCTCAAATTGGTGTGAGGAGGAGGGGGAGGAGGTGCCCTTTTATAAGAGAGGAGAGGGTCACCTTAGGAATATCTCAAAATATTATTTTATATTAAAGTCAAAATCGGTTTATAATTGTTTTAAAGGGTATTATTTCGAAGCTAAAGTGGGGATGGGTCGAAACCCTATCAACAAATAGGATTTAGACAAGTTTAGGTTATTATTTTAACCTTATCAATTAGATTTAACTCTAAGTTAAATAATTTGACTTTTACCGTGTCTTTTTGTTTTCTTACACTATATGGTTAATACACTTACTATAACATGCGAAACGAACCCCAAATTGTTTATTATTAATATATATATCCTTATATAAGTCATTTGGCCGAACCATAGATTTTTAGAAATAAAATAACATTTAATAATATAAAATTTTATTTAAAAACTATTTTGTGTCAATTTTGACACTATTTGATATATGATTTTTGTGAAAGTCATAACAGATTTATATGTTCCAAACAAGTTGATTATATCAACACTAATATATCATAGTAACCTAAAAAATTATTGTAATTCATAAAAAGTCTCAAATTACATTTATTTGGGCATTTATAACATCAATTATGTTAACATTTCCTTAAAAGGGTAATTACTGCATCATCGTTGTGTCATAAATAAATTAATTTATATAAAGTCTAAAAATTATAAATAAAATATCATTATGTAGGAAATCTTTTTATCTTTCTAATGAATATTTATAATCGAATTTATCTTATGTATAAATACATATTAAAAATGTTTTAGTTATTAAACTTTGATTTTAACTATTTTAACTATTCATTAAATAAAATAATATTAATTGTCATAATCTATTCCAAGTGGACCTAAATGGTCATATTATATTCATAATGTTGTTTTTGGTCGAATTACACTTATCCAATAGAATTAGGACATGTGTTAGGGTAATAGTAATATCATATTTACCCTTAGTTACCCTATTTACTATTAACCGTGGTAAAAAAAATAAAAAGTTACTATTCACCAAAAAATTATTTTTATCTCATTGAACCACATTTTACTTACTGATATCAACCGTGTCTGTCAGATTTTCGAAATTCCATTCACAGAAGCGGTAAAATTAAGTTTTATGCAAAATTCAATTTTTTAACCTACCACTTAGTGGTTTCACAATTCATCAAAAATTGAAAGTTTTTAGAAAAATACCAAAATTTCACCCTAGGCTAATTTCGGTATCCCGAATCCAAAAATGAAGTCCATTTTGAAATATAAAATTTCAAAAAGTGGTTAATACTATTCATAATGGCTATAATATTTTAATAGCCTATCGTTGTTTAGTGAAACACGGTATTGCGTACAACGCAAGCTATCGAGGAAGGTCGTGATTGCGTGTAAAGTAAGCCAAGCTAGTATGTAGTGAAAGATTCCTTTGATGATATATATATAACATAAAAAAAATATTACTCATAAAAATCTCGGGTGTTACATTCTACCCCCCTTAAAAATAATTTCGCCCTCGAAATTCGTCACTTTGTAACAAATAGATGAGGATACTTCTCCCTCATCATATCCTCAAGCTCCCATGTAGCTTCTTCAAGTTGGTGGTTCCTCCATAAAACTTTCACCAATCGAGTGTTCTTGTTTCGTAGGACTTTTTCGCTATGATCCAGAATCTCTATTTGTTGTTCTTCATAAGAAAGATCTTTCTCCAGCAGTACAACTTCTGAGCTAAGTACATGTGAAGGATCAGGTATGTACTTTCTCCGGAGAGATACATGGAACACATCGTGAACTTGAGAGAGATTCGGTGGAAGCGCCAATCGGTAAGCTACCTTCCCAACACGATCCAGTATTTCGAAAGGACCGATATATCTAGGGCTCAACATCCCCTTCTTTCCAAATATCATAACCCTCTTCCAGGGAGATATTCGTAAGAACACTTTATCACCCACTTCAAACTCTTGGTCTTTTCTTCGGTTGTCGGCATAACTTTTCTGTCGACTCTAAGCTTCTCTTATGTGTTGTTGAATAGATCTGACCTTTTCTGCCATTTCATCAACGAGATCAGGTCCTAATAGCTTTCTTTCCCCAACTTCATCCCAACAAGTTGGAGTCCTGCATTTCTTTCCATAGAGAGCTTCATAAGGAGCCATCTGAATACTGGAGTGAAAGCTATTATTATAAGAAAATTCCACCAAATGTAGGTGTTGATCCCCACCTCCTTTGAAATCCATAGGGCAAGCTCTCAACATATCTTCTAGGGTTTGAATTTTTCTCTCAGACTGACCGTCTGTCTGGGGATGATAAGCAGTGTTGAAACTCAACTTTGTATCCAGAGTATGCTGAAGACTTCGCCAGAACTTCGAGTTAAATCTCGGATCCCGATCAGATATAATAGAAAGTGGTACTCCATGAAATCTTACCACTTCATTTACATATATCCTAGCAAGCTGATCTAGAGAGAAATCCTTTCTAATAGCAATGAAGTGTACAGACTTTGTAAGACGATCAACTATGACCCAGATAGCATTATTGCCTTTGGATGTTTTAGGAAGTCCTGTGACAAAGTCCATAGTGATGTTTTCCCATTTCCATTCGGGTATGGGTAATGGTTGTAACATCCCCTTAGACTTCTGTCTCTCACCTTTAACTTGTTGACAAACCAAGCATAGAGGGACATATTAAGCATCATCTTTTTTCATGCCATCCCACCAGAAGTACTCTTTCAGGTCCTTATACATCTTCGTGCTTCCAGGATTAATAGAGAATGAAGAACTATGAGCCTCATCCAGCAGCTCCTTCTTTAATTCGGGGATGGGACGAACAGAAACCCGATTCCTGAACATTATTATCCCATCACAATCAAGGTTGAATTCTGGAACATTTCTCACCTTCTTTTGTAACTCAACATCTTCTTTTCTGTGCCTCTTTAATCTTCACATGTATAGATGGTTGAACATTCATTTGAGAAAGATAAGATTTTTCCCCTTCCATTATAATTCCAAGATCCATCCTTTGTAAATCCATAAATATTGGATCTTTTGTGATCCTCATCATGGATAAACTAGCATGGTCTTGTCGACTTAATGCATCTGCCACCTTGTTTGCTTTCCCAGGGTGGTAATGGATTGAGCAGTCATAATCCTTAATCAGCTCCAACCATCTTCTTTGACGCATATTCAGCTCCTTTTGTGTGAAAATATACATTAAACTTTTATGATCAGTATAAATATCACACCTTTCACCATAAAGGTAATGCCTCCAAATCTTTAATGAAAAGATTACCGCAGCTAACTCCAAATCATGATTTGTGTAATTTTGCTCATGTATTTTCAACTGTCGTGAGGCATAAGCTATCACCATATAATTTTTCATAAGAACACACCCCAATCCCTTCTTGGATGCATCACTGTAGATCACAAACCTTTCTCCACTACAAGGAAGTGTGAGCACAGGTGCACTGGATAACCTTCTTTTCAACTCCTTGAAATTCTTTTCACATTCCTCTGTCCAAACAAACTTAACTCCTTTCCGAGTCAACTTGGTGAGTGGATTAGATAATTGTGAAAAATCATTTACAAAACGTCGATAATATCCAACCAAACCAAGAAAACTTCGGATCTCAGTTACTGTTGTTGATCTCGACCATCTTTCTATAACCTCTATTTTTGCTGGATCCACAGATATCCCCTCTTTTGAGATTATGTGACCCAAAAATGCAACTTTTTGAAGCCAAAATTCACACTTGGTAAATTTGGCATAAAGCTTCTCCTTTCTCAGGGTCTTCAATATGATTCTCAAGTGATCTTCATGCTCTTCCTTGCTCTTTGAATAGACAAGAATATCATCTATAAAGACCACAAAAAATTGATCAAGATAGTCTCTAAAGACTCTATTACTTAGATCCATGAAGATAGTAGGGGCATTAGTAAGACCAAATGGCACCACTATAAATTCATAGTGTCCACACCTTGTATGGAAATCTGTCTTTGGTATATCCTCCCTTTTGACCCTTAATTGATGATACCCTGAACGAAGATCAATCTTGGAAAAGTATTGAGCTCCGCATAGTTGGTCAAATAAGTCATCAATGCGTGGGAGAGGATATTTGTTCTTGATAGTGATCTTGTTAAGTTCTCAATAATCAATGCAGAGTCTCATTGATCCATCTTTCTTCTTAACAAATAGAACAGGTGCTCCCAAAGGTGGCGCGCTAGGGCGTATGAATCCCTTATCAAGATTCTCTTGGAGTTGCTTCTTCAATTCCTGCAACTCAATTGGGGCCATTCTATAAGGTGTCTTTGAAATAGGCAAAGCACCCAGTACGAGTTCTATTGAAAACTCAACTTCACGATTTGGTGGAAGACCCGGTAATTCCTCCGGAAAGACATCATCAAACTCCCGTACGATGGGCATATTCTTAATCATGAGTTTCTCACCAACCATTTGAGATAAGTAACCTTCATTTAGTGGAATCAATACCCATAAAATGGAAGAAATTTCAACTGGAAGGTTATGTTCATCCTTGCATTGATAGACGATCATAGATTGATCTGGAATATGAAATGTGACTTCCCTTATTTGGAAATTGATATAAGATCCATATAAATAAAGCCAATACATGCCAAGAATCACATCAAATTTCACTATAGGAAGGATCACCCGATTTTCAGGAAGCACATTCCCACAAACTTCGATCGGAGAAGAATTATAAACTTTTGATGCGACTGTTGTGCCACTAGGTGTTGGCACAGCTAACAAAACATCTAATTGTTGAGGTAATACGGTGATACCCTTAGAAAATTCTTCAGAAATAAAAGAGTGCGTGGATCCAGAATCAAATAAAACATTTTCTACTTTAGAGTGGATGGTAAGTTTACCTTTCACCACTTCGTTATCTTACTCCACATCGCTGATAGAAATTTCATGTGACTTTCCTTTGTCTTTAGCCTTAAGAGTTTGTTGACGTCGACCATCATCATCAACCCTTGGATTTGGGCATTGATTGGCATAATTCCCCATCTCCTTGCACTTGAAACATTGAAGTGTAGTAGGTTCATTCTGTGTATCCCTTCCTTTTTTTGCATCATTAGACATCTTCTTCCCATTATCGCGGCATTCAAATGCCTGATGTCCTTCCTTTCCACATTTGAAACATTTACTTGTCCCTTTAAGACAATTCCCTCCATGTTTCTTTCCACACTTTGAGCATAAGGGAAATCTCATCTTATTTTTAGTGTGCTCTTTAGATTTTCCTTTGAATTCCATTTTCCTCTTCTTATCAAACCCATATGACTGATGGGTTACTCCAATCTCTATCTCTACTTTGAGAGCACATCGAACGATTTCCTCGTAGCTATTGAAGTCCCTTATGGCTAACGCCCTTCGAAGACATGGTTTTAAGCCACTAAATAATCGATCAATCTTACTCTCAGGTTGCTTAATAATACCAGAAGCTTACCTTGAAAGTCTTGTAAAATTTGCTTCATAGGTACCAATAGATTCATCATCCCTTTGCTTCAGTTCAAGAAACTCTTTCTCCATCTTTGTTCGTAGAATACGAGGGAAGTACTTATTGAAAAATAAGTTCTTGAACTCGTCCCATTCCATGGACTCAATTTCATCCCTTTGCCTCGTATTCTTAATAAGATTCCACCATTGATCAACATCTCCTTCCAAACGATACACTACTAGGATGACTTTATCATGTTCAGAACATTGAAGAACTGGAAATATCTTTTCAGTATTGCTAATCCATTATTCAGCAACTAATGGATCAGTAGACCTGCTGAAAGAAGGTGGACGCTGCCTCATGAAGGATTCAACAGAATGTTGCTCCTTCCTTTGTTCGTTTGGAAGTCCTGCATGATTCATAGCTTTAGAAAGTTGTGTGAGCATGGCTACAAGATTTTTCATTCCAGCTCCCATATCTTTTGGTTGCTCATGGGGACAATCATTGCATTTCCCATCGCATTCCGCATTAACACGGTTCCTTCGGGTTCCATCCATTGACTAAAACCAAGAATAATAGTGTGAGAAACACTAATTATAATAGGAAAACCACATAATTAAAGAATAAAATTTTCACTCTTAAGGTCTTATCCTAGGTTATTCATGGCCATTTCTAAAACACTAAGATTGTGTTCTATGCTTAAACTTATCCTTAGGGTTCTTACTAAGGCTTTCACAACCTAGTTTCCAAAGGTTGACTATACCTTTCCTCTGATACCAACTATAACGACCCATACTTTACATACATTGTTAATACTTCAAAATTGAAGAACACTTATTACAACAAATGACAAAACCACAAAGGACCGTATAGGTATAGTGTTTTTAGAAACTGGGAAACATAAACAACTGGATCATAAATCTTCTACAGTGTCTCCCATTTATTTCATCATATCTAGGGTCCCTTTTAGCATATTCTACTTAATATCCATCTTCCTAACCTGGGGAAAAGAAAACATAAAAGGGTGAGCTCAAATGCTCAGCAAGGGTAAATAAAGGAAATAAAAATCATATCATATCTTTTTGAAAATCATAACCTGCAAAAGAGATCATAATATCTTAACATGGAATAAATCATAGAAGTGAAAATGAGATCCCCATAATCATAAAATAAAACTTGAAACCTTGTGGCATGCACACATAATCATGGAAAATCATTTCTTGTTAGTCATGACTCATTTCCAAGATTATCTTAGCGGAAAAAGTCCATTTCTGAACCGAGTTCACTCTTCGTTTTAGTCCTGTATCACTGAACCGAAATAACCTTCCGTTCCAGCCATGTCTATCTCATGAGATATAAATCTTTACCCAATGCATTGGAGGGAGATATAGGTCCCACCCATCTCTTAATGATACCATTCTTATGTGTGCCACAAAATCATAAATCATACATCATTGCATAACCCATGTAATACAAATGGGAATCTTAAACATCATGACATCATAAAACAAATCATATAAGATAAATGAATTCATAAAAATAATTCCATCACAACATGATCAATTCAATGTAATAATAGGGATAAAAACAGAACCCTTTATTATCTTATATGGAAAATAATTTTGATAAGACACTTGAACTCCATTCTTGAGGAAAATATCCTTTCCTCTTCAAAAACATTTTCCTTTCTTAACATGTTATACGACTTTAAATTAAAAGAAGTTGATTAAAAATAAACTTGAAAACTAGTAAAGGATGCTTCTTTGAAATAATGTTTTAAAAATCCATTCATGCGATATAAGTTAAAAAAACATTCTTCTCTTACTTTTGTCGGAAAAGTCAAAAAGTATCTCGTACGAAAAACGACAAAAGATTCCTTTAATATCTTTTACTAAAAACTCACCGAAGGGTAAAATTGGATTTAAACAATTGTACGTGGATGGAAATAATATTAAATATTGAGGAAACATGGATGTGGATGATAAAATTCACCCCAGTAAATTCCAAAGTATAAACAATCTCGGATAAAAATGAGATTGTGATATTTCCCATACCTTAGGTCCGACTTGCTTTGTAAGTGTCCGAACCTCCTGTATAATGATTTAAATAATGTTATTGACTTATTCCAGAATCATACTTATTTTTATGATATCATATATGGTCATATTCTTAGCTTCTTAGTAGTAATATTTCATTGCTACATGTTATTCAGGTGATTATAACTTTTTGTTCTTATGCGTGTTTTGTCGAATAAATTATTATTCTCATCTTTAGGATATAGATACCTCATTTACAGAATGTTATTAGTGTAGTATATATCATATTCATTCATTCAATTAATTTATATAATCATTATGAAATGAAGATCATGTAGAACGAGTCGCATCACATCGTGGAGACGGTATTCCCTACGTACGCACGAGTGATGATATCTTTCCTATGATCGTGGAATTATATCGGAGTATATATATATTATTTCAGTATCAATATTACTTTATTATAATCATAAATAGTTTCTCATTACACCATTATACCCATCCTTGTAAGGTGATGGTGGAAAATAGATTACACCACGGCGTGGAGACGGTATTATGTACGTACGCACGCGCGGTGATTTCATTTTTCTGTAGGATGGATAGAAGGTGAATTAAGGTTGTTTCATATTTATAATAACATATAAGTATGTAAGTAACACTTATTTTATTACTTTATCATGAAACAACTAAAGAAGAAGAAGTTGAAGAAGAATGAAATTGAAAAGATCGGTAATGGATATTACCTCTTCTTTGGAACGCCTCTTTGAATCCTCCACTTAGGGAACTAAGATTGGTCTTTGAAGAAGACCAGGACCTCTAGGATTATTCTAGGGAAGTGGAGAAGGGATTTTTTCAGGGGTTGTCCGAGCTTGAGTTCTCAAATTGGTGTGAGGAGGAGGGGGAGGAGGTTCCCTTTTATAAGAGAGGAGAGGGGCACCTTAGGAATATCTCAAAATATTATTTTATATTAAAGACAAAATCAGTTTATAATGGTTATAAAGGGTCTTATTTCGAAGCTAAAGTGGGGATGGGTCGAACTCCTATCAACCAATAGGATTTAGACAAGTTTAGGTTATTATTTTAACCTTATCAATTAGATTTAACTCTACATTAAATAATTTAACTTTTACCGTGTCTTTTTGTTTTCTTACACTATATGGTTAATACACTTACTATAAGATGCAAAAAGAACCCCAAATTGTTTATTATTAATATATATATCCTTAGATAAGTCATTTGGACGATCCTTAGATTTTTAGGAATAAAATGACAATTAATAATATAATATTTGATTTAAAAACTATTTTGTGTCAATTTTGACACTATTTGATATATGATTTTTGTGAAAGTCATAACAGATTTATATGTTCAAACCAAGTTGATTATATCAACACTAATATATCATAGTAACCTATAAAATTATTTTAATTCATAAAAAGCTTCAAATTACATTTATTGGGGAATTTATAACATCAATTATTTTAACATTTCCTTAAAAGGGTAATTACTGCATCATCATTGTGTAATAAATAAATTAATTTATATAAAGTCTAAAAATTATAAATAAAATATCATTATGTAGGAAATCTGTTTAGATTTCTAATGAATATTTATAATCGAATTTATCTTATGTATAAACCCATATTAAAAATGTTTTAGTTATTAAACATTGATTTTAACTATTTTAACTATTCATTAAATAAAATAATATTAAATGTCATAATATAATCCAAGTGGACCTAAATGGTCATATTATATTCATAAGGTTTTTTTGGTCGAATTAAACTTATCCAATAGAATTAGGACATGTGTTAGGGTAATAGTAATATCATATTTACCCATAGTTACCCTATTTACTATTAACCGTGGTAAAAATAAAAATAAAAAGTTATCATTCACCAAAAAATTATTTTTATCTCATTGAACAACATTTTACATACTGATATCAACCATGTCTGTCGGGTTTTCGAAATTCCATTCACAGAAGTGGTAAAATTATTTTTTATGAAAAATTCAGTTTTTTAACCTACCACTTAGTGGTTTCACTATTCATCAAAAATTGAAAGTTTTCAGAAAAATACCAAAATTTCACCCTAGGCTAATTTCGGTATCCCGAATCCAAAAATGAATTCCATTTTGAAAGATAAAATTTCAAAAAGTGGTTATTACTATTCATAACGGCTATAATATTTTAATAGCATATCGTCGTTTAGTGAAACTCGGTATTGCATACAACGCAAGCTATCGAGGAAGGTCGTGATTGCGTGTAAAGTAAGCCAATATAGTGTGTAGTGAAAGATTACTTTGATGATATATATATAACATAAAAAAAATATTACTCATAAAAATCTCGGGTGTTACATGCCTCATGTACGTCATGTATTCCATGTATCACTGGTGAAGAAGTTCATAACTAATACATCACTTTTACTGTATCCAGAGGCGTTACAATTTGATAATGAAATTTCCTATAAAGATATGTTGGTGAATATTTTATATCTTAGAGAAAAAGATCTACAAAATATGACAATGCCCCCTATTAAAGTGTTGTGGAGAAACCCCATGTTTGAAGAGAAAAACATAGGAACCAGAGTAAGTGAAGAGGAAAAGATATTGTCATCTATTTTATATTTTTAAAATAAAATTTTGAGGTAGAAATTTCTTTCGGGGGTGGGGGATGGTTGTAACAACCATAAATTTAATGAATAACTTTCTAATTATTTTATATAATTAAATTTTTTATGGATATAGAACACAAATGAACATGTTCTTATTTTATCCAATTGGATTTAAATGACCACTAAATATCATTAACATTGATAATATAGTTGTTGAAAAGTGATCAAATAACTAATAAAAATATAAGGATTTAACAAATCCTTTATAAATAGATAAAGTAGGTCATGACATTTTATAGTATACCTCAGTCGTACGAAGCTCATTTTTCGATGCTCGGGAAGGAGGTACCATTAGTGGGATTTTCACTTCACTAATCCTAATCCAATCATCAACTTGTTATCCATTTATTGAATCAAAAATGGTATAAGTACATGTTAATAGAGATTACTGCCCAAGCGATGTTATCTGAGATTACCCAAGAGTCTATCACAACTATACACCTTACGGTTAGGTCATATATAGTTGTTATAAGTGGGCATGTAATGAGGTATTAGTTACTTTTTGTGTAATTCATTTTATAAATAAAATTCATTTTCAATTAATTCTTTTATGAGAATATTTTATCTTCAATCAATATAATGAATTAGATAAATTGACATTTTGGGTAAAATTTTAATTCTTAGAAATATATAATTTATTATATTAAGATTTTTTTACTAATAATGTTACTAAAATTATGTTACAAGAAAAAAAAATTTATCATAAATGATGAATATATTTTTTGATTTTACTCTATAAAAAATTACCTATTCTATTTGTTAAATTATAATTTTATACGACAATAAAGAAATTATATTCTTAATTAAAAAACAATTTTGATGAAATAATTAATTTTATATATAATTCATATTTTAATAAAATAATTCTTATAAAATTAACTATAAGAATAAAAAATGAGTATATAATTTTTGTAAAGTCAAATGTATTTTTTATTATGAATAATTGTTTTTCAAAATAAGTCATTTTAAAGTAAATGTCAGTTTTTTAATAAAAGTAAAAATTCACATATTAATAAAATTATTTAGATAAAATAAATATTATTTTTGAAATCATGATGTTCAAATTTTCCAACGGTGATTTTTTCATAATTTTCTAAGAAATCCAAATTTTTGGGTAAAAATTAAATATTGAATAAATATATAATTTATTTTTTGGTATTTTAATAACCCATTAGACATGTAATAAAATAATATAAAAGGTATATTCGCCTAATATATGTTTTTTTTAAATAATTTTATTTTAGATTTTTTTTATAAATTTTATATATCATAGTAGGCCCTCCAAGTCTTATAAAACATTTCAACCATTAAAAATGAATTCCTAGAGAGTGTGAATCACCTATACATAAGAAAGCCTAATATATTAATTTGTTAGTCCATTTTAGTTTTTAAATATTGTATACCACTCCACTATGGTATAAACCAAGGGAAAAACTATGGGATGGTTATTGGTTTCGATTAGTTTAATGTGTAGTGTTCAAAACCTAAATAATAAAGTATTCCATCTAATTTCTTATATAAACGCACACAATATACCATTTCTCTTCACTCAAACAATTTGTAGCTCAAACAAACACTGACCCATTCTCCCTAAAGTCCTCCCAATGCTACTTCATGCTCCCAAGAAGACTCTCTAAAGCCATTGGGATCACACATCCATTTTATGGATCCTCACATTCTTCTCCTCTTTCCAAATTCAAGTATCTTATTTGAATAATGTTCGTGTAATTTTGAATAGTCATAATTTCATTCTCAATAAAATACATCACATTTTATGTTATTTTATGGTGGTTTTATTTATCCTCCAACATTTTTACCCTAAACTAATGCATTAATATGCAAAAATATTGCAAGGGATCTACCACACTCCTCTTTTAAAAATCATTATTTTCATTATTGTCTTTTAATTAATTTTATTCATTTGTTGGGATATATAGTTAGATATAATCCATTCTTCTAATTTGATTTGAAAATGATTTGATCCACTTTCACTCTCATTTATTAATCTAATGAACCCTTATGTATACTCGTTACAATGATAAATTTGCATAAGGGATTCTTCCCCTTTTTTATCCACATTTTTTCATGTTATTATACTGTTTTATATTCAATTAAAAATTTTCGGAATTCTTTAGCACCACTCTCATAATTCCCTCCATATTTTATATTTATGATATTCCAATTTCACTCTCATGTATTCCTTGCGTGTACACTCATTTACATAAATAAATTTCATTAAGGATTTATCTCGTCTTATTTCCATTCAAGTATTTCTCCAATATTATGCATCTAAACTTTGTTTCATATGTTGGGATATTATGCTCCATGTTCCTCGTAATGTATATTTCATGTATAAATGATGTGATACCCATTTCTACATTGTAAAACTAATATATGAATTTCTATAAGACGACGTTATGATGTCTAAATGGCATGATGATTTTCATAGAAAAAATCATCGTGTAGTGAATACCATAAAACTTTCTCAATCAAGGGTATTCACTTTTATGAACATATACATTTTGAATGGTACATACATGTATATATTACACATTATTTGATATTGGAACAACATATGATGTTGAAGGATTCCATGTTATATGAACAGTACTACACAATTACATATGAAATGAAATGTTTATAAAGGGTGTGCCCTGATAGCACTCTAGTCCATAGGGTAATGTTTAGTATCATTATAAGACATGTAAAACAAGGGTTTAATCCTAATAATTGATGTTCAATTTGGGTTTAATCGTGCTAATTCAAGTGAAATTTTGGATTACTCATGCTAATTCAATTGCAATTTGGGTGTATTCATGATAATCTATGTGAAATGATCATTGGAACAAGTTAATATCATGAAGTATGTTTTTTAAAAATTTCTATGTTATGTTAATCATGTTTTATGGGTCATTTATGTTCATTTTTAGCTTGTGATCCATTTAAATTCCTATTAACGAACATGTAATGTATTTTTCATGGCATTCCTTGTCTCTCCCATACTAGTCTTTATAGCCCATACTTTTTTATGTATGTCCTCTAGTTATCCAAGGGAATGCTAATTATGAAATATTGTGGTGGTCTTGTAAAAGATGTTTTAAATAAAGGTTTTGTATTTTATGTCTTAATTGGTTATGTAATTTTCCTTATTACCTAAGACACTAGACCTCTCTATCCTCAGAGTCATCATTATGTGAATGTATATATAATAAATCATGTTTAAACATGTAAAAAGATAAGGGTTGATATAGTATTGGTGGTATAGAGATTCTTGGATGAGTAAAGGAACCAGATGAAAGTAAATTGTGGATTCACTAGTGTAAATACCGCATCATTAGTGAGTCAATGATAATATTATGGATTCGAAAAATGGATATTTTGTGGGAAGAGTCCCTAGGGTTAATGATCTGTAGTTCAGGGTTCACATGGTGGATCTAGTTAGCCAATAGAAAGGTGGTCCAACTCATGTGATCGCAGAAGACATATTGATCAATATTTCACAACAAGTCGGGCTGATAATAGTGACAATGTTGATTAACCACAATGGTAGAGGCAGAGGCATGAGCATGTAGATCTTCATGATGGTAGACACGATAGAGGAGCTTAGAGAGAAAGGATAAGTGGTCGACATTTCAACTTACAACAACCACTAACCACATGTGTCCCACACCAGGCTCAGTGAGCAGTGGACAGTGGTGGGGGGGAGCTTCATTTTGTCAAGGAATATTTAATAGGGTCTTTAGGGATGATTAAAGTGATGATATATGTTTTTATACAATAGTGGATGATTTAATAGACAAATGTTCAAGTCATTCAATTATCACCACATATATTGTTCGATACATTGAGGTTCTAGTAGAACTATTGACTAGATCCTAATTCTTAGAGAAACCTAAAGGGGCATAATCAACGATCAAATAACATTTCCAACAGTGTTAGATTACTATTGGAGGTGATCATTTTAGTTGGAACTTCATGGTGACCACATTGAGGCCTTACAACGTCATTCTTTAAATGGATTGGTTATATTTTTTCTATGAATATATTGACTATTTTAGAGAACATGTTGTGTCTCTATAGCGATCAGATGTTGTTTTCCTTTGTTGATGAATGGTAAAAACAAGTAGAATATGATTTAATCATTCATGTGGAGGGTGCAGTTGTAGTATTTGCATAAGAAATGCTTCGTGAGACCCGGTGTTTCACCCAGGGAAGACCCAATATTGTCTTCCAAAAAGCAAGAAGGGTTCCTGAGGATGTATGTATTACCATTGATTGAACCCATTTAATGGTATAGAACAATAATCATATTATGAGGATCAATGAACTATTCAATCATTTGATAGGGACATATTCGTTCTCTATGGTTGACCTCCGATCAGGCTATCACCAACTGCGGGTACGAGACGAGGATATACCGAAGACATATTTTAGGTGATGCAATTGTCTTTATGAGTACATGGTTATTCCCTTTGGAATGACGAACACCCATTTCATATTCATGGGACTCATGAAATAGATATTATATCAATTCCTAGACCAGTTCATGGTGGTCTTTATCGACAATTTCATTGTGTACGCGAGGTCCAAGGAGGAGCACATGAGACAGTTAAGAATGATCCGGAACATACTCTGAATGCACATGATATATGGGATGCTCTCAAACTGTCAGTTTTGGATTCAGGTGGACCACATTCTGGGACATTAAATCCTATTATATATAGTGATAGTGGACCCATCCATGATTAGGTGTTATTAGTATAGAATCCACCATAGAGCATGATGGAGGTGCGGAGGTTCCTTGTGTTTATAGTAAATTACTTAAGATTCAACCCAAATTTCTCTAGGTTATAGACACTGATGATATATTTGACCTAGAAGGGTAATCCTCTCACATGGAAGGAGACGTTCCATTAGAATTTTCAGTAGTGGATGCAGAGTTTGAAGAGCACCCTTATCATGATATTACCTAAAGAGGGTGTTGAGTACGTAGTGTTCAACGATACAATAGGGTTCTAACATGGTTGTGAGCAGATGATGGGGAAAGATATGATTTCCTATAGTTCCCTCAAGGTGGGACCAATTTAAAATAACTATTCAACACATGATCTTGATCTTACAACGATAGTATTCACGTTGATGATTTGGCAACAGTACCTGATACGTGATCTGTTTGTTCACTACTCTGGTCATAAGATTCCCCAGAATATCTTCTCTAAGAAGGATATAATCATTAGGAAGAGTATTTGGATATAGTTCCTCTAGTATTGTAAATTTTATATTGTCTATAAACTTGGGAAGAGGTCAGTGGTGGCAGATTCTCTCAGCTGGATATCAATTTCGTAGTTTCTAGATGTGGTGTCAGCAAGGTAGGCCTTCTTGAAGTTATGTTATGTTGATGTAGATGGGGGGAATACATCCTATTTATTTTTTATATACCTACACTCATTCAAGTATTTATGGAAGAATGTATTGGGGTTACGAACAACAAGACTCTATATACTAATTTATCTATAGAACATGCTCTAGACAAATATTCGAAAGGTGGGGCGCACTTTGTTCATTACAAATGACGTACAATTGTTCCAGTGGATTTCCTAGAATAGGTTTTATGGGAGTTATATACATCCCCATTGGTGGTACATCCCGGTGTATCTAAGATGTACTAGGACATCTGACATCAGTTCAAGTGGCCCGGAATGAAGAATTTAGTGATAGAGTTCATTTATAGGTGTCTCACTTGTCAGCTAGTAATGTTTTAACAGTAGGTTTTAGCAAGCATGACCCAACCCATTGAGGTTATATACTAGATGTGGGATGGGGTATGTATAGAATTTTTTAAATTATGATCTTGTATGAATAGGGGACAATATACCTTCTGGTTGGCCACTGACAGGCTCAAAAAGTTGGCCAATATCCTACCATTCATGGAAAATTGTTCAGTCATGATATTGGGATTCCTTTATGTGTTGGAGATATTTTGGAATCAAGTATTTTTCATAGATGATTGGTTCATATTGTGATTATCATTTAACATCCTAGTTGATGAGGGATTTCAGATGTAATTTGGGACCCAATGGTTCTTGAGAATGAAATTTCATCCCCAGATAGAGGGCCTCAAAAAAAGGACCATTCATGTTATAAAGGGAATTTTGTTGGCCTACATCATTGAATTTAGTTGTAGTATCAAGGAAAACCTATCACTGGTGGAGGTATCGAACTACAAAATAAATAACTCTCTAATTTTTATTGTGTCATTCAATGCTCTGCTCGGGCTACAATACAGGTCACCAATATGGTAGACTCACCCAGGAGAGTCAAAACTAATGGGCTTGGAGTTGGTGTGAACTATTACTGAGAAGGTTAAGAACATCTAGTTTTTGATGATTTCAACACATTTCCTAACTAAATAATATCATTATGGTATACTGAGGCCTTTGGAGTTTGAGTAGAGAGACTAATTTTCATGTGGTTCCACCTAAAGGTGGATTACTGAGATTGGGCTAGGGTGGGTCATTTTATATGAGGTTCATCAGCTCTATTGATTATTTTTTTATATTTAGAGAGGGGGTGTACCACATAGATATACCCCAAAATATTCATAGATTTTATGATGCCTTTCATGTGACACAGATGAAGAGGTGTGTTCATGATCTGTTATACATCATTGACTATGTTGAGATAGACATCGACGATAGAGTGATGTTTGTGAAGTACCTAGTAGCGAAAAAAGATCCGAATTAGGGGATTCTTTAATGGTGAAAAATTCATTGGTGTTCCTTAGGTGGAATCATGGGAATATCTATCAAAGAATGGTGGAGAGGGTGGCCCAAATTCATGTTTAGTACCCTTAAATTTTTGTAAGTATCCCTTTGTTTTAGATTTCAAGGACATATATCCCTATGGCGGGGAGAATGTAATGACTGATATTTCATTGGTTTTAATTTGATAAATTAATTTGGAAAATTTTAAGACTATGAATTGAGATGGTGTGTGATTCAGAGGGCTGATGTTCATTGAAAAATGTTATGTTTGTAATAGGACATGAATGAGATTTTTCTAAAAATGTTGAATAAAATCCAAACGGAAGCCTAGATCATAAATCTAAGAAAACCATTTCTTCTAGAGTATATAATTTATCTTAAGAGATGATTCAAAATTGGCTGGAACAATTCAACATTGATAAATTGATTTTAGACATAATGGGAACAAATATATTTTTATGCCACACAATTATGTGTCCTTTTAAATAAACATATTTTAGGGAATTTAGGATTATAACAATAACCATGGAAATCCTCTAAGGCAATGATATGTTCACTATTACAAATGATAATGGATTGGTAAATCAGGAATAACGAACCACCGATTCGAAGGATCTTTCCCATGAAAATGATGTAATGACCATTTTTTATCAGCAAACAAACTGAATCAAAGTAGAGAGTTATATGTAAAGACCCAGAAATTTCAAGGAAATTTTTTTTCTTATTTTTCTTTCGAATTTTACAAGAACGTAGTTTCTGACGGCGCCTGATTCCGAGGCCCAGTGTGCATTGAATCATTTTCCGAAGTTTAGCTCGGGTACGTTCAGTGAACGAACGAGCGGGTTTTCCTAACTTTTGAACCGGTGCTCGGAATCAAATTCCGAGGGCACTGATGGAATCGGAGCACCGGTAATTTCGTAATAATACCCCTTTTCTGGAGTTGCGTTTTCTCGGAATGAGTTGTTTAAAAAAAGTGAGGGATAATAATATAATTGTTTTACAATTATATTTTTCTTTTCTTGTTAAGTGGATTATGTGTTGTGTCACAACAATTTTTCCTCTCTCTTGCAGTTATAACCTATGTAAGGGAGTTAGGGGTGGGACCCACTTGTTGTTATCTACCATTGAAAGGATTAAGGTTGGGTGGGTCCCACACGAGCCCCGCCATTTCTTTTCTTCTTAAGTAACGCACCTGCACCCCCTATTAAACGAAGTCAACTCTTGCGTTTAAAATTTTAATAAAGCCCTCTATTAATTCGGCGGTTTGAAACCCCTCAATTAATTGATCATTTGTTTTCTTTTTGAATTTCAAAGGTTGACTTGTGCGTTAATAAAATAAGACTGTCCTTATTTTATTCTGTTGGAACTTGTTGCGTGGGGAGGATTTGGAGGAAAGCGTTCTTCTTCGACGAAGAACGCGAAGAACGTGAAAAACGTGAAGACCGCACCGATCTATGATGAAGAACGCCAAACCCTTAGAGATTGACGACATGACACCATGTACCGTGACGTCAAAGATGCTTCTTCCGCGACGCTCCTTCGGCGACGTTTCTTCCGCGACGATCCTTCTCTTCCGCGACGAACTCACGTTCAACGACAACATTGAGGTAGGGAATTATTTGAGAATGATTTTATTCCCTCGTTTCATTCATTCTAAAGAAAATAAGAAAACATGGATCAACTTATTTTCTAGTTGATCCAAGCACGTTTTCCTTGCGGGTTGGGAATAATTTGTTGCGGGACGTTTTGGGGGATTATTTTTTTGTTGACCATGATCTCATCTTTCACCTTTCTTGGTTTTAATTTGGCCGCCTGTTATCGTAATAATGGGAGTGGGTCGGACCGCACGAACACGGCCGACCCTCCCCCCCTTGTTTGTTTTAGTTTGTTGCGTCACATGAAAGGCAGTGTAGTGCCGTTGCACCGTGAGGAAAAGAGAAGAAATAACGCGGCGAAGAAGCGCAGCGCTGTTGCACCGCAACGCTTGGGCCGAACGAAACCATGGGCGGAGTCGGGGCCGAGAAGGCCATTTGAAGACCCCGCAGTTTTTTGTCGAAGTGCGGATCGACGGACGATGATGAGGCGGGCCGCAATGGCGTTTTGAATCCTTTGTAGTGATCTTCGGCTCCCGGGAGGACCATCGGTGCAGACAGAATTGAAATCGGACCACCGGAGCAACTCCGGTGGTCCGCGGAAGACTTTTCCCGCACGCCGCCGAGAAAGGGCTGCCGTGGGGGACTAGCAGGACGCGGCATCATGCCGCGTCCATTGGCAGGGAGCGTGCCCCGCACGGTGGACCGCAGTTCAGTCCAAGGGGGCAGCGACCCCCTTTTTGCGCGGCCGCTAGGCCAGCGACGAGTCGGACCGCTCGGCCAGAGCCGAGCCACCCCGGGCTGGGCCACCCAGCCGGGTCTGACCCGAACTTGGGTCGGGTCGACCCGGTTCGGGCCGACCCAGGGGGGTTGGGCCGGGTCGGTCCGGTCCCAGACCCCCCAATTTCGGACCTTTTCTGTTTTTTTCTTATATCATGAGTTGTAGAACTCCGATCGATGCACTGTCAGCGGCGATGCGACCCTTGGATCGAGACGGTTGTTTCAGTTTTTTACACTCAAGGTTTCGGAGTACGTGGGGTTCGGCCGGGTTGGTTCGGATACGAAAACAACCGGTCCCTCGAAGCAGGAACACTTATATCTTGAGCTCCAGGCATCTGATTGACGTGCCATCGACTTTGTTGGATTCCTCTTGATGAGACAGAACTTTTTTCTTACTCCGCTCGAGGTTGAATGTCATTGGAGTGCGGTCGGGTTGGTTCACTCCGGAAACCAACGGGGCCCCTGAAACGAAAAACCCAATAACTCACAGATCGGGTGTCCGATTGATGCGTCGTCTATCTCGTTGAATTCCTCTTGATGAGACGGAACTTTTGTCTTACTTCGCTCGAGGTTTGGATGCAGTTGGAATATGGCCGAGTTGGATTGTACCCGAAATCCAACCGGGCCCCTGGAACGGAAAAGCTGATATCTTTCAGACCGGACGTCTGTTTGACAAACCGTCAGCGGCGTTGGCAATCACGTTGCGAAACGGTCCCTTTGAGTATATCAAATGAGAGTTAGGGGTACAGTTGAGATATGGTCGGGTTGGTTCGCACACGAAACCAATCGGGCCCCTAGGACAAAGAGGCTAATAAGTCACAGACCGGGTGTCCGATTGACGCGCCGTATATTGCGTTGTGACCCCAATGACGAGGCGGTCCTTTGAGATACTTATTCATGGGACTTTGAGATACTTGGAGTATCGACCAATAGCTCATGGAGCGGACCCTCCTGGAGACGAGCGTACGGAGTCCGGAGACCGTGTAGCCGACTGAGACCTGACGACTGCTTGACCGACTCGACTTGGAGTGAGTTGACTAGCCCAGTGGACGAAGCACTACATTGTTTGGGTGCAGACCCATGGCGGACAGAGCACTACCTGTGTGACAGTGCAGACACGCGGTACTTGTCCGGAGAGTTCCTTTGTAGTCTACTAGGGGGTGTGCACTACTGTGTTTTGGGGGAATACCCCGGTGGGACGCACTACTGTGTTTGGGTGGCTGGACCACGATACTCGATAGGAGGTGTACCTCAGCAGTCTTAGGTTAGTGAGCAGTACCCCAGAGTCGTGACAGGACAACTGTACACTCCAGAGACGGGGCTTTTTAGTAGTTACGGTTTCGATAATGAAAATCCTTGTTTGAGCTGAGACTTTTGACCCTTGTGTTTACCTCATTATTGAGATTGGTCACTTGATAACTTAGGTATATGTATGGGCATATACCTGGGAAGTGGTTATCCGTTGATTTCATGATCTTGGTGTTTTCCTCATGATTGAGATGAGTTACTTGATAACTTAGGTATATGCGTGGGCATATACCTAAGTAGAGGTTATCTGTGGAGATCTTCATTGTGGTTATCCTTGTTTGTTTTAGTGAGACCTTGAGGGTATCGGGGTCCCCACATAGTACCGTTATACTCACCCCTTCACGGGTTATGCCCGCACCTCGTTGTGTTGGTTGCAGACGACGGGCAGTGCTGACGGAGGCTGAGTGTTCGAGGATTGGACGGTACCTGGAGGTGGACCACATGACCAGTCAGTATCGGAAGGTGGACTTCATGGCGAGATGACACTCGGAGGAGGCTGACGGGCGAGAGCGTTGTGGGGACTATTTGTACCTACCCTTCAGGTAGGATCTGTGGTGGACGATCCAGAAGCTGCGCTATCTATACCTACCCTTCATGTAGGATCCGAGGATGATGACCTAGGAGCTGCTTCCTTTCTTCCATTTGTTGTCTTCTTCTGTTGTACTTTGTTCAGTTGTAGCTGTACTTCTATTGGGTTTGTATTCTGGCCCATTTACTTTTCATCACTTTTTTTGTACTTAGTATTTTACTTCCTCTTTTACTCTATGATGTTTTGTTTACTTTTATAAAGGAAATTCCTTCCCAGTTATCGGAATTTATGCCTTTGGTGCTAGTCGCCAGCCCCAGGCCTATGGAAGGCGGGCTTGGGGTAGTCACGACACGAGCCCCGAGGATGGGTCGTGACAAATTGGTATCAAAGGATTCGGTTCTACCGAAGAACTTATATCTATGATATTTTATTTCTGTGAACCAATAGTGTTAAGAGTACCGAGTGTGGTTTCCAGTTCAGGGAGTCCAGTGTTGGTGCGGGCGGCCGACGTATCCATACACCAAGACCATGACAACTGATTTTCGACTTTGTGCACGAAAACACGGATTGCGTGTGTGTTTCCAGAAGTTTTTAAATGTCAGCTCGAACCAGGTCAGCTCATCAGGTATAATCATTTGATCATGTCACATTGTTTCTTTTAGGATGTCTTTTCACGGACGACCATCTAGAGCCCAGAGGGATGTGCGTACTGACAGCCTGCCGAGCGGAAAGGCTTCGGTATAGGGCCCTATTGCAGTTGAGGCACCAGAGGAGGCACCATCGGTATTACCATACGTTGGGCCACCGATGCCACCAGCCCCAGCAGTAGGAAATGCACGCCACTTGAGCGCGCTGCACGAGTTCCAGCGCCAGAGGCCACCCAGGTTCTGCGGAGAGACGGACCTGCAGGCAGCTGAGGATTGGCTGGGGGCAGTGGTGAGAGTCTTTAGGCTAGTGGGGACGCCTGCATACTTAATGGTGATCTTTGCTGCCAGCCTTCTTCAGGAAGCAGCAGGCAGGTGGTGGAGCAACATGTTCCAGTTTTGCGACGGGACGACCTTCACATGGGAAGACATCGAGACCTTCTTCAGGGTGGAGTTTGTTCCAGTAGCTCTACACCCCGAGCGTGTACAAAAGATTCTGCCTTTGCCGCATGGTTTTCGATCAGTAGCCGAGTCATCTTTGGGTAGTAGATAGATGATGCAGGGGTCCAAGAAAACTAGAGCCAGCCGTACGAGGAGTAGGAAGTGTTATGAATGTGTCAGGAAGGGTCACCTGGAACGTGGATGTCTGAACCCCCACACAGTCAATCTGCAGGCTTTAGAGGAGCCATCGAGGTAGAAGCAGCGGCAGGTGCTTGAGAAACAGCCGAGTAGTGGACAAGGCAGTAGAGCTTCGGGAGCAGGTGGACAGGAGCAGAACTAGTCGATACGTCTCTTGTACATCTAGTTCCATATTGCTGTTGTATTCGTGTCTTTGTACTATGAGCTGCAATAATATAAAGACACTTGTCATTATGATGTTTGATTTCCTGTCCTTTTGTTTGGTTGATACTGAGTGGTCCCGGTTAAAACTGTTGACTTGACCCTCACTTTCGAGATTTCTACTGGAGGAGACCCAGTGACTTCACACTGATGCCGACAGTGTGACTCGACCCTTGGAGGTGAGAGTGACAGTTGGATCTCTTGGTAGTTACTTCGAGGCCTTACGACGTCATCCATGGCATGAATGCATCCTTCATGTTAGGATTTACTGTATTAGGAAATGGGTGTGGTTCATCCAGGGGGTGAGACCGAGTTTCTCTTTTCGGCAAAGGATAAATTTTAGCAGCTCTTCCAAATCATAGGCAAAGAAGGTGCAGATAATCCAGGAGCAGATGAAGACTGCACAGTGTAGTAGAAACAGGAAACTGATGCCAGTCTTAGAGACTCGGGCGCGTTAAATGTTTCAAGAAGTGGAAGATTTATGGAGAGATGAGTCTGCGAAGCAGCAGACATGGAGGCATATCTAGGAGAGCAGCATGAGGTGGTGTACATCTTAACATGCTACAACCACCCGCCTTAGTTGTCTCCGCCAGGCTCAGGGAGTTGGACGGCAGAGGAAGAGAGTAGCTACATGCGGTCAGGGAGAGTGACCCAATGACTCTAAGAATGATTCAAGGGATAGTCTGTATCACTACTAGCTGTCATAGTAACAGACATCGATATGAATCCTTCCTTCCTTCCACAAATCTTGTCCCAAACCTAGAGTTTCCGGTAAGCCGTAGACTTGACCCTCACGTCTGGAGATACCTTGGATGAAGACTCGATAATCACACTTACGCCGACGGTGTGGTCAGACCCCCGAGGTGAGAGTTTCGATTGGAATCTCTTGGTGTCCGCATCGAGGCCTTACGACATTGGTCTGAGTATGGATTGGATCCACATTTCATACACCGATTGACTGTGTTAGGAAATAATGTTGTGGTTTAACTACGACGTCGGAATGGGTTTTCCTTGGTCGGTGAAAAAAGAAACCCCACGCAGCATAGGGTAACTCATGCACAGGAGGGTGTGACCGATCACTCTTGAGTCGGTCAAACATACCCTTGTGGCAGTAGTCGTTTTGAGTTCCAGTTCTAAATAGGAATTGGAGACCTCTGGAGTTCAAGGAGGACGATCACGTCTTTATACGGGTCTCACCTCGACGAGGTTTACGGAGATGTGGCCAAGGCGACAAGTTATCTCCGAGGTTCAGCGGACCTTCTTAGGTCCTTATCTTCGTAGGCAGGGCGGTTTACCGCTTGACCCATCCACCTCAGTTGCACCAGGTGCACAACGACTTCCACGTATCTCAACTGAGGAGATACGTGCGTGATCCTGCACATATCATCGACCATGGGGAGCTGGACGATGGCGATGGGGTGTCTTTCACAGAGGTTCCAGTGGGGATCGAGGATCAACATGATCGGATCTTATGAGGATGATCATTTCCTTGGGTGCACTTTCTTTGGCAGTACAGTAACCTCCAGGTGATCACATGGAAGCAGAAGGCTCAGATGCGTGCTCTGTACCGCTTTTGTGACCCTAGTTTGTGTTAAAGCTTTACGAGGACGTAAATCCCTGAGGTGGGAGTAATGTAAAGACCTGGAAATTTCAAGGGAAATTTTTTTCGTAATATTATATGGAATTTACAATAACGCAGTTTCTGACGGCGCCTGATTCCGAGGCACGGTGTGCCCGGAATCATTTTCTGAAGTTTAGCTCGGGTACGTTCAGTGAACGAACAAGTGGGTTTTCCTAACTTTGGAACGGGTTCTCGGAATCGAATTCTGAGGGCACCGATGGAATCGCAGCACCGGTAATTGTTTAAGAATACCCTTTTTTTGGAGTTTCATTTTCTCGGAATGAGTTGTTTAAATAAAGTGAGGGATAATAATATAATTGTTTTACAATTATATTTTTCTTTTCTTGTTAAGTGGATTAAGTGTTGTGTCACTACAATTTTTCCTCTCTCCTGTGGCTATAACCTATGTAAGGGAGTTAGGGGTGGGACCCACTTGTTGTTATCTACTATTGGGAGGATTAAGGTGGGGTGGGGCCCATGTGAGCCCCACCGTTTCTTTTCTTCTTAAGTAACGCACCCGCACCCCCTATTAAACGAAGTCAACTCTTGCATTTAAACTCTTAATAAACGCCTCTATTAA
This sequence comes from Viscum album, assembly GCA_963277665.1. Classification (NCBI taxonomy): domain Eukaryota; kingdom Viridiplantae; phylum Streptophyta; class Magnoliopsida; order Santalales; family Viscaceae; genus Viscum; species Viscum album. The sequence goes on along the minus strand of OY728142.1, from coordinate 386,822,841 downwards.
TTTGGCGGTTTTAAACTCCTCAATTAATTGATCATTTCTTTTCTTTTTGAATTTCAAAGGTTGACTTGTGCGTTAATAAAATAAGACTGTTCTTATTTTATTCTATTGGAACTTGTCGCGTGGGGAGGATTTGGAGGAAAGCGTTCTTCTTCGACGAAGAACGCGAAGAACGCGAAGAACGCACCGATCTCGGATGAAGAACGCCAAACCCTCAGAGATCGACGACGCAACGCCATGTACCACGACGTCAACGACTCTTCTTCCGCGATGATCCTTCTGCGACGTTTCTTCTGCGACGATCCTTCTCTTCCGCGACGAACTCACGTTCGATGACAACGTTGAGGTAGGGAATTATTTGAGAATGATTTCATTCCATCATTTCATTCTTTCTAAAGAAAACAAGGAAACATGGATCATCTTATTTTCTAGTTGATTCGTGAACATTTTTCTTTCGGGTTGGGAATAATTTGTTGCGGGAAGTTGTGTGGTCTTATTTTTTTGTTGACTGTGATCTCATCTGTCGCCTTTCTTGGTTTCAATTGAGCCGCCTATTATTGTAATAATGGGAGGGGGTCAGACCGCACGAACATGGATGACCCTCCCCCCTTGTTTGTTTGAGTTTTTTGCGGCACGTGAAAGGCAATGCAATGCCGTTGCACTGCGCGGAAATGAGAAGAAAGAACACGGTGAAGAAGCGCGGCGCCGTCGTGCCACGCCGTTGGGGCCAAACGAAACTGCGGGCGAAGTCGGGGCCGGGGAGGCGATTTGAAGACCCCGTTGTTTGTTGTCGAAGTGCGAAACTACAAATGATGATGAGGCGGGCCGCAATGGCGTTTTGAATCACTTTTAGTGATCTTCGACTGCTGGGAGGACCACCAGCGCAGACGGAATTGAAATTGGACCACCGGAGCAACTCCGGTGGTCCGCGGAACACTCAACCGGCGCGCCACTAGGAAGCGGCCGTTGCGGCTAGTCCCATGGCCGCGCGGGACCAGGAGGACGCAGCATCACGCCGCGTCCGTTGGCAGGGAGCGGCCCCCGCGCGGGGGGCCGCAGTTTCGTCCAAGTGGGCAGCGCCCCCCTTTTTGCGCGGCCGCTCGGCCCGCACCGAGCCGGACCGCTTGGCCAGAGCCGAGCCGCCCCGGGCCGCCCAGGCCAGGCCGGGTCACGCCCAGCTGGGTCGGACCCAGACCCGGGTCGGGTCGCCCGGTTCGGGCCGACCTAGGGGGGTTGGGCCGGGTCGGTCCGGGCCCAGACCCCCCGCTTTCAGGCCTTATTAGGTTTCTCGCTTATATCATGAGTTGTAGACCTCCGATCGATGCACCGCCAGTGGCGATGCGACCCTTGGATCAAGACGGTCATTTCGGTATATTACAATCAATGTTTCGGAGTACGTTGGGTTCGTCCGGGTTGGTTCGGATACGAAACCAACCGAGCCCTCGGAGCGGGAACACTTATATCATGAGCTCTGGACGTCTGATTGACGTGCCGTTGACTTTGTTGGATTCCCCTTGATGAGACGGATCTTTTGGATTACTCCGCTCGGGGTTTGGATGTCATTGGAGTGCGGTGGGGTTGGTTCACTCACGAAACCAAGCGGGCCCCTGAAACAAAAAAACCAATAACTCACAGACCGGGCGTCCGATTGACGCGTCGTCTGTCTCATTGAATTCCTCATGATGAGACAGAACTTTTGACTTACTTCGCCTGAGGTTTGGATGCAATTGGAGTATGGCCGAGTTCGATTGTACCCAAAATCCAACCGGGCCCCTGGATTGGAAAAGCTGATATCTTTCAGACCGGACGTCCGTTTGACGAAACGTCATCAGCGTTGGTGATCACGTTGATAAACGGTCCCTATGAGTGTACCCTATGAGAGTTCGTGGTACAATTGAGATATGGCCGGGTTGGTTCGCACATGAAACCAACCGGGCCCCTAGGATGAAAAGGCTAATAACTCACAGACCGGGAATCCGATTGACGTGCCGTCTATTGCGTTGAGACCCCTATGACGAGGCGGTCCTTTGAGATACTTCATCATGGGACTTTGAGATACTTGGAGTATCGACCTATAGCTCCTCGAGCGGACCCTCCTGGAGACGAGTGTATGGAGTACGGAGACCGTGTTGCCGACTGAGACCTGATGACTGCTTGACCGAATCGACTTGGAGTGAGTCGACTAGCCCAGTGGACAGAGAACTACTTTGTTTGGGTGCATACCCATGGCGGATGGAGCACTACCTGTGTAATAGTGCAGACCCGCGGTACACGTCCAGAGAGTACCTCTGCAGGCTCCCAGGGGTGTGCAATACTGTGTTTGGGTGGCATACCCCGGCGGGAAGCACTACTGTGTTTGGGTGGCTGGCCCGCGGTACTCGATAGGAGGAGTACCTCAGCAGTCTTAGGTTAGTGAGCAGTACCTCGGAGTCATGACAGGACCACTATACACTCCAGAGACGGGGCTCTTCAGCAGTTACGATTTCGATAATGAAAATCCTGGTTCGAGCTGAGACTTTTGACCCTTGCGTTTTCCTCATGATTGAGATAGGTCATTTGATAACTTTGGTATATGTATGGGCATATACCTGGGTAGTGGTTATCCTTTGATTTCATGATCTTGGTGTTTTCCTCGTGATTGAGATGGGTTACTTGATAACTTAGGTATATGCATGGGCATATGCCTAAGTAGAGGTTATCTATTGAGATCTTCTTTGTGGTTATCCTTGTTTGTTTAAGTGAGACCTTGAGGGTCTCGGGGTCCCTACTAAGTATCGTTATACTCACCCCTGCACGGGTTATGCCCGCACCTCGTTGTGTTGGTTGCAGACGACGGGCAGTGCTGACGGAGGCTGAGTGTTCGAGGACTGGACAGTACCTGGAGGTGGACAACACGACGAGTCAGTATTCGGAGGTGGACTTCATGGCGAGATGACACTCGGAGGAGGCTGACGGGCGGGAGGGTTGTGGAGACTATCTATACGTACCCTTCAGGTAGGATTCGTGGTGGATGATCCAGGAGTTGCGCTATCTGTACCTACCCTTCAGGTAGGATCTGAGGGCGACGACCCAGGAGCTGCTTCCTTTCTTCCAGTTGTTGTCTTTTTCTGTTTTACTTTGTTCAGTTGTAGTTGTACTTCAGTTGGGTTTGTATTCTGGCCCATTTACATTTCAGCATTTTTTTACTTAGTGTTTTACTTCCTCTTGTACTCTTTGGTGTTTTGTTTACTTTTATAAAGTCAATGCCTTCCCAGTTATTGGAATTTACACCTTTGGTGCTAGTCACCAGCTCCTGGCCTATGGAAGGCGGGCTTGGGGTAGTAACGGCACGGGCCCCGAGGATGGGTCGTGTCATTATATTTGTAAACATTTTCCCATTATTAAATTCAATGATGAATGAGAATCATCCAATGAATATTTTTACCTACAATTTCTTCTTTCATGTAGGATTTACTTTGAATGAAGGGATTTTATTGGGATTTTTATTATAGAGAATTGATTCCTGATTCCATACCCCTTATATTGAAGGGATTTAATTTTGATAGAATAATGGATAATGATCATTACTTAGGTAATTATTTTTTATTTTCTACACTGATTATCTTCACTTTATTCCTGTTTTATGATCATATGATCCTTTTACATTCATTTCATAGAACAAATATATGAAATTGAAGATCCAATGTCAGGAAGACCAACCAGAGTTGCAACGATGACAATGACAGATGGAACAAGATGATTTGGGATATGTCACCATTTGAATGAAATTTTTTAGGATGATTCATGATGTTGATCTTTGCCTTGGGAGGTGAAGAACCCGATAGACATGCTTTTGTTTCGAAAAACATAACACAAGAGCATGACCAGCAGCAACCGATGCATAACGACGAGTCGCACTGGTGCCACGTGGAGGATGAGTCGGACACATGACATTATAAATGGCCACATTTGGCGGATCTCATAGTTATAATACCCTATGGGAGGTAGAAATAGTGGTCGGACCATGTTAAATGCAGTGTCACCGGATTGTCCATGGGAGAACATGGTCGAGAGGACTGTGTGTGGCGCAGTAAGACGGCATGCATTCCAGTGGGCTGTAAATGAAAACCATGCCACTCCAATGACCCAGTGGGGTAGACCAGACTAGGTTGGGTCTGGTGGACCATCCTAGGATGAGTCGGACAATGGGTTCTCCAATGTCTGGTGGGTCGGTAGGACCCGAAGCAGACCCGGATTAGACATTTTTATGAAAATAGACATATCATTCAAACCATATGTCCTCTTGAGGAATTGACTATGATTTTGAAACCATATTAACAAGGATATATTTATTTGATTAGTGGCAGGATTTATCTCATATATTATTATGAAACTGACTTTTTACACAGGAAGTACCCGTGGTCATGGGATGTGGTCGTTGTGACTACTTCTCAAAGTTGTCCCTCCTCTTCTACTTCGAATAATCTTCTTGTACATTGTAGAATGGATGAGCTTTGTTTTATTTCATTCTCCTTATCGTTTCCTGAAAATCATGATGGTATCATTTCCTTCTCACATGATTATGATCTCTTCGTGAGGAAATTCTAGATAGAATAGTTAGAATCCCAAGACAGGCCTTGTGTGAGATCGTTTATCCAATCATCGTGCACATGGTAGTGTATTCTATATTAAAATGACCAAGTCATCTAAAATGATGATCTAATATATATAATGATATTATAGATGTAGTTTTTAGTATACAATATGGACTATTATATGATCCTCAAATGATGGGCCATATTATATTGAGTTTATTTATCATAACACTCATTCTCCCCCTCATAACGGTTCCCTATGAGGATCACCAATCATACAAACACCATCATTTCTATAGAATTCTAGTTTTTATTATATAAAATGAGTGCCCCATTGAATTATACGGAATAATACATAGTGGTAATATGTGTTGGTATTCATTTATCTCTAGACTATGCATCTTGGATGATTGTATCTGGATATCCTTTGTAAATGCTATAAACATAAACTATCATATTGACAACAATATCATTTTCTTTCTGTATTGTTATCTGGTATTAGGTTTTGCTAAAAGGTATTGTTATACTCACCCCTAAATGATATTTTCTTTAACATGTCATTTCCTATCCAAATGAGTTAACTTTTGACAGTGTTCATTGATCCCCAGGACCATACAAAGCATCCTGATGTCAGACAGACTGAGGTACTCCAACCATATTAGAATGTAGTATATGTACCTCACCTTCATGTTAGATTGGGAAGGATTTTATACAAATGAATTTTTGGAACATGTTTATAGGCTTTCTTTTGGTGGGTTTGTATTCTAGCCCGATTTAAATTTTGGTACATTAATTTTTATTTTATACTCTGGTAACATAATAGTGATTTTCATACAAGGCTTACTTAGTATTTTTACATTTCAACAATTTTTTCATTGAGATGTGATTGTATAAAAATATTATAAGGTTATTCCTACCATGTTAGTGACATGACTACATTGTGCTTGTAACTAGTCCTTGCCCTATTAGAGGTGGGCATGGGTAGTCATGTTACGGTCCCCACTAAGATGGGTCAAGACAGTTGACCATTAATTATTTCCCATTTTTTATTTTTTAATCTAATGATTTATGATTTTTTTAATAACAACATTTTTTATATTTTTTAAATGTAATTTCTTCTAGGTTTGATAATAAATAGTGATTTCAAATATTTTTTCATCATTATGAATATGTATATCAACGTAAGTAAAATATTAGGGAAAATTTAATTAAAACAAATTTTTATGATTAGTGACTTGAATAAATTTTTTACATTGATGGACTAAGATTTCAAATCAGACTATATGTAATTGAATATATTGTTTGAATTTATAATCATTGACACATTAAGATAATTAGAAACTGATAATACATATGGTAGGTTGAGTTCATGGACAAGAGTGTTAGTAATTTTTTATTTTCGTTGAAATTGAAATATAATTAATACTCCAACTAAAAAATGGATTTTAGGCCACTATTATAAGGTCAGTATATCAAAATGTTCTTTTCTACATTGGTCAATTGGTCTTCGGAATTATGTGTGATTATTATTACTTGATTATTTTTTGGTATTCTATAGGAATCAAGAACACTGTTTAGACTTTCAATCAATTTAGATTAACGTTCTTGTTTAGGGATGACCCAAAATGGTTCTTGAAGAATAATATTTCTAGATATGTGAAATAAAACATTAGTTGTTTACAATATTTTATTTCTATGATGCTAGTATGTATTGGATGTTTTTTAGTTCAATCATTATCAATATACAACATTGAGGATAACATTCATGAGTGTAAACTAAAAACCATTTTATTTTACATCATAGAGAAATAAAATCCAACTTTAGGCCTCTAAAAAATTAAAATTGTCAATTAAACCCCATTAAAAATAATAAAAACCCATACAAGCCCTCAAAAGTGACATACTTTAATGAATTTAGTCAAAATAATGAAAAACAATTTCATTTAATACATACTATAATGGTTGAGGAAAGAATATACAAATATTGGGTAATGTGAAAATATGTAAAAGTTTAAGGAATTAATTAATTAGATGAATCAAATCTAGAATTTTAGAATATGTAGGGTGCCTGATAGTCATAAAGATGATTTTAATTTTAAAATCCTTATAATATAAACTACTAAAATTAATCTTCATTTGAGCAAATAATTTTAATCGAATTCATTGATATATATTAGTATATGGCAGTAATGTATTAACGAGGGGAGTAACAAAAAATAAAATTTTCATAATTTTTTCCTTTTTTATCACTATTAATATAACAAATGAAAAAATATTGTCTTTTAATAAAAACCCATTATATAATTTCATTAATATACAGAGACATAATTTATAAATACCTCAAAATATTTAATTTTATTTTTTATTTATCATTTTCTAATTTAAATGACATATATGAAAACATATATGGTGTTTTGATAATGATTCTGAGGTATTTTTTATAAGTTCAATATGATGTCATATAATAATAAAATATTTTTTAAATAGACCCATAATATGAAATACAATGTTATTGAATCTATATATGAGTAAAAATATTTGGTAAAATTATCAATAGAAAACCATGTTATATATGATTGATGTGATTTTTTTCTATTTAATGTATGATTAAATATATTATTCTACATTATAGTATAAAAGATAAGAAATGATGTCATGTATTATTAAAATATGGTGTGATCATTTTACATAATAATTACTCATTTCCTAAAATAGTTATTTTGGATATCTAGCAAGTAGTGAATGTTATTAGTCATGACGATATAGACTACATGATAAAATCAGAAGGTTATGCAATAGTGAATATAAATCACTTACAATAAATGAAATAATTTTTAATGTTTTTAAGGATCATAATTTACCATATATTTTCAAATTTATGAAAATAACAATAATGATGAAAATAAAATAAGTAGAAACCACGGTTATTGTCATCTTTATTGAAAATGAATTAAATTTATATAAATAAGAAGAATTAATCAATA